>OZ018381.1:46474852-47681690 GCA_963969555.1 Polydrusus pterygomalis | reverse complement strand
CCCTGTACATATTCAGTAGAAAAATACTTATTAAAAATTATTTTCCGGTGTTTTCATTAGTCTAGGATGAGTTTTAAAATACGAAACTCAATCACATACGATGCGATAATTTGTTTATAGTATCCTTTTAAATTCTATAAAATAGTCTATTTTTATGGTTAAAATATGGACATTTTAAATGTGTTGCATTGTACTTGGTAACCAGCTAGAATGAGGACATACGTATTTAGATTGTAACAACCTTAAGCCGATCGTAAGCCACCAGAACGAGAGGCAGTAGCAAAACAAAGAAAGGTGACACTCTTAGCTAAGCCGAAGATATATAGTACGATTTGTTTAATTTTTTGTGTCAAGGGAAAATTGACAAACGTATTAAAAAAATTATTTGGTAAAATCCAATAGAGAAAAATATTGTTTTGCAAATTCTTTAGGATTTAAATTTTGAAATACGTACGACATGTTTACATTCCATTCATTAATACCTAACGAACAGACGCACAAATAAATAAATACAATATGAACAAACAATTTATACTGGTATAATAAAATCAAATGTAGGACCATTCAATAATGTGATATACATATCAATTTCAGAGAAACATCCGTGCTGGGCTATTATTAATTACAACAAATTCGGTGTCATATCAGTCCGGGTAATATCATCGTTAAACGAATTTGAGAATCATATTACTGTTTTATAATGCAATTTCTAACGAATCACGTGTTATATTAATAAACGTTGGGGAAATTCATTCCAGTCCCATCGTTAATCGTTAACTAAAAAATTTCTTGTATAAAGCGTTTAAATTGGATTGCATTTTATATTTGAACGTATTTACCATGCAATGCAGATTTGTCAGTTCTCGGACTTTGCGAGATTCAAGAACGGAGTTTATGCGTTTACTCCTTAATCTTAGTTTCATTCGCGATTGGATCCGTCCCCACAGTATCAGACTCGGCCGGTTTTTTACAAATTTTAAACAAGTTCACTGAATCGAGTAGTTTGAATTTGAAAATTACTGTAATGAACTACACGCCTCTATTAAATGTAATGCAACAATTAACAAATGGAGTATCATATTTTTAAATGTAATGTACAAACGAACTAACAGTGAGTCATATTACTCAATGTAATGATATGAAAAATTATAAATTGAGTATCGTATGATTTAAGGTAATGAGGAATACAAATTGGATATCGTATACTTTTAGGAAATGCAATGACCTAATGCAATCGTTGAATAATGAGTTGCCTAATTATATCAATCAAGATCTTATCAATATTTTTCTCTCTAATATAGAAACGAATTCCACAAGGTGGCTTGCAAACAACTTTGTCTATCTAATTAAAAACTTATTTCTTAACAGTGTATATTAAATCATATTCCGTGCAAAGGTAAAAGTAGATTTGTTTGATATAAGATTCTATTAAAAATGAACCATTCTGGATAAATTCTAAGAAAAGATATATTACTCTAAAGGTAACCGTTTCAGAAATGAACTTCTATTCATCATTCTCTATGTGACAAAAGGACGCTCCAAGCTCTCTAATGAAGAACATTTTGTCGAGTTGAGTCACCTTAAAGTGAACCTTCCAGAATTTATATTAAATTTACAACGTAATTGTTCGGGTACATTTTATATTGTGTTATTTAATTTTCAAGACGATAAAAAATTTAATTTTAAATACATTCTTTTTACGAATGCCTCGCGGATGAAATAAAAGGATTAGGAAAGAATGAAATAAAAAATACTTTCAATTTTAGGTTAATTTTGTAAAATGTAATTGTAAAATTTCAGTTATCTTATTTTCGTTACTTTAAATCACCTTTTATAATTGTTTTAAAAATCATTTATCTATTCCCTGCTTAGTAAGGACTCCCTACGGAGGTAAATACTTTCCTTCCTAGGAAAGTAAGGAAATAGTAAAAGAGGCTTAGTTTTTTAACCTGCACCATTTAAGTTTTGAAATTCTTGTAGGCATTTTCGCATCTTTGATTCGACTTTTTGGGGAATAAAGCTGCACAAGCTGTCTGTGTGGCTGCAGTGACATCCATTTTACTGTTTTTCTGGCAAAGCTCTGACACTGACAAAATGTTTAAACAAATAAATTAATTCCAAAGCAACGAAGTAGTACTGTCAATGGAAATTTAATTCTTTAAATATTTGTACTTTCAGGGTATCTAACTTGGATTATCTGAATTATACAGTAAAAAGAAAATATTTTTTTTGAATATGGAACAATCGGAATAGAAAAAATATATTACACAACTCGGGAGGTAGTACTCTTAACCATAGCCTCAGACTTTCTTGCGAGCCAGGGCGCGAAAGTTAAAAAAACATCTTTTTTCAATTAAGAATATATCAAAAACAATTCAATTCAGTCATACGGTGCTCTATACGAAAAAGTATTTTAATTTCGAAGAAAATCCATAGGCTGTTTTATTTAAAATAAAAAAGTTAGTATCTATTTCTGGTACGACCTTTTTTTCCTAAAATTTTTCCACAAATCTTCCTACAAAATCAAACAGACAAAGCAAAAAAGCTCTTGCTTTACTTACTACCTTTACCTCCCTTGTTTGGGGGTAGAAAATGATGGTAGGTAGTAGAAAATAATCTAAAACTATTTACTTTTTTTTATTTAACCCTTAATTTTTTTCAGGCGCGAAGTGGAAGCGCCAGTACCTATAGAAGTCTAAGTCAGCAGGTAACTGTTACTTACTAGAACAGTTTTTTAGCTAATTTTGGGCATATTTAGTGAATTTTTTGCTAGACATAGAATATAGAAAACTTTATCAAAAATTTTTAATATTACACAAGTTTATAATAAATAAATTTCTAGCAATTATTGCATTTATTGTAATGGATTATATTTCGGGATCACTTAGTTAGCTATACTTTACTAAATGGATTTAGCCTTGTACAAGTATCCTAGTAAAAAGTTAGAAAAGTAAAAATATCTATTAAGTTTCAAAAAGCAAACAGAAAATGGTAAATTATGACTAAATCGACTATATTTAACATTTTTGTGCTATTTACGCTGTCGAATGATACTGTATTGGACACTGGTATAAAACTTACGTTCTCAATGCCTGTTTTTAATTTTAGTTTGTTTATCACTACAGTTTCTGCCGTCTGAAAAAAATAAAAGGTATATTCTGTTGTAAATAAATAACATTCCATACGAAACGTACCAAGAAATGAATATTTTTATTTAATATTATTTGAATCGAAGCGGGGGGCGTGACACCAGGAGAAAAATAAGCGAGATGATGCGATACGATACATTGACGGAAACATAATTTACCTATTTATTTGTTAGCTTATAAATTACTACTAGAATGTGGACGGACAACACATTTCCATCACAGTATAATAATATTAACGTCTGGAATTAAACTTGTGTAATAGAAAACGTTTTAAAATATATTTCTAGAAAATAAAGGTAGAAAAAGTTTGCTTGTTTTAAATTCATAATATTTTATTAAATGCATGACGTTTTACTAAAAAATATTACTATTTGGTTTTTACTTTTAGGCTTTTCCTTGAAGCACAATTATTATTCTAATTTGATTTATATGGTTCTTTTAAAATAGGAAACTTGACATATTAATATGGTGACTACACTTTTCAATTTAAGAAATACAGTGACCGGCAGAATTCTGACTGTTGATATTGTTTCAAAAACAATTGTATTCGTTGAAAATCACTTGGCTGGCACACTGACATAAGGTGAAAAACTAACATTATGCTCCAAAATTTAATAAAAATAATGGACACTAATTTTTCTTGGGTTTCGGCCAAAAATGAATTTAACATTTTACTTTGTTGACGTTTCAGTTTATAATTTAAACCACCATCAGAACAACAATCTAATTATTACTTTAAGAGAAAAAATGTAATATTTAGCATTTTCTGTACACTTTAAACCCGTGTTAATGTTTTAATATAATAGCTGTTATTTTTAAATAAAAAACTAACATTTATAAACATCGGTAGAATAAATACTACTAAATAATAAATTAATTATAGAGGTTTTAACAAGCTTTAACGCACAATATAGACAAAATAGACAATAGATTTTATTATACCTGTGTATGCATGCAATAAAAATATTAATTAGAAGAAAAATGCACAATTTTCAATATTTACTATTACCTACCTATTTAAATGGTTTATATAAATTAAAGTAAAACCTTCTAAAAAACTATTAAAAGTTAAATTTGTTTTAAAATTTTGTATTTAAATTGTGAATGAAGTTTTTTAATTAATAGCAAAATTTAATGTGGGTTCTATACAGGTCACTATTACAAAGTTTTTTAGAATTTTGCTGTATTGTTTTTCGGCTGTTTGTTTGACAATTTCGTCGCGTATACCGATTCTTAAAAACAAAATAACAAATAGAGTAAAATCCAAAATGTCAAACCATCTCCTGTATATGGTAGAAAACGTCTAGTAGATAGATTTTTGATGCCATTCTGTAAAAAGATTTACAAGGAATATGAGAGAAAACTTTGGACATTTATTCCAAGGGATTTAGTAAAAAAGTAACTTATTCCATTAAATACAGAGTTATTCCAAAGTATAATAAAGCCATTCGTAACAAATCACATTTCTCCGTAAATTTCGCCCCCTCCAAGAAAGTAAACTTTATTACCTGCGGTGCCCCGATATGTTTAAGTTATGAGGAGGCATCAGCCTACATCAATCCGTGTCAAGGTTTATTAAAAGACGTCTTGGGATATCCCGTAATTTTTGCAGGACCTTTTTGCCTCTGGTAAATAAATTTAGGGCATTCGGTGACTTGCTTAATATCCCAATGGATTTAAAATCGGGAATTTTGTATTAGCTTCAATTTGAAAATAAAATTCGTTCCATTAGATGACAGATAGATGAAAGGAAGAAGGAAGGCATAGGTATTTTTCCATTTAGTATTATACTAATATAATTTTTTAAGAAATCAATAATGAATTGACATTGACAACACAATTTCTAGAAGCAATTGTGCACCTTAATTTTTGAGAAGACCTATACAGTGAGGACCTAAAGTCCGTCCCCTCCCTCTAACTTCTAAACCGTTCGGTATATTTTAATGAAATTTTGAACGAAAATATTTGAGCAAGTCTTGCACTTTTTGACATACCAATGACAGCTTTAAATGTCAAGATGACAGCTGGGTCCGCTTTTGGAATATTTTTTTAAATGGAACACCCTGTATATTTTTACATTTTTAAATTCCACATAAAATTATAATTATTTTTTATTAAATGCATTATTAGTCTATACTTCATAGTTTCCGAGATATTGACTCTCGAAAAGTGACATTTTTGAACTTTGACAGCTTATAACCTTCTAACGGTACGTCTTAGAGCAAAACGGCTTACATGTCCCTATCTTCAATTTTTATTATCTTCCCAAAAAAATCAACTTCCAGTTAAACCGGAACAACTATATTTCCTGCTTTCGAGTTACATCCGGTTTAACCGGAAGTTGATTTTTTTGGGAAGATAATAAAAATTGAAGATAGGGACATGTAAGCCGTTTTGCTCTAAGACGTACTGTTAGAAGGTTATAAGCTGTCAAAGTTCAAAAATGTCACTTTTTGAGAGTCAATATCTCGGAAACTATGAAGTATAGACTAATAATGCATTTATTTTACTAAGCTTTCCAAAGAGGTGTCATTTTAGATTCTAAAGTGGATGAGGGTATTGGGTGGTCCCCATTGCTATTCCTCCGCGTTTCTATAGAATAGGAATCTTCTTTAGTATAGAAAATGTAGCCATTATAAGTTATCATAATGTCACCCTGTATGTATACAGTGTTTAACTCTTACATATTAACATTATACGAGAACTATTTATTATAGAACGTTGCATGTATAGCAATTACCATATCCGAAAATTACATCGCTCAGTGCTAATGACGAGCTCATCGCCTAGCTCTTACAACCATTATATTGTCATCTCAGCCGAGCTCCAGTTGAACATAATTTTATTTATTTTGAAAGCGGTAATGTAGTTTGCGAAATTTCACTCTATTTTACGTACAAACTGCACCACATTCGAGACACAATAATATACTAAATCGGCTGTGATCACAATGGAGCATTGAATTAAAGTTACGGGATACGGTATTTTGGATCCAAACAGAACTACAGTGTGTGTATAAAGTCTGGAAACGGCTTAATAACATCACAATTTACTGGCCGATTTAAACCAAATTTGGTACAGTTATGTAAGAGGATCTAACGCACCGAATGACGATATTGGCGTTGTTGCCAGCTTTTTAGTTTGTCTGGAATTCGAACGAATTTTATATTTTTAAATATAATACCCAGTATATTTTTACATTTTTAAATTCCACATAAAATTATAATTATTTTTTATTAAATGCATTATTAGTCTATACTTCATAGTTTCCGAAATATTGACTCTCGAAAAGTGACATTTTTGAACTTTGACAGCTTCTAACTTTCTAACAGTACGTCTTAGAGCAAAACGGCTTACATGTCCCTATCTTCAATTTTTATTATCTTCCCAAAAAAATCAACTTCCAGTTAAACCGGAACAACTATATTTCCTGCTTTCGAGTTGCATCCGGTTTAACAGGAAGTTGATTTTTTTGAGAAGATAATAAAAATTGAAGATAGGGACATGTAAGCCGTTTTGCTCTAAGACGTACTGTTAGAAAGTTAGAAGCTGTCAAATTTCAAAAATGTCACTTTTCGAGAGTCAATATCTCGGAAACTATGAAGTATAGACTAATAATGCATTTAATAAAAAATAATTATAATTTTATGTGGAATTTAAAAATGTAAAAATATACTGGTGTTATATTTAAAAATATAAAATTCGTTCGAATTCCAGACAAACTAAAAAGCTGGCAACAACGCCTTATCGTCATTCGATGCGTTAGATCCTCTTACACAACTGTACCAAATTTGGTTTAAATCGGCTAGTAAATTGTGATGTTATTAAGCCGTTTCCAGACTTTATACACACACTGTATATTGTCACATGTAATACACTGTATGTGTAGTGTAAGATTATACTTCGCAAATACATAGAAGACTCGCGAGTACCTATTTGCTTATTTATTTGAGAATATTTAATTTTTGAAATATTATACAGGATGTGGGAAAAATATATGATAAGCTCCTGATGTCAAAATCGATCGATCGATTTATTTACGATACTAAAATGTCTGGCTTTTTATAACTTTGATGCCATAAAAAAACAAGGAATATTTATAAGTGTCCTGACTTTTATACACTGAGGAAAATGATCTAATACCACAGGTTTGCTAAGACATAGTTTGTATTGATAGCTTGTTTTGTATTAACCCATCTTAACATAGTATAAAACAAAGTCGCTTTCGCCCGTCCTGTCCCTATATGTGCTTAAATCTTTAAAACTACGCAACGGATTTTGAAGCGGTTTTTTTTTTAATAGATAGAGTGATTCAAGAGGAAAGTTTTTATGTATAATACCTGCATAATATTATAGAGAAACACTGATAAACACTGATAAATTAGAGAAGGGAGAACGAACGACCCAACCTAACCGGTCCCCGGCCCGTTCAACGATCGATCCGAAGCACCGAAGCCGGCAAACGGTTGAGTTTGAGGTTTGCTCGGGTTTGTTCGCCTTATTATCTCACGTCGTATAATGCCGGGCTACAACGCAGGCCGGGTACACGCTAGTATTAAATAAATTGCTAATGCATCAAACCTGCTTTAGTGTTATCTCAATTCCAGATTTGCTAGAATAGCGTTTTTATTGGTATTAATCAATTCCATTAATAGCACAGTCTTGTTAAATAATGTACTATATTTAATACAGCAATTTTATTAAGAAATAAATTGTATTTTATCAATGCGACGCATTTTGCTCTCAGTAAAGCGCTTTCTCTACATTTAAGAAAGCAGAACAGCATCCCCAAAAACAAATTATATCCGTTAGAACCTATAATCCACAAGACGTTGGTGGGGGTTCATAGCGATCGGTAATCGCCGCATGCCATATTATTAGTTTTTAACATTTTTGTTGCGCAGGTCACATCATTGTTCGAAGCCTTCTACCTGTCCTGTCTGAATTAGAATTTTATTGATCGTATCAATACCTATTTCAATTAATTTATTTTTACTTTGTATTTATGTTTTTTTAACCTTTGCATGTCAGTACAGGAACACTATGTTGCATAAGAGATAATCATATGCAATGTTAAACGACAAAAACAATATCACACTAGAAGCTATTAAAACTTTTGAGAACTACACGGTACTGATTTTTAGTGGTAAGTATATGCTTTATTAACCGTAGCAAGCAAATATTATTATGATTAATGTCAAGTTTCATTACAACTACCAGTCGGAACTAATGCAGTATATAAAACCATATTACACCCCAATAGAACTTGATCATTATTGTGAGTATTCAGAGCAATAATGGCTATAAACCATTCTGCGGTAGCGATAACTACTATTTCCTATTGGCTAAATTATCGTGATATTATCACTACACAACGGTCTAGCAATTTTCGTTGTCTAACAGTAGAAAAGCGCGTTGTTGTCACATATAGTATTAAACAATTGAATAAAGAGTAGGTATGTGAATTCTTAGAAGGAATTGAAGGCTTTTTTCTCAGTACCTACACACACGGATTTGTAGCACCCTGTAGATATTTAACCCTTTTTACAATACATATAAAACATTCATAAATCACAATAACCTCCCAAAATTACTTCGCTTAGTGTTAACGACTAGCTCATCACCTCCTAGAACCATTATATTATCTCAACCACGTTAAAGTTAAATCATCGCTTTGTTTATCTTGAAAGCTGATATGTATTTATTCATGTTTGCAGCATTTCAGCATCTATTTTACATACAAACTGCACCGCATTTAAGAGATATACTGAATAAGTTGGGATCACAATAGAGCAAAAGGTATGATGTTTTGGGAACAAATAGGACAGAATAATGTGTTATGGTCCAAAAGTCGAATAGTTTATTATTTAACCAGAGTATAATGTAGGCCTTAATAAGCTAGTATCATTACCATTGTATAATCAGTAGTGTAGTATATTATATATTAGTGACATTAAATGCGAGTCAATACTACACTGAAAAAAAAAGCCGTCTATTCCTTATAAGAATTCACTTACTCTTTATACAAAACTGTTTAATACTATATGAGACAGCAACGCGCTTTCTTACTGTAAGACAACGAAAATTGCTAGACTGTTGTGTAGTGATAATATCACGGTAATTTAGCCAATAGGAAATAGGAGTTATTGCTACCATAGAATGGTTTTTATCCGTTATTGCTCTGAATATTCACAGTAATTATCAAGTTCCATTAAGGGTGTAATCTGGTTTTATATACTGTATTAGTTCCGACTGGCAGTTGTAATGAAACTTTAAACATTAATCATAAATATATTTGCTTGCTATGGTTAATAAAGCATATACCTACCACTGAAAATCAGTACTGTAGTTCTCAAAAATTTAAATTGCTTCTAATGTGATATTGTTCTTGTCGTTTAACATTGCATAGATTATCTCTTATGCAAAATGACTTACTGAGATGTTAAAATGCGTCCATAGATTATAAAGTTCAATACTAATGTTGGGTTGTGCGAACTAAAAGTCTTTTATTGCTTTATTTCACATGCAAAGTAAAAAAACAAGTATTGGTACGATCAATAAAATTCAAATTCAGACAGGACAGCTGAAGATTCCAAACAACGATGTGACCTGCGCAACAAATACGTTAAAACTAATAATACGGCGCGCAGCGATTGCCGATCGCTACGAACCCCCACCAACGTCTTGGGGATTATAGGTTCTAACGGATACAATTCGTTTTAAGGGACGCTGTTCTGCTTTCTTAATTGTAGAGAAAGCGCTTTACTGAAAACAAAATGCGTGGCAATGAGAAGATACAATTTATTTCTTAACAAAATTGCTGTATTAAAAGTAGTTCGTTATTCAACAAGACTGTTCTGCTCATGGAACTGATTACTAGATACCAATAAAAGTACTGTTCTAGCAAATCTGGAATTGATATAACACTAAAACGGGTTTGATACACTAGCAATGTATTTAATATGGGTTAATAAAAATAAGCTATCGATACAAACTACCTATGTCTCAGCAAATCTGTTGTATTAGATACTTTTTTTTCAGTGTATAACAACATTTTTGACAAAGCCAAATTTTAAAAAACGTTTTGTACTTTAATGTCAATAATTAAATTCTGAAAACGATTTACTTGAAAGATATTTTTTTAAATTTAAAATTGGTATATTTACCTCTATCTTAAAAAATTCTGGACCAGACTTTCTGCTCGGTTAGATTCCAATCATTATTAGGCTTTCGCTCCTCTTGGATGAGAGCCAAATATATCTCCCGTGTTTAAACCCAGCCAGGTAGGTACTCTATTTTAACTAACAAAGTGTTTCCCCACATGTGCATATATATAGAGATTATTTTGTAGACGTAATATTTTAAAGAAAAAAGGTACCGTGCGAGCAAAAATTATTTGCATCAAAGAGGGCCTTGCATCTAAGGATATAATGCTTAGCTGTAGTAGAGCTTAATACCTATTGGATGTCAGTAACTACCTGATTTAACAATCAAGCAGTTATTCCGTCATCTTTGACACATTTTCCTAACGTTGCTTTTATTGCTTTGGATTTTTATCATTGCCTGAAAAGAACCGTGGCTGTGTTTAGGGAAACAGGTTCTATACAACACAAAAAAGGAACAGGAAGACCATCTCTAAGAACAGAAGAACTTGTTGCAAACGTTCGTGAAATAATGTAAAATACGCCAACAAATTGTATAAGACGCATGTCCCAAGAAGTGGAAAGATCTTATGGAACATGCAGGACTATTCATAAGTAGCAGCTAAATTTATTTCCTTATAAAGTGCAAGTATTCGATGAAATACAAGCCACAGATTTTGAAAGACGCATGAATTACTCTGAAAGGTTTACCCAAAATTTATTGGAAAGAAATGATTTATTAGATCTGACTTTTTTTCGGATGAAGCCTGGTTTCATTTCTCCGATTATGTGAATTCTCAGAATACATAATTATTTTTCTTTTTCTTTCTGTATATTCTTACTTTGTTAATTTTATAATCAACAAAAATAAACTTGTATTTGTCTACTTATTTTAGTACTCATTAGTTTGGCATATCATGTCATAATATGAATTTGACAAAATTTTAACCTAGATTTGGTTGTATATATCGTCCCCATATCATTGTGATCTAAACCAAGCCCCACGTTTTTTAATCCAAGCCCTCTTTGATGCAACTAATTTTTGCTCGCACGGTATTAACAATATTAAATTTTCACTCAAATTAATTACAGATTGCTATTTATTCACTCGTACAACAAGAATATAGTTCTGAAAGCGACGAAATCTCAATAAAAACAAATACAAAATTTACGATGTGCGAAAAAAGGGATAAAATATAAAGCAATTTGTTTAGAAAAGGTCGACATTTGGTAAATCGATGCTAAATGAAGTGAGATCACAAAGGACAAAAACTTTATTTTTGGGTCCGTTTTACTGGATAACAGAATGTGTAATACGGCTTTAAAGGTACACGAAAAAAAATATTTACATTATTGTACCAATTAGTTCTATGACAAACTATAGGGGAGAGTGGGGGAGAGTGGGGGAATCGTGCGCAGCGGGGAATCGTGCGCATCAAATTATTTCATAGAGTGGAGCACAGACACCATTAGTCACATCAGTTGCAAACGTTTGCATGGAACGAGCTCTACTTTTCGAAAACAAGCAAATTTTTATAATTTTTTGATATCGGAAAATAAGACGGTGAGTCAATTTTTTTCCCTAATCGATAGAATATATTTATTTTATGTAAAAGTATGATCTTGTGCATCTAGTGATGCTTGTTTTACATTGTTAGGTTAAGTAGTTTGCCAACTGAATTAAGATTGTCATTTAATACCCAAAGGGGTAATGATGCGCGTGCATGCGCACGATTCCCCCACACGTAATCTATTGGTAATATTTTCTTATAGATGCCTAAAACTTATACAAGGAAAACCACAATTCTTGCATATACGGCAGAATATTTAAAAAACGCATTATTAGGCGATAAGAAATGATAGCAGAAAAATAAGGGAGGTAGGAAGGGCCTTCAATATTCCTGGATCGACACTCAGAAAAAAAAACCTCGGAAAATGACTCGAAGCTTCCTCGTTTGGGTTGCCAGCCTGTGTTTTCAGAGAAAATATAATCTGAGTTAAGAGAGTACGTTTTAAGGCTAGCAAAGCTATTTTATGGCCTAACACCCATGTGACGACTAGCTTTTAGGTATCCCGAGCAACGTAACATTGTCCATAAATTCGGCAAAGGAAAAGGATTAGCTGGGAAGGACGATGTATGGATTTTTAAGGTGGGAGTATCAACATGCTTGCCAACCTATAACCTATTTCGCGTAGATTTATTTATGTTTTCTAGCTTTTATACAAAATTTAAAGAAAATCAGTATCGACTTGATATTCTATAGGTAATAATTGACATATTTAATAAATATCAAGGAATTTCATAACTTATTTTAGGAGAATTGTATAGCAAAAAATATCGGGTAAGATTTTTTTTAACATTATTATGTCATTGTCACTCATGGTTCTTCCACTATACAATTCTCCCAAAATTAGCAATGAAATAAATTGATATTTTTGTAATATATCAGATACTACCTAAGTAATGTACCGACGATATTGATTTTCTTTAAATGTTAGTTATTAAAATAATAAACTCAAAAAATCAACGCGAAATAGGTTATAGGTCGGCAATAGATTTAATAACGTTGAGAATTCAACCTTAAGGAGATCACCTGAGATACGCCGGAATACTTAATACTTTGAATGCGCACGATTCCCCACCCTCTGCGCATGATTACCCGAAACGGCGGGGAATGGTGCGCAAGAGCACTCTTGCACTTTCAGCAATATTGTACTTTAAAATTTTTATTTTTTCCTAAAATTGATTTACATGCTGAGAGTAAACTAAATAGCCCTTTCATTACGGTATTTACATTTAAATTATCTACAATAACATCAGTGCTATAACGATTTCCGCTTAAGTGCGCACAATTCCCCCACTCTCCCTTACTTTGACTTTTGCGCTATACACTGGGGAAAATGATCTAATACAACAGGTTTACTAGGAGAAAGTAAACCATATTAAATAAAGTGCTAGTGTATCAAACCCGCTTTAGTGTTATATCAATTCCAGGTTTACTAGAGCAGTATTTTTATTGGTAGTCATCAGTTCCATTAGCCGCACAGTCTTGTTAAATATGAACCACCTTTTATACAGTAATTTTGTTAAGATATAAATATATGCAATGTTAAACGACAAGAACAATATCACACTAGAAGCAATTTAAATTTTTGAGAACTACAGTACTGATTTTCAGTGGTAGGGATATGCTTTATTAACCATAGCAAGCAAATATATTTATGATTAATGTTTAAAGTTTTATTACAATTGCCAGTCGGAACTAATACAGTATGTAAAACCAGATTACACCCTTAATGGAACTTGATAATTACTGTGACTATTCAGAGCAATAATGGACAAAAACCATGAGAACTGCACGGTACTGATTTTTAGTGGTAAGTATATGCTTTATTAACCGTAGCAAGCAAATATTATTATGATTAATGTCAAGTTTCATTACAACTGCCAGTCGGAACTAATGCAGTATATAAAACCATATTACACCCCAATAGAACTTGATCATTATTGTGAGTATTTAGAGCAATAATGGCTATAAACCATTCTGCGGTAGCAGTATCGATATGCTTTATTAATCGTAGCAAGCAAATATTATTATTTTGAAGAAACAGTCCATACTTAAAGTGTATTATTATGATTTATATCAAGTTTTATTAGAACTGCCAGTCGGAACTAATATAGTATATAAAACCAGATTATACCCCCAATAGACTTGATAATTACTGTAAGTATGCAGAGGCGGATTTACAAATTTGTCGCTAGTATGTTATTAAATTTTTGCCGCCCCTATACCAGTGACGGCTCGCGAGTTGTGAAACAGGTGAAGTGTTCGGGAAAGAAAAAGCCCGCCGTAGGCAAAATGCGCCGCAGGCGAAAATTTTTTAGGACCACGCCCAAATTTGGTCAATAATTTTTAGTAAATATTTTAAAAATTTATGATTACCTACTTATTTTATTGAAAATGAATTATCTTTCTGCAAAGCCAGTAAAGTTCCTACTACCTTTTTTTATCCCCATTAACAGACACGGCCAACAATAAAGTTTATTTAAAAAAATACTACCCGTCGACCATGAATAAAGATTGTACCATTTATTAAAAAAAATTTTGGGCCAAATTTGCCGCCCCCTAAAACCTGCCGCCCTAGGCTCCAGCCTACTCAGCTTAAGGTTGAATTATCAACGTCATTCAATCTATTGCCAACCTATAACCTATTTCGCGTTGATTTTTTGAGTTTATTATTTTAATAAATAACATTTAAAGAAAATTAAGATCGTCGGTACATTATTTAGGTAGTATCTGATATATTACAAAAATATCAATATATTTCATTGCTAATTTTGGGAGAATTGTATAGTGAAAGAACAATAAGTATCAGTGACATAATAATGTTAAAAAAAATCTTATCCGATATTTTTCGCTATACAATTCTCCTAAAATAAGTTATGTAATTCCTTGATATTTATTAAATATGTCAATTATTACCTATAGAATATCAAGTCGATACTGATTTTCTTTAAATTTTGTATAAAGTCTAGAAAACATAAATAAATCCACGCGAAATAGGTTATAGGTTGGCAAGCATGTTGATACTCCCACCTTAATGGTAAATTCAGCACTGTGTGAATTCTTATAAGGAATAGAAGGCTTTTTTCTCAGTTCAGTTCTCATACAATGATTATTAAAAAGATTATTTTTGATTATGATATATTATTAATTTTAATAAACCTTACTTGCTTTAACCTTTATTGGCTTTATATTTATGTATAAAATAATATTTAAGTAAAATAAGTGCCTAATTAAATCTAAATATCAGTATTTTTTTATCATAAAAAGCTTTGTTATTAATTTAAATGCTCGTTTTATTCCTAACAATGCAATTTTATTATTATTATGACTACATTCGTGGACCTACTTATAGAACTACTAAAAATTATGTCCAAATATATGATCAATTTTGCAGTAATCTGAAATGCCGTGTCTAGCAAAGAGCCCATTATTTTTGTCTAGGTACCCTGTATAAGTAATCTTAAGAACTTTGGCAATATTTTTCCTTAATTACAAAAAAAAAATATTAAATCCTGAAACAGGATAAGACAGTTATTCAAACAGGAGCTACTTTCATTCGTCTTACAGTGTATATTTCTAATGGCTCGGGTTAGCCGTGTATTTTATTTTATCAAAAAGACGAAGTCACATTAAAAACACATATACAAAATTTACGACCCGTGAAAATGGGATAAAACATACAACAACCGATTTAGAAAAGGTCCCCAATTCGGTAAATCGATGGTAAACGAAGTGGGATTACAGAAAGGGGCGAAAACATATTTTTCTGACGGTTTTACTGGATTATAGAATAGATGTTTGTGTGATTGGTCTTAAAGATAAGATTTGTCTACAAAAACTTCTTTGACGATATAACGTTACCTTACTAATGTTTTATTAACGATTTGTACAAAATTAGTAACCAATCAGAAAACAGCCTCGTTGGCTCCGTGGCTAATGAACGAGAGTTTGTGGGTCCCACTGCCGGTGGATCTTCGTGGTATACGTCTTGGGGAATAGTGGAAAATGTATCATCCCCCAATCTCACCCCATTTACGCCGGTAACCAGGCCGAAAGAGATCGGATATCTCGTGGGGTGCGGGGGAAGTAACACACTCCCCAATTGGCAGGTAATGGCAGCGCGAAACCAAGGGTTAATGACGATTTTTGAAGTGAAAATTTCTTTAGGCGCGTTTAGCACTTTTTGTGGGCACTGAATTAAACTGAGCCGTCACGCGTCACACTCGGCTGTGTAACGCTCGAATTCAACTGCTATATTCAATCCGAACTGACCCTGACCCGAATGAACGGTATATGCAAGAGCATGCCGCAAACAGTGTGCGTTGTATAGACACTCGTCTGCGTCTCAGGTATGTTCTGGCATTTTTTAAATTATATATTTACGTTGGGTGAAGTAAGGTTTACCGTAATTGCTTATTCCGTGGACCTAATTTATTATGATTTCTGACTTCTGTTGAAGATGTAAAAATTCAAGGGTTGTTCAATTTTAGGAAATATCTTTTTTCGTATGCAGTAAAATTATCCCGTATTCCAAGTTTATGTTATTTTTATGATTGCTTACGAAACTAACCTAAAAGAAACAAAATTGAAAAATTGTATTTGATATTGTTAATTTCACCTTGTTGAAGTTTTCACTTCTGTCGTGTGGTCTTAAGCACACACAATTTTTTTTTTAATATGGCCAAAACGGAAATACAACTGTCCTTCCTTGTTCAAAAAGTCGAGAATTCATATAAAAGCCCAAGCTATTATTTATATAAATAAACTAATTTAGTTTTCAATAAAAAGGACATTTACAGTACAAAATAAAAGAAATAACCCGATAATTTTCTCAAAAAAAGAGCCTTCTTGTCCACTTCCGCACCTGTCCTACGTAGCAACTGCTAAATTGGATACAATTTAATTGTTTGATCAAAATACAATTATAATAAAAACAATATATCATAGATTTGGTTATTCCTTCTACTAAAATATTCAATGACATAACCGAGATAGCCCGCAATAGTCTTTGCACTATTAGCTTTCTAGGACTGTCACCTCGGAAAAATGTCCATTCCGCACCTACGAAATCCACACATTAAGACAGCGTCAGTTTGGTATCAGTGCGTTTTTATCATTTCTGGTTTTGTTATAGTGTTGTGAGCCGCTTAAAGATATTGGTTAGTACCCGTTTTTTGATATATTATATTGGCAAAACAGTTAATTAAAAAAAGAAAGTAAAAAATGCTCACTTTCTTGCGTGTCCTCTCTGCACCGCAGTTTCCGTTTACGTTACGTATTTCTTTTAGAAAAATAGATTATAGTATGGTGCATTTTTAGGTCGGCAAAACATAACCTAAGAATAATTCGAATCAGCGTTGCCAGAATTTGTGAATAAATTAAAAAGGCAAACAATGTCCATTCGGCACCGTCCGTTCCGTGCCTGTTTTACGTTGGTGCGGATTGGACAGTTAGGTGCGGATTTGACATAAATAAGTATTTATCGGAGTTGGTTAATGGTAATGTTGTCTTTTCTTAGTACTTATTTGAAATTTACATTTTGGTTTTTATTAAATAGTTATTTACCTTTTTATATTGATTTAATCGAATTTAATCATATACGATGTCCAATCCGCACCTTAAGTGTCAAGTCCGCACCTTTTGTAAAAACGGTTAAAAAAAAAGTTGAGGCACCCAATTAATATTTTTAGTCTATTTTTTATAAAGACTCGAAACGTTCTTAAATTTCCTTAAAATATTCTAGGGGCATTTACCGATGAAAAATATATCCCAAAATATAATTTTTATATTTGGGTCAATAAATTTTCCTCTTAGTTTTTTTCAAGATTTTATTCACACAAGATATATTTTTTGAAGATCTGGACGTCAATTCTCCAATTTAAGAGAAGTGAACGCTCTCTCGCGAGAAGGGCAATTCACATCATATGCTCACATCGTATGGAAATGAATAGTAATTTTAAGTTTCAAAAATACAGTTTAAACATTTTTAAGAGAAAAAGTAATCACTTTTCTTGAAATGATCATTCGCCTATTTCGAGAATAGACGTCCTGTTGTAATTTAAGTTTTGTTAATATATAATGCATAATTTATTCTTACTTTTTAGCATAAAAAATTGCCTTGGTTTTTAAGGTGCGGAATGGACAAAATTATCGACCTTTTTGAGCAAAATAGCGCTTTAAGACCTTATTTTACAAAAAGTTGTTGATTTTATTCCCGAATATCTATCCTCACACCTTTGTTAAGTAAGGCAAATAACAAAAATATTAATATCTAAACTTTAAAAAATTAGAGTATAAAAAATGGTTTTGGCCATATTAAAAAAAAATCGTCTAATAGCAATTGGGTTGTGCTAAATAAGACTTTACACTGTAGCGCAGCAATAGCGAAAAACTTAAGAATTAAATAATAAATCTAAAATTAGACGATAAAGGTTTTCATTAATTTTATTGTCTCATAGCTCAAGCACACAAATTGGGCATGACTACGATTGATACTCGCCCAACAACCGTATCTAATTTTTTTTTTAAAAGAGAAGTTTCATCCCAATAAACTATAGTTATTGTGCAAGAGTTATTGGACGATGATCGAAGGAGTTCATTCGACGAGAAATGTCTCCACAAGTACCGTGCGAGCAAAAATAAATTGCATCAAAGAGGGCCTTGCATCTAAGGACGTAATGCTTAGCCGTAGAGCTTAATACCTGTTGGGTATCAGTAACTACCTAAACTAACAATCAATCAGTTATACCGTCATCTTTGACAGTCGTTACAAGTAATTTGATTTATCGCTAATTTTTCCAATTTCCTGAATAATTCACGCAATGGGCTTTACGGAACAGCACAAAACATTCATGGTTGAAGCGTGTTTTCGAAACGAGGTTAGAGTAAATGGTGAGTGGCAATACAATCCGGGTTTGTGCATGAACGATTTTTACGAACATTTTCCTAACGTTGCTTTTATTGATGGGGATTTTTATTATTGCCTGAAAAGAACCGTGGCTGTGTTTAGGGAAACAGGTCCTTTACAACACAAAAAAGAAGCAGGAAGACCATCTGTAAGAATAGAAGAACTTGTTTTAAACGTTCGTGAAATAATGCAAAATACGCCAACAAATTGTATACGACGCCTGTCCCAAGAAGTGGGAAGATCTTATGGAACATGCAGGACTATTCTTAAGAAGCAGCTAAATTTATTTTTTTATAAAGTGCAAGTATTTCAAGAAATACAAGACGCAGATTTTGAAAGAGGCAGGAATTACGCTCAACGGTTTACCCAAAATTTATCGGAAAGAAATGATTTATTAGACCTGACATTTTTTTCGGATGAAGCCTGGTTTCACCTGGCCTGGCCTGGCCTGGCCTGGCCTGGTTATGAGAATTCACGCATGTAAAGTAGTGAAAATCCCATTTTTTTTTTGTAGAGTCCACATTGCACCCTCAAAAAATTGGTGTCTGGTTAGCTGTTTCCCGAAGAAGAATTGTTGGTCCCATTTTTTTCCATGACACAGTTACAGTACAGCGGTATAGAGACAATATTTTAAATCCATTTGTGGAGCAATTACTCGACGACGAACTACGTTTAGGATATTTTCAACAGGACGGTGCAACCGCCCATACAGCCGCCGAAACTATTAACTACTTACGCAATTTTTTCGACGACAGATTGATCAGTTTTTGATCAGACCCTCCTAGATCACCTTGTTTAACGGTTATGGATTACTTCGTTTTTTCTCATTTAAAGAACACTATTTTTAAAAGACCAGTTGCAAATTAAGAACAATTACAAGAAAGTATTATCCAAGAATGTGGTAACATTTCTCCAGAGATGCTGGTCAACACTTTTGAAAATATGAAGAGACGTGTGAATTTATGCTTGGAGCATGGCGGTGGCCAATTTCAGCAATTTATGTAATTATTTTTCTTTTTCTTTCTGCATATTCTTACTTTGTTAATTTTGTAAACAACAAAAATAAACTTGTGTTTGTCTACTTATTTTATTACTCATTAGTTTGGCATATCATGTCATAATATGAATTTGACAAAATTTTAACCTAGATTTGGTTAGATATTATATCGTCCCCATATCATTGTGATCTAAACCAAGCCCTACGTTTTTTAATCCAAGCCCTCTTGATGAAAATAATTTTTGCTCGCACGTTTTAATCACTCACGGATTATCCAAAGAGTTTATTTTTCAGATGTTTCTTTAAATGGTCAGGTTGAATAGACAAAACCACAGATAATAGGTATAGGAAAGTCCTTATTGGTTCATGGAAAATTACATCCAGTATAATGAAAAGGTTAGTGTTTGGCAGGCCCGGACTGGCCAGGTCCGCAGGTCCGCGATCGCGGAGGGCCCCGGGCCCGAGGGGCCACAATTGGCCCTCCTCATAACGTGCAAAAAATCAAAAAAAAAGTTTTTGTCTTGTTAGAAGTTATTTTGTGTTACATTTTCCAAAAGTAGAACACGTCCAACAACTGTTTATATCTCGCCTTATAACTTATAACTTAAGCTAAAGTTAACAAACCCCTTCTATTCTAGTACCTATAACAACATTGTAAACTGTTAAATACACAGGATTAAAAAAAAATGTTAGTATTATTTTTCTAATCCCTAAAATCCGTTTGTCATTATTTTTATTACACAAATAATTTTGACATAATTCATTAATACTTTGGGGTGAATAAAATACTGCACTTTATTTTGAACTCCGTTGTAATTATTAGCAGTTCTACAGCATGTGTTTTGTAGTGTTGTGGTATCCTAAAAATACTGTGAATTTCTTATTTTAATGAATAATAAAGTTAACAAAAGTCGAAAATCATAATATTCGTATAAAAACCTAGCTGAATTTATTCTTCTTTAAAAGTGCCAAAATAGCGTAAAAACGCGTTTTTATTATTTTCAAGCACCTAATTTGCAACATCCAGACCCCCGGTAGAGGGCCCCTTTACAGGTTTTAGCTGAGGGCCCCAAATGTGCCCAGTCCGGGCCTGGTGTCTGGGCTCGATAGATATGCTTAAGGGGTTCATTCGACGAGAAATTTCTCCACAAGTAGTACAAAATGTAAGTTTTACATAAATTGATCTCCTACAGAACAGTTGGTGGGGGACAAATTCAATCATTTCATACTTCGTTTTTTGTCTATTTTGTGTCGATCGATTGGTGAAAAAAGTCTAGAATTGAAGAATCTTACTTTTTCCAACAACCGAGACAATACCTGAATTTAAATTAAAAAACTTTTTCAACAAATAATATTTAAAATTAAAAAGCTGTTTTTGTTATAAAACGCATTAACGCCGTTGTAAATATTGTGGTCGGACGCACCGGATGTCCAGAGGTGTTCCATAACAAATCCTGACGTAGATTGATGAGGGATGAAGCTTTCTCGTGACTTAAACACGGCGGAGTGTTAAAGGCAATAAGGTTTAGTTGGGACAGGAAGCCAGAGGTGAAATATGATTTGTTGCTAATGGGATTAATAGATATAGGTTCGTGATGACTGTTAATAAGGTAGTTTGTCCTATACAGGATGGTTCTTTGGATGACCCAACATAGAAAAGCCCAAGCAAAAGAATAATAATTACTTTTATGCAGTCTATCAAAAGTTATTTAAAAAATGTTGTCTTTTGTGTTCGGAAAATAAATAATACAGAAATTATTTTAATGAAGAAATATTTGATAATAATTAATAAAACAAAGGGTATACGGTCATATGGACGTTGTCCTGTGGAGTGACACTTTTGCTCCTAATCCCGAAATGGGGGGGGGGGGGGGGTACCGCTAAGTCTTCTAAACTACTAACGTGCTAGAAAAAATTATTTGCATCAAAGAGGGCTTGGATTAAAAAACGTAGGGCTTGGTTTACATCACAATGATATGGGTACGATATATCTAACCAAAAATTTTGTCAAATTCATATTATGACATGATTTGCCAAACTAATTAGTAATAAAATAAGTAGACAAATACAAATTTATTTTTGGTGTTTACAAAATTAACAAAGTAAGAATATACAGAAAGAAAAAGAAAAATAATTACATAAATTGCTGAAATTGGCCACCGTCATGCTTCAAGCATAAATTCACATGTCTCTTTATATTTTCGAAAGTGTTGACCAGCATCTCTGTAGAAATGTTACCACATTCTTGGATAATTCTTTCTTGAAATTCTTCTAAATTTGCAACTGGTGTTTTAAAAATAGTGTTCTTTAAATGAGGAAAAACGAAGTAATAATCCATAACCGTTAAACAAGGTGATCTAGGTGGGAATTCAGTGTCTGATCGAAAACTGATCAATCTGTCGTCGAAAAAATTGCGTAAGTAGTTAATAGTTTCGGCGGCTGTATGGGCGGTTGCACCGTCCTGTTGAAAATATCCAAAACGTAGTTCGTCGTCAAGTAATTGCTCCACAAATGGATTCAAAATATTGTCTCTATACCGCTGTGCTGTAACTGTGTCATGGAAAAAAAATAGGACCAACAATTCTTCTTCGTGAAACAGCTAACCATACAAAAAATTTTTTAGGGTGCAATGTGGATTCTAGAAAAAAAAATGGGGATTTTCACTACTCCACATGCGTGTATTCTGAGAATTCACATAACCGGAGAGGTGGAACCATGCTCCATCCGAAAAAAATGTCAGGTCTAATAAACCATTTCTTTTCAATAAATTTTGAGTAAACCATTGAGAGTAATTTCTGCGTCTTTCAAAATCTGCGGCTTGTATTTCTTGGAATACTTGCACTTTATAAGGAAATAAATTTAGCTGCTTTTTAAGAATAGTCTTGCATGTTCCATAAGATCTTCCCACTTCTTGGGACAGGCGTCTTATACAATTTGTTGGCGTATTTTGCATTATTTCACGAACGTTTGCAACAAGTTCCTCTGTTCTTACAGATAATCTTCCTGCTCCCTTTTTGTGTTGTAAAGAACCTGTTTCCCTAAACACAGCCACGGTTCTTTTTAGGCAATGATAAAAACCCCAGCAATACAAGCAACGTTAGGAAAATGTTCATGAAAATCGTCCATGCACAAATCCGGATTGTATTGCCACTCACCATTTACTCTAACCCCGTTTCGAAAATATGCTTCAACCGTGAATGTTTTGTGCGGTTCCGTAAAGGCCATTGTGTGAATTGTTCACGAAATTGGAAAAATTCGCGATGAATCAAATTACTTGTAACTTGTAACGACTGTCAAAGATGACGGAATAACTGATTGATTGTTAATTCAGGTAGTTACTGACACCCAACAGGTATTAAGCTCTACGGCTAAGCATTACGTCCTTAGATGCAAGACCCTCTTTGATGCAAATAATTTTTGCTCGCACGGTAGAACTTTAAAATATATAGTTTATATTTTAATATTATACAATCATGGTTTTATGGTATAGAAATATCCGTCAAAATCTTGTTGATTTTGCAATAAGAATTATAAAACCTTTTTTTTTACGACAAAATATAAAAGTTTACTATGATTAAATAGCAAAACCGACTTTTATCAAATGTAAGCTGATAATGAAGTAATTTCTCTATATAATAAACCGCTTACAGCAAACAATATTCATGACGGAAGTCTATTTAAGTAGTAATTTTACCTGCAGATATTAAAGCTAAATCGAGGTTTCAATTACTAGGTACTCTAAAGAGCAGGCTTTCATATAAGAATATCCGATTAAAAATACAAAAGCTTCAAAGAGCCGGTGAAAGTTTTAAAACCACAATTACTACCTGATCGTTTTACATCAAATCATATCGTTGTTGGAATGATATTAGAAGCTTTCTTCTAAAATATTTGGACCAGCTATTGACCTACATCTGTTTGTTAAAATTTTACTAGGGAACAAAAATGTACCAAATGCTTTTTTAACCGAGGCTGCAAAGCATTTTATTCTATGTTGGTCGAAAATATACATACATTTATATTTATGCTCAATTCTGATCGTCACTTGTTATTTTCGATGTTCAGCTACAATTCCCAGATAAAATAGAAATTGTGCGGTAGTAAATATTGGAAACAATGCAAAAATGTTTGCTTATGTGCCTGAGAAACGACAGATAAAATTTTGTATCTATCTATAGTAGGATTCATCTTCAAATTTTTAAGACTAGGATTAGAAGCACTAGCATATTTTAGTTAAAACACATGGCGCAGTATAACAGTAATAGAGTAACTGTTTGAAGGTTTGAGACAATGATGTTTCTTGAATGATGAAAGAGTTTTGGACTTCCATTGTCTTTATTTGTTTTAAATCACAACGTTTCAACTGGTAAGTATCTCCAGCCATCTTCAAGTGAAGAAGCCACCTGACGAAGACAAAGCCTATAAGTCAAAAAGATAGGAAAAACTGCATCTACCAGATCCCCTACGAGTGCGGCCAATCTTATATAGGTGAGACATTAAGACCACTCGAGACAAGGCAACGATTAAAGAACACAAAAATAATACGTTAAAAGGAGAGACCGAAAAGTCAGGTGCAGCTGACCATGCCTGGAAACATGGTCACCGTATCATGTGGTCAGAAGCTGAAATCCTACATAAGGAACCACACTGGAGGAAAAGAAAGTTTAAGGAAGCTGCTGCTATTCACCAGAATCCAGGCTGCTTTAGTAAACCATAATTATACATAAGAAATATCTGGAAACCTTTGTCAGATAGATGTAATCTTAGGATAAGATCGCGTGCCAACTGAACGCATGACTGCACCCACCTCAGTTATGCTTCGGTGCATCTAGCTAATATAAATAGTCTTGTAGTTACTTTACTTATTTAGTATTCACCTGAAGACGACTGGAAATACTTACCAGTTGAAATGTGATTTAAAATAAATAAAGACAATGGAAGTCCAAAACTCTTTTATCAGTAATAGGTAGTAATACGCAATGTAAACAGGTCCAATGAAAGTAAACTATATATCAACGGAATTAACTAACCTAGACTCACAACCAGTATAAAACTGTTAAAATAACATTAAAACAACATTAGGTCAGTTGCGGATCCAAGGTGGAGGGGAGGAACATTTTCCAAAATCTGAAGATATATATATTAGTGTTCCACCAATATTCTAGCATACACCGTAAACACTTATCCATGCCCACACATTAACGGAGAAACGTCCACTGGTTTGCTTTTTTAAGTATACTTCTCATCATATCGGGAATTTGGTGGTCTATATACTCGAATCCTTCCATTATATGTAGACTAAAAAGTTTTCTCATCGGAAAAGATAACATTGTGCCAAAAAAAATCATTTTCTGGTAAATATTGCATAGCAATCCCAATTCTTTGTTCCTTATCACTATTTTTTAAAAACGGTTTGGATGCAGCTGCTCGATTTTCTAATTCGAAACATTGTTTTACTCGGCGTTGCGCAGTTCTAGATGAAGCAGGGAATCCGGTTATGTGCATAGCGGATACTGCAGTTTCAAATGGATTTTGCCTTAAATACTCCACCAAATTTGGTGATTTTCTATTATTTAAACCAGACCCAACAGACCTTTCAAGTGTTGGATGATAGCGCTATTTTTTTACAATTCCTTGAACAGTACTTCTAGGTACTCTAAAATGATTAGCTATTTTTCCATAAGACCACCCTATTTCTACTAAACATATTATTCATGCTTTTTAAATATTACTGCAATGAGGCATTTTTAAATCAAATAAGATAATGACAATTCTTTGACAGATATCATGATAACAATTAACACGTTACAAAGGTAAAAAAGTTGCATTTACAGGTCACAGTTTAGTGTACGAAATTATTTGTCGTCAACTGTACCTTATTATAGTATATACGATCCTAGTTGAGACAGACAAAAAAACTAAAAAAAAATTGATGACAGACTTGTCAAGTCCACGTGGACTATTTTCGAACATCTGTATAGGGAGCGATCAATACAAATTTTGTTATATTTGTATTGTAGTTTCAGTGGTGTGATGCACAGTAAATTGATCGTACCACCAATATTTATGTTGTCTCAACTGACTTCGTATGAAGTATAGAAACAAATAAATCTGTGGTCGTGTATCAGTACCTACTTTAAAAAAAAACATTTTTTTCTTACTCAACTGTTTAATTAATAAATCTGTATATTTAATTTTAAAGTATAAAAGATCTAGCCTGTATAGAGTTTTTAACACAAACTTTCCATATAATAAATGTCTACTTCCAAACCTGGCAATATATAAGCAGAACGCCAGCAAACAAATTAATATATTATTATGTACCTCCTACATTAATTTGGGCTCTTCAGGAAATAATATGATCTTGTTTCGTTTAAATGATCCCTTAAAACAGTTTCTTAGAGCCGGAAACATATTTATCTTGGTAAATTTCTGTGTCAAATTATTTTCAAGTTAGTAAACAATAATTAAGTAAAGATTAATAAGATAGGCGGGAAGAATAAGAAAAAAAATCCGTTTGCTTTGTAAAAATCCTGCTAGTTCTTGACCCAAAATGTCCTTTGTAACAGTTCGACTGTTACCCATGGTATTAATTAAAATATTAATTTACGAATACCGTCTAGGCCCCCCAAATAAATAAAACTCATTGTGTAAAAATGAAAATAACAACTTATTTCTTTAAATAAAAATAAAATTATATAAAGATGTTAAATAGGCATTGCAAAAGACAGAGAATTGTATTGTCTCTAAAATGGCTTAAATAAAATGGCAAAAAAAATTTCTTAGTCTCCAGTCATCATTTCCATGAATTCTGAAAAAGAAAAATAATAAATTATATTTAAGTCTGAAATATCAGAAGCAACATAAACCATTCCTTTTGTTTTCTTTACCAAAACGATTAAATAGGCTTTAATAAAAGAAAAGTCGTCTTAGTTTAAAATATCTGCTAATAGTCAACGTCAACATGTTTATTATTTCCAATAATAGCATTGCTGGATCAATTTAGTTGTATTCAGGCCAGCTAAGTAATTCACAATGTTATATTTATTGACGTCTTGAACTTTATTACCATCTTCAGGACCACATCGTTCGTAATTTTCTTTTAAATTACAATAATTGTTGTAGGAATTGGATATAAATATAATATATGGGGTATGAACTATAATAGTTATTTATTATGTATTAAGGGCATTATGATGATGTTTATGCCTCCGAGGGCAACAATCTCACAAAGCCTTTGGCCCGAGGGTTTGTAAGTTGCCTGTGGGTATAGACATCAAGTAATGCCTCCAACAAAAACTTTATGGCCTTTTGGCCAATCTCCCCAAAAATCATGAAAAAGTAGCAAACTGTCATTTTGATGTCCGGATTTCAACTTCGTCAACTATACCTACACAAATCGTTTACTTTCTTAAAATATTTCTTACCATCAAAATCTACCGTTCCTGAACCGTCAGTGTCAATCTCAGCGATCATTTCATTCAGTTGATCATTGGTTAGCTGGTCATCTAAGGCCGCAAGAATTTCTTTTAAACAGGAAGTGGGGATGTAACCATTACCTTAAATCAAATATTAAAAATTAGTTTTAGTAAGTAGTAGTAAACGATTCACTCAGTAAACCTGCAAGATGGCAAACATGTCATATGAAAAGTCATTGAAAATGCAAAAATTTATTTTATTTAGCTGGAATATGACTTTTGTCATATGACATGTCGGCCATCTTGCAGGTTTACTGAGTGAATCGACTCTAGTAACATGATTTATTTAGCAAAAACTTAAATTAGAACTGATTCTTTTAAAATAACCTACTTTTCCCGCAATCTTCGATATAATATTTTGAAAATAATTTTAAAATTTTAATTTTGAATCAATGATTATCCCTAAATATTTAAAACTGTTTACTAATTCCAATTTTTCACCATCAATAACAACATTTATATTTTGACAATTTAAATTATTACCCATAACCATACATTTATTTTTTGAAATATTTAATTTTAATTTATTTACTTTTAGCCAATTTAATAATACATTTATCTCAGAATATAAAGTATTTAGACCATGAAAAATATTTAAAACATTAATGTAAATTAAGGTGTCATCAGCAAACATTTGTAACTTACACATTTTTAAAACTTACGGCATATCGTTGATGTATAAAATAAATAAAATTGGACCTAGTATACTTCCTCGAGGAACTCCTATATTATTTATTTTTTTATTTGAATATGTTTTTGATATTTTGGTTTTTTGTGACCTGTTACCTAAATAATTTTTAAACCATTCATAAACGTTAGCTGCTCATAACACAAGGTTTTCAAAAGAACTGTATTCAACCATTTCAGTGTAATTCAAACCTAAATAATTCTTTGTAACAATAGAACGAGTATTTATTACCCGTTGTTATAAACGTCAATCGAAGGGCTTGCAGAAGATACTCTCTTCTAAATTGTCAAACCGAAAACGGCCTTATAAATGGATGGGTTTTACTCGATCCCCAAACTGTCAACAGCTTTACACCCCCTCGTCAATTCCATATTGTTATTAATGATTTATCGCAAAATTCGGACATTTTTGGACCAAGGGTTTTAAAAGTGTAACAGACAATAATTCTTAGGAGAGTTTTGATAAAGCGACTATCATACCCGTTGTCTTTTGAGATTTTTCTTTGCCTTGAAATGTTATTTGAGTTACATTTTCGAACACGTTTTAAAAACATTATTGTATGTAGTTCCTAAAATGCCCTCGCATTATTTTTCTATTTTTTGTGTTGGTTTGTTCGAACGTCCATTTTACACCTATATATACAGGCTGCCCCAAAAATAATTAACGATTATTTGCCGAAAAACATTAAAAAATATAAAGTGGAAACAAATAATCGCTACACATTTTAGTATTTATTATCAGAAACTTCATCACCGAAGGTGATGGATGAAAATACATGATATACTCAATAAACGAAGCGATCGTTTAACTTACATTAATAGAAAAGTTGAAGTACAGTAATTGGCCTATAAAGTAAAAATATATATACAGTGTGACCAGTAAAGTCCGCATCATATGGGATTTTTTTATTAATAGCTTTATTAGAAATATTACTCTGGCATCAAGTTCTGCCTCGATCGAGATGAAAATTAAGCGAAAAATAGTAGTCACGTGATTTGCATTATCTGTCAAAATTTAATTTTTTCCAAAAAATAATTCAAAAGTTTCTGATAATATCGCAAAAAGTTATTAGAAAAAGTTTTTTTAAATGCAGTTTCTAGTTTACATGCAAACTTTCAGCTGCATAAGATCATTTTGATTTTTTACCAATATTTTATAAATTGCACCACTTTTGCAAAATAAGACTAAACGCAACCTACATCAAACTGTTTAGTTTTGTGCTTTATTTCAGATACATTTTCTTTAAATGAGTTTTTAATTAAATCGTTGAGAATAGATAAACTTTACCTTAAGTTAAACTAAAATGTATTTTCCACAACACTTTATTGATGACACTGTGCTCTTTTTGTCTTAATATTAAGGTGGTTTCAGACACAAACTACGCTTTCAAAAAATACTTATTTTATGGAGTTACCTTATACAGGGTCAAAAACAAATAAACTTTGCATCACATGCGACCAAGTTTTAATAACCCAATTTTGATTTTGTAGAAAAACACACAATTAATATGGCGCGCTACTTTAAAGACATTTATTTGAAATAAATAAAGTTTTATGTAGGTTGCGTTGAGTCTTATTTTGCAAAAGTGGTGCAATTTACAAAATATGGGTAAAAAATCAAAATTATCTTATGCAGCTGAAATTTTGCACGTGGACTAGAAACTGCATTAAAAAAATCTTTTTCTCATAACTTTTTTCGAAATTTTCACAAATAACCCCACTTTTAAATTCTTTTTTGGAAAAAATTAAATTTTGACAGATAATGCGAATCACGTGACTACTATTTTTTTGCTTATTTTTCATCTCGATCGAAGCAGAACTTGATTCCAAAGTTAAATTTTTAATAAAGCTATTAATAAAAAAAATTCCATATGATGCGGACTTTACTGGCCACACTGTATATCTATATATAACCGGAATTTACATATGATCGCTATTATTTAATTTGAGGAGAGCGTCTTCGAAAATCCTATTATCCAAATTTGCAGGATTCAAATCCCATTACTTTCCTAAATAAAATGTACTCTTACCGTGAGTTACCCTGTATATTTATATATCTACTCGATATAACGTTTTATTTTTCCTGTCAAATAAAGGACGAATTTTCTTGTATGAGAAAAAGAAAATTAGTAAAAGTTTCTATCGAATAAGTTATAGCACTTTTTTCCATGATTACCTAAAATCATGATATTGTGATTTCCCGAAGATCATCTATCAAACGGATTGGCGGAGTTGAAAGTTAGAAGATATCAAAAATACAGTTATTTTTCTACTTCAAATAAGTGATAAATTATTATATCTACAGTTTCTTATAGTCGTTCGATTTCAAATGCATGATAAATGAATTCAATGAAAGTACAATAATGATTAATACCGTTTGTCCCAAATTCGAGTCTTGTCATCAGGTTTTCGCTTACTATTACTACTTCTCTTTGTATAAACATATTTTTACTTATAGAAGATAATACTTTTTAGTTCAAAATTTTGAAAAATATTTAGTAATAAATAATGCCTTTTATACAATTTAAGGTTAAAAAATAGTTTATTTTTATTTTTTAGAACCCAATGTGTTTTTTATCTTATTTTACTATTATAAATTAAGGAGTATTGCATACTAGTATGCATATTTGGTAAAAAAAATATGCAAATAACTACATATTTTAAAGACAAACAAGGCATAGATATACAGGGTGTTCATTTGAAAACTTCCCACCTCGATTTTTCTGCTTTAAAATGAAAATGTGGAAAATCGCTCGGACACGTCGATTTTTATTTCGAGGGGGACATCTTTTGCGTATATTGTCAATCTTGTTACTTCAAGCCCCTAGGAGGGAGGGGGCGGTAAGGTCTAAATCTTAAATGGATACCCCTATTTTATATAATTTTTTTGGATTCTGCATAAAATTCTGAACATTTTTTAATAAAAGCATTATTAGTCTATACTTAACAGTTTCCGAGATATTGACTCTTGAAAAATTACATTTTTGAACTTTGACAGCGTCTAGCTTTCTAACTGTACGTCTAAGAGCAAAACGGCTTACATGTCCCTATCTTCGATTTTTATTATCTTTCCAATAGTGTCAACTTCCGGATAAACCGGAAGTACTATATTTCTTACATCCGGTTTAACCGAAAGTTTACACCATTGGAAAGATAATAAAAATCGAAGATAGGGACATGTAAGCCGTTTTGCTTTAAGACGTACAGTTAGAAAGCTAGACGCTGTCAAAGTTCAAAAATGTAATTTTTCAAGAGTAAATATCTCGGAAACGGTTAAGTATGGACTAATAATGCTTTTATTAAAAAATGTTCAGAATTTTATGCAGAATTAAAAAAATTATATAAAATCGGGGTATCCATTAAAGATTTAGATCTTCCCTCCCCCCCTCCCTCCTAGGGGCTTGAAGTGACAAGATTGACAATATGGGCAAAATATGTCCCCCTCGAAATAAAAATCGACGGGTCCGAGCGATTCCACATTTTCATTTTAAAGCAGGAAAATCGGGGTGGGAAGTTTTCAAATGAACACCCTGTATATACGCATATTTTGGCTGAATTTAAGTGCATATAATCTGCCCTTTACTTATAAAAATATCTTTCTAATAACCCACCTTCTTTATCATACAATCTGAAAGCTTCTTTAAGTTCTTTTTGCATGGCTTCTTCGTCTTCATTTTCCAAGAAATGACCTGCTACGCGGCAAAAAGCATCGATATCTACTAGGCCCCTTTCTAAAATAAAATTAAAAAATAATTAAAAATTTTATGTAATCTAAAGTACAGGGTGTTTTTTTAAGGTCGACGAGCGGCCATATCTCGGAAACTACTGGGCATAGAAACTCAGGAAAAGAAAAATGATAATTAAAGTGGCCATGAGAAAATTCTGTAAATAATTTTTAAGTTCCGCATTTTGCCGCAAGAGGGCGTAATTGAAAAGTAAATTTTGAAATTTTACATAACTCCGAAAATTCCACATTAAAGTATATGTTTGATAACACCATTTTAAAGCTTGGAAAATTATGCATCATTTTGGTCTTATGCTCATTGGCGTACCGACTTTAATAAGAGTGGGGGAAGCTGTTGAAAGTGTAATCATTTAAATCGCTGTAACTTATAAACGACTTATCCGATTTTAGCAAACTGAAGACTGTTTGGAAGAGAAAAGTATGCACTTTCACCAATCGTATTTAGTTGTCCATAATAGTTCTCAAAAAAAATGCTAGAGGGCGCAATTTGCAATAACAATACATTTTTTGATTTTACTCCGAAAAAATAAATCATACGGTATAATAATGATACAATAATCGAAAAGTAAATGAAATTTGCCAGAAAAGATGTAAAGACCGCAGTTCGATATCTTTGTTCGTTTTAGAGTTATTGCCAAAACAATAATTTTTAATACAAATTGCGCCCTCTAGCAATTTTATTAGAAACTATCGTGTACCAATAGATACGACAATTGAAGGTACTTCCAAACAAGCTTAAATTTAGTAAAATCGGATAAGTCGTTTAGAAGTTACAGCGATTTTAATGTTTACACTTTCAATAGCTTCTCCCACTCTTATCAAGTGAAAGTGTGTGCATTGTGTGAACATTAAAATCGCTGTAACTTCTAAACGACTTAACCGATTTTACTAAATTTAAGCTTGTTTGGAAGAAAAAGGTAAGTACCTTCAATTGTCATATCTAATGGTACAAGATAGTTTCTAATAAAATTGCTAGAGGGCGCAATTTGTAATAAAAATTATTGTTTTGGTAATAACTCTGAAACGAACAAAGATATCGAACTGCGGTCTTTAAATCTTTTCTTGCAAATTTCATCTACTTTTCGATTATGGTATCATAATTATACCGTATGATTTATTTTTTCAGAGTAAAATCAAAAAATGTATTGTTATTGCAAATTGCGCCCTCTAGCATTTTTTTTTAGAACTATTATGGACAACTAAATACGATTGGTGAAAGTGCATACATTTCTCTTCCAAACAGTCTTTAGTTTGCTAAAATCGGATAAGTAGGATATAAGTTACAGCGATTTAAATGATTACACCTTCAACAGCTTCCCCCACTCTTATTAAAGTCGGTACGCCAATGAGCATAAGACCAAAATGATGCATAATTGTCCAAGCTTTAAAATGGTTTTATCAAACATATACCTTAATGTGGAATTTTCGGAGTTATGTAAAATTTTAAAATTTACTTTTCAATTACGCCCTCTTGCGGTAAAATGCGGAACTTAAAAATTATTTCCAGAATTTTCTCATGGCCACTTTAATTATCATTTTTCTTTTCCTGAGTTTCTATGCCCAGTAGTTTCCGAGATATGGCAGCTCGTCGACCTTAAAAAAACACCCTGTATACTTAATGTGGTTTTTCCTCTTATGTAATTTCCGCAGGTTGAAACTGTACGGTACTTCTAAATTTTTTAAATAATTATGCAGCATTCGAAAACGTTTTTACGGACCTCGTCAATAAACATCGAAATATTAAATAAACATTAACAAAATCAATTAATATATTTAAAGCTCTCAAAATCATTTATACAACAAAAAATATACCTCTGGTAATTGCACGTAGTTGTTGTTAAGTTTCTAAATCAAAATCGTGAAACCATTGATAAAACCCAACTCCCTATTTAAGCGCACTCAAATACTCCATTTTTTTAACAATGAAAAACTAATGGATTTCCACTTATTTAAAAGGGAGAGAACTCAGTCATTTTTGCTGACTGAGGATAAATGATGTTGTCCACTTGGATGGACGCGTTTTGGCTGTTTCCAATTTAATGGATAAAACGCGTTTCACTCAAATTTAATTTAAACAAATCCGAGGGTTTTCGTATGGAGCAAGTTTTTGCTTATTCATTTTATTTAGAGGACAAAAACATGCTTCGTAATTATTTTTTGACAATGGAAAATGTTTGGTTGTATATACAGAATTTACCTACAGTGAGAATACAGGATGGAAAAGTGGAAAATTGATAATGGGAAAGAATATTGTATGTACAAAACAAGTAGGTTTTGATTTTTATTTTTACACTATTCTGTAACATTAAATATGTATACAGTGTGAGTTTGTAACTTGGAATTGGGACACACTGTATCAATATTTTTTTTATAAAAATACTTAAAATGTTAATACACGTGCCCAAACATTTTTCCAAAAAAAAATTCACAGATCTTGCATCTCACGCAAGTATCATATGCGTACTAAAAATACCTACCACATACAGTGGCGAGAAGGAAACCATTATGTCACAGCACAGATTACTCCTATCTGTGAGTATGTAACGTGCCGCTATCACGCGTTATTATGACGGCATGGATGCTCCGATTTAGTTTGAAATAATAATTAAATTATTATACTTAGAAATGTGTAAATTATACTTAGATATGTGTAAATTTGACTGTTTTGTTAAAATAAAAAATATAGGATAATCTGTATATTAGTACATATTGAAGAGACCTCAAAACCACCTTTTCAAAAATAGCGACAAAATTATTTCTTTAGCTATACACAGCCGTTTACCTGCTGGTCCTTGTACTCTTTGTTAATGTCTAAATCTTAAGACGGCTATGAAATGTTTTGGATTAGTATATCCATTCTCCCCCGACTTTCTGTGTAATACGCCAAGACCGCCGCGCTATTTCGCTTTGTTTCAGCGACATTCCGTGTTTATTTTTTTTCAATTTTATCGAAATTGAAATAATCAAAAATGCGGTTACCATGATATCGACTAATATGGACACCTAAAAATTTTAAAAATTACGAAAACGTTATCTGATATCAATGAAATTTAGACGAATAAAATCTATTTGCACTGTCGTAGATTCAATTTTGAATGATACACGTTCGATATGAACTTTGTTAATGAAACTTGTGCAATTAAACCACTCGGCTGACGCCTCGTGGTTTAACGTTGCACACGTTTCATTATAGTGTTCATCGAACTAGTATCATTAATCTACTAACTGTTCTCAGGCTTCTACTGTTCTCTCTCCCGGCCATATTATCTTAATATCAACAAATATAATAATAAATGCCGAAACCCAAAACAAAACATATGATGTCATCGATCCTGTGCTGCTCGGATGTTTGTTTAGACTTCACCGCCGTGTTATTTATGTGCATGTCGCATGTCGCGTTCATTTTTCATGAAATATACCCGTATATACGCACCCAGTAGTATTTTTAATACTAAAACTGTACTGGATTTGTCGAATGTTTTCCAAGTTACAAACTCACTTTGGGTAATCTGTGGTGGTATTCGAATAGGAGAGTATTCAAACACCTTTAAAACTCAATAGTTTGCAAAATAATACCTGAAAAATATGGAATGGTTGAAAAATCGTGAGGTAAAAATAGGAATCATATCATGAGCGCGTTTAAAGTGAAAAAGCTAAACTAAAAACCTAGCAGATTTGATTTTTTTTTTAAAAAGCCAGGACCACAGCCAAAAGTAAAACCACTTAAACTAGACAAGATCCCACTTGACGAACTTCATAAATTAGCAAAAGAAGAAAAACACGTCTTAGGATCACTCACACAGAAACATGGAACACCATTCACACTTATTTCTGGACAACACCTATATATATACCTATGATTGCAACTATAGTTTTCATATTCGCACTTTTCAAGACTAAGCAATACTGGACCAAAAATAAAAAAACAAAAACAACCCCGGAAGAAAAACAAATTCCAGACGAAGAAGACCCAAAGCAGCCAGTTTTGTTCGTTTCTTGCAAAACTTCCCCAGGGGATGTAGGAATTACGAATCGATGAACCTATGCATGAACCTACACAGCTAAGCAGTTGCATCGGCAAAACATCAAATCAGCGTTCCAATTTTATTGCAAACTCATCGATAAATTATTTATAAATAGTAGGTTTTGGATTAGAATAGTTAGCTCTAAAGTTTATCCTATTATAATATTATTATGGTTAAGTGGTTACAAATAAAGATCATTTTCAATTTTAACAATGACTAAAATAAACTTTCTAAAAAAATACTGTATGACGTTTTATCTGCATAGTAATTTTATTTCAGTTTATCACTGATTCGCTCCCTTTTAGACATTTCAAAACTTTGTCAGAGGAAAAATTATAAAACCATTTATTACACGCAAAGCAGCCACAGCGAGAAAAGTTTTATAAATGTAAAGCTAAATATCTTTTTTATTAAAAAGTTTGAAGGGATTTGAAGAAAACCAACCCTATCCTTTTTTTTTCTTAATATTGATAAATGTTTTGACATTTTATTTCAAAATAAGATGTAGGTAAGTACTTAAAATGTCATTTGTACAGTCAGTGGCGCAAATACCCTATGTTTTGACAAGGGCGGACTTTATTAGAAAATAGCCAATATCACAGTAGAAAATATGAATAACTTTTATATACAGGATATAATAATACAAAATATTATAGTATTAAAATTATTTTTGAATAAAGTTAGAAGCACTTCTTCTGAGAAACGAAGTTCTTGGTTGGTGGTTGAGCCTATTTTGATAAACTTTTTCTTTTAAATATCCTCAAAGAAAATAGTCTAAAGGCGTTAAGTCTGGGGACCTCGGTGGCCATTCAATTGCACCACGTCGTCAAATCTAGCGACCTGGAAATATCTCATCTAAATATCTTCTCACATTGACACCAAAATGCGGAGATAATATTTCGGAAATACCGAAATTAATTTTACAATTTTACAATGTCACAAAATGTCAGAACGTGAAACAATTGAAGACTTCTTACCTGGAAAGCTAAAAAAACATCAATGATTTATCATTTCCGCTTATTTAAATAGAGATTTTTAAAAACTTTTAACAGTCGCCATTTTGAAATAGCTTGACAGAAGCGCGCCAAAATTTGTGAGCATACTGTACGATATATTAGCTTTCAAATGATGTATCACAAGCTGTAAAAAAGATCGATGTCGTCATATCTTTGACAAATGTCTATAAAAAAAAAAACAAATAACGTCAAAATGTGTGTGTATAAAGTCTAGAAACGGCTTAATAACATCACAATTTACTGGCCGATTTAAACCAAATTTGGTACAGTTATGTAAGAGGATCTAACGCACCGAATGACGATATTGGCGTTGTTGCCAGCTTTTTAGTTTGTCTGGAATTCGAACGAATTTTATATTTTTAAATATAACACCCAGTATATTTTTACATTTTTAAATTCCACATAAAATTATAATTATTTTTTATTAAATGCATTATTAGTCTATACTTCATAGTTTCCGAGATATTGACTTGGGTTAAACCGGATGTAACTCGAAAGCAGGAAATATAGTTGTTCCGGTTTAACTGGAAGTTGATTTTTTTTGGGAAGATAATAAAAATTGAAGATAGGGACATGTAAGCCGTTTTGCTCTAAGACGTACTGTTAGAAAGTTATAAGCTGTCAAAGTTCAAAAATGTCACTTTTCGAGAGTCAATATCTCGGAAACTATGAAGTATAGACTAATAATGCATTTAATAAAAAATAATTATAATTTTATGTGGAATTTAAAAATGTAAAAATATACTGGGTGTTATATTTAAAAATATAAAATTCGTTCGAATTCCAGACAAACTAAAAAGCTGACAACAACGCAATATCGTCATTCGGTGCGTTAGATCCTCTTACACAACTGTACCAAATTTGGTTGAAATCGGCCAGTAAATTGTGATGTTATTAAGCCGTTTCCAGACTTTATACACACACTGTATATAAAACTAAATAGACGTGTACGAGCGTTTTCCCCAAAAGTTACATGCTAAGGCTATATTAATTTTATTCCGGACTTCTGGGCAACCCTGTATATTATTACCAAGTTTAATAATTTTTTGCGCCCCATTTGCAAAATTAATGTTTGTTACCAAAATGCCCTTTATTCCCTCATAGACCTCTTTTAGTCGATTGGGATTTGAAAAGCCCATAACTTATGACAAAACATAACACAGATATATATCTGCAACAATTGGTCTGAAATGATTGTTGTGTAAATATTCCCAAAACGTTTCCTGCGTATAACAGCCAATCTATCTCGGAGTGTAATGAACGTTCTGATTGATTACCTTTAATTTACAAACGTTAGTGTTGAAACGTTAAAAAATTAGACTTGGTTTAATTTATGTTACTGCATAACAGGCTTCAAAATTTAAAATCTGATAAAATAAAAATGGGTGAAATTGTTTTGATAACCGTGTTAAGAATAGAAATTGGTCTAGAAAAAGACAAAATTGTATCGTCGCGGATGTTGACTCGGCGTAGAAGTAAAGGGTTTTTTTTAAAACCGACCAGAAAATTTACACTTTCTGGATAATTTTTCGTCTAGAAAATAACGTTTTTCCGATCGCAAGACCGGAAAAGTGACATTAGAGACCGGAAAAATCTTTTCCGGACTCTAATGTCACTTTTCCAGTCTCTAATGTCACTGTCACCCTGTTTTTTGTTTTTCCAATCGCTCTTTGATAATACAAGATATCTTGATTTCGTTATTATGACAACAACATTTCGATGTATTGTCGAGTGACAGTTCGTTGATTTTTAATTTTGTTCTTTATGTCAAACTTGTTTCGCGTAGATTATAAAATATATCGAAGTGTCGGTCTTAAAAAAAATATTGTACGTCACGCAACCGAAAATTAGTGTTTTCCAGGTCTCTCCAAGCTTCCAGGGCAAGCCATAGGCTCGCCCTGGAAATGCTTGTCTCGACCTGAAAAACACTACTTTCCGGTCTTGTAACGTAAATTACTATTCCAATAAGAACGATATGGTTTTGAAACGATATGGTAACCATGGTAATAAAGTTATACCTGTCACCAGTTGTCAGTTATTGTCAGTAAGCTATAACAATTTATTATGGCTAAATACGCGCTTCAAGAACGTTTGGTTATTATCCAAAAATTTTACGAAAATAGACGATCTTTTGTAAACACTTATCGCGCACTTCGCGAAAACTTTGGTGTAAATAATCGTCCTTCTTTGCTTGCCATTCGTCGCATCGTTGAGATTTGAAAATAATTTTACTCTTCACGATGTAAAAACACCAAGAAGACATCGAAATGCAAGAACTGTTGAGAATATTGCTGCTGTAAGAGCTAGTGTTGCAGTGGATCCAAATTTATCAATTCCTCGTCGTGCTCAAGAGTTAAGGATTAAAAAAACGACAAGTTGGCGTATTTTGAAAGAAGACTTGAATTTACACCCGTATAAGATTGTTTTGACCCAAGAACTTAAGCCACTGGACCATCGTCGGCGCAGAGAATTTTCTGCTTGGAGTTTAGAACAACTTGAAAGGGATCCTAATTTTGCCAAAAAAATTATCTTTTCAGATGAAGCTCATTTTTGGTTAAGTGGATACGTTAACAAGCAAAATTGCCGTTTTTGGTGTGAAAACAATCCACAACAGATTCATGAGAAGCCTTTGTATCCGCTAAAGGTAACTGTATGGTGTGGTTTATGGTATAGTGGCATCATCGGACCATTTTTTTCCAAAATGAGACAGGAGATGCAGTTACAATGAATGGTGAACGATAACGGCAGATGTTAAGAAATTTTTTGTGGCCAAATTTAGATGCACTTGATTTGGAGGATATGTGGTTCAAGCAAGACGGTGCCACATGTCACACTGCTCATGAAACTATCGATATACTGCAAGAAAAGTTTGACGAAAGGATAATTTCAAGGAATGCTACTGTTCAGTGGCCTCCAAGAAGCTGTGATTTAACTCCTTTAGATTACTTCTTGTAGGGCTATTTGAAATCAAAGGTTTATGAAAACAGACCACAAACACTTGATGCATTAAGGTTGAACATTGAACCCTGCATTCGTCAGATCACGCCCGATTTATTGCATAAAGTCATCGAAAATTAGGTTCGCTCGTGTACACGAAGTCGCGGAGGACATTTAAACGATGTGTTATTCAAAACATAAATGTTATCGAGTATACTTTAAGATAATATAAAACGTTTTGTTGTATCTGAAATTATTTTAATTTTATTTCATTTTGAAATCATATCGTTCTTATTGGAAAACCCTTTACGTCTATCTTTGCATGATCGTCGTTATGTTATTATTATTATTATTAGGTAATGCCACCCAAACACAAATACAAACTAAAACTGGATAGATAACAAACGGGTTAGTCTTCCTTGTTTTTCTTTGAGCTAAAATAATGATGTGAAACAAAGGTTTGCACAAGATCTCAAACTAGTTAGCGGCCTATTTGCATCTCCTCTAATGAGCTCTGTTAATCATTTGAAATATTTTCTGTTATTCCTGGCAAATTTCCAGTTAAACTTCCTGCTTCAATCTAATTGGATCGGACCAAAGTGGCGCTAATGGTTATTACCGCGAAATTTAAGCGGAGCGTTATTAAAAATGAAGTTTTAATTATTTTCGGGGGTAGTTTAGCGAAAGGATTAATATTTAAAAAGGTTTTGACGAGCTTTTAGTCGACAATCTTGCCACGATTTGTTTTAGCATGAAAACTTTAATAGAACGCTTTTACAGGTATTTAAAAAAAAGCGAATTTAATAAATTCCTTGTTAATAATATGAGTACTTATTTGATCGTTTAGAATAATCGGGTTTCTTACAGTCCCTTACATTTATCACGAGATAATGTAATTTTTGTTAATTTAAAGAAATAGTCTATGTTTAAAGTGGAATTGAAATTGTCTCTGTAATTTTTGTTATTGGGCTTTAGTTGCGCACCCAGGACTAAATCGTTGGAGGGGGACAATGTCAATTGTTCACCCAAGAATAGACAAGGTGTCTACTGAGCTTCGGCTAGCCGGGAATGGATGCACGAGGAAGTTGCATTGGGTTGGGGGAAAGGACACGTGTCCCAATGCGCCCAGTGCGCCATTCTTGGGCAGACAATTTATTTTGTCAAATTTCCACTTTTATTGAAAACCTTTTTCGTTACACGACGCGTTTCGCTACATTGTAGCTTCGTCGGGTGTATGGTGCTAACTAATTTTATTTCAGTATACCAATGGTCTAGATTTAGATACTTAATTACTCAATTCAGGTATACACATTACAAGCTTAATTATTTAATTATATGTTCTTAACACTGTTTAGGTATTGTAAACTTAAATATTATTGTCGGTATAATATATCTTAATCTTATGGGAAATCCAAAGAACCCTATTTAGATTATTGACATAGATTTAGCAAAGGAGAACTATTTAGTTCTAATTGGTCGTTTAATAATGCACCGGAATTTTTTGATCGATTTATTTCTAAACTTTCCAAAAGATTAAGTTCATTCAATATGTAAAATTTTAAAGTTGTTATCAAAATTATGTTGTTCCTGTAAAAGATTATTAGAATAAGTTGAGTCGGTTTTATGACTGAGAAAACTTCTTCTATGTTATAAAATTATCTTTTTAAATGATCGACCTGTTTGGCCTATATAAGTTTTGGGACAAGAGCCACAATTTAATTGGTAAACCCCCGATTCATTATCCTTGTTGCGTTTTGATTTATAGTTTTAAAAAAATTTTCCAAAGAATTGTTAGTTTTATAAGCGACGTTGATATTCCTTCGATTAAGTTTTTTTTTAAATTTTATCCTCTTTTTAGTTTTTTCGATATTATGGTATCAATCATAGATGATGAATAGCTCTTATTAATTGTCGTTTGTTTAATTAAATAATTTAATTCGTGGTTAACGTTGTTAGCAGATAAAGGAACACCAGTCAATCTATGAATCATGCTGTGATATGCAGCTAGCTTGTGCTGTATTGCGTGAGAGGAGCTTTTGTGAATTGTTGTATCAGTAGTATGTGATGGTTTGAGGTTAATGGAAAAATTATGTTTATTTGCGACTTTGGTAATTGTTAAATCTAAAAAGTTCAGAGAGCTATTTTCTTCCATTTCCATTGTGAATTTAATATTTTTATGAATAGAGTTTAAATATTCCAAAAAACTATGTAGCTATCTATCTGTACCTACAAAACAAGCAAAAACATCATCCACATATCGATGAATTACATTAGGCTTATGCTCATATTTTACATGCTTATTGTTATTTAACAAATATATTGACGTACCTTCTGGGTCTTCATCATTTAGCAATCCTACCAGTTCTTTGTCGTCGTAGGAATGTCCAAGGGTGGTAAGAATTGTCCTAACCTTTTCTCTGTCAATTGTTCCTCTGTTAGCAGTATCAAACATTTGGAAAGCCTTCCTGAGCACTACAAAGAAAACATCGATTAATGGTCTATGTCTATACCATCGCTTTTAGGGATTTTCACTCGCTCATTGCAGTGAATCGTTTACCCAAGAACGCTTAAAGCTATCGAATTTAGCGCAAGATACAGGATATTATGGAATTGCCTTATTTTATTTAAATCTGTCTTAACTGATCGCACAAAAATAGATTTAAAGGGCGCAATAATATGTTGAGGAAGTCATAAACTTAAAATTATATTTAGTAATTAAATTATGATTAGTTGAATCTGAAAATTTGATGTATATGTGAGAGCTGCGAATCGTTCATGAACTGGTCTTGATGAACGGGTCATTCGAATATCATATGAATGATCTGCTGAAACTCGCGTCATGAAAAAGATCCGTCGCTTCCCATCCCTAATACACGACATATCATTTGTTTACTGTTTTATACTTCAAGACACCGGGAAATAGAAATGTATTTTAAGACTGTTGATATTTTTAGTCATAACCTTAATTTCATGTTCTTAAAATTACGTGTTTGTCACGAAATTATTATATTTTTAAGGCTGAGAAAAGCTAGAATAATTTAAATTTAAATTTGTGTTTATTTTTATGATATTATACATTATACATGCATAACTATTTGTACCGAAACTAAGCATTAGTTTAACAATACTACAGTTGACTACATATAAATTCGTACACTCCACCCATATATAACTCAATTACAACAAAATGGGGTAAAACGGGTTTCTCATCTTGCTGCTTATACCTGGATAGAACACCAGCTATATACATAGCTGTAAATTATTGTGCGTACAATTTTCTACCATAAGTAATAATGGTTATTTCTAAATATTTTTGTGTTTAAATTACAGCCGCGAAATAAGAAAATTATAAAATAATACCAGGAAAGCTACAAAAGTATAAAGCCAAAAAGGGTAAATTTATTAACAACAAACAAAATACTAATATTTAATTGCTGAGCCATTGGATTACACTTATCGTAATCTTCTTGGCATTAACAAAATAATACTTTTGGTGTAATCCGGAGTTAGCCCTTCCCAAATTTCTTTTATTTTATCAAATAACTCTATTTTATTCTGTGGTTTAAAATTTATTTTGTACATTTTTTTTACCATCAATCTCCAAACATTTTCAACTGGATTTAAATCAGGACTTCTTGAGCACCAAGGCAGACATGTTACGTTGTTTGATCCAAACCAGTTTCCTATATTTCTTGCAGTATGCACAGGGCAGTTATCCTGAAGAAATAAAAAGTTATTTCCCTCAAAAACATCGTGGCAGAAGGAAGAAAAACGTCTCCCAAAATCTAAATATATATATTACTGTTTAGTGTTCCACTAATATTCCAGCATACATCTGCGCCATAAACACATATCCATGTCCACACATTAACGGTCTCTGGTCTGCTTTTTTTGAGTATACTTCTCATGATATCGGGAATTTGGTGGTGTAATACTCGAATCCTTCCATTATATATAGACTGAAAAGTTTTCTCATCGAAAAAGATAACATTTTGCCAAAAAAATATCATTTTCTGGTAAAAATTGCATAGCAAACTCAATTTTTTGTTCCTTATCACTATTTTTTAAAAACGGTTTAGATGCAGCTGCTCGATTTCCTAATTCGGAACATTGTCTTACTCGACGTTGCACAGTTCTAGATGAAGCAGGGAATCCTGTTATGTGCATAGCGGATGCTGCAATTTTAAATGGGTTTTGCCTTAAATACTCCACCAAATTTCGGTCTTCCTTATTTGATGATTTTCTATTATTTAAACCAGACCCCACAGACCTTTCAAGTGTTTGATGATAGCGCCATTTTTTTACAATTCCTTGAACAGTACTTCTAGGTACTCTAATATTATCAGCTATTTTTTACATAAGACCACCCTATTTCTACTAAACATATTATTCTTGCTTTTTCAATAATACTTAAATGAGGCATTTTTAAATCAAATAAGATAATGACAATACTTTGACAGGTATCATGATAAGAAATAGAACGTTTCAAAGGTAATGAAGGTAAAAAAAGTTGCATTTACAGTGTCACAGTTTAGTGTACGAAATTATCTGTCGTCAACTATAGATATGTCCATTTGAATGGTAATTTAAAAATATAGTTGAAATTCATATTCCTTAACCAGTCCACTTTATGACACATTCCCAATGCAGAATAAGCCGTTGATTTCATTAAATTAGCGAAACAAAAAAAAACCTTTACAAGTAGTGTAAAGAAACTTTATCTAACATTTTCTAAATCAAGAAACACTTTCTTGAAGAGTTATGACTTATTTTATGGGTATATTCTATAAAATAATAATTATAATCCATTTTTATTAGTCCACATTTCAGTTGGGAATGAGATTTTTATGAGCGTTAGCATGATTTTATAGCGGGTAATACAGGGTGTCCCATACCTAAGCGCTCATACAGCAGCAGGAGAGAGTAGACTTGAAAATTGGACATTTTTATGCATAATTTCTTATGATAAAATATCAACGGTTCATTTTCAGTATTCTAGCTTTCGACTAGAAATGTGTTTATTTTCTTATTATTTTTTAGTGATTTTTTGCTAGTGCAATAACGTTTCATTTAACGGCGATCCATTACACTAAACAGAATTAGGCAAACATTTCATTTATTATAATTAAAATTTATTTTTGTTAAAAGAATTCAATACTTATTTTTCTAACTTATAAATAAATTGAAAAGCCACGCATTCCTTAGTAAATCGTATATCCTGTATTTATAGGGACACATATTTATTTTTAGAGGTTCACGCGCTTGAGAAAGAATTTTCACCATAATTTTAGATAGAAAAACAATCTTATGCGAAGATGTGGTTAATTTAAAACGATTTATCACATAATTTTAGAATTTCCTAAACAAACAAATATTTAGGATTTTTCTTTTGTTGGAAAACAGAGATATTTTGGTCTTATCATAACAGGAAATTACTGATGGTAAAAAATACATCTTAAAGTATATCGTATTGGCTTTTGCTACCTGTCATTTAATTAAAAAAAAACCTTATTGTAGTATGCGTGAAAGGTCTACAGGGTGACATATTTACAATTTTAATAATGTCACTTGTTTACCATTATTTTGCATAGAAATGTTGTCCTTGTTATCAAGACCAGGTAGGTCCATCCCGTATTCGATAAGTTTATGGCGTTTGCAATTGTTATTTGGGTTAGGTACCCTTGTTAATTAACCCCAGAGCCGGGCCTGGTGCAATAAGTATATATAATCAGTAAAGGGCGGAATATATGCAAAATGCATTTATACAGTATGTCTCCGTAAGTTGAAACCATATTTGGAAAACTTTTTTATTATTAATTTTACGAAAAAAAGTTATTCTTATTATAAAGTTCTGCATGGTCTAAAACCTAATTTGCAATTATCCGATATTAAATTCTTTTAAGCGTATACGAGGTTTGTCAACAAATATGAATTTTGCCCAAGAGCAAAGTACCTTTATTTTTGAAAAAATCGAAAATTGTTATTTTTTCTTTTTTGAAACGTATGTTGTGGGTACAATAACAATACAAAAATTTAACTGTACAGTAGTTAGAAATGTATATTTTTTTATTTGCAATATAAATTCATATGTATTTATTACGGACTTGTTTACATTGCAACATTGTTAGATAAAATTAAGAAACGGAAAGGTTATCATGTTTTTAATAACTACAAGAGATTAATGTGCATTCATAATTAATTAATAATGCAGAAAAATTATTAAAAAATAACAAAACCTATTTTTTCATCGTAAATGGGTATAATTACATATTTGAACGTGGTTTTTAGTTTTGATCAACTTTTTTTAATAACAATTTTCGATATTGTCAAAAATAAAGCTACTTTGCTCTTGGACAAAATTCATATTTTTTGACAAACCTCGTACACGATTAAAAGAATTTATTATCTGATAGTTGCATTTTAGGTTTTAGACAATGCAGAACTTTTTATTAAGAATAACTTTTTTTCGTAAAATTTATAATAAAAAAGTCTTCAATATGGTTCCAACTTACGGATACATACTGTATATGCATTTTTTGCATATTTTGTCAGTTCTATAATAAAATGCATACACGAAAAACTAACTACTAAAAACGTACTAAACTAATTTGTTATGATAAATCGTTAATGAATAAAAAAAAACCTTTTAGAGTTGGACTTTTATTGGTTTTGTTTTATACAATATACTTACTAGCAACTTGTTGGTCGTCGGCCTAGAAAAAAAAAGAAATAATTAATATACATTTTAGTCGTTGTGTTATTACAAAAATGTGTTATCAGATCAATCTCGACCACCTAAAAATATCATCCAAGCATGTGACAACACCCAACACTCAAAAACTATTTTCAAAAGACGATAAAAATTCTACCTAAAAATAATCTGATATAAAAATAAAAATGACATGGTCGACAGAATCCCGCATGTACATTGTCGAAATGAACTAGAAAAGATAATATCTGGTTGCGAAGGAGATAATAAATTTTAAAATTTTGGTGCCAACCAGCTTCTGCCAAGTTGAATTAAACGCTGATTATTCTAAACGATTTGTCAATTAGTCAATTTAAATTTGTTTGTTTGTAATTAAGTATATTTTGTACAGTTGATGGACTTATATAATTATAATAGTCAGTTTCTGCCAATTAAATCTAGGTAGGCGATCTAATTTATTGACCTTATTAAGAATCTGCACTAAGGAAAATGCCTGCTATTCCTTACAAGAATTCACATACTACTCTTAATACAACTGTTTAATACTATCTGTGACAGCAGCGCGCTTTCCTTCTGTAAGACAACGAAACTTGCTAGACCGTTGGTTGTGTAGTGATAGTATCACGGTAATTTAGCCAATAGGAAATAGGAGTTATTGCTACCACAGAAAGGTTTATAACCATTGTTGCTCTGAATACTCACTTATAATCTCCCTAGCAGCAGAATTATTACCGATAATTTTTTTTAAGGTCACAAATGGTTTTGTTGGTAGAAAATTATCCCGAGTCGAAGACGAGGGAAATTTTCTATCAACAAAAACATGAGTGAAACCGAGAAAAAAACGATCGGGAATTAATTCTGCTGCGTGGGAAATTAGGTTAGAAAATTTCATAAATTGGAGTTTCTTTTAATGTTCCTGAAATTTTAGTAATAAACCTTAGTTACTAACAAGTAAAATCAACTTCTATTTTAAAAATACAGTGCGTCATATTAAACTAAACTCATCGAAAATAATATTTTTTAAAGTTATATTTGAATTTAAAACTATAGAGGCATTGGATTTCGCTGGTTTCTATCACCTGTCACTTCGAAATGACTTGACATTTGAATTAAAATTAAGTCATAGCAGTAGGTATTCCTAAGAAAAATTATCACTTATTAATTTTATTAGGTTAATAGGCTATAGACTATCGCGATAGTCTCCCGTCGCTTTTAGCAACGTAAACAAAAAGAAACATTCTAATTGGTTGAAAATAAATTTATGAAATTTTCACGTAATTATCAAGTTCTATTGGTGCTATAGCTGTATTGGTTCCGACTGGTAGTTGTACATTAATCATAATGATCTTTGCTTACTACGGTTAATAAAGCGTATGCTAACCACTAAAAATCAGTACTGTGGTTCTCAAAAATTTAAATAGCCTCTAGTGTGATATTGTTTTTGTCGTTTAATATTGCATATGATTATCTATTGTGCAACATGGTTTACTGAGATGGTAAAATTCGTCCATAGATTATAAAGTCCAATACTAATGATGGGTTGTGCGAAATAAGAATCTTCTATTGCTTTATCTGACATGCAAAGTTTAAAAAAACTTAAATACAAAGTAAAATAAATTAATTGAAACAGGTATTGTTACGATTAATAAAATTCAAATTCAGACAGGACAGCTAGAAGACTGCGAACAACGATGTGACCTGTGCAACAAATACATTAAAACTCATAACACGGCGCGCGGCGATTGCCGATCGCTACGAACCCCCACCAAAGTCTTGTGGATTATAGGTTCTAATGGATACAATTCGTTTTTGGGGACGTTGTTCTGCTTTCTTAAAGTTTGCGTCTCATTGAGAAATTACTATTTATTTCTTAACAAAATTGCTGTATTAAAAGTAGTTCATTATTCAACAAGACTGTAGGTACTACTAATGGAACTAATTACTACCAATAAAAACACTGTTCTAGCAAATCTGGAATTGATATAACACTAAAGCGGGTTTGATACACTAGCAGTTTATTTAATATGGGTTAATACAAAATAAGCTATCAATACAAACTATGTCTTAGCAAGCCTGTTGTATTATTATATATATCATTTTCCTCAGTGCACCATCCTTTTTACTTATCATTTGTGAAGTAAAACATACAATCCAATTATTGTTAGAACCAAATAAATATATAATTTTAATATCAAAATAGAGGTGGGGGGCAATAATAAAACAATAAAGGCCAGAGGCCTAATCTAATCTAATATAAACACGTTGTTGCTAGCGTTCTGGTGCTTGTTTCTGTAGATTTTTGGCAGTAAAGTTTAAAATATTCTTTATTGAGTTTAGTGGTAGATATTAATTAATTCCACATTTCTTGCGTCACTTTTATCCACTGTTCAACCAATCATATTTTTCATATGCCTAGAATCTTATAGAAATGGCACTTATATCTTTAAAATTTTGTTTCGTAGATAGGCGACTATACCCTTTCATTGAAATTTTAAAGAAATTAACAATTTTTCACGATTATATCATATTGTAAAATAATTAAAAGGCTTGTACAATCTACAGAATGAATTTATCTATTGTCTGCATGCAAAAATCGTATAGAGTATAGAGCATATTATACTTTCTTAATTCACATAACTGGCTTAGAAACAAAAATATTGCGCTATGAAAAACGAATAGACAGACGTCGAGGTAATTCGTCTAGTATTTCTAACTTAAAAAAAAAAATAGAAGACAGAAAAATGTTCCAACTGCGGCTGGCGTTCATTAAGATACAGTGTCCGCAAGAAAGTCCGCATCAAATGGGATTTTTTTTTATTATTAAGTATAGGTAAAAATTGAAAAAGCAGTTAGTTTTTGCTTACCTAAAAACCAAAAATGACGTAAACTGAAGCAGCTGCACGACTTGCGTTGCCTGTCAAATTTGACATTTTTAATAAAATAGGTTCAAAAATGCCCTTATTTATCAAAATATCGAAAAAATTTATCCGAGAAAGTTGTTTATTTAGGCATTTTCAGTTTCTGTACGAAAGTTTGACAGTCTAATACAATTTTTATTTTTTGCCAGATTCTTGAAAATTTTGATCAACCCTCGTAGATTAACTTTTATACATCGATGTATAACCATTTGCCTTTACTTCATTTGTAATCTTAATGCAAATTTGTGTAAAATTTTTGTTTCCAATTATTTATTTTGCTTCAAAAACTGAAATTGTTATTGATCAGTATGTAATGTTTGATGCAAAGTTTATCTAATTACATCAGTTTTGCCAAAACCGACGTTTCTCATTTTTCTTAAGTTAGTAAACAGATGTACAAAAGAAAATATTAGGAAGGTTTCATTGAAATTTTACTTAATTAATATTGGATCAAAAAGAATAAATATTAATCGCTCGCAACATTTTATTCAACAAAAATATAGTTTATTATAATTAATTTAATTTAATATTAATTAAGTAAAATTTCAACGAAACCTTCGTAACATTTTCTTTTTGTACATCTATTTACTAACTTAAGAAAAATGAGAAACGTCGGTTTTGGCAAAACTGTTGTAATTAGATAAACTTTGCATCAAACATTACATACTGATCAATAACAATTTCAGTTTTTGAAGCAAAATAAATAATTGGAAACAAAAGTTTTACACAAATTTGCATTAAGATTACAAATGAAGTAAAGGCAAATGGTTTTACATCGATGTATAAAAGTTAATCTACGAGGGTTGATCAAAATTTTCAAGAATCTGGCAAAAAATAAAAATTGTATTAGACCATCAAAATTGCATTCTAAGGCTAAAAATGCCTAAATAAACAACTTTCTCGGATAAAGTTTTTCGATATTTTGATAAATAAGGGCATTCTTGAACCTATTTTATTAAAAATGTCAAATTTGACAGGTAACGCAAGTCGTGCCGCTGCTTCAGTATACGTCATTTTTTGGTTTTTAGGTAAGCAAAAACTAACTGCTTTTTCAATTTTTACCTATACCTAATAATAAAAAAAAATCCCATTTGATGCGAACTTTCTTGCGGACACTGTATATGGACTGTCAAACAATAACATCCTTTAAAACATAGCTCAGTGTTATTGTATTTAAAAAATAATAAAATATTACTTTCAAACTTAATAGCTAGTTAGTTAAAAAATACTAATTAAGTTTTAACCTTTATTAGTTAAATAATGAGCAAATTAGAAAAAAGCTTATAAAATACAAAAGTATTTGGCCGATTTTTGGGTAAAACTAAGAAGTAACGAAATATTGATCAAAAAGCAACTTGGCAAATGCGTCACTGGTGTTCTTACAGAAAAATTTTTTTCTAAAACAATTATTTTGTTATATTTTTTATACCATATTTATATTTTCACTAAAATAGGTACCTATTTCTAATTGATAATAATTCTGAAATATAAGATCAAAAACACCCTAAAATAAATCACAATTAAATTTGAAGATTTTTAAGAGCAGACTATCGACCAATAATTTTCAAAATGTAAATTCCAAAAATAATTAAATAAATTTAATTAATTAATGTATTTTTCAATCTTAAATACGTTTTTTAAGGAACATAATAAAAATCGTTCACAATCATTTAAGATAATCAGAAATATTTCCAATAACATTAATGGAAAATAAAAATAATACTTGGAATATAAAAATTTTTTTAGATTTAAAAAACGAAGTTAGAACCCGACAAAATTAAAAAAAAATTACTAATAATACACCTCATTTTAATACCATACACACTGAAAATCACCAATCAACACTTCAAACAAACACTAACCATTTTAAGTGTCGTGAGTCAATTCCGGTTGGGCAATAATTCCAGACTGGATCAGCAAGAACCTGAGACTGGATGAAGTGGTCTCATTCAAAAATATATATTTACCTTATGTTTTCGAATAAACCGCCCGAAATTTAAAATTAGACAAAACGTTCGCAATCGGTTATAATATCCAGTGGCTCGTTTCAGATGTCTGGCTGGACAAAAATTAACAGATATGTTTCCATTGTAGTCCAATAAAATTTCAATATTTCTTCGCATTGATAGCATAGCGTCGGTATTGTTTCTTTTAAATTGTTCAAGAATATCGACAGAGTGTTTCGTTAAGTTTCGGTGGTTTAAAAATTTATGGAACAATCTTTATCTTCGTAAATAGGTATTTACACTGAGGAAAATGATCTAATACAACAGGTTTGCTAAGAGTTTGTATTGATAGCTTATTTTTTTATTAACCCTTATTAAATATATTAAATAAATTGCTAGTGCAGCGGTTCTCAAACTTTTTTGGTGACGGAACCCTTTTGGGAAGCAAAATACTTGATGGAACCCTACAATAAAACAATAGTTTTTAAAAGGGTATTCTTTATTAATAAGCATAATAAAAGTACAATGTAACAGTTACTAATTATTACTTACTTTACCACATGGCAAGTACAATAATAGAAGATATTAAAAAAGAAAAAATCTAACTAATGGGAGGTATGAAACTGTTTTTTATTTTTCATCAATTGGTTGATATCAGGTTTGATAGAAGACAGTTGAAGTCTCATATCAGGTTCGGCGTCCAGTCTATTGCGATATTTTGTTTTCGTGGCTGCATAGGTTGAGAATCCTGTTTCGCACAAATATGTTGTTGGGAACGGGAGAAGAATAATATTCAGAGCCATTTTGCCAAGCATTGGATATTCATCACGGATTCTGCACCAAAAATCGTTGAGAGGCGTCGTTTTGAACAGTGACTCCATACTTGTGTTTGATGACATTTCTAAAAGAGATTCATACATCTCGTTTGACATACTTTCGGGCTTTTCCAAGTTGGGTAAAAAAGGATTATGAATCCATGAATTCAGTTTCATTTTTGTATTCTGTTCTTCGGGAAAATACTTTTCAAAAGATGCGCGCATCGAACTGAGATATTGGACCAATTCTTCAAACACATCATCTTGAAACATTTCTGAGTCGTCGGATGGTGGGGTCTAAATAATGCACAATCGTTACTGCGTATAAGAGACTAAGTTTAGTACAATGAAGAAATGTATAAAACTGAGACAACAGAATACAGCAGGCAGTAGAACAATGAACACTAGTTTCTCGCTAGCGAGCTTGTAAGTAGGTAGGTAGAAACTTATCGCTCCGAACGCTAATCGTCAACTGACTGACGAGGCGCGACGCGCGATCGCCGCTTTTATACTTAGTCCTAGAGTCGATCTCGAATATTCTCGAAAATACTCGAGTCGGCGCCTTTGATAAACAAAAAGCAAAAATAAAAAGAGAAATATAAAAATTGCGTTGTAAACAATTCAGAGGCGGCTTTTATCAAAGGGACTGCGCGCTCACAAGTATACAAGTATACATGTTGATACCAAACTTATGAGATATTGTACCAGCTATTGTAACACATGTTTATACAAATACAAATAAATAAATAAATATACCTACGCGCGGCCGCGGAGTCGAAACGTTCGACCAGAGAGAGGTGTTTTGATTTTTTTTCTAAATTCTTGAGGAACCCCTATAGAGGTATCGCGGAACCCTAGGGTTCCGCGGAACACACTTAGAGTATAGTTGTGCTAGTGTATCAAACCCGCTTTAGTGTTATATCAATTTCAGATTTGCTAAAACAGTGTTTTTAGTGGTAGTAATCAGTTCCATTAGCAGCACAGTCTTCAATGCGACGCATTTTGTTCCCAGTAAAACGATTTCTCTACAATTAAGAAAGCAGAACAGCGTCCCCAAAAACGAATTGTATCCGTTAGAACCTATAATCCACAAGACGTTGGTGGGGGTTCTAAGCGATCGGCAATCGCCGCGCGCTCTAGTATTGGTTTTTACGTATTTGTTGCGCAAGTCACATCGTTGTTCGGAGTCTTCTAGCTGTCCTGTCTGAATTTGAATTTTATTGATCGTTTTGTTTCAATTAATTTATTTTTACTTTATATTTAAGTTTTTTTAAACTTTGCATGTCATATAAAGCAATATGCCGACGATACGGTCATCTTGTGCGCTAGTATCCAGGGCCTTTAAGAGTTGTTGAATAGTGTAAACACTACAGGAAGGGAAATGGGTTTGAAGATGAATGTCAATAAGACAAAATTTATGATATTCAGTCGCCAACCGCACGCCGATCCTTCCATACAGATAGACCAACAAAACATTGAAAGAGTTACCCAATTCAAATACCTTGGCTGTTATATCACAGAACATCTAGACCCTGATAAAGAGATAAAGTGCAGAATTGAAACAGCTCGCACAACTTTTTTGAGAATGAGATCATTTTTCTCTAACGACAACTTAAACCTAAAATGACGTCAACGAATGATCAAATGTTATATTTGGTCCGTGTTGTTGTATGGAGCTGAGACCTGGACCCTGAAGGCTGCCACGATCAATCGCCTGGAAGCGTTTGAAATGTGGTTGCACAGAAGAATGCTTCGAATACCCTGGATAGCTATGCAGACCAACGAAGCAGTATTAAATAGAGCAAATACCGTACGGGAATTGTTTAACACTATTAAAGTGCGAAATATATCGTACCTGGGACATGTTCTTAGAGGAGACCGATACAAGATACTCCAGCTTATAATGAAAGGTAAAATCGAAGGCAGCCGAGGAATTGGAAAGAAGCAGACGTCATGGCTAAAGAGCATTCGCGATTAGACTGGAATACGCAGTGCCGAACAACTATTCAGATTAGCTGAAAACCGCGAACAACTCGCCAATGTAATTGCCAACGTTAGGGGGACCTGATATGGCACCGAAAGAAGAAGATAAAGCAATAAAAGATTCTTATTCCGCACAACCCATCATTAGTATTTGACTTTATAATCTATGCACGAATTTTACCATCTCAATAAACCATGTTGCATAATAGATAAGCATGTGCATTGTGCAATGTTAAACGACAAGAACAATATCACACTAGAAGCTATTTAAACTTTTAAGAACTACACGGTACTAATTTTTAGTGGTAAGTATATGCTTTATTAACCGTAGCAAGCAAATATTATTATGATTATGTCAAGTTACATTACAACTGCCAGTCGGAACTAATACAGTATATAAAACCAGATTACACCCCAATAGAACTAGGTAATTATTGTGCGTATTCAGAGCAATAATGATGGCTATAAACCATTCTATGGTAGCATTTACTCGTATCGGATAAATTACCCTGATTTTATCACTACACAACGGTCTAGCAATTTTCGTTGTCTTACAGTAGGAAAGCGCGTTGCTATTAAATATAGAATTAAACAGTTCTAGACTATGTGAATTCTTATAAGGAATAGAAGGCTTCTTCTCAGTGTATGGCGTTAGTGGTGAAAGTATATGTCGCTGCCTTGAAGCGAAAAAGAGAAGGCTATCAACCTAAATAATCTATCATTTTGACGAGAGACCAAATTGAGCAGTTCCTAAGAAATTTATTAAAATATAAATACCTCATGATGAAAGTATTGGGTATATTTGGTGCTTGTAGCAGAGAATACCTGTACATTATAGTTGTCGTGTTGCTTTGTGGAATCTACATCATTTTTACTGTTTGTAGTACTTTTAAAAATTTTACTTATGTCCAGTTTGATTTGTAAAACCGATCGCCGTTTGACGATCGAGATAAAATTGTAGAAATTTCCAATTTTTTTGGCTCCCGTACTTATTTTTTGTTTTAAAAATTTAGGATGGAAAAGAGCTATAACTGTGTGATTTTATTACCTATTTTAAAGATGTGGGTGTGGCGCTATAATCGCCGAATGTAACCAGAACCATTATAAAATTTTTAAATGGGAGCCTTTCAGATCAATGATAATATACAGGGTTACATTAAAAAAAAATGTTGACTATCTTTTCAAGTAACCAAATTAACTGTATTTTTAAACCACCCTGTATATCGCTACTAAGATTTGGGCGTGAGGTAAAAAGCCCTCTAATATTATTTAACTGTCCATAAAATTTCAGGGTCCTAATATTTCTGAGTTAAAAATATCAACATTTTTCAAGTTAACGTTTTCCGTCAAAAAAATTGGAATTTATAATAGGTTCCAAACGGTAAGAGATAGATATTAATTAGACCAGGGTCGATAATTTTTTGAAACAAAAAAAAATAATAGTAGGATGAAATCCATTGGAAAAGAAAGAGAATATAACAAAAATGAAAGGAAAAATAATTTACGGGCGATCCAAGGTCGGGAAGTGGAAGGGGGTGAGTTTTTAAGGGTAGAAAACGACTTATCTCGATTTCCAGCAAAACTACAAGTCCCATGAAAAAACGTTAAATGGCAAATTTGTAGGTAATAAAAAGATCTACAACTTTTGTATTTATTTTTTTTTCACATAACCTCAAAATTTTTGTGAAAAATTCACATAACCAAGTTTTTGGTTTTTTATTTTTATCTTTTACAAAAAGAAATTTTTTTCACACCAAATTTCGTACGTTCGTATTCTTATGTATTTTAAAATTGCAAATAAAATTTAACTGTAACGACGTTAATAATCAATTTTCGAAAAAATGTTATACGAAGAGATAGTAAGTATTTATTTTCGGTCTAGAATTATCCCCTAAATTTTTTGCTCATCATTTCCAGACACCCTGTATAAAAGACCAAGTTTTCGTGAATGAGCCTGTATTTTCTCTTATTTTCGAAATTTTACTTTAATTTTATTTTTTACACACGCTATACTGAAATTTTATCCTAAATACTGTTCTTCGAAACGTGAGATATCGAACACGTGGTGCTTATCTTTAACTCAGACTAGAAATTTCTGTCTCTGTCGAAACGATGTAGGTTTCCGCAATTGTGCAATCGAATGTTTACGAAAAAGTTTGCTAATAATCAGTTATAAATTTTTCATTCGTATATACGCAAAAAATGTAAACTAAATAATTTGCCATAAATAGCCTGCTTTAATTTATTAGTTGTCTCCTCAAATAATTTTCGTAAGTAGGACAAGCAGCAGCATGTAAACACTTTTTCGTGAAACTCAAACAAGAATTATTCCATAATTTATGTTCTTGATGAAGTTTAAGGTCTTACATGGAGACCGACAAAACTGGTCCTCCCGATTATCATCAAATTTGTTATGCCTTACTAAAATTGTTGGAAATTGAGGAGCTCACATGCAAAAACCGATAAATCCACTTTTTATGATTTCGAGAAAAAGGTCAAAAACTTCCACAGGCCAATCCCCCAACAAATTCCAACTTTTTTAAGCGTTTGTATTGGTGACATTTGGGTGTCAGATGAAGTTGAGAAAGTTACTTGAGAAGTTACTTGAGACTTTTTGTTTTTTAAAAGAAAAAAAATGGGATTTATCGGTTTTTGCTGGAAAGCTGGAGTTTGCTGATTCTTTTGACAGAAAAACAGTAATATTGTTCATCAAAAATATTCATTAATTAAAGAATATACTATAACAATAAACATAACTTAAGAATAACTTTTATTTATTAAAAAAAAACATTATTATTCTAAATGCTCGGTTTTATGCTTAAACAAAATTGTCTGCTTGGTTAGTTGGTTGGTTAAAGGCGGGGGTCGGGTTCGACGTGTGGCCCAAGCTTCTTACACTGCAGCCTTCTGGCTTATTGTGCGCCCCAGTCTTGTTAGAAAAGATTTGTTCCTTCTACCAGGTCCAGTAGTTTTCTTCCAAGTTTGTCGTGCGGGAGGTTATCGCCACGTCGAATGTTTCCGAAGATTTTAAATATTTTACAGTTTAGCGCTTCGCAGCTGTATATGATATGGGAGGCGGTTTCATCCTCTTCGCCGCAAAGTCTACATTCAATGGGTCCATTATAGACTCCCATTCGTTGAAGGTGTTTTCTTAAGTGACAATGGCCTGTTAGTAGGCCGGTCACTTGCTTTAGCTGGGTACGCGTCAAGAGCAGCATTTCAGCTGATAGCTTCTTCGAGGGCCTATCGATGACGGCCCGTGCGTGTGCCTGGCCAGGTGTACCATTCCATCGAGATAGATGTTGTTTTTGCGCCCATCTGTCTAATGTTGTTTTGGTTGCCTTTTTTGATATTCCAAGGGCGGGTTCTGGGCCCCTGAAATTGTGAGCAGATCCGGTTCTTGTCAGTTCATCTGCTTTTTCGTTGCCTTTTATCCCTGAATGGCCAGGAACCCATAGGAGTTCAACCCTGTTGTTTCTGGCTGCCAGGTCTTTTAGGTCGTTAAGGCACTTCATTGTGATTTTTGATGTAAATCGGAAGGAGTTCAGAGCCTTCAGGGCAGCTTGGCTGTCCGACAGGATATGTATCTTTTGGTCGTGGTAGCCCTTTTCAAGATTCTTTTGTACGCATGCTTGTATCGCATGAACTTTAGCTTGGTATACTGTGGCGTAGTTCCCCAGAGGGATGCTGATTTCCATTCTGGATCTTTCCCCAAATATACCTGCGCCTACTCCGTTGGCCGTTTTCGATCCATCAATGTACCAAACTAGGCCATTGTCTAGTGACTCTTATTTATTAAAAAAAAAACATTACTATTCTCTATAAGGCTCGGTTTTATGCTTAAACAAAATTGTCTGCTTTCTGCAATATTCCTTTTCCAGCTGGTATCCACCTATGAAATGCTTTTATAACTAGCATAAACATAATAGTTTAAACTCTATAGTTTTCTTTTGCCACACTGTAAGAAATAATTTCCCGTTTTATTTTCCCGTTCATAGATGGCGAATACAAGATTTAAGGGGTTTTGCTTGGATTTTGGATTTATGGAGTTTTGCTTGAAAGGTCCTACTTTAACCGTGATTTTGGTATGGATTTAATGGGATTTATTCAAGTTTGAATGCACCATTCGATAGAGCAGGTCAAAATAGCCAGATTTGATGTATATCTTGAAAACGACAAAAAGTGGATTTATCGGTTTATGCATGTGAGCTCCTCAATTGTTTAGTGGTATCTTATGGACTTTTTTTAAATTTAAAAAGTTTCACGCTCTACCAATTGCGCCGGATGGATCTCACTTACTACCACTGATCATTAACCTATATTTTTCTCCAAATGACATTAAAAGCGGTCTTTTAATGACACCTTTTGAGCCAGGTGTCAGGTGTCATTAAAAATTAAAATTTAAAATGACAAGTAAACACAACAATTCAATAAATGTCATAAATAACATACATAAATATAAAAAATACTATTTTGCGTGAAATTGGAACAAATTTGGAGAAAAAAATTATATGTTTCACTAGGCAGAAAAGCACAAGATTTAATGCCGCGGCTGGTGTTTCATAGACGAGGCGCAGCCGAGCTATTTTATTTTTCATCCAATGGCGTCGTCGACATTTTGCGACATCTGTAGGAATCATTAAGACCTCCGAACAATAATGATATCTAGCTGTACTAATTTTTTGTGAGATAATTTCAGAGTATCCGTAGTGCAATTGCTAGAGCGTTCGACTGGTATTCGAGAGGTCCTGAGTTCGATTCTCAGCGGAGGCATAAAACTTTTCTCAATTAAAACAAAACTTTTTCGATGCGCCGCTAAACAAAACTACCGACTAAAGTAAGATAAACATTACACTAGCCAACAGATTACAAAAAAAAATTGCACCCGATGTTATAATGACTCTATGGGGAAGTTTAAAGCATGCTGATTAAACATTCAACAACCAAAATTTTCCACCACGTCCAGGGCCGAATTAAGGTCGTATGACGCCTTAGGCCAGACACATTTTGGCGCCTATTTTTTTTCAATTTCGAAATGGATTTTAAAAAATTGAGCGAGTCATGATACGGATGATCAAATTTGTGCCTAAACGTAATCTCCTAAAAATATGTTTTGCAAGCGGAAAATTGCACGTTTTGTTGAAAGAAAAACTCATGGATTAATTTCATTATAATAAACGTAGTATAATACATGTAAGTACTTAGGGAAAATTGTAAAACAAAAAATAGAAGTATAAACAAACAACTTAACATTAATGATTAATTCGAAAAAGGTTTTTCTGTTTCCTTCCGCCAAACCCATCCCCAGACGCGTTTCGCCGTTATTACGGCTCATCAGTGAGGCTCGGTTTGGCAGAAGGAAACAGGACTCAAAGACAAATCACTTGTCAGGATCGATCATCAACGGGATTTATAAAACCCAGTGCGACATCTTGCGTCCCAGTACGGTACCTTAGAAAAGGTCAGTCGTAAAGGGTTATTCTGTAAAAACAGAAAATTATGCAAGATGCCCTCAAAACCGGTATAAGTGCCGGACCACAGATATTAATTCGAAAAAGGTTTTTCTGTTTCCTTCCGCCAAACCCATCCCCAGACGCGTTTCGCCGTTATTACGGCTCATCAGTGAGGCTCGGTTTGGCAGAAGGAAACAGGACTCAAAGACAAATCACTTGTCAGGATCGATCATCAACGGGATTTATAAAACCCAGTGCGACATCTTGCGTCCCAGTACGGTACCTTAGAAAAGGTCAGTCGTAAAGGGTTATTCTGTAAAAACAGAAAATTATGCAAGATGCCCTCAAAACCGGTATAAGTGCCGGACCACAGATATTAATTCGAAAAAGGTTTTTCTGTTTCCTTCCGCCAAACCCATCCCCAGACGCGTTTCGCCGTTATTACGGCTCATCAGTGAGGCTCGGTTTGGCAGAAGGAAACAGGACTCAAAGACAAATCACTTGTCAGGATCGATCATCAACGGGATTTATAAAACCCAGTGCGACATCTTGCGTCCCAGTACGGTACCTTAGAAAAGGTCAGTCGTAAAGGGTTATTCTGTAAAAACAGAAAATTATGCAAGATGCCCTCAAAACCGGTATAAGTGCCGGACCACAGATATTAATTCGAAAAAGGTTTTTCTGTTTCCTTCCGCCAAACCCATCCCCAGACGCGTTTCGCCGTTATTACGGCTCATCAGTGAGGCTCGGTTTGGCAGAAGGAAACAGGACTAAATGTTTTGAGGGCATCTTGCATAATTTTCTGTTTTTACAGAATAACCCTTTACGACTGACCTTTTCTAAGGTACCGTACTGGGACGCAAGATGTCGCACTGGGTTTTATAAATCCCGTTGATGATTAATGATTAATGTTTACAAAATGTGAAATGAATAAAACAATTAACTTAAAATATCATAACTTAATAAGAGTTTGGTAGTTTCCAAGTTCAAAAAAAATAATCGACTAATCCAACTAATTAAGATACAAAAACAATAAAACACATAATAACCCAACTTCGGCGCTAAGAGTCAAAGGATATTGGTAGATTGGTTCCTTATAAATACATAAATGATATAACTAAAGTATAGGGATTACTTCTAAAACATCCTATCAATAACGACTCGTTATTAACGAGATCAATGACATCAACAAAAAAAATAATATAGGTAAATGTTTTGAGCAAAAATATAAAGGTAATAAAGGAACAGTTTTCCTGGCCCAATGCCCAAAAACTTTTATTAAAGGTAATTTTAAAAATAACGACATATTTTTAGGAGTATTAAGATACTAGAAATGTTTTTCTCGACATTTTTGACTCGAGAAATTTTGAATAATGTCGTCGAAGGAAGTTAATTTCACGAGATCTGATAAATAGTCTTAATACTTTAATTTAAAATAATTTTGTTTAGATTGGAATGTGGAATGTTCTTTATACTTTATAGGTATGATAATTATCAGTTATGCCATAGTTTAAACAGCGATTTAAATGTATAAAATAATAATTATTATAGGTACACTGAAATTCGTTAAAAAGCTGCGGCGCCTATTTCGTTCGTGGCGCCTTAGTCTATGGCCTATTTGGCCTAGCGGTTAGTCCGGCCCTGACCACGTCTACATTTTAAGTTATAGAATATATTAGTTATTTTCATTTTATTCAAACATTTTTATATAGGTAATATTTCTACATAAGTTCAAACCAAGAAAAGAACAAGGTGTTTTAAGGATAACAGGAGTAATTTACAAAAATAAGCATGAACTATAATAGTAAGTTTCTTGTTTTTGTAAATGCTGACTTTCGTTTATAATATTCCTGATCGCTTTCTCTCCTACGAAACCAACAATAATCCCCCGTCATTGCTGGATCCCATCTGTCTTGGTAACGTTGCTCATTGTTAGTATGTCTTGGTGGAATCTTTCTTCTGTTGCGAAACAACTCTTTAAAAAGAACTTCACGCAGCTAATTCAACCTAATTCAATCACTTAATTTTTGATCAAACTGTTGATCTCTTAGTATTTTTCTAATTTATGGTCAAACCAATATTTCTTCCTTAAGCTTAGCATCACTTGGATAAGAAAAACCGTGTTTAAGGTACTCAAATGCATCTCCTCTTTATCTAATGCTTTAACGAAATTTTTTATTATTCCGCGTTTAGTGGAGGCAACAGAACTTTTTTGGGATCAACAACAGGTATATTTTTTATGTTAGCTTGACCTGCAATATATGGATCTCTCGGAAGCAATTCTTTCACTTGATAATGTCTTTCTATTGCTCTACTATCCCATAGACAAAGAAAACAGCAATACTCCGTAAATTCACCTATAGTAATAGTCCTAAGACTTTTAGGTTACCACTTATTTGTCACTTATATAGCCTATTGCATGTAGAATAAGTGACATATGTTTCCTTCATGTCAACTGCATGTGGAAGACAAATAGAGAGTCTTTTGTTGCCATTATGAAGTAGAACTGCTTAATTTTAAACTTATTTTCGACGAATCTGTAAATAAGCGCGATTCGTCCGGGTTATGTGCAAATCCTAATTTTTTCATAACACTATTTGGATTAACACAAATGCTCATTCTATCTTGCTCAACAATCGTACGTTTTAAGAAGTTTTTACGATCATTTTCTCATTTAGAGGCCAAAGATTAACAAAAAACTGACATCTACATTACAGTCGCAAATTGGCTGTAAATTAGTGATTAACAGAATAACAATTAGATTGTTAAAGTTTCAAGATGTTTTTTGAAAATTGGGATAACATTTTAAACTTGTTTGCCTTTTTCCGGTTATCCCTTAACTTTTCCAAGTCATCTACTGTGTGATATGAAACAGCTAAGAAACATGTATTTCTAATATGTAATTAACTATTTGGATACCAAATTTTACAAAATCTAGGGCAGCCAGTTTTGGCGGTCTCCTTGTTAGAACGAAGCGCCAATCTGGATTCTATAAATATTTTGGCGCCAGCCACTTTAAAACTAACAAAATTGAAAAAAAAAACTTTGAAGTTCTTACAACTTCAGGAATACAAACATTCATAATTTCTTTATTAAAACTACTTAACATTTTTTGCTATAATTTATCTATAGGGTGTCTCAAGTACCGCCTACGCAGTATTTAAAAAAAAATAGTTGCATATTTTTAGGTTTTTATTCGTTACACAACATGGTTATAAAAAAGGATTATATTTATTTATGTCTCGTGGGCTATTTTTTTAACACTCTTTTATTAGCTTCATCTGTATGCATGGTTGTTTGTTTGCTCTTGTCAAAATTTGACACCTGTCAATATGTCAGAATTTTCAAAATTTTGCAAATATCGTTCTTATAATTCGGCATAAACGATCAGGTTTGTTCTGGTTTGTATGTATGTTTGTTTGTAACCGACTCCTTTGAACCCGATTTTGACCCACTTTAAACGGTCAGATTTAATTTAAAGTTTGTAGACTTATCAAGAACCGCTGACAATACAATAATCTAATACGCAAAAATTCTCCTGACAAATTTTCACAGCTGTCAGGTATAAAACAAAGATGCGAATTTGACGGAACAAATTATGGGATCGTATAGTATTCGATGCGGAGACTTCGGAAAAAATAAGCAAAACATTCTCCTGTCAAAATTTGACAGCTGTCAATATGTCAAATCGTTAAAAAAATGATATTAATGAAAAACTATAAGGTCGTAGGTATATTGACGGTGGAAAGTTGAAAAAAATACGCAAAAAATTCTCCTGTCAAAATTTGACACCTGTCAATATGTCAGAATTTTCAAAAATTTGCAAATATCGTTATTTTCTTATATTTCGGCATAAACTATCGGGTTTGTTCGGGTTTGTTTGGGTTTGTATGTATGTTTGTTTGTAACCGACTTCTTTGAACCCGATTTTGACCCACTTTAAACGGTCAGATTTAATTTAAATTTTGTAGACTTATCAAGAACCGCTGACAATACAATAATCTACTAATCTAGCTCAATGTACTCAAAAAAATTTTTTCTTAGCAATAACTCAAACTAAAAAATGAAAAATAAATATAGTTTATAAAAAACTAAAAAACACGTTTTAATAATTAATCAGACTAAAAACCAGAAAATAAATATAGTTTAAAATAATTCTTGAAACTCTTATATAGGCAGAAAATAATAATGAACGATAAACGTTAGTATTGTTGTGAAAAAAGCGTGGGGTGCTCGATATACGAAAAATATAGCACAAAGCGCCCCACGCTTTTTTCACAATAATACTATTGTTTATCGTTCATTATTATTTTCTGCCTATATTAAGAATTTGAAAAATTATTTTAAACTATATTTATTTTCCGCTTTTTAGTCTGATTAATTATTAAAGCGTGGTTTTTAGTTTTTTTAAACAATATTTATTATTATAATTATTATTAAAAACTGACTATAAACATAGAGTTTTCTATGCTATAGAATAATTATTTGCACAAAACATGTTTCATAAACACGTTATAGCAACTCGGGAAATTGAATGGACAAATCGGAAAATTAAGTACATCGTTTTGAAAAAGTAATTCCTATTTTCAGAAATACTATGGATTTAAAAAATAACTTTTAAATTAATAATGTTTTAATTGGTCTTGAAAAAATATTTTAGATTTTCTTTTCTTATTCTAGGCTCGCAACAAACCCGCTGATGGTAGCGGTCACGCCCAACCGCGCCCCAGGACTCCCACGCATGGTGCCAAAGGAGGACCAAAGACACCATCCAAAGGAGCGGCGCAACAAAAGGGCCAACCGATAAAACAGGCACCTGCGAAGTACGAAGCCGCCGCATCGGTGAAGAAGACGAAGAAACCTAAGAAGGGGAAACATCATCAGCATGATTTAAGTGTTACAATTAATTTGGTAAGCATTGAAAGTAAGAAAAATTTAGAATAAAGATCGCAACTATAATTTCCTGTGTAAAACTATTATAAATAATGTAAGTTAGATTTAACGTTAACTATGAATATATAATCACAACCACCTTGACAGAAGCCGTAAAACACAAACATCGACAACTGCTTGAAGATCCATGTCTCACGTGACTTTTTTGAGGTTATCCATGGTTTAGTGTGTAATTTACGCGAGAACTAGATGTTCTTGCTGTTCAAAAATGGTTATTTATCCGTTCTTTGTATAAAACGAAAAAAAACATACCGAAAAAGACAAAATGACGAAACTCAAACCCCTAGAGTTTCTTAAAAATTATCAAAATATTCTAACCCAATACAATGTTAAAAATATAATTTCTACAATGTTAATTAAAATTAAAAAGATATTAGTTCGCCATGTTGTCAGGATCAAAAAGTTTTCAATATTTTTCCTAAACCATATTTCTGTAACACAATCGTGCACCATAAATAGACAGTATCTGCCATTGGCGTTTCTAGACTCTAAGGGCAGTTTTTTCGAGCAGCAATAAACTGTTACTTACTTATATTAAAATAATATTCTAATATAAATGCCTCGAGTAGGTATAGAGATTACTCAGGAATAAAAACACATACGACCCAAAATCCCTGCTTAATATCTTTATACTTTTTGCAATGTTTCGTGTTTGTTGTTTTGGTCCTAGGAAAATCCAAAAATTTTCAAAGGACTTTGAAGAAACTATGTTTTTCTTATTTAGTTATTTCCAAAGATAAGCCACTTGTGGCCGCAGGAATTAAGGATGGTCAAATTTTAAATTTCTATTTTAGAACAGAAATATCGTCACAGTCACAAGCTTCATTTTTTACTCCCTGAGGACATCTAGGTGATAGATTCCCCTAAACATGACGTTTCTTTCGGTTATCCATTTTATCCACCGGACTCTGGCCCAATATTTTTATCCTGTACTATTTATCTATACATCGTATAGATATACGATAAATTTATAAAGCATAAATACTAAAAATTTTACCATAAATTTCAATATTACATGACGAGCGTAAATCGAAGGATCCTCCTACTGCTCAGTGGCGTGGCCAGGGTTTAGGGGCGGGGGGAGCGACGTCCTTTTGGGTATCTATATTTTTAAATACATATTTTATCATATTGTTCTTTTTAATGCACGTTCAGTCTAAAATTAATGAAAAATTGAGGCATGGTATTACGAATCTCTTATTAAAATTATTGATGAGTAACAAGACAAGTGTTTTAAATTTTAGCTATAATTTTTTTTTTATAATTGGGTAAAAATGCATTTTATGCTATTAGGCACTATACCTATATTTATTATTATTACTATTACGTTTTTTAATTAACAAAGTTTCTAATTTAAATTATTTTCGAGTAGCGGAGTATGATGTATGTGGTTCCTTTGAACGAGAGACGACAGAATAAGTATTAAATTAGAATTATTTTATTTTAATTGCCGCCCTTCGCCCCTCTGTGGCTACCCCGCTGCTACTGCCTGAAATATTATTTTTATAACACCCAATTTAATACATTCCTCTTTGTTAATCTGAAATATTTTTATATAACCGAAATTATTCATTGATGCAAATTTTATTTCTTTAGCCTTCATTGGTGTCTCCAATAATCTGTGTCAATGTCGGCCAGATTTTAAATGTGCACCATATTGTTAAGTTATTACTTTGTTTAAGATCAAAATTCTAAATTATTACTACTTTATAAAAAAAAATTAAGAGTATTTCTGCGGATAAATTTATGGTTTTAAACTTTTATTGGCCTTCCTTTAAAATACGAAACAATATCCTCTTTTAATTGGTTATCGCGTCTTCCAAATGGCCTTTCCTGGGGCATTTTAAAATTTCCATATAAAACAGTTATTCTGGTAGTCGGTCGATGCATTTCAGTTGATTTTCTTTTGTGTTCTTCCAGTACTTATTCTAATGGAAGTATCGGCCAGCCATTGGCGTAAATAGGAAGGGGGCAGGGTCAAAGGAGCATATACCCACCTAAAGGAGAGTTGGCAAAGGGTTATATGCCCTCCCCCCTAAGAGCATTAAATAAATAAGAAGAGGAGTACCTACATTACATTTAAAAGGCGGTTGGTCCACATCATCTTATTTATAGATCTTGATGTTGACATTTTCCGTTACCACAGTAACGGCAATGCCAAAGCAATGACATTAGTCCGGGAGCCCGCAAGAAATATATGAATCACAATCTACTATGGCGAGTTTGGTCATTAAAATTTATTTGCGGCTCTCAGATTATTACGAATTCATAATAGTTCTGCCCTAGGGGTTTTATAATTGTCCTTGTTGTATTATGCGTAGCATAATTATCTTTTGATCTTACTATCACAAGTATTGTGCGCCTATTTATTAACTGGTTGTAGCTGAAGTAAAAAATATTTACTGCATTTGTCCTCAGGACTTTTGTCACCCTTTATTTTTTCTTATTACTTGATTAATTTTTGTTAATATAAACTCTAGCGTACCTATGTGCTCTTAAAGAAAAATCACTCTAATAATATCAACACGGTGTATTTCCGTGTCCCATGGTCTTAATTGCTGAAACACTTAGGAAAAACTGATCTTCATAAACTTAGTACCGCATCGACAAAAATGGAAACAGAACATGTTTCCGATAAAATATGTCGTCGAAGATACAGTTTACAAGAAATAAATGTAGTATTAAATGGTCATTGAACACTCATAAAAACTAAAATTTGATTTGATACTTTATTATATATAAAGGGTAAAAATATTCTTGATTGTATGAAAATTTTAAATTTTGAATTAAAAACTATATCAAACTGGTTAAAGATAAATAAATTAAAATTAAATGTTTCTAAAACAAAATGTATGGTTATTGAAAATAACGTGAATAAGACAGATATAAATATTTTTGTTGATGATGGAAAATTAGAAATTATACACTTTTTTAAATATTTGGGAGTAATTTTAGATTCTAAATTAAAATTTGAATTATATTTTGAACATTTTGGAAAAAAAAGAATTTGTAAGTTTATTTTCTCGAAAAACAATTTATAACACTATAATTTTACCTCATTTTTATATTGTTTAACTATTTTATACACAGCAAATGTTGGGGTATTTAATAGACTCCAAGTTTTGCAAAATAAAGCTATGCGTATAATTTTAAATGTGGATAAATATACGAAAATAAATTTAATGTTAGAGAAACTTCAGTGGTTAAATGTTAAAAATTTAATATTTCTTTTGATTTGTACTTTTATTTTCAAAATACAACATATCTTACTGCTTTCTCATTTAAAAGATTTAACTCAAAATTTAGAAAATCATAACTATTCAACCAGGTATAACAAAGATTGTTGTCTAAATAGGGTATCAAATATAAATCGGGTTTCCATAAAAGATTAACTGAATATAACAACTTGAATATTTCAATTTAATTACAAAGCTCTTTGAAAAATACAAAAAAATTATTTCTTTAAAAAATCAAAAAATGAATTTTTTTTTAATACTTCATAGATGATAAGGTTAAATTATTTTAAATATTTTATAAAACTTGTAAAATTGTAATACATTGCTAAATAAATCTTGTTACTTTAACTACTACTACATTTGAAACCAAAAAAAGGAATAAAAAATTTTCTCAAAAAAATAGGTATAGAACATTTTTGAGAAATGTTGCTTACAATAACAAAAATATTTCAAAGACGGCAACTTGTAAGATAAGCTGTAAAGTAAGCAACATTAAGTCCAGATTTCAAATAATTTTAAAAAATTTCCTGTCTAAACAATTTTTGTTTGGAAGTCTTCCAACCCACCATCAGGTCTTCGCACTCGTACGATAATGAATCAGTAATAATGGAGGTATGGCATTATTATTAACTGCTTGCAAAAAACATCATGACGAAAATCTGGCAATAGGAGTTTAAAACACGAAATTTCAAAAATTTATTTGATCGGTCGTGTATTGAACATGATTCATGTTTAATATTTTTAGTGACGATGTTTAAAAAAAATATATACAGTGTGTATCAGCCACATGGAATAAATTCGATAATAAATACACAGGGGCGTGTTCGAAAAACGCTCGGACACGTCGATTTGTATTTCTAGCTGCGCATTTTTTTCAATAAAAACTTTTTATACAGGGTTTGTCATGTAGCAGTGGCCAATACCAACTTTCTTATTTTAAATGCAACACCCTGTATATTATTCAATTTTTGTATTCTTCAGAAAAGTTTAGACATATTTCATGTACAATATCCTATACCTATCTTCAACTGTTTGGGAAATATTAAGTGATTTCCGATTTATTGCATTTCAGCGTTTCTTTTTACTGATATGAAATGAAAAAGATATAAATTGTTTTGTTTACTGTTGTTTCAAACACCTGCCTTAGCAAATTGTTGTATGTCTGCATAACAGTCGTTGTCAGTGAGTTGTTTCAGGCGCGGATCTGGATCAAAATCTAGGAGGGGGGGGGGGGGGGGGGGGTGTAATTGAATCTCAAAGATTTTTTTTTTAATATAGTTATAGTTAACCCATATCTTTTAAGTACCTATATTTTTAGTGTCAAATTGTCTAATAATTATTAAAAAATAAACAAACCATTACATTAACGAAACATTATTTTTCTACGATCGTTCAAAAATGTCATTTTGTGTATGAATTTCTAATGACAAAAGTAGGTCTTTATTGCATACTATGCAATATATTAACGTACACGTTTTATAAAGCAGTTTTATAAAGCATCATTTTATAGCACGCGTCCATGTTAAAAAAACGATCCGCCGCTTGCGGCGAGTTTTATAACGGGACAAGTGCTTAGAACTGCTTTATATAACACGTACGTTATACTATTTTTTCTAATTTGTAGTTTTTTCAATAAAAAACACATATTTAAAAAGAAAATAAATCCTTCAAATTTTGTAAATTTTTATGTCTAAATTTTATGTTGGTAATACTATTTTTTATCATAGTTGCCTCTGGACAACAAAAATTATTTTGCGAACTGTCATTTTTTGATTTATTGACCCATTTTCATCACGAAATTCTATAGCTATTTACCTAACAAGTGCGGAAAATAAATTTTTCCGCACGAGTCTGCCGTTTACCGAACGACGCGTAGCGGAGTTCGGTTAAGCAGCCGAGTGCAGGGAAAACATTTTCTGCATGTGTCAGGTACAATAGTTTTTCTACAGATGTGTGGAAATAAGTAACACATATTTCAAAAAAATTTAATAATTTTTAATTAACTATAACAATCACATACATATGTAACAGTAACTAATTCTGAGAAAAAATGTAATAACTACAAATATTATTGATTTTGACATAATCGTGCCGAAATTTTTTTCCGCACTAGTGTGGAAAAACCAATTTTCCGCACTGATTTTTGACATAATCGTGCCGAAAATTTTTTCCGCACTAGTGTGGAAAAAACAATTTTCCGCACTGATATCCGTGCGGAAAATTGGTTTTTCCACACGTCTATAGAAAAAAGTTATTTTAGTGATATGAGATTTGAAATTGGACGGAATACGTTGTGTGATTCCGTCAAGATCACAAAACTAGAACGAACAAAGATAATGAATCTGGACCCACCATGAATGTACCTTATGTCAAGGGAATCTCCGAAAAAATTCGAAGAATAGGACAACAGTACAACATCCGGACAGTCTTCAGCTCCAAAGATTCCTTAAGAAGCCACCTGACGAAGACAAAACCAACAAATCAAAAGGACACGAAGAATTGTGTATACAGAATACCTTGCGAATGCGGACAATCCTATGTTGGTGAAACTCTGCGACCTCTCCAAACAAGGATCAAAGAACATCGAAACCATACACTGAAAGGAGAAACAAACAGATCCGGTGCAGCAGACCACGCTTGGACCCACGGCCATCATTTACAATGGGAAAACGCAAAAATTATACTTAAAGAAGAGCATTAGCGGAAGAGAACATTCAAAGAAGCAGCTGTCATAATCCAGAACCCTGACTGTTTCAGTAAACCTTCTGCAGATATAAGAAACACTTGGAAGCCCTTGTTAAATAGGTGTAGGCTCAGATTGAGTAGTGATGCAAACGTGATGACGTAAGCGGATGACGTCAGCAGATGAATAATCATGGTGACGTAAGCAGATGACTCACGACTGCACCCGAATTCGTCACTAGCTCCGCCCCCCTTAGGTAGTATAAATAGGCTCGTAGCTTTATAACTTGTTTAGTATTCACCTGAAGACGACTGGAGATACATACCAGTTGAAACGTTGTGATATGAAAAAACTAAAGGCAATGGAAGTCCAAAACACATCTATTACTCAAGATACATCATTGTCTACAACCTTCAAACAAACACTACAATTTTTTTGCTTAATTTTCATCTCGATCGAAGCAGAAGTTGATGCCAAAGTCAAATTTTGAATAAAGCTATTAATAAAAAAAATCCCATATGATGCGGACTTTACTGGTGACACTGTAGAAAAGCAGTTTCGCCAGCTTGGACATGTAAAGCAGATGAAAAAGTCAGCTTTGACAAACTTATATCCCGATCCAGCAAACCCACAACTTCCAGCGAATATGGTATGGTTTCAGCAAGATGGAGCACCGCATTACCAAATCAATGTCCGGCAGTACCTCGGCCGAGTATTTTCAAATCGGTGGATAGGGAGGCGTGGATCGATGGAATGGCCAGCACGATCCCCTGATCTGACGCCATTAGACTTCTTCTTATGGGGTTATGTCAAGAATATTGTATACAAAACTACACCCCTCGACTTAGCTGACTTAAGAAGACGAATCACGCTTACGATTAGATCGGTCACGCCTGAGAATTGAGATGTTTACTAAGATTAGACGAAATTTCTATTTAAGATTAGGTTGTTGCCAAGACGTTCGCGGCGAGCATTTTCAACATCTTCTACAATAATGTTTTTTTTTCTGACAGTGTCAAGAAATAAACAGTACTTATTACTTATTAGTTTTTGAGTGTGTCGTTAATTTTTGCAATAAATCTGAAAACACTTAATATTTCCGAAACAGTTGAAGATAGGTATAGGATATTGTACATGAAATATGTCGAAAATTTTCTGAAAAATCCGAAAAATGAATAACATACAGGGTATTCCATTTAAAATAAGAAAGTTGGTATTCACCACTGTTAGATGACACATCCTATATAAAAAGTTTTTATTGAAAAAAATGCGCAACTAGAAATACCCATCGACGTTTCCGAGCGTTGTTTCGGACACGCCCCCATGTATTTATTATCAAATTTATTCCATTTGGCTGATACACACACTGTATTTTATTCTGTTGAAAGTAATAAAAAATATTAAGTTTAGTTATTTGAAAAAATTGGCTGCAAATTAAAATCACTCTCGAAAACAAGTTGATACGGAATTTTGTCGTCCGTGCCAACTTTAAATAAATAAATAGACACTAAAATAAACACAAGATGATTTTAGTCACTGTTTTCAGTCGGACTTTCGCATACAAAATCGCGATTTTCATCTTTAAATTGCCTTAAAAATAAGCATAAATTAGAATCAAATATTATTTGGTATGTAGAAAATTTTCCCCTTTATTTCATCTTAACTCTCAGTCTCTCCCATTTTCTAACGTCCGATAATAAACCAATCAAAACACAGATATACCTTCTTATTCCTAAGACACATTTTTTTTAAAAGGTGTAAACACAGTAGATACAAAGCTTGTTTTCAACCTTATGTAGATAACAATATATTTTATTAATCCAAATAATATTTTTGAGTTTTTTGAAAACTTGTATTTATTTGTTATATAATAAAAATTAAAGTGTGAGTTTGTAACTTGGAATAAATTCAGTAAACCCAATACAGTTTTTTTTTTGAAAAAATGCTTGCACGGGTTCCATTAACATTTTAAGTTGTGGTAAATGTTTAGAAAATAATATAGTGTCCGCGAAAATAATTAAAAAGTGGCATATCGGACAAGTGTGTAACTGTTTTTTATATTGGAATACAGGTATCAGAGCACAATGGATACCCTGGGGCGGGTAGACCACGACGGCCGTTTCGTCCTTGTTAGGACTTTACGGGCAGCCATAACCCAAGCAATTCCATTATGGCTACCCGTAGAGTCCTAACAAGGACGAAACGGCCATCGTGGTCTACCCGCCCCAGTGTATCCATTGTGCGTGGATCTCTGTGTATTCCAATATAAAAAATAGTTACACACTTGTCCAATATGCCACAATATTCACTTTTTAACTATTTTCACGGACGCTATATTACCTTCAAAGCATTTTCCCCGCTTTTTTTAAACGGATTGCGCGCATTCTAGTGGGTGCCAGCGTTGATCTATTTCTATTCTGCAAAACGGCAGATGTACCGGTGAAAACGCAAATAGCGTTCTCTACACTGGATTGTGATGCACTTCGTGGTTTATTTAGTTGTCTACCTTTTGATATTACCAGTGTGACTGCAGTCTTTTATATTGGAGTTAATTCCGCTGGGATGGCGCTATGGTGTATTGATGGCCGCTTTGATTTTGCAAAAAGGCTTTTAATATATCTTATCGCCGTTGTTGGGATTGCTTGGGTTATGGCTACCCGTAGAGTCCTCATAAGCACAAAACGGCCGTCGTGGTCTACCCGCCCCAGGGTATCCATTGTGCTTGGATCCCTGTGTCTTCCAATATAAAAAACAGTTACACACTTGTCCGACATGGCATTTTTCCAAAAAAAAAACTTTACTGGATTGACTGAGTTTGTTTGAAGTTACAAAACCACACTGTATAGCTTAAACCGTTTGCGTATAAAGTAACGTTTACCTTAATGTAATCACTAAACAACAGAATGAAAAGAAACGTTAAACAATGCTTAAAATAATTTGGTATAAACACAAATTTATTTAAGAAAACTAATAAAAACTTTTAATTGCTGAAAACCTTTGTTTGTAAGACCTTCTCTGACTGTTATTTTCGGGTTAACCAAATTTTCCAAAATTAAAAATAGATTAGATATATTTATATTTTAGCCAGACATCGCATTAAATTTATTTTGTCAAATTGTAATCGGTTATAAAATATGACAAATAGCCACCGTTATGATAAAGAATATTCGAGATTAAAACGGTTGACCAGTGAGCTTGAAATTCAGCAATCAAGTGTAAGTAAATAGAGTGTTTTATTTTTGTCATGTAATACGAACCTTTACCGTAACATTTATACCGGTTGAAGTACCGCCTGACTGACCATGAGGATTCCTATGTAAATATTGTTAACCTCAAATATTGGCCCCATTATTAATTGTACATCAAAATTGTATTAAACTTTTTTGAAGGTCCTGGTATGGTGAACGTAAACACCAACTTTCATTATTTTCTAATACACAAATTATTTAAAAAACATTCTTCGTATAAATTCTAACGGCCCTGAAGCCACCAGTAATAATTATGATAAAAAATGTTACTAGACGTTTTAGTGTCAAGATGTTTTACAGTATTCAAGAAAAAATAATGTTCATACTACAATTTAATAAACGCTTAAATACTTACAACGAAATAATGAGACCTTTATTTTTATCAACATTTGGAGCCAAGTAGAAAACGTTTTTTGAACAAAATGTTTTTGAATTATAAACAGTGTGACCAGTTAAGTCCGCATCATATGGGATTTTTTTTATTAATAGCTTTATTCAAAATTTGACTTTGGCATCAACTTCTGCTTCGATCGAGATGAAAATTAAGCAAAAAAATAGTAGTCACGTGATTCGCATTATTTTTTTTTTATTAATAACGTTTTTCTTTGGCTTTGGCATCAAGGTCTGTTTTGATCGAGATGAAAATTAAGCAAAAAAATCTGTCAAATTTTAATTATTTCCAAAAAAATAATTCAAAAGTGGGGTTATTGCTGAAAGTATCGAAAAAAGTTATTAAAAAAAGTTTTTTTAAATGCAGTTTCTAGCCCACATGCAAAATTTCAGCTGCATAAGATAATTTTGATTGTTTACCCATATGTTGTAAATTGCACCACGTTTGCAAAATAAGACTCAACGCAACCTACATAAAACTTTTTAGTTTTGACAATGCTTTATTTCAGATCCATTTTCTTTAAAGTAGCGCCATATTAAATGTGTGTTTTTCAACAAAACCAAAATTGGGCTATTAAATTTTGGTCGCATGTGATTATTTGTTTTTGACCCTGTATAAGGTAACTTTATAAAATAAGTATTTTTGAAAAGGTAGTTTGTGTCTGAAAGTAATAACCCTTAAAATTAAAACAAAAAAGAACACAGTGTCATCAGTAAAGTGTTCATTAAATGGAAAATAAATTTTAGTGGTGTGTAAAAAATCAAAATTATCTTATGCAGCTGACATTTTGCATGTGGGCTAGAAACTTTAGATATTTTTAGAAATAACCCTACTTTTCAATTATTTTTTGGAAAAAATTAAAATCACGTGACTACTATTTTTTTGCTTCATTTTTATCTCGATCGAAACAAAACTTGATGCCAAAGTTAAATTTCAAATAAAGCTATTAATAAAAAAAAAATCCCATATGATGCCGACTTTACTGGTCAGGGTGTAGATGCTCAAACAGTCCTCCATTTACTATTACTACCGTCCATTTGAAACCAAACATGTTCATTCTCAGGCCTAAACTTCTTGTATTTTAACCACCTTATTCACATGCACTGTTTAAACATTTACATATACTGTCTTAAATTAACTGGAATATACTAAGAAATAACTATAAACTATATTCTAAATTTTCAGAGTGAGTATGGCTTGTCCGAAGACCAAGTTGCCGAATTTAAAGAAGCATTTATGCTTTTTGATAAAGACGAAGACGGTACAGTCACAATGGCGGAACTGGGCGTGGTTCTGAGATCGTTGGGTCAAAGACCAACAGGTAATTTTTATATACACATTGTAGGGAAAGTCGCTAGTGAAGAAATCTTTGCCCCTCGGTATAATTGTTAACTTTTCGGCTTCAAAATTTCTAAGCTTATGAATTTCCCCTAATTAATTTTCTTAAAAACAAAGCTGCTGTCAAACTTTGTATAAAACGGTTGGAATATATTATAATTAAATTTCGTTCATTTAGGATTAGTCTACAAGGTATCTTATAAGCCCTTTTTGTATGAGAGGCCAAATTAATTTTATGATTATAACTACCTTGTTTTAATCGTATCGCTGGGAAAGAAAATACGAGTTTATGAATATATTAGAGTAGTATGAGGGACAATGAAACTGCAAAAGATATTAAAATTATTTTTTTTTATCTTTTGAAAAAGGTAGTGGATTATATACCGACAGGCGGGGATTTAATGAAGTTTAAAAGCCCAGCAGTCGAAATCCTTTCATAAATACGATTTAAATATCTTAGCAGATATGACTTAGCACCTTTAAAACGATTTTTAGTAATCGATTAGGAAAAAATATTGACCTAAGTTTTTAGAAATTAAACGAGGAATATTGGAAAGTCCTTTTTAATCATAAATGTATACCTACATATTTATTTTTATATTTTATTTTTTAATTTTTTTATTCCATTTACTTCATACAAAAATAAGCTTCCAAATATTGGTACAATGATATGCAATAATACTATTAACATAAAGGAAGGTGAAAATATTAAATATCTAGGAATAATATATAAATAATTTTTAATTAACATTTAAAATGGGATTTACATAGTGACTACATTATAAAAAAACTAAGAATTCCTATACCAAAATTTAAACATCTTAAACAATTTTTAAATATAAAAGAATTAGAAATACTTTATTATTCTTTAGTACAAACCCATTTAAATTATGAAATACTAGGATGGGGAGACATACATAAGAATTATCTTAATAATATTGAAACTATTCAAAAATACATTTTAAAAATTATTTACGAAAAAGACCATCAATATTATTCTGATTTACTATTTAAAGATAGCAAAAAAATGGATTTTAAACAAATATTTTCTTACAACTTGTTAATATATATTTTTAAACATAAAAATATAATAAATTATATTAATCACACACATGAAACTCGTCATAAAAATACTATTACATATAAAAATAGACTAAACAAAACAATAGCACACAAACATTTTTTAAACATCAATCCATATATTTTTGATATGCTACCACAGTCAATTAAAATAATTAAATCGTTAAATAATTATAAAAATAAAATTAAAAATTGGATATTATCTAATCCAAGAGATATATTCAAGAACGTCATTAGTAAATAATGAATAAAATAAATAAATATTATATACATAACGTATTGTATCTTCGTATATTATAGTGATATAAAATATACCAATAAAATGTCATATTCGTTTTATATTATAATCTAGTTGTGCCTGAATTATGAAATATATTCTTTACAATAAATATTATATTATTATTTAACTTTAAATTTATATTTAACTTATTAATATATTTAACTAAATACAAGTATTTTACTTCTGAGTTCGAAATTGATAGTTTATCCAAAAAAATATATATTATCATTAAATGTAAAAAAAAATGTTTGAATAAACTTGTATTATTATTATTATTATTATTATTATTATTATTATTATTATTATTATTATTATTATTATTATTATTATTATTATTATTATTATTATTATTATTATTATTATTATTATTATTATTATTATTATTATTATTATTATTATTATTATTATTATTATTATTATTATTATTATTATTATTATTATTATTATTATTATTATTATTATTATTATTATTATTATTATTATTATTATTATTATTATTATTATTATTATTATTATTATTATTATTATTATTATTATTATTATTATTATTATTATTATTATTATTATTATTATTATTATTATTATTATTATTATTATTATTATTATTATTATTATTATTATTATTATTATTATCAACGGTATATTGTCGTTCCAGTATTCTGTAATTAATTCGATTCAACTTTTATTAAAATATTTTTTCCGAAAAAATTATATAGTGGTACCTATAGATGGCACATGTCATTCACAAACGCTATTAAAATATTTTGACAACATCATTTGTAGAAGAGAGGAGGTGAAGAGCTGGGTGAGGCAGGTAATGGGGTTTACGCAGGAGTTACCTTTAAATGTGACCTTGCTTCTATAGAAGAAACCTTACTAACAAATAACCCAACTTTCTATTTACTCATCCATGAAAAGGAACTGCAGAATTAATATTTTCCGAATTCTCGCATATTGGTACTTCCGACTCATCTTAATTAGCTTTCAGAAAATGCCATAAAACACTAAAAACACAGCAATTATTACACAAAACCGATATATTGTAGAAAATTTCAAACCGCTGTTAAAGAAACACCAAATGGAAATAAGGATGTTCGATATACATCGATATTTTCAAATGTAAATTTCTCACGTCATGATAATACTTTTAACAGCGTAAGTTTGGCAAACAATGTGGATTGGCGCAATTCAGATGTTAATTTGCTTCAGAATGAAATACGATTTTGGCAATAGATTAATTTGTTATTGTTTCATCTATAGGTACCAGACCATTGTACATTATTATATTATTTATACTTAAAATTGATCATATTTTCAACATAATATGTGTTTATTGACCCCGCCTACGCCTTATACCATCACAAAACCTAATGTCCTGAAAATAGACACTTTATATATTAGTTCTACTTCAGTAACGTCATAAATAAAGTTTATTTTTAGAAACTGAGCTTAGAGACATGGTAAACGAAGTGGATCAAGATGGAAACGGAACCATAGAATTTAATGAATTTCTGCAAATGATGTCCAGGAAAATGAAAGATGCCGATGGAGAAGAGGAACTTAAAGAAGCTTTTAGGTAAAAATATTGTTATTGCAAAGTACTTTTTAAGCAACTGAATGTTTACGTACACAGATTTAATATACGGCCTCCTTACCAGTGGGGTTTTAGAACGGGGCATAGTACAGTAACGGCTCTTTCTAGAATAAATGACGATGTTACTGGCAACACAGATAAAAAGGAAGTTACAGCCTTGGTATCGCTTGACTTTTCTAAGGCATTTGATAACACAACAATTATCATTTAACTCTAAGTCGTCTTCCTTGTCCGAAGTTTTCTCAGGTGACCCTCAGGGATCCGTCTTAGGTCTCCTACTTTTTTCTATACACACTGCAGATATTGTGGACGGCGTAAATTATTCCAATAAAGTCAGATCCGGTCTTATTGTGCGGGTCTTACAATTTAACAAAGACATCTTTCAATTTTTCTTTTCTTTTATTGCTTTTAATCACAGTATCCAAATAAAATCCGGAAGACAAATATGACAGACTAATGCAATTTTGACATGAAAGAAAAGGATATGTATTTAATTTTCAGCGATTCACAAAAGTTTGTACCTCTTGATTTAAAGCTTAATTTTTTCTTCCACATAAAAAAGTTCTGACTATCATGACAATATGAATTGCGAAATATTTAAAAAATGGCTAAGAGCTCAATTAATCCCAAATTTAGATGAGCTGTCTTTAATTGTATTATACAATGCATCATATCATTCAAGAATTTTAAATAAACAACCTAGTTCATCTTGGCAAAAAAGTGATATTTATGAGCGGCCTAAAAAACACAACCAAAATCCTTTACCAAATATGTTAAAATCCGAATTCCTATCATCCTATCAATGGCAAAGTCTCTCAAATCACCCAAAATATACGCTGTAGATAAAATATTGCGTGAATATGGCCATGAGGTTCTACGACTACCGCCATATCATTGCCAGTTTATGAAAAACATGTAGATGATGGCCTTAAATCCTCGCAAGTAGAGATAGTTTGGCAAGATTAGTTGGATCATATTACCCAGGAGTACTTGAAGAAATCGGTGGAACATACAGAAAAATTAATAAGGAATTGGTAGGATCGAGAACAAGTATTAGATGTCGAAGTAGCGCCGATGATCATTGCTCCATTCGAGGACGACTCAGATGACGAGGACTTTTTAGAATTTCTAAGTGATGATGACAGTTTTTAAGTTTTTAGTCTATAATTATAAATGGGTTTCTTTGTTTACATTTTTTAGTATTCTTCGGTATTATATTATGCTTTCTTTCATGGACAATTTTCTGTACAATCCTTAAATTGATTACCAGTGCTTTTGCTACTGTTTCCTACTTATTGGTTGATAAATTACCATTTTTTTTTATTTCTTGAAATAGTTAATCGTATTAAATTCCATTGTATTTTTAGGTTAGGTAATTTTATTACTAAAATAAATTACACTGTTTATTATTGTCGTTTTTAATAAAAATATTTAGTACTTACGCGACATAAAATTTGGGGCACGCCACCGATTACAAAGTTTACTATGAATTATTATATTACGAATTTGATGGCACGTCTATGGCCTCATTAAACATTTCTTTAGAAAAAATGGCACGTTAATACATAAAGATTCGCCACCCCCCCCTGTACTATTATGTACACAATTTTTGCAAAAATAATAATATTATAAGTTGCTATTTTCACGACAGTTAAAATAATAAAACTATGTTTTTTTTCTACGGGTATATTGATACCTACATAATCTTACAACATTTTGATAAGCTCTGGAATTTTCAAACTGATTCATATGATCGGTGACCTTTGGACCCGCATGATAAGATCAGATTTGGCTATATTCAATATATTGTCGGGTAAAGGGGGGACTAAATTTGATATTGCGGGGGACGGCAATGACGGCATGCGATTTTGCGTTACACCACTGTGTCAAAAACAATTTTAAATATGAAATTGTTTTCTGCTAAGTAGGTTTTTCCATTGGACAAGTCCCAGATATTAAAACTTCAACGAGAAAATTAGAATGTCAATCTAACTTGGCATTAAGTTTTCCTGTTAAAGTTTTAAATCGACTGGGCAATATAACGCTGTTCATCTATCTAGAGCAAGTTTATTTTGTCGTAAAAGATAATAAATAATGCTTCGTGTTTAGAGATGGAACTTTTTAGGATTTTCAAGTTTCGAAACATACTTGGGAATAAGCCAAATAGATGCATTTTTAACTGATATATTAGCATAATTTCAGGCTATTTATCTTGGAGCAATGTAAAGTTTAGCAGCGCTTATTCTGCTGTTTTGTCAATAATATCTAGAGTAAGGTCAAGAGATCACAAATAAAATCAATATCTTGAAATTTGGGTTCTTGAATTCCATTTTTTGAAGATATTTAAAAATATTTTTCTTTTATTAAATACGTACCTATAGGTAGAGTCAATTCAATGTACTTAATGGTGGTCTAGCTTTCTCACGTTTTATTTGAAAAAGTTGGCAGTCAACTGCAGTGGTAAAATAAATACCTTGAACTTTTGCTTTTTTAGGGTTTTTGATAAAAATAATGACGGCCTTATATCAAACATAGAACTGCGTCACGTCATGACTAGTTTGGGTGAAAGATTATCAGAGGAAGAAGTTAACGACATGATTAAAGAAGCCGATTTGGATGGAGATGGTCAAGTAAATTATGAAGGTAAAGTAAATTTAAATATACATCAATTTAAGCTAATAAAAACCCCACAACTAATGTGAGCTCAAATAAACACTGAGTCTGATTTTGTAGTTTAGTTTTTATAGATTCTGTGAACATACTTAGAGTTGTGGTACTTAAACAAAATCTAAATAGAATGTCCTTTAATATCTATTATTATTTATACGATTAACCATGAAGGATAAATAAGAAAACAATTTTAAATTATATAGAATATGGTATCGTGTCCGCGAAAATATTAAAAGATAATATTGTGGCATATCGGACGAGTGTGTAACTATTTTTTATATTGCAATACACAGGGATTTAAGTTTAATGGATACCCTGGGGCGGGTAGACCACCAACGGACACTATATCATCTTCTAAACATTTTTATGGCTCAAAACTTTAACGGATTGCGCGCATTCTAGTGGGTGCCAGCGTTGATCTGTTTTCTGGTCTGCAAAATGGTAGATGTTTTCGGTGAAAACGCAAATAGCGTCCCCTATACTGGATTGTGATGCACTTCGTGGTTTATTTAGTTGTCTACCTTTTGATTATTACCAGTGTGACTGCCTTTTATATTGGAGTTAATTCCGCTGAGATGGCGCTACGGTGTATTGATGACCGCTTTGATTTTGCAAAGAGGCTTTTAGTACATTTTACCGTCGTTCTTGGAATTGCTTGGGTTATGGCTGCCCGTAGAATCCTAACAAGGACGAAACGGCCGTCGTGGTCTACCCACTTGGATCCCAGTGTATTCCAATATAAAAAATAGTTACACACTGTCCACATTCTGGATTATCTTTATTTATTTATTACCAAATATGTTATACTTTATACGAGGTGACCAAATAATACTAATATATATTTTGGTAGGTATTGTAAAGTATTTATTATTATTTTTGCAGAATTTGTGGGTATCCTGACTTCCAAACACTAGTTAGATAGACTGCCAGGAAAAATGGTCCAATTAAAAACCTTTTGACTGCTTATGATAAAATCACGGCTCTACTAACGATAATTTAATTAACAATATAATTACTGAATAAATACCATCTTGTATATCTAAGTAGCAAAATAGGCGAACTATGAAATCTGATTTTAGTAGAAAACTGAGTTGGTTCGGATTTATTCGTAATTCCGGAATTTTCATTACTAATTCGGGTTATTTATTTCCTTGAAACGAGTTTAAATAATTTGGGTTTATACTTAAATTTCATAATTTTTAAATCTAGTATCACAATACTCATATATGCCGTATACAGGGCATCCCATCAATAACATTTGAATATCAACCTTTATTCAAAGACGTAACTAAGAGGCCATAGAGTAACAGGAGATCATCTACGGTCAATTCACAATGAATTATGTTTCGTTAAGAAAAGTGTTTATTTAAATGTTTCTTGACATCTAGCTTTTAAATCAATGAAAGACAATTTATTTTGTCAAATTTCCACTTTAATTGAAAAAACTTTTTCTTTACACGACGCGTTTCGCTACATTGCTAGCTTCTTCGGGTGTATGGTGCTTACTAATTTTAATTCAGTACAATAACAAAATGGTCTAGATGCTTAATTACTCAATACAGGTACTTATATACGTTACAAGCTTAAACTTAAACTTAAGTTTACAATACATAAGCAGTGTTAAGAACATATAATTAAGCTTGTAACGTGTATACCTGTATTGAATAATTAAGCATCTAGACCATTTTGTTATTGTACTGAAATAAAATTAGTTAGCACCATACATCCGAAGAAGCTACAATGTAGCGAAGTGCGTCGTGTAAAGAAAATGTTTTTTCAATTAAAGTGGAAATTTGACAAAATAAATTGTCTTTCATTGAAATTATTTCAAAAACTAATTGAAATATCGAGATTAATGAAGTACAACTTCCTATCTTAAAACTAATTATAAAATCGTCTTTGTTACCCTCAAAAACATAGCTACACCAAATTTGATTCATATCCGCTCCACTATTTTCAAATAATAGCCAATTTTCTAAAAAAATTTGTTACTTGGATAAGGAATTAAACACAAAGGACCCATTATGAAGTCTCTTATATCTTGTTGCTGTATAGCCCCCTAGTTATGGAATACCCTGTATGTATTAGTTGTCCGATATAATAAGATACCTACTATGACTGTATTGCTATTAAAATTTACATTGTTTATAATTAAAACTATTTACTATTAAACGATACACTTAGGTATACAAGGTCTAAGATAAGTTTTTAGATTAATAAAACCTGTTATTATTTTATTGTTAATACTATTTTTATATGATTGTTCTATTATCTCTGTTCGTGTTTGTTTATTTTTTATTACAAGACGAAAAAGCTTACTTTGACAAGGTGGGTTTAAAATTTGAAACATGTTGCCAATATGTTGATTTTATGTTTAATATTTTTTTTTAACTTTTGTAACTTAAAAGAGATAGTTTCATAAATCGGTACCAAAATCCAGGTAAACTTTAAACGAGACAATGAAAACAGTAGAACTGAATTTAAATTATAATTAGATGATATAGTGTCCGCGAAAATAATTAAAAGATAATATTGTGGCATATCGGACAAGTGTGTAACTATTTTTTTATATTGGAATACACAGGGATTTAAGTTTAATGGATACCCTGGAGCGGGTAGACCACGACGGCCGTTTCGTCCTTGTTAGGACTCTACGGGCAGCCATAACCCAAGCAATTCCAAGAACGACGGAAAAATGTACTAAAAGCCTCTTTGCAAAATCAAAGCGACCATCAATACACCGTAGCGCCATCCCAGCGGAATTAACTTCAATATAAAAGGCAGTCACACTGGTAATAATCGAAAGGTAGACAACTAAATAAATAGCGTTCCCTATACTGGATTGTGATGCACTTCGTGGTTTATTAGTTGTCTACCTTTCGATTATTACCAGTGTAACTGCCTTTTATATTGGAGTGTATTCCGCTGGGATGGCACTACGGTTCTTGGAATTGCTTGGGTTATGATTGCCCGTAGAGTCCTAACAAGGATGAAACGGCCGTCGTGGTCTACCTGCCCCAGGGTATCCATTAAACTTGGATCCCTGTGTATTCCAATATAAAAAAATAGTTACACACTTGTCCGATATGCCACAATATTCTCTTTTATTCAAATTATAATATTATCAACTTAGATAAAAGTAGGCTTGTAGGCTATAATGTCAATAGCTATCACACTGCTACGGATATCTTATGTAAAAAAATTTATGTTTATTGCGGATCAACAAGAAAAACATCCCTAGCACAAAAGCTTTTAAAATTAGGCGTTTTATAACCAAAAATTAATTAGTTCGCTGTTTTTAATCGTGTATTTCTTTGTGTATACAGTACTGTACAGCTCTTTTAATTTAGTATAAGTAAAAAATATAAAACAATATTTTTTTTTAAACTTTATGTATAATCCTTTTCTGGTCAATCAAGATGCATAAAAAGACAAAATAACTACCCCCTGGGAATGTACCACTAGGAATTATATAGATATATTTAATTTTACTTTAATTCTTAAGTCTTCAATTATCAATATTGTGCAATGTGCATGGGTTTCAAATTTTTTTCTCCCCTGTAAGTATACAGTAAAGTCTTCCGAGGGAATCGCCTACATTCTTATATGCATCAATAAAATATTGTATGCCTATTGTACTTAATGTTATAAATATTTTGAAAACTTTGATGTAAGGTAGTTATTTATGTTTCAAATAACGCGATACATGATTCCTAAAATTTACAGAAGCCGAAAACTAACTCTAAAGTTTAAAAAGTTTTCCCATTTTTTAAAAAACTGTAAACGGCAAAAATGCTTTAAATAAAAATGCCTAATAATCAATAAATTGTACATTAAAGTACTGATTTATAAGAAAAAGCTTATTTTGGATAATGGGATAATACAGGCTAACATTTATAAAAGTTATAATTGTCATGGTATATTTTAAAAATTAAAATAACTTTATAAACTGCATCTTTTGGCCTTTTTAATAACTGTTTTAAGTTACCTCTAAAGTGATTTAAACAAAAAATTACCCTAAACCCAGTTTTCAAAAGTATAAATAATTATAGTACGATATTAATTAGTATATTATACAGTGACCGAAAAAAGTTCGCAGCATAATAGGTATGGTAAGACATTTTATTAACAGAGTGCCCAAAATATTTTTCCGGGGGATCGATTCTACTACGAAAAACCAAAAATTGATTTTATCATAAAAACACAGCAATTACTACACAAATCCGATAAACTGTAGAAAATTTCAGACCGCTGTCAAAGAAGCACCGAACGGAAATGTTCGATAATATATTCACATTCACGCATCGAAAACAATGATATTTTTAATGCGATACATCGTTTTTAAACCATTCATAGAGACTATTTGATATTTGTCGATGCATCGATGTATTAGGCCTTAAATTTATTCGTAAAATAATTATTTTGCGGATGCCTCTCGATCTTACCTTTTACCTTTGATACATAGATTTGTGATTTGTTTTGTAATTGTAATTCTATTATACTATTTGATGCATCGTAAACATCGATGTTTTTCCGCGATACATTTTCTGTGGACATCCCTAAACGGAAAATGAAACAACGTCATCATGGCCTCAGACCATTGTCGTGGCGGTCACATCTTTGGGGGCGAATCTCTTACTGCTGCGTCGCCATACTGCAGACTTTTTATAAGGTTTTAGACATAGATTTAAATTTTCCTCATCATGTTTACACTTTTAACAGCTTAAATAAATAATAAAATTGGACAATGCAATTTTTTTTTGGAAAAGTTTCGGTACTACGCTAATAAATATTTTCGAATTTGTTGCTAACGTTTTGCCAGTCACTGTGTATATATTTCTTAGTTTTTTAAATTTTTATTATCTATACAATAACCCCGCCAACAATTTAAAGATAAAATCACTGACATTTAGACACTTATAGATTTTTCCATGTCTACTATTTATCAAAACAGCACTGCTTCAAAAACTTTTACCATAACACTAGTGTATATTTAAATACATGTCTTGAAATATCACTGTAGTGTAGAAAATAATTCAAAATGGTATATTATACTAAACAGGGTTGATATAAACTTCTATAGATCTTTTTGGTCATTGTATTTGGGAAAAATTGTAACAGTTATTGAAAAATTAGGAATAAAAAACTACAATAACTTACATTAAAAATATGTTTTGTTACCGATGTAAACAGAAGATTTCGGCATTGGATAAAACAAAAAAATTAAAACGAAAATGAAATTTTCGTTCTTTTTTGCGTAAGTTAGCAATATTTCCTAAATATGTGAAGCAAAAATTATTGTTCACCTAGATTAAATCATGATAGTGTGTTAATGGCGAGAATTATAATGGAAAAAAATAAATGGATTAGGAAGTAGATAATTAGAATTGGAATAAATGTTTCATGTTCATCTATATATAATCCTTAGAAATGTGTTTAAAAGGTAATATTAAAGGTAAAGGTAATAATAATGCCTCAACACACAAATTAAGGAATTCAAAAAATTAAAAATGGTATAATTTCTGACACCTAATTAACCTTAAAGAAATTATTGATTTAGAGCAGCAAAAAATATTTTTTAGAATACTTATATTAAAATAATTATGTTTAAAAATTATTATTTAGTTTACTTATAGAATTTCCCAAAAACTTTAAAGACACATAGACATTTTATAAATAATAAGACAAAAGTGAAATTAAACCAAGAAATGACAATATTTATATTTTTACTACATAATTGAGTTTAATTGAATAATTGGCTTACAATTGACTGCATGTAATTAAACAACAACAAAGACATTAATACCATTAATGTGTATGTAAAATAAATTACCTACAGATAAATAGGCTGGCAGAATAAATCGATATAGAAGCGTTTTTTGCGTCCAATAAAAGATAAAATTGGGCAGAATAACATATTTTATCCAAAATCCCTTCTGAGCTCTGAGACACCTTCATGTCCGCCATATTGGAAAATACGTGTACTTTTTAGGTTTTTCTTAATTTTCTCAAAAAATGTACATTCTACAAAAAAATCGTTGGAGACAGATTCAAAGAAAAAACCTACTGTTGCAAAAACATTGTTTTTGAAAAATGTACCGGGTGAGTCAACGATTTCGCGTAGTAATTTTATGCCTTGAAGATAAGATTTCTCGATAATGAGCTTTTGTAATAAGGTATGGTTGAAAATCACATTTATTAATTTTGCGTGTTATTTCATAAATTTTTATTAATGGTTTAATATACGAAAAAGTTATAAGATAATTTTTAATGGAAATTTTCCATTTGCAGGCATCTCGTTGTTTTGAAAATGCTACTTAAATTTTGACACTAAGCGATTCATAATTTTTATATGTTTATAGGTCTCTTATATTTCTGGTATGTTTTTAGGTCCCCTTCTACCTTTTATTTGACTCCAAAAAATCCCCTTAATATGCTGTTAGTACAACTAACCATAAACAGAGTTTTTAGTAAGCAAAACTAAGAATTAAATATAAACAATTAAAAAGCTAGTTAACTCTAGAAAAATAATGTATTACCTAGTTTATGCAAAATAACGTTCTGTTAAACTTTTGACTTTAACGATTTTTTTTAGGATGTAAATAAGTGTTATTCTGTCAGCCTAATAGCATGTATATCCAAAATAATTTTTTATGTACTTATGTATTATTTGTGAAAAAAGAAAAAAATATTTAAAAGTGGTTTATAAATTGTCAATAATGTGAAATATTAAAGCGGTAAATGAATTGCTAATATAAATTATTTAAATTGGTATGTTCTCAGAGATCTCTATAAAAAAAAACAGATATACAAGTGAAAGATAAAAATTTACAAATTATTATTTGTAACTATAACAACATAGGGGAAGGTTGCCTATATTGAACCGCTACCTAAATTGGAACACGGTACATTTCTCCGAAACTAAACAAGTGCCATATCATCTGGCAACACTCTAACATACTTCCACCTAGAACCTTTGATCGGCAACAAACTCAACTAGTTGGCCGTTAGTGCTTGGCGTGTACAGAGCAAAAGGTAATTTACACAATTTTAATGTAATATTTTTAGGATTTTCCTAAGAATTTACCTTAGAACCATAAAACTCTAAGCAAAATCTTTTTTATGGAAGTTTTCAAGTAAATTTTTCTATTTCTCCTATTACCATGCCATATTTGCTTTTTCTTGTTTCTTTCCTGGGTAGTTTTGTAAAACACGTGGTAGTTGCTTAAATTGGACCACTCGGTGATTGCCAAAATTGAACCGGTCCAATTTAGGCAATTTTTTTCTTTAAATAAGTTAATGTCATGAACTAACACCATTTCAATATTGCTAAAATCTTTTTTCTTTGAGTTAAAAAATGAAACTATGACTGGTCCAATATAGGAAACTAATAGGTACTTCTTTTTGCATTAGGATGTCTTCTACCGAAATTTTGATTGTAAATGTGATGTTATTTTAAAATATAAGTACAAAACTTCCTATACTTACCAACAATTTTATTTTTTATTTATTTATTTATTTATTTATAACACCTAAGCTTCCGATTTAAATCATGTGGTCCAATTTTGGAACCTCCAGGTGCAATTTAGGCAACCGATTTCCTATATTGAACCACTTGCAGAGGTTTTTTTATAGCCTGGTATATCATAGATACTTTGAAATAAAATTCTGCATAAAATCCTGCAGTTGAACAACATACTAAAGTAAACTAAGGTATAGCTTCAAGATCGTTTTTGCGTTTTTATCAGGATATATGATAAGAAATCTGGAAATTGGTCCAATATGGGCAACCCTCCCCTATTCGTGTTAATTCCCCTGACGGCATTGCTTGTTTTTACTTCTTATATTTTTCACAATTTAACTAGTGGCTATACTATATTCGGATTTCATATACGCCAAGGTACACACGCCTGGGCCGATAACAGCAGAGGAAGGAAGGGCTGTTGTTGGAAAAGGGGTTTTACGTCTGCGTAAATGAAACCTGAATAAAGTTTAGCAAACATTTGCATGCATGAACTGGAACTGTTAACATAGGAACTATAATTTCTTATGTAGCTTAAGTTAAAAATGTTCATACTCTTATTCAGTATTTTCTGGTTGTAATTTCTTCTAACCGCCTCTATTTTACAGGGGTTCTGACTTTTACAAGTAGGTTTAAATTTGAAAGATTTCCAAAATGCAATTGTGACTCTAACAATAAGGTAATCAAAACAAAAAGCAAAATTTTGAAGAAAACATCCATTTTTCTTAAAGAGACCTGATATTAAATTATATTAAAGTAAATTAGTAAAAGTGAACTAGGACAGTGATATTGGTACTTTGGGAGTATAGAAATTATATATTTTAAATTTATACCACCTCCATAAATTATTTCTTTGCATACCATCGGTATTATGACAAAAGGCCGAAAATATATTTAAATAAAAGCTATGCTACTATTTCTTAAAATACAAACGTGTTAACGAGGAAAATTGATATATACAAATATTGTTATTGATTTATTAGGGGTTGTGTTTTTTGTCAAATTTTTATTAGAAAACCTAAATTACAAGTAAATACATATTTTTGCACAGCCTGCCACAGGCCTGCGTATTGTTGCTAAATAATTTATTAAAATGTGTTAAATCCAAATTGGATGAAATTACCTAAAATATATCATATTGCAATAAGGAAAAATGTATTTATTATAATCAACAAATAAATTATGTAATTGTGTTGTTTGTTTTTATTTAATCGCGTGAAACAACACTAGTAATGGAACAAGAAAAATGTTGCCCCTTCTGCAAATTGGGAATTCTGAATTAAAATAATTCAGGCGGACTCAAATCCAGACTATACGGTGGATGGCAATAAAATACTTGGATTGGACTTTGGACAATCTCATGAATTCGAGTTAAACCTGTGAATAGTGGGGATCATTCAACAATTTCTGCTAAAATTGCACAAATAGCTTCTTCGTAAAGGTGGTGCGTATTTTTGTCATGGAGTCAAAGATGTTTTTGGTCAATAGATATACGCTTTTACGCATATGCGCGAGGCGTAGGTAATTGTACAATTTGGCATATATTTAACTTTTTAAAAAATATTAAATGCAAGTCCCGCACGGACTCCACTGCTAAAATTTAAAAAAAAATTTTACACCAAAAAATGCCTTTCGATGCTCAAAAGACGTGTACCAAATTTCATAAAAATATCTAGAGTGGTTTAAAAATGGCAATGAAAAAATATTTTTTTAATTAAAATTTTAACACCCTGTAAACCCCAAAAAAAGTGTCTGCCTTTTTGTAATTATTTTTTATTATATATAATTAAGACACTGTTAAAATGTCAGCCTGAATCAAACACTTCATTTTGTATTAAAAAAAAACAACTTGGGGGTGTTTTTATTAAATGTTAACCCCCTCAAAAATGTCTGCCTTATTAATTTTTATGTTTTGTGTCATTTTTAATTTTGATTTCTGTTTGTTGGCCTCTGAAACAAGCACTTTTTTTGGGCAAAATTTTTGGACACCTTTCTCCTATGAGCAGTACCTGGTGTCCCCAGGTAGAGCTAGCCAATACTTGCTTACCTGCTCATCTATTCAGTAGATACTATGACACAAAATTTTGAAGTGCATCAAACACTTCATGAAACGGGTGTTACTAGCTCTTGGACTATATGCTACTATTTCTTAAAATACAAACGTGTTAACGAGGAAAATTGATACCAATATTGTTATTGATTTATTAGGGGTTGTGTTTTTTGTCAAATTTTTATTAGAAAACATAAATTACAAGTAAATACATATTTTTGCACAGCCTGCCACAGGCCTGCGTATTGTTGCTAAATAATTTATTAAAATGTGTTAAATCCAAATTGGATGAAATTACCTAAAATATATCATATTGCAATAAGGAAAAATGTATTTATTATAATCAACAAATAAATTATGTAATTGTGTTGTTTGTTTTTATTTAATCGCGTGAAACAACACTAGTAATGGAACAAGAAAAATGTTGCCCCTTCTGCAAATTGGGAATTCTGAATAAAAATAATTCAGGCGGACTCAAATCCAGACTATACGGTGGATGGCAATAAAATACTTGGATTGGACTTTGGACAATCTCATGAATTCGAGTTAAACCTGTGAATAGTGGGGATCATTCAACAATTTCTGCTAAAATTGCACAAATAGCTTCTTCGTAAAGGTGGTGCGTATTTTTGTCATGGAGTCAAAGATGTTTTTGGTCAATAGCTATACGCTTTTACGCATATGCGCGAGGCGTAGGTAATTGTACAATTTGGCATATATTTAACTCCTGATTGGTAAACGTTACTAAACAATTTTTAAATTATAACATCTAAAAACTGACCTACTTACTCAACACTTAAATAAGTATTAATTGATTGTTTTAAATATTACTTTCTTTTAACGGTAATTCAACATTTTTTTTAAACAATAAAAGATTTTAATTAAAGTTCAAAAGCCATGAAGCAAAAATACAAAAACAAATAAATGGTGTGGAACATATTCAACGCATGATTTGCTTGCCCTTGTCTTTAACTTGCAAAAAATGTGTTTAAAAAGATCAATCCCTGAACTTTACATAATTTTTTGTATCTTCATTCTTATTCTATTTTGTTAATTTAATTAAATTTTTTATTATTTTTTTAATGTTTTATTATGTTCGGAATCCAAAGAACCATTAAACAATAAAATATTTTACATGTTTTTCAGCCATAAATATAAAATACTTATAAATATGTAATGTTTAATAAATTACCTTTGGAAGAAATATTTATCATTATTTAAAGTGTTATGAACTATTATTTTACACATTAATAAAATTCACCTTATTTTTTACCAATCAAATAGTGTCGCCATGCCATCGATAAAAATAGAATAGGTATTACAAAATCTACTCGATGTTACAAAAATCTTCATTAACACATAAACTCTTAACGAATATTTAATGAGGTGTCGAGTGCCCAAAAATTTGAAACAGAAATATATTCTTTGATCATTGGTAACAGACATAATTATGCGAAAAAATAATGAAAATGAAAAATTTTATTTAGTCAACAGTTTTAAATATTTAGCGATACTTATTGATTCAATATGAAAGTTTTTTAATTATTTTAAAAGTATCATAACAAGATTGCAGGAAAACTAGGTTATTTTAAAAGCTTTCTTGCTTGCTTGCTATCTCAAAAACGGTTAAGTTTAGATGTGAGCAATTTCCTTCAGAACTTTAAATAATATACAGGGTATTCCATTAAAAAAAAAACTTAGTTTTTTACGAGTTTTTGGCTCATCCTGTATACTTAATTTTTCTTAACCTTAATAGACTTAAAAAACCGCTAAAACTTTTGACCCTATATAAAATTAAAAACAAAATTTATTGCCTGATTATTTTTAAAAAAGTTCTTATTTTAATAATTGTTATGATCATTATAATCAAAAAACAAGAAATAATTAAAATTTTTCTGTGAGTAGAATGTCTGGAACATTAACCTGTAAATCTGTTTTTCATAAAAATTTGATAGATAATTTGGAAAATTCTATTTAATCTCAAATATTATTAGAGCTTGTTTAATAATTTTCAAAATTAATTTATTGAAAAATAAAATAAAACGTAATATTTTCGTCTGTTTTTTTTAAAAAGCTTGCGTTTTAAAATTTTAAAATTATCTATGAAAATTTGTTTCGAAAAAAATAATTATTTTTTATTAATAAAATATTTAATTGTAGCTTTTTGCTAAATAAAACCTGTTACAACTACTACCAATCCAAATAAGTAAACCAATTATACGCATTTTAGTACACAAATAAACTGTATATAATGTCCAAACTTTAATCAGGCCAAATTGTTTTCGCGCTGCATTATTCTTCAATAAATTAGCTTACCGATTTGTAACAAAGTATTTTTAATTACCACATTCAACTATAAGATTTGAATATCTCTAGTTTAATTATTAGTTATACCTAGTTATTTTAAATTTGTGTTTGGAATTAGCATATATTTTTATCCTATCAACTTTGGTACATACCAAAATTATCGGCTATATTTTTTTAAATGTATTTAAATTAAAAATGTAACTACTGTTCTTTGTTGGTGCTAATACTAATTAATAAACAGCATTTGAGTCAAATTCGCGAATAATCACTGTACCATATAGTTCCGTAAAAGAATTACTATTCTAATTTTTGTCTTAAAAAAACCTTGAATGTTAGATAGATATTTTTTCAATAGTTTTGTTCAACAACTGCTTAGATATTAGATTTTTGAGAACTACAGTACTGATTTTTAGTGGTAAGTATATGCTTTATTAACCGTAGCAAGCAAATATTATTATGATTAATGTCAAGTTTCATTACAACTGCCAATCGGAACTAATACAGTATTATACAGTGGCGTAGCTAGAAATATGGGCGCCGGGGAGCAAACGTATAGGCTGGCGCTTAAAAATTAATCGAGTTCCAAAGAAGCTGCCGGCAGGCCCGCCGGAGGCAAAATTATTTCGGGTGCCACGCCCTTTCTTGGGTCTTTTCACGGCATTTAATGTCATGCCGTGTCATATTTAGTCAAAAATAATATTACAGTAGTCCGGTATAATACGGGACATATGGGACTATTACTAAAATAAACCTATATTTTGGGTCATAGCTACCTAAGTTAATTAAAAAATAATAAAACGTATTATTAAACGTATATTTTAATACATAGGTATTTTAGTGTTTAATTGTATTACAATTTATTTTATTTAAAAAATCAGTTAAACTGATTTATTAGGAAAAACCGGAGCAAATCCTGGTTTATACAGTTCTCAATTTCGGCGTAATCCTCAGCATCAAAACAGCAATATATTTGTGTATCGTCAGCAAATGCTTGCACTTTACAGTGCTTTAAAGATCTAAGAATATCAGAGGTATACATAAGAAAAAGTAGGGGGCCCAAAACTGAACCTTGTGGCACTCCAGAGCGTATGTCGGCTTGTTCCGAATAATTATTATCAGAAAACACTTTTTGAAATCTATTGAACAAGTATGATTGAATAAGAGAAAAAGAGTTATTAACAAAACCATAATATTTTAATTTGGATACAAGAAGTTTATGATTAATGGTGTCAAAAGCTTTTGAAAAGTCAAGGAGAATTAGCATACTGTTCATCTTTTTATCACACGCACGAAGAATGTCATCTGTTACATTTGTTAAAGCCACAGCAGTCCCAAAGTGCTTTCTAAATCCACATTGTGTGGAAGGAATAATATTATTATCAGTAAAATAACTGTACATCTGATCATACAAGACCCTTTCAAAAATTTTTGAAATAGCCGGAAGAATGCTTATTACTCGAAGGTCATTAAAACTAGTTGGGCTACTGACCTTGGATAATGGTTTACCAATTGATATTTTCCATTGATCGGGGAAGTAACCAACCTCTATACAGCAATTTATTATGTGTGTAATATATTTATCGATATATGGCCTACAATACTTGAGCATCAAAGGCGAAATTTCATATACCCCTGTCGCATTTGTTGAAATACCGTTTAAAATTTTATTGACTTCAGATACTTTAGCTGGTCTAAATGAAAATTGTAGTGTGTCACTGAAAACATTGTCTTCATAAAATTTAACTTTATCGTTACAATTAGAAGCATTTTGAAGAAAAGCCGCAAAAAAATGATTAATATCATTAGTATCAGATAACACCTTAGGTATTGACCCATTTTTATCAGCGCAAATGTTAAAGGTTTTTAAAGCAGACCAAATTTTTTTAGAATTTTTCTCGGTACACAAAGAATTCAAACAATTTTTCTTTTCTCGTCTTATCGAAGCCAAAGTAAGATTTCTTAAATACTTATAGTTAATCCAATCATCATTTAATTTAGTTCTTTTAAATTTTTGCAAAGCCCTGTCTCTTTGTTTCATAAATACTTTAATGTTGGCAGTCAACCACGGAGCTTTAGGTTTTGTTATTCTCGATTCTTTTATAGGGGCATGTATATCAAACAAAGTTAAGATATGAGAATTAAGTAGTTTAATTTTTTCGTCAATATTGTTCTCGTAAAGTATATTATCCCATGGTAAGCTGTACATATTCTCTAAAAAATTATTTACATTAAAGTTTTTGAAAGACCGAATAATTTTAGGAACAGTTGGTGTCTTCTCCAAATTACAATCACAATAAATCATTTTATGATCCGTGATATTATCTGCAGGAATAACTCCAGATTTAGTTATCAGAGACTGATTTGTTACAAATATTGCATCAATCAATGTGCTTACAGTGCCAGATACACGGGTAGGTTCCTCAATAATCTGTACAAAGTTATAATTTTCAAATAGCGGCGTCAACGGGTTATGTAAACTAAGTAGATTTATGTTGAAGTCGCCCAGACAAAAAATATCATCAACTGTGGGATAAAGAAATAAAAATATGCCATCAAAATCCGGTATCAAGCTATTAAAGTTCAATGGTTCAATTCTTATAAGGACTAGAAACTTTTTCTCAGTGTATGGTTTAAGGGCGTAGCGAGGGGGGGGGAGGGGGGGTAGGGGCCCCCTCCTGGAAATTCTTCTTATCGTAGCAAGAAATTTTTAAGAAACGTAAAACGTATAAAAAATTCGAAATTAATTAGTAGAACTATTAAAAATTAAGTTTTTTTTTAATAAATTTTGTTTTAATTTTTCCTATTTGAAAACCACGCACCATCATTGAAAAAACGATATGGCACCCAAAAAATTTTCGCCTGCGGCACTACTTTTTTTCTTCTTCTCCAGTTATTTTCTGGTTGCGCCCCTCCCCCCCCTGCGAAAATTTCTGGCTACGCCCTTGGTATGGTTGCCATTTAAAAAAACTATCGATATCGTTATATCCATAATTTGGGACACACTGTATCAATATTTTTTTTATAAAAAATACCACACCTTAAAATAATAATATCCGTGTCCAAACATTTTTTCAAAAATAAAACTGTACTGGATTAACTGAATTAATTCCAATTTAATAACTCAACACTGTATAGAAAATCGGATGCAAAATTTAAGGCGGTCAAATATTGATTCTCTGGTTTATTTTAGACCGATAACAATGTTTCTCATTAAAACAATATACTAACCTTATATTAAAATACAAGGGCAGAAAAAAGTCAAGAACTATCCAGTGCAAAAAATATTGAAACCTTTAATTTATATTAACCAGTTTGTTTAATACTTTTCTCGACCTTAACAAATTACCAACGCCAAAGGTGGGAGATTAATTTTTGCTTTGCGAATATTTATATCATTACTTTTATTAAAAATTACTTTAATAGTCGCTACCGATTTTAATATAATTGTGTAATTAAGAAAATAGTTACGACATTGTGCAAACAGTTACCTAGATAAAATCAGCTAGGCATAAAACAAAGACTTATTAGTGTGTCAGTGTTATGGTCAATTGAATAGTAATGATTTATTCGGTTTATTTTTTAATCCTTGTTAGTTTTGACGTGAGTAGTGTTTTATGCAAACCGAGGATATACAAAAAGAGCACTGATAAAGGTAAGAGCAATTTCGTTACCAGCAGCTACCACCAATTTAAAAAAAAACAGCTAAAATCCCACACTTATAAGAATTCACATACTCTTTATACAACTGCTTAATACTATATGTGACAGCAACGCGGTTTTCTACTGTAAGACAACGAAAATTGTAAGACCGTTGTGCAGTGATAATATCACGGTAATTTATCCAATAGAAAATAGGAGATAATGCTACCAGAAAATGGTTTATAGACATTATTGCTCTGAATACTCACAGTAATTATTATCAAGTTCAATTGGATTTATACAGGGTGTTTCATTAAGGTCGAAGAGCGGCCATATCTCGGAAACTACTGGGCATAGAAACTCAGGAAAAGAAAAATGATAATTAAAGTGGCCATGAGAAAATTCTGGAAATAATTTTCAAGTTCCGCATTTTGCCGCAAGAGGGCGTAATTGAAAAGTAAATTTTTAAATTTTACATAACTCCGAAAATTCCACATTAAGGTATATGTTTGATAACACCATTTTAAAGCTTGGACAATTATGCATCATTTTGGTCTTAGGCTCATTGGCGTACCGACTTTAATAAGAGTGGGGGAAGCTGTTGAAAGTGTAATCATTTAAATCGCTGTAACTTATAAACGACTTATCCGATTTTAGCAAACTAAAGACTGTTTGGAAGACAAATGTATGCACTTTGACCAATCGTATTTAGTTGTCCATAATAGTTCTCAAAAAAAATGTTAGAGGGCGCAATTTGCAATAACAATACATTTTTTGATTTTCCTCCGAAAAAATAAATCATACGGTATAATTATGATACCAAAATCGAGAAAGAGATGAAATTTGCTAGAAAAAATATTAAAACCGCAGCTCGATATCTCCGTTCGTTTTAGAGTTATTGCCAAAACAATAATTTTTAACACAAATTGCGCCCTCTAGCAATTTTATTAGAAACTATCTTGTACATTGGATACGACAATTAAAGGTACTTACCTTTCTCTTCCAAACAAGCTTAAATTTAGTAAAATTGGTTAAGTCGTTTAGAAGTTACAGCGATTTTAATGTTTACAGTTTCACTTGATAAGAGTGGGAGAAGCTATTGAAAGTTTAAACATTAAAATCGCTGTAACTTCTAAACGACTTATCCGATTTTACTAAATTTAAGCTTGTTTGGAAGAACCTTCAATTGTCGTCTGGTACAAGATAGTTTCTAATAAAATTGCTAGAGGGCGCAATTTGTGTTAAAAATTATTGTTTTGGCAATAACTCAGAAACGAACGGAGATATCGAGCTGCGGTTTTAATATTTTTTCTAGCAAATTTTATCTTCTTCTCGATTATGGTATCATAATTATGCCGTATGATTTATTTTTTCGGAGGAAAATCAAAAAATGTATTGTTATTGCAAATTGCGCCCTCTAGCATTTTTTTTGAGAACTATTATGGACAACTAAATACGACTGGTCAAAGTGCATACATTTCTCTTCCAAACAGTCTTTAGTTTGCTAAAATCGGATAAGTCGTTTATAAGTTACAGCGATTTAAATTATTACACTTTCAACAGCTTAACCCACTCTTATTAAAGTCGGTACGCCAATGAGCATAGACCAAAATGATGCATAATTGTCCAAGCTTTAAAATGGTGTTATCAAACATACACCTTAATGTGGAATTTTCGGAGTTATGTAAAATTTAAAAATTTATTTTTCAATTACGCCCTCTTGCGGCAAAATGCGGAACTTGAAAATTATTTCTAGAATTTTCTCATGGCCACTTTAATTGTCATTTTTCTTTTCCTGAGTTTCTATGCCCAATAGTTTCCGAGATATGGCCGCTCTTCGACCTTAATGAAACACCCTGTATACTGTATTAGTTCCGACTGGTAGTTGTAATAAATCTTGACATTAATCATAATAATATTTGATTGCTACGGTAAATAAAGCATATACTTACCACTAAAAATTAGTACTGTAGTTCTCAAAAATTTAAATAGCTTCTAGTGTGATATTGTTATTGTCGTTTAACATTGCATATTATGATTATCTATTATGCAATATGGTTTACTGAGATGGTAAAATTCGTCCATAGATTATAAAGTCTAATACCAATGATGGGTTGTGCGAAATAAGAATATTCTATTGCTCTATTTGACATGCAAAGTTTAAAAAAAACTTAAATATCTACAAAGTAAAAATAAATGAATTGAATCCGGTATGATCAATAAAATTCAAATTCAGACAGGAGAGCTAGAAGACTCCGAACAGCGATGTTACCTGCGCAACAATAACGGTTAAATTAATAATACGGCGCGCGGCGATTGCCGATCGCTATGAACCCCCACGAACGTCTTGTGGATTATAGGTTCTAACGGATACAATTAGTTTTTGGGGATGCTATTCTGCTTTCTTAATTGCAGAGAAAGCGCTTTACTGGGAATAAGATGCATCCCATTGAGAAGATACAATTTATTTCTTAACAAAATTGCTGTATCAAAAGTAGTTCATTATTCAACAAGACTGTGCTGCTAATGGAACTGATTTCTACCAATAAAAACACTTTTCTAGCAAATCTGGAATTGATATAACACTAAAGCGGGTTTGATTCACTGGCAATTTATTTAATATGGGTTAATGAAATATAATTTATTAATACAAATTAGCAAACCTCTTGTATTAGATCACAGAAGCACGGTTCCTTTTGTAATAAAATAATAGGTGTTTAATATTTAGGAACTATTTTTGGTCATGTTACATTGGGTTAATTTATTTTCCAGATGAGAAAATTTTATTATATGAAAACAAAATGGTAAGAAACAAAACCCGAGAGGAAATTCATAGAGAGGAAACCAAAGAGTTTTGGAAAAACAATGCGCTTAATGTGATAACTAAAAAGTTATCACAAAAGATAAATTTTAGTAAGTATAAATACTTTTATTTATTATTGCTGTAGATTTGTATTACCTGTTACGTGTAGAAGGAATGAGTTATTTTTATTCACAATCCTTTTTAAGCATATTTTTAAGCTTACAAAGTTACAAATAAATTATTAAGAAGACAAAAAATCATTAATTCAATGGTTTAATTTTTTTTATGTAGATACAGCGAAGAACGTCATACTCTTTCTTGGAGATGGACTGTCTATACCAACCATCTCAGCTACCAGAGTTTATATGGGAGGTGAAGAAATGTCGCTATCATTTGAAGATTTTCCTTATACGGGGCTCTCCAAAGTAAGTTGACGGAGAGACAGAAAAAGACAGAAAAAAAGTTCGTTTATTTGATTACGAGGGCAGTGATGAACCAGTTTTAAATCCCTTCCTGCAATTCAAGATTGCTTTCTATTTTGCAGTTCTTGATTACGCGATCTCTTCGATAAATGAAAGATTTACCTTATTATCTGAGTGCTATTCAATGTTCTGCTTCCTGTATGAGATTTACACCATTTCTAATGATGACCTCATGAAAGCCTGGATGGACTTAGATATTAAGTTACAGGTACAGGAGGCAGGAACTATTGTGAAAGATATAGACGGTATACAACTCTTTAATGCTAATCTTTAACGCAAGCTCATATCCACCGTTTTGTGGTACCACAACAGGAGCTATTTTTTTTAAAATAGTGATGTGATTGATGTTTAAAGCATTAAAGCAGTTTTAGTGCCAAACCCGAAACTATTCCTATGGTCGGTATGCCATGCCACTCCGGATATTCTATGGAAATCCCCTTGTCATTCCTTTACAAAGGCTGTTAAAATCTTACGATTTATTATTGTAATAGAATCCTCCATTATAAGTAATATTGTTGTATATATTCATCATTCTTTCCTGGCAGAACCCCAGTGTCATGACATTTGTAACATTATGTATTGTTCTGAGTTATTTGTATAGGTTTCTATAAATTTGCTGGTTTCGTTATACCAATACATGACCACTTAATATCCCAAGTGCACTCATCCGAAGAAACTATTAAATAACGATTCAGTGAATTCATCGTAATTTCAAAAAATTGCAGTAGACTATTTGAATCATCTTTGATTAACTTCTGCACATTCAATATTTATACTATCAACTTCTTAACTTTAAAAGAGATTGATTTACGTTGTTATCTCTTTACAGTTTCTCACCTGTGTGACATTGTCTTCCTAGAGGCTAACCAACGTTTAACTGTGTGTCTCCTTTCATTACACGTCAGTTGTGGTTATCCTTCACACGATTCAGGATAACGCATTTTTCGCAACTCGGGGCTTGTTATCAAACTTGTCAATGAAACATCACAAAATAATCGACACAAACCCAAATTCAAATTAAAAATCTTGGTCACTTTTTGATTTATCAAGAACTTATTGGACCATTAACTTAGATGGAATTCGCGATATTTCAGCACCATTTATATTATTTATGATTCTTAAATCGATAATATACATTAATTTGCTTAAATTTTAGAGATAATAAAAACGTTTTTAATTGATTTGACATTAAATGGTACATATTTCCGATTTCGTAATAAAACATATTTTTTATTGGGAATATTATCGTTCTATAACTTAAAAAAAATTATTATTTTTTACATTGTAGTAATTTTTCTTGGGAACCAAAAAAGTGCATAGTTTCACAAAAAAAATCATTATTTGCTTAAATGAGAGTGAAAACCACAATGTTCAATATTATTTTCTTTCTCATAGGAAATTAGTCATAAATGACATATTTTTAAGTCTACTATCTTCTGTTACTGTATGGCTCTTTAGTTACGGGCACCCTGTATATATTGGCTAAAGGGATTACGCCCTAGAGGGGTGGCAGCCCCCCCTCATTCCTCCTTGGCTGTACCACTGATATAGGGTATGTTATAAATGTGTGTTTATGTTATCTTTTCTCTCCTTTTTCCACTCTGTACAATACATATGTATCATTTTAAATTTCCCAGACTTACTGTGTAGACCATCAAACTCCAGACTCTGCTTGTTCGGCTACAGCTTACCTGAGCGGAGTCAAAGCTAACCTGGGTACATTGGGAGTAACAGCGGCTGTAAAGCAGTACGACTGTACAGCGATGAATCGAAAGGAAAACCATGTTGACTCTATCGCCACGCTGTTTCAATTGAAAGAGAAAAGGACTGGGCTGGTTACTACAACTAGAGTTACGCATGCTTCTCCTGCAGGTTGAGTCATAGTTTTTTGTAACATAATATATATATTTGGAGCTATGCCCATTTTCCTAAATACTCCACGGTTTTGTAGGTTATTTTGTTCTTAACTAGGTATCTGTACCCCCGGAGGCATAAGACATTATGTCCAATTTTTACAAAAATTAGGTAACTGTATAGTTTCATTCAGAAAATTAAACTCTTTTGTGGGGCATACAACACTAAGTCCAATTAGTTAAGGTAGCTGAGAAACAGGGTAGACTTTTAACACTATGTGCATTTTTATTCAGAGGCCTAAGACACCAAGGTAATAATATCTGATGCCTCGGATCTTTAGTAATATCTTTAGCAACACATTTAGCGGCATAGAACACTATATAACCACTTGGTGTTATATGCCTCTAACTAGATCTATATAATAGTAGGTGGGGATTATACATAATGTTAAACTCCAGCTGACTATCGGCATTTAGGCCGCAGTTTTTATTTGGACTATTATTACTTTTCCTTTTACCAAATTGCATACCATTTCCATTTAATATACTCGTTTTTTGTAAAAATTGGACATAATGTCGTATGCCTCCCGAGTACAGTATTATGGCTTATAATTTGTTACAGATATAGAACACTATGTTCATCAAAATACAAATAATTTGTATTATTGTAATTATTATGATAGTTAAAATTAAAAAAAAAAATTATTTACAAAGAAACACTAAATTATTATTATTTTGTGTAGCGAAAGTAAGAAAATACATTCATAAATCAACACTAACCTCAAAATTATGTTAAACATAATTGTCTTTACTAAATTCTACAAATCGAGCTAATGGCACATAGTGTGGTATGCCTCCAGGGTACAGGTATATAATCTTAACATCTCCAAGGGAATACATAAATTCCCAATAAGTAACTCAGTCACAGGGTATTCAATGAAATATACAAATAATGTTTCGGATAATTTTTAGGAATATATGCTCATACAGCTAACCGTCACTGGGAATCAGACAGAGATGTTATAGCATCTGCGGCAGATCCCCTAAACTGTGAAGATATAGCCCACCAGTTAATCTATGGTGAAACAGGACAAAAATTAAATGTCATTTTAGGTAAGGACGTTCAATAAAAAATACCACATAATAATGATCTATGGTTTTCTATTGAAGGTGGGGGTAGACAGAATTTCTTGCCTGAGAACAGTGTCGATGAGGAAGGTATTGCGGGAAATAGACATAATTACACCAACTTAATCGAAAAATGGAAAGAGATCAAAGGAAACCAAAAGAAAAATTATCAATATGTATGGAATAGAGATCAATTGCTGGCAGTGAAAAGTGAAACAGACTCTCTTTTAGGTAATAAAACAAGTTAACTTTTTACTTGAGTCCAAAATGCCAGTATCAAAATATATATTGCATCATTTGCAAAATGATATTTTATAATAAAATGAAAGTAAGGAAAATTAAATTATTTAAAATTAATTTTTAAGGATTATTTGGTCCTACGCATATGAAATACAACAAGGAGAGAAATATAGAAACTGAACCTTCTTTAGAGGAAATGACAGAAACCGCAATAAAGGTTTTAAATAAAAAAAATTCCAATGGATATTTTCTTTTTGTTGAAGGTAAAATAGGTGTTGTTTAATTAGTAAGACAAAAATAAAATGTTATTCAATTGTCATCATCTGAAGCAATATTTTAAGTAAATAGGTTTTTAATTAACATTAACGTATATCCTTTAGGTGGACGAATTGATCACGCCCATCATGATACCTGGGCTCATAAGGCGTTGGATGAAACTGCCGAATTTTCAAAAGCGATTAAAAGAGCCCTTGAATTGGTTCATGAAGAAGAAACTTTGATCGTAGTTACGTCAGGTAGGTTAAAATTAAATGCACATACGCTTTCAACTACAAAAAATTTAAAAATTATGATATGATTTCTACCGTGCGAGCAAAAATTATTTGCATCAAAGAGGGCCAGCGGCGTACCCAGGATTTTATGTTAGGGGGGGGGCCGCCAACCAGTGCCGGAAGCAAATATTTTAATAAACTTTTAAGTTACGCATTTTTCTAGATCTTTGGAGCTTTTTTAACAGGTACTCTTAGAAGATCGCAATAGCCTAGTTCAATCGAGGTAAATATCTATAAAAAATTACTTTTTAAAATATCCACTTTAATAATTATTCCGGACAAAACATACCACTCTTTTTACCAAATAAAATATAGGTAATAGTAATGACGACATATCCATAACACAAATATATTTATTTAAAAATATAAATTAGTACAAAGCACAACAATAAACAATATTTATAAATAATAGAAACCAAAACTTTTTTATAACACCTTTGCATTTGTTAAATATGTAAATCTACTTTTCTTCGACCCTTAGAAAGTTTATTTAAAATTTCTTCACAAGAAACTGGAACATTCTTATGAATAAATAAATTTGCCAAACCATTAAGTCTTACTTGCCCGGTGGAATTTTTTAAGTACGATTTTAAGTACTTTAATGTGGAAAATAACCTTTCAAAGGTAATGGTGGTGACGGGAAGCGGGAAGGGTAACAAAAATTTGCAAAAGTTTTTTTATATTGGGAAATATCATACCATTTACATTGAATATATAGCTTAAACATATCGGAGGGTATTTCTTTGCTATCTGTAAACTTGTCGTTCCATAATTTAAATTCGCATATTAAAATGCTTTCATTATAAAAATTTTCAAAAAATGGGTAATTTACATAAAAAGAATGAAGGCTGAGAAAGCTTTGCCAATTTTCTACTTGTTTATTGTGACAGGGCAATAAACAGTTAAATAGTATAGTTGAAGTCAATTTCATTGGGGGTTTTAGGGGGCCAAGCCCCCCCCCCCCCCCCTGGGTGCGCCACTGAAGAGGGCCTTGCATCTAAGGACGTAATGCTTAGCCGTAGAGCTTAATACCTGTTGGGTGTCAGTAACTACCTGAATTAACAATCAATCAGTTATTCCGTCATCTTTGACAGTCGTTACAAGTCATTTTATTCATCGCTAATTTTTCCAATTTCTTCAACAATTCACACAATGGGCTTTACGGAACAGCACAAAACATTCATGTTTGGTTGGTATTTTCGAAACGGGGTTAGAGTAAATGGTGAGTGGCAATATAATCCGGGATTGTGCATGGACGATTTTCACGAACATTTTCCTAACGTTGCTTTTATTGCTGGGGATTTTTATCATTGCCTGAAAAGAACCGTGGCTGTGTTTAGGGAAACATGTTCTGTACAACACAAAAAAGGAGCAGGAAGACCATATGTAAGAACAGAATAACTCGTTGCAAACGTTCGTGAAATAATGCAAAATGCGCCAACAAATTGTATAAGACGCCTGTCCCAAGAACTGGGAAGATCTTGTGGAACATGCAGGACTATTCTTAAGAAGCAGTTAAATTTATTTCCTTATAAATTGCAAGTATTATAATTTTGTAAACAACAAAAATAAATTTGTATTTGTCTACTTATTTTATTACTCATTAGTTTGGCATATCATGTCATAATATGAATTTGACAAAAATTTAACCTAGGTTTGGTTAGATATATCGTCCCCATACCATTGTGATCTAAAGCAGGCCCTATGTTTTTTAATCCAAGCCCTCTTTGATGCAAATAATTTTTGTTCGCACGGTATTTATTAATTCAAAAATTATATTTTTCAACTTTTTCTTATTTATTCAGATCACGCCCATACAATGAGTTACGCTGGCTACGCTGCCAGAGGCAGCGACGTATTTGGTTACGCTGGTATGGCCAGCGACAACGACCTCTATACGATTCTAAACTACGCTAACGGACCTGGCTATAAACCTACAATGGCTGACGGTAGTAGGACAGTACCATCACCTGATGAGATGAGTAAGTAGTACCTAGTGTAAAAAGTGATTGAAAACTAGTTGATTAGCTTTGATTTAAGTAACTAAACATCGGAAAAGAGAAGTGAGATCGCAAGAATAAGACGGGTAGTACACCACATTTTCAATTGACGGCGTAGTTAAGTAAAGTGTATTGTATATTTTATTATATTATTTTTACATTTTTTTAGAAGACATAAGCTTTAGATGGCCAGCAACGGCCCCTAGAAAAAAGGAAACTCATGGAGCAGAAGACGTAGCCATTTTTGCCAAGGGTCCTTGGTCTCACCTCTTCACAGGAGTGATGGAAGAAAACGTCATACCACATTTAATTAGCTTTGCCGCGTGTGTGAATCCACATATAGAATGTGCAGGGACTGGACGAAAAATGGCATAATACTTAATTAGTCCTCCACTTAGTATTTCTGTGATATTTTTTAAAAATTGATTGTTGTGTATTGTGTAAATAAAGTGTTATTAAAAAGTATTGGTTTTTCTTAAACTAAATAAATTTTTAAGGAATGTAAAGATAATAAAAGTCATAGTCGTCGCAACTCATTTATTATATTTGATTATTAAGAGGAAGGTAAAATCACTTACGACCACTGGCGATTGCGACTCTCCATCGCCGTGCCCTCCAGCAAACATGGCGGACCTGTCGATAAGTCGATGACGTCATTAGGAAATAATTAAGAGCGATCACTAGTGTCGCATTTTCCATTTGAATTGCTTACAATACAATACAATGCAAAAATTCGGTATTAACAAAATTAAATTAGTAACTATACCCACATATGGTATGGTAAATATAAAGAAGTGTAGGAAAAAATGTTAACAAAGCAAGATAGAAAGCTTTAACAGTTTGTGTGTAGCTAATAAAATATTAGTAAAGGTAACTAAATCATTAATATAATACCTAAAGGACGGATTATATTATGCACTTAAATTCAGCCAAAATATGCCCATAATATGCCTTGTTTGCCTTTAAAATATGCAGTTATTTGCATTTTTTTACCAAATATGCATGCTGGTATGCGATATTTCTTAATTTATTATAGTAAAACGAGGTAAAGAAACACATAGGGTTCTAAAAAATATGTTTATTTAAAAAAAAACAAATAAAAATTAAAGTAAACTATCTTTTAACCTAAAATTGTATAAAAGGCATATATTACTAAAATCCTCTAGGTAGGTAAGGTATGTTTGCTGCGACCAAAACCTTGAATAAGGCTTCTTAAAAAAATTCCATTTCAGATTTCGATTTTTCTCCAATATTTTAAAATGTGTGTGTTACACTGGGCTGAAGTGGCTCAGATTAAATTTTTTGTAATTTTGACTTATGCTGCGGTGGTTTGTTCGGGTTTGTTCAAATGTTGATCGATTTGGAACTTCTTTTCAAAAACAATAATTTTTGTACAAGCTTTGCAAAAGACTTTTTTCTCCACTAAACTCTAGTTAATTTTTAATCCACGAAGACGTTTTCGCCACCTTAGACACAAACTAAAATAGAAGTGTGTATTACAAATCGATAAAAATACAGTTTGTTAAGGAGGTACCTAATAATAATGAATTATTAATTGACAAAGAACAACCCCTAACAATAAACCTTGCAAACCATGAAAACCCCCAATAAATACCTTGTGTGTAACCAAAACGTAAATATAATTATTATAATCTTTAGATTGGAAAATCTCTGAAATAAGTACCGAACTGGACATTAAACCTTTAACGTTTTAAATTTTTTGATAAAGCCGAAAACATAAAAATATGCTCTTAAAATAATAATTTATGAAAAATATGCATTTTATTATAAAATTATAATGCCGCCCTAGCAATCCCAATAAACATTACTTAATATAGAAACAATTGGATAACAATTACCTATAGTTTTAAGCTTAAAAAAATGAAATTGATAAATTAATAAAAGCAAAAAACTAAATTTGGTTAAATTTGCTCATATTTATTTTTCTGCTTTTATTATCATTTTTTAACGTAAAACTGTAGCTAATTGTGCTCCGAAGATAGTACTGGTCGATTTTTGGCTAAAACGAAGAAAGAACGAAATATTGATCAAGAAACGATTGCTCTTAATACAATGTCAAAAATATTATTAAAATAAAATATTGTTTTTTAAATGGCCTATTTCCTCATTTAAAAAATTTAAAACAAAACAATTTTTATTAAATATTTTATTTGAATATGGTATGTGAGTGTGGGTGTGATCCTATAAAAGATCTATAAAATGCTACACCTTAACGATGTTTTTTGTTTCATCAAGTAGGATTCCGTCTTTATGATGCATTTAACATTTAGCTTTATAGTCATCCCATTAATCGATAAAAATATGCTAATCAGTTTTTGCAAACGAAACGTTAAAGTGGAAAAAGTTATTCATTTCTTCTTCCACTAAGAGGCCTGAAACTAAAAAGCCAAGAGAATAGTGTAGAACAGCAATAAAAGAAAATCGCCCAAAAGTTCGTTCACTTTACCCCTAACACCTAAATTTAGAATTTAGCCTATACTCAATTTATACTTCCACTTTTGTTAAACAATTAAAATACTGTAACCATCACATATATGCGGACGATACACAACTGTATTTATCATTCAAACCTTCTGAGAGTCTACTGGCTAATGAAATGATCAATGATGATCTTGAACGATTGCAGTCGATCTCCAGAAAACATTTACTTAAACTTAATCCTAACAAATCGTTGGCTATTCTATTTTGCAGTGAGCCGTCAAGAATTAATATTATAAACAGTCTTAAAATAAAAATGTCCGACGTAGAAATCCTAATCAAGGAAAATGCTAGAAATTTAGGACTTATACTTGAAAACAAATTAAGATATAAAGATCACATCACATAGGTATAAATTATGATCTGCCTATGCTGCTTTAAAGAGCATTTTCTCCCTGCGTCACACCCTCGATTCTAATGTTAATGTTTATCTGGAATCTGAGTTTGTCTATGTATATCAGCGCTTTGAGTGAACCCCTTCCAGAGGAAAATTTTCGGTGCGCTATGGACTGGTTAACTTTAAACTTAACGTAACACACTAACAAAAAACTTCAAACCAAACAATGCGTAAACTATATACTTAAAAACTATATCAAAATATTCATTGTTGAGACGATTTTATTATATATAAAAACCAGTTTTATAAAAATATTGATTATTCGGTCCGTTTTTTCTAGTTCATCATGAAGCTCCTTCTGGTACGTAATTTTGCAAACTAGAGTATTTTTTTCGTTTTAAGTGAGTTTTTGTGAGTTAGTGAGTTTATAAGTTGGCGAAGAATTGAAGGTATCTTTGGACCTTCTATGTATCTATCTGGTATCGTTGAAAAAAACAATTATCATCTAAATTCAAAAACAATTATTTTAGTGAAAACATTATTTTATTAAAATTTATATAAATTCTATCCATCGAATGAACTTTTTTCTTCGTTGCCGCATTTACATGTACGATAAACCCATTTTTTGCAATTCGCTATCATTGAATTTCTTCAAACGGAAATTTACTTCAAAATATTGACTAGCACATTAGGAGGGTTTCTTACTTTTAAAAATAAGGTAAAATTTGGAAGATTTTCGAAAAAACACTGCAACTGATGGTTGCAGAAACTGCAGAACTGCAAATCGAAATCGATTTTTGTTGACAACTTTTATGGTGTAGGTAATAACTCAACCTTAGATTGCTCTTCATTTAAAAATATTAATTAAATCAATAGGAGACCTAAAAAATTTTAAATATTCTTCGACACCTTCTTCTTAGAAAGGATTTTTCTTCTTTTCCAGTTTATTTGGTTGGTTTAGACCCCCTTTAAAAACTTTTTCACATACTCAGTATGGTTTAACCTTTATCAATTTTCTTCATATTATGTCTCTTCTACACATCTTTTTTAATTCCATAAAAGCTCCATTAAGGTTCTACACCATTTTCTCATTCGCTAAAACCATCAGCACAAAATAAATTTTCTGTCTCCTGATGAACGTTTCTACGTTCGAAACACGTCGAGACCCCTACAGAATTTTTATTCCATTAAACTTTGTGGGGGAATACTTTTGGTTTTTTCTTTCTTTCCCATACTTGCAACTCCACTTTAAGCATGGACTATTTCTTCAAATTTTAAAGATATGTTCTACTAATAAAAGCCCTACATTAAAAACCAACTACACAACAAACTAGAATTACTACATTTACTTCTATTTAAGTAAGTATTAAATAAGTGCATCTATTTTAGAAATATTTATCTTTGCATTCGGGAATAGGACAAAAGTCAAATTTATTAAAATTATTTCAGTATTTTTTAATAAACAATAATAATTTAAAACAAATTCCATAGCTTTAATTATTTTTAAACCCTTAAAGATATTTTATCATAAGAAATTTAATATAAATGACCTATTTTCGAGTCTATTAACTCCTGTTGATGTATGATCTGTTAGTTATAGGACACTCTGTATATATTATTAGATGTAGAGGTTGATCTCCTCCTCTAGATCAAGAAGAATAATAAAATACCCTAAATATTACTCAATATTTAAGTTTTTTTCAAAATTAAAGAAAAAATATCACACTACATTTATGTAAACTTAAAAAATGTAACTACATATTTATATTGTAATAATTTATTAGAAAATACCTAATATTCATATCTCGGAAACGGTTGATAAGACATGTAGTGATTTAAAAATTGTTTTTAGAATTTTGAAGAGAACATAAACATCGACTAATATACAAAATGTCAGTTAAATAAAGTGTTTCTACCATTTTTGGTTCATCCTAAAATTTTAATATTTCTATATTGTAATAGACTTTAAAAACCCCTAAAACGTTTGTTTTTCAATATATTAGTCACCCTGTATACAGTGTCAGCAAGAAAGTCCGCATCAAATGGGATTTTTTTTTATTATTAGGTATAGGTAAAAATTGAAAAAGCAGTTAGTTTTTGCTTACCTAAAAACCAAAAATGACGTATACTGAAGCAGCTGCACGACTTGCGTTACTTGTCAAATTTGACATTTTTAATAAAATAGGTTCAAAAATGCCCTAATTTATCAAAATATCGAAAAACTTTATTCGAGAAAGTTGTTTATTTAGGCATTTTTAGCCTTTGTATGAAATTTTGACAGTCTAATACAATTTTTATTTTTTGCCAGATTCTTGAAAATTTTGATCAACCCTCGTAGATTAACTTTTATACATCGATGTAAAACCATTTGCCTTTACTTTATTTGTAACTTTAATGCAATTTTGTGTACCAATTATTTATTTTGCTTCAAAAACTGAAATTGTTATTGATTAGTATGTAATGTTTGATGCAAAGTTTATCTAATTACATCAGTTTTGTCAAAACCGACGTTGCTCATTTTTCTTAAGTTAGTAAACAGATGTACAAAAAGAAAATATTAGAAAGCTTTCGTTGAAATTTTACTTAATTAATATTGGATCAAAAAGAATAAATATTAATCGCTCGAAACATTTTATTCAATAAAAATATAGTTTAATATATTTAATTTAATTTAATAATAATAATTAAGTAAAATTTCAACGAAAGCTTCCTAATATTTTCTTTTTGTACATCTGTTTACTAACTTAAGAAAAATGAGAAACGTCGGTTTTGACAAAACTGATGTAATTAGATAAACTTTGCTTCAAACATTACATACTGATCAATAACAATTTCAGTTTTTGAAGCAAAATAAATAATTGGAAACAAAAATTTTACACAAAATTGCATTAAGATTACAAATAAAGTAAAGGCAAATGGTTTTACATCGATGTATAAAAGTTAATCTACGAAGGTTGATCAAAATTTTCAAGAATCTGGCAAAAAATAAAAATTGTATTAGACTGTCAAATTTCGTACAGAGGCTAAAAATGCCTAAATAAACAACTTTCTCGAATAAAGTTTTTCGATATTTTAATAAATAAGGGCATTTTCGAACCTATTTTATTAAAAATGTCAAATTTGACAGGTAACGCAAGTCGTGCAGCTGCTTCAGTATACGTCATTTTTGGTTTTTAGGTAAGCAAAAACTAACTGCTTTTTCAATTTTTACCTATACCTAATAAAAAAAAAATCCTATTGGATGCGGACTTTCTTGCGGACACTGTATATTAGCGAGGAGAGTGTGAGGCAAAGGCATTTGCCAATTTTTTAATAAAATATGATAAATAGGTAATTAAAATTATAGCACGAACATTGGGAAACTAATAAATTACTATGTTACATATCAGGGTTGACAACATTTAATCGTTTATGTAATTAATTAAAGATTAAATGCCTATTTGCATAATCAACTCATGGCCGTCTACGATGCGCGTGAAAACAAAGACAGAACTCTCAGGCAATGGCAAAGAATATTTACGATCGCACATAGTCACATACCATTTCCTTGAATTTGAAAATATTTTATTTATTTATTGTTCTCTTTACAAACACACTTAGGATACTTCCTCCTATATGTACTTCAGTGGCGCAACCAGGGGGGGGGCGCTCGGGCTGCAGCTCCCCCCCCCCCCCCGAGCTTAGAAACTTAGCCTATTCGTTTAATTGCAAACCAATTTTTCATGTCACGCCTTTTACTAATATTTTATATTCAGCCACATAATTTACATCAATAGTAAAATTATACTACGTCTGACTGAATGGACCGACTGCAATACTTCCACTGAGGCATCTGGAATAATCTGGATTACTGGCCAGCATTATATAAGTCCCAAATTTGTGATCGCACTAATGTGTACAGAAAGAATATATGCCGCAAGATTCTACAAACAGTCGATTTAAACCATTTTTAAGCATTGCAGGTAGCTAATGACGTAACAGATCAAGTTAAAGAAATAAGAGACCTGGCAGATGATAATTTTCAAAATATTTTTAAGGAAGCTCAAGATCTACTTTCGGAATACGATATTGAAATCAGAGTACCTAGACTACCGCCAAGACAAACACAAAGATTGGTTATAAAAACCGATTCCGCTGCTGAGTATTTTAAAATAACAATTTTTATTCCGTTTTTAGATGGCCTCATAGCAAATCTCGAGGATCGGTTTTTAAAACACCGAGAAACCCTTCAAAATTTTAAATGCCTCTTTCCATATAATAATCAAGATTTTGATAGTCAATTTAAATGTTTTTTGAAACTTCTCAGCTTCTACAAGAATGAGTTCCTTGAAGAATTTTCCATTAAAACGATGTTAAAAGCTGAACTTGAGCTGTGGTACAAAAAAATGCAAAAGCAAAAACTGAAGGAAGATTTGGACAAAGTGTATTCCGAATGTGATGCCAATATATTTCCTAATATAAAAAAGCTTTTACAATTTTTTTTAACTTTGCCTATTATAACCGCCACATCTGAAAGGTCCTTTCCAAATTTAAAATATTTAAAAGACATATCTGCGTAGCACCACGGAAGAGGACAGATTAAATGATTTGGCAGTTCTTTATCCGAACCACGATATTGATATTACCGTGGCAGAAATTTTGGACGAAAAGGCAAAAACAAAACGAAGAATTTTACTTCAATATTAGTATTATTAGTGATTACTTACCACTTATTGTATAAGGTTTTTGTTTTGTTTTAGTATAAGTATGATTAATATATGCGTTACTTATTTTAAATACATTTTTACTAATAATTAAAATAAAATCTCTAATTTTTTTTTCATAAATATTTTGTTAGGGCCACCGGCGTATTATTGCAGAAGTTTTAGGGGGCTGTCGCTCTCGTCAATCATAAGTGTATTTTACCCAAAAAAGGCCGTGGCACCCAAAAAATTTTCGCCTGCGGTTGTAAGAAATATAGTTTACACTATTGGAAAGATAATAAAAATCGAAGATAGGGACATCTAAGCCGTTTTACTCTAAGACGTACAGTTAGAAAGTTAGACGCTGTCAAAGTTCAAAAATCTCATTTTTCAAGAGTCAATATCTCGGAAACTGTTTAGTATAGACTAATAATGCTTTTATTAAAAAATGTTCAGAATATTACGCAGAATCCAAAAAAATTATATAAAATAGGGGTATCCATTTAAGATTTAGATCTTACCCCCCCCCTCCCTTCTAGAAGCTTGAAGTAACAAGATTGACAATATACGTAAAAGATGTCCCCTTGGAAATAAAAATCGACGGGTCCGAGTGTTTTTTTTTTAAATTAACGTGGAACCAGATATTTAGCCTGTTTCGTTTTAAATGGGGACCCTGTATATAAAATAATGCTCAATAGTGCTATAGTCCAATAGCTTTACAATTAATAATAATAATTTATATTTTTCAATTCTAGAATTTTCGTCACAAATCTAGGATTAATAAAGAGGTATTTAAGATTTACGAGTGGGAAGTAGTACACAGGTCAAATAGATAATTAAATTTGGCCTTATTCGATAATGCCAATATTTATAGGTTGTATCTGCAAGAATATGCACATGTGGGTGCACATTATAGATGTTACATAACTTAGTCGATAGAGGGAAGTCGCCTAATTTAAGTCAGATTCCCAACCACACCAAAAAAATTGTTCGTTTTAAGTTAAATAAATGATTTGTTTGGCTTATTTTTATTTAATAGTAGTAGTAACAAGATTTATTTAGCAATGTGCCACAATTTAACAAATTTTATAAAATATTTAAACTAATGTATTAAAAAAAAAAATTTAATTTTATCAGTCACTATTTTGTTTTTTAATTAAATAGTTTTTTAAAATTTTTCAAAGAGCTCTGTGATTTAATTGAATCATTCAAGTTATTATATTCACTTAATCCTTTATAGAAAATCGATTTATATGTCGAATGGTTTGATACCCTACCTAGACAAAAATCTTTATTATACCTGGTTGAATAGTTAAGATTTTCAAAATTTTGAGTTATAAAATCTTTCAAATTAGAAGGCAGTAAGTTATGTTGTATTTTAAGAATAAAAGTACAAATCAAAAGAAATAATAAATTTTTAACATTTAACCACTGAAGTTTCTCTAATATTAAATTTATTTTCGTATATTTATCCACATTGAAAATTATACGCATAGCTTTATTTTGCAAAACTTGGAGTCAATTAAAGACCCCATCATTTGCTATGTATAAAATAGTCGAACAATATAAAAAATCAGGTAAAATTATAGTGTTATAAATCGTTTTTCGTAAAAATAAACTTACATTTTGACTAATTCTTTTTAAATAATATTTTTTTTTTTAATTTGGACCAAATAATTATTATTTGTCTGACACAAATATTGTTTGTATTAAATAAATAGGCTTATTTGAATATGCTATGATATTTGTCTGGTTTTTAATTATTTACGTTAAATAAAATTTATTCGTTAGCCACTTCTTTTGAAACTTTAACAGTCTTTTGCCATCTCAAATAAATATTTATTTGTGGTAATAATTATTATTTATTTGATTACCGGTTCTTTTTGATCCCAAGTTGGATTTTCCGATATTGGTTGTTGTATTTGTTTTGTTATATTTCTATCATACCTATGTATTATTTATTTTTTTCATAATAAACAGAGAATCTTTAGCATACTTTTTTATTTGCTTCCTCATATAAGGGATCAAATTCTGATACTTTATGTACCATGATTTACTTTTAAATTAATGATGACCCTAAGCACATTAGGATTTCATAGCAGTTACACCCAGTTTTTTTGAAGCGAAAAGCGTGAATTAATTTTACATTGTAGGCGGCCATGATAAAAAATAAATATTCAGAAACTGTGTCCTATTATATGCAACATTCCACTACCGCTGATACCTCAATGATTATCATGTTAGATTATACTATTAATACACTATAATAAAATAACTAACCGATTCCCAGTTTCTGTCAGTCTACCTTATAGCCCGGGAGCTAATAACAGATTTGTGCGACCAATTTCATCTCGACCGATAATTTGTGGAATGATTCAGGCAGTTGTGTCATGAAGCCTCGTGCACGTCAGCTGCGGCACCAGCGGTGGGTGGGCCAACGGCAGCCGCAAAATCACGTTAAAAAAATATTTTTTTTTATTTCATTCCGGTTGAAAGTTCGTGAGTCAATAGTTATTATAATACTGAAGTGAAAAAAAAAGTCAGCTGGCTGTAACGCGGTGTATTATACGTCAGCTGCTCATACGAACATGAAAAAAAAAGTATTTTTGGTGATTTCATCCCGATTGAAAATTTGTCAGATGATAGTTTACATAATTCTTTGAATAAAAAAAATCGTCAGCTGTGTATATGTCGGTGGAAAAACCGTCAGCTGACGCAGTGAAATGTGTGGCGCGATATGTAGCTGTGAGTTCCGCTCGTCTATTTAAACACATCAGCTGACGAATTTCCCCCCGGCATACAGTCAGCTGATTTATTTGTTTACTTCAGCTACTATGTCGACTATTATCTGACAATATTTCAATCGGGATGAAATAACTTAACAAAAATTATTTGACATAACTCTCATTGCACGAGCAGAAATAACATATATTTTAGAATTGTACGGTTTTATCACTTATTAAACCAAATTATATTTTCTATATTTCAAGCAATGTATGTATATACAGGGTGATTCACGTTGAGTGGCCTATTAGAAGATCTCGGAAACGAGTAAAGTTATATTTTTAAAGATTCGGTAGCAGGTATGATTGGCTTTGAACTTTTAAAATATTATATATTGACCTTTCTATTACTTCCGGTTATACCGGAAGTTATGGCCAACTTTGGTATTTTAACTGGAATACCCTGTATGTTTTAGCATTTTTGGATACCTTATTGAAACCTAAGTAATTTTTATTAACAATGATCTATACCTATCTCTAACCGTTTTTGAGATATGAATTATAAAATGCATTTTTTATGTATAAACCTTACCGTATATTTTTACATTTTTAAATTAGGTATATTTTTACATTTTTAAATAAGGTATATTTTTACATTTTTAAATTCCACATAAAATTATAATTATTTTTTATTAAATGCACTATTAGTCTATACTTCATAGTTTCCGAGATATTGACTCTCGAAAAGTGGCATTTTAAAACTTTGACAGCTTATAACTTTCTAACAGTACGTCTTCGAGCAAAACGGCTTACATGTCCCTATCTTCAATTTTTATTATCTTCCCAAAAAAAAACAACTTCCGGTTAAACCGAATGTAACTCGAAAGCAGGAAATATAGTTGTTCCGGTTTAACTGGAAGTTGATTTTTTTGGGAAGATAATAAAAATTGAAGATAGGGACATGTAAGCCGTTTTGCTCCAAGACGTACTGTTAGAAAGTTATAAGCTGTCAAAGTTCAAAAATGTCACTTTTCGAGAGTCAATATCTCGGAAACTATGAAGAATAGACTAATAGTGCATTTAATAAAAAATAATTATAATTTTATGTGGAATTTAAAAATGTAAAAATATACAGGATGTTCCATTTAAAAAAAAAATAACGTCAACACTTGACAGTTGGTGACATTACTGACATATGGTATAATAGTCAAATAGTAAAATTTTAATCCTATAGATTGCCCAAAACCCGGATCCAATATCACTTTTCGTTCGCCTGTAATTAAGCCGTTCCGGAACATTTGCGAAACCCTGTATATTAAAATAATAATATGAAAATATGAAATATAAAAATAATTTATACGGGAATAATTTTGTCTTAGGTTCTACTTTCCTGCTTTCTATCGGCCATTGCAGCAACACCTTTGGCATGCTATCCTTATTGTGCACTGGACCACAAGGTAATAGAGAAACTTACGTCTGGAGTTCGAATAAATAGGGATACTAGTGGACAGTATTATCACGATGATAGTGGTGAGTATGTATATGTTTTAACGACAAAATAGACGTAAAGAAAGTAGGAGCTATTTAAATTTGAAAGTCAGGATATATAGCGGTCACAGCCTAATATTTACGCTACGTAGTAATAAAAGGTTCGAATTACCAGGTATCCAACCAATAAAATCATAATAAAATTCAAACTGACGTATCTACACTAATTTAAACGATTTTCAAATCGTTTTTGTGTTCTTAATAACAAAATAAACGCTGTGGACATATGCGTCCGCAAAAAAAGTTCAGGGGGTGGAGGTACATTAATTTAAATTTGATTGTGTGAATATATATCTTTAATATATCTTAAAGTAACACAAATATACTTTTTTTTCAATGGGTATATCCCCGAACTCCCATTACTGTGACAGAAACTTAATGTGGAGTAGGAGAAAAGCACAAATTGTCATTACCATACCGACAAAAGTGGATATTATTTCTGTTAATAGGTCAATACTACCATGATGACTCTGGAAAGTATATTCACCTGGATGTTCCTTACATTCACGATGCGCCACCAAATGGTATGTATTTGGTATATATATATAATATATTCTCGCAGGCAAAAGCTATTCCTGTTGAATTGCCATTATCTAACGAGACAATGTGAGTGTGACCGATTGCAATGGTATGCTCAATTAGTTAAAGGTTTTAACATATTAATTTAGTTTTAGGAAAATATTCTGGTGATGATTCAGGAAAGTACATTCATCAAGATGAACCGTATGTTCACGTTGTAGGACCAGATGGTAAGTTAGGTATTAAAGAAATGTGCAAACATCGTTTACCTTCTATTTTTTTTATTTATTTCTCATATTATTTGTCCACTTTCATTTTTAATCTTTTAGGAGGCTTTGGTGGAGATGGAGGATATGGTGGAGGTGGAGGATATGGTCCCGATGGACCAGATGGCGGCTATGGAGGCTATGGACCCGATGGACCAATAGGCTCTGAATCTAGAGGTTATAACTACAGGAGACCGTTTGGACCAACACCAGTATCAATTCCCAAACCATCAATTAATACTAAATACTTGCCTGCACGTAAGGAAGTGCATACGAAAGCGATAAAAAATAATTATTTACCTCCTAAGAAAGTTACTATACCAGCGGTAAAAAGTAATTATTTACCTCCTAAGAAAGTTACTATACCAGCGGTAAAAAATAATTATTTACCTCCTAGGAAAGTTACTATACCAGCGGTAAAAAATAATTATTTACCTCCTCTTAAAAAGTTGACTGTAAAATCCGTAAAAAAGACTACTTTCCCACCGTTTAAAAAACCTTCAGTAACAACAGTAAGAAATTCTTATTTACCTCCTCCGAAAACCGTAAAAAATACTTATTTACCTCCATTAAAAAATTTGCCTACGCGATATTAAGCCCAGTTATTGAAAAAAAAAACAGAAAATAAAAATTTTTTTGGGCGACAATAATTATGGTTTTAACTAGACTAGAAACAATAGAACAAAAATTCTGTAAAATATATTGTCAATGACTTTGACAATTTTTTGTTTTTGCAGAAACCTTATCTATCTAAAAAATATGAATCTAACGTAAGAGCAATTTTGATCCCGTTACAAAGGAGGAAACTAAAACGAATTTTACGAAATCAGCTGGATTTATTCGATGTTGGTTTTACATTTAAATAATAAGTGCATCTCCCTTGTCTATTTTATTGAATAAAAAACTCCTGGTTTAGCTTTTCAAGTTTTATAGTAAAAATGCCATATTGTTGTTGCAAGTCCAACTACAATTATTATCGAATTGGAAGCTTTGAGAGACCTGCAAAAACACTAATTTTCGGTTGCGTGGCATACAATATTATTTTTAAGACCAACACTTCGATATACATTTAATTCTTTATTTTATTTTATTATATAATATTTTTAAATGCGTCGTATGACTTCTCGTAACGGGCTTTTGATTTTACACTGGCAATATATCGTAAGTCGCTTTCCTTGCTGCTTTTAAAATTTATTTTGGAATCTCATTTTCCGTGTCGGATAATTCAAAATCTGAATTCATATTTTTAAATTTGCGCACTCGCCAGGGCCGATCCTAGCAGGTGTGCAGCGCGTGCACGCGGGCGGCCAAAACAAGGGGCGCCGTAGGCCGCAGATAGTTCTGTCAATCAAGCAAAACTTTTTACGAATTTCTCGAAATAAAAATAAAGTGACATTTATCAAACTATAAAAGATAACTTTAATTTAACGTCGAAGAAGAAAACAATATTTTTGTGAATTATTTCAAATGGATTTATTTATTAAAGATTTTCAATCAAACCAGCCAGCGCTAGTGGTGAAATTTCCAGTTTTTTTGATGTGGTACAAGAGGTATATAATTACTTTTCTGCGTCCCCATATCGATGGAAATTACTCAAAAAACACGTGAAAACTCTTACTTAAAACCGTTAAGTGAAACAAGATGGGAAAGTCGTATTAATGCTATTAGACCTCTAAAATTAGAGCTAAAAAACATGATTACCGCATTAAAGGCCTTAATTGAAGATACCACCAGAGACACGAAAACAAAAATGGGTGCTAAATCAATAATTAAAAGTCTTGAAATATTTAAGTTTTTGTGTTCAATTTTAATTTGGCATGATTTATTATCAAGAATTGATATATTGAGTAAAATGCTTCAAAATCCTAAATTAAACATCGCGGAATGCATTAAAGGCTTAGATAATCTTAAAAAATATTTAGTTTCCCAAAGATCTAACGATAATTTTAAAATATTTGTCGATTCAGCAACAACACTTGCTAGAGATTTAGGTATTGATCCCGAATTTCCCATCTCGAAGCTCAGAAAAAAAGTTAGTTTATTTGATTACGAGGGCAGTGATGAACCAGTTTTAAATCCCTTCCTGCAATTTAAGATTGCTTTCTATTTTGCAGTTCTTGATTACGCGATCTCTTCGATAAATGAAAGATTTACCTTATTAACTGAGTGCTATTCAATATTCTGCTTTCTGTATGAGTTTCAGACAATTTTTAATGATGACCTCATGAAAACCTGCATGAACTTAGATATTAAGTTTCAGGTACAGGAGGAAGGAACTATTGTGAAAGATATAGACGGTATACCACTCTTTAATGAAATAACTTCATTTAAAGATATCTTTCCAGGTAAAAACAGCCAATTACGATATTAGAAATTTTAGTCAAAAATGATCTTATTCCCTGTTTTCCAAATTTTGCTCTAGCAATAAGGATTTTTTTAACCTTACCTATTTCTGTGGCTTCAGGTGAAAGAAGTTTCAGTAAATTAAAAAGTATTAAAAATTACTTGAGAAATAATATGACACAAGAAAGACTTTCAGATTTGGTCATCATCTCTATTGAATCGGAAATCTCTGAAAAAATTGATCTCACCGCAATTATTGACAAGTTTGCTTCTTAGAAAGCCAGAAAAATTATTTTATAGTTAATTAGTAGGTAGTCTTCGAGGAAGGACTGATTTATATATACTTTTCGTTTTGCGAGATTTATTTTTTAGTACTTTTTGTTATTTTATATTTTCTGGTAAATACTGTTGTTTTCCATTTCTAATTATAAAATGTCTATATTTGTTGGTTTATTATTTTGTTAAAGTAAAAAGAAAAAAAGGTGTCGCTAATATAACATATTAGCTGGCCCAAAAATAAAGTCTTTCCCGTAAAATTTTATTAGTAGTTTGCATTTTTATTAATGTTTAACTTTTTACTCTTATGTACATGTAGATGAGTTTATAACGTCAACGTTAAGTATTACTCAAAATAGGCAAAAATCTTTAGAGGGGCGGCATAATAGGTCTTTGCACGCGGGCGGCCGACACCCTAGGATCGGCCCTGGCACTCGCGAAACAAGTTTGACATAAACAACAAATTAAAAATCAACGAATTGTCACTCGACAATATATCGAAATGTTGTTATCATAGTAACGAAATCAAGGTAGATTTTGTTATCAAAAAGCGATTGAAAAAATGAAAAAAATTTTGCCGGTCCCTCACGTCCATTTTCCGGTCTTGATAGACAAAACGTTATTTTCTGGACGAAAAATTGTCCAGAAAGTGTATATTTTCTAGTCGTCTTAAAGAAAAATGTATTTTTTATTGTAAGCGAAAACACTTTACCCGTATTAATTATATAATATTTATTACTGTGATCAACCAAAAGATTTTTCTGACTACGCTAAGAAATATTGTCACTCAAAATAAAAGTTCTTGTGCAGGGTTTTTCCTTCTTAACTTAATGTGCTTTACTGGATCGTCAATAATTACTTTAAGGAGGGAAAGTCTTAATAATTAGTTTTTGTTATAAGAATCCGAATCTTCAATCTTAAAGCGATTGTTGTCATATCCTGTAATAATAACTTTGGTTATATTAACTTTTATGTAAATAATAATATTCTTTTGTAAATACACGTTTATGTAAATAAATAGCTTTATTTACTAAAAATAGGTTTATTTTTTCTCCATTTAGGGTTATTCATCCAAAAAACATAATATACTTCAACATAAAATGATATCAATAAGCAAGTATAATAATACCATATTATTTTGCTACTTTTAATAGTTTAGTTTCTATTGCTAGGCTTCCCCTTTTCCATGGCATGCGAATTTTTGGTTCACATACATCAGTAGCTTTCTTATAGTGGTTAAGGTGGGAGTATCAACATTCTTGCCAACCTATAACCTATTTCGCGTAGATTTATTTATGTTTTCTAGCTTTTATACAAAATTTAAATAAAATCAGTATCGACTTGATATTCTATAGGTAATAATTGACATATTTAATAAATATCAAGGAATTTCATAACTTATTTTAGGAGAATTGTATAGCGAAAAATATCGGGTAAGATTTTTTTTTACATTATTATGTCATTGTCACTCATTGTTCTTTCACTATACAATTCTCCCAAAATTAGCAATGAAATAAATTGATACTTTTGTAATATATCAATTTATTTCATTGCTAATTTTGGGAGAATTGTATAATGAAAGAACATGTCATTGCAATGACATAATAATGTTAAAAAAAATCTTAACCGATATTTTTCGTTATACAATTCTCCTAAAATAAGTTATGAAATTCCTTGATATTTATTAAATATGTCAATTATTACCTATAGAATATCAAGTCTATACTGATTTTCTTTAAATTTTGTATAAAACCAAGAAAACATAAATAAATCTACGCGAAATAGGTTATAGGTTGGCAAGCATGTTGATACTCCCACCTTAATGTCAAGAAACACATGGCAGCGACAAGACGTCGATCAAACATTCCTCTGTGATACAGCCATGACTACAGAGGAGATCGGTCGCCACTAATTAGCTATCCAAATTTTTGTGAAATTCACCTCTAAAATTTTGCTGCGCCAAAAGAGAAAACCAAAAACTTTGAAGGAAGAAATAAATATAAAGACTTAAACGCACTTGATTATGTAGGCTAGTTTTATCTTAACGTGCTTTAAAAAACGCTTCTTTCTGGTCGGAGAATTGTTATGTGATGGTTGTCAAATCGAATCTCCTCGCCCCCATACGCCATCGCCATTCAACCCTTTTATAATTTCCAAGCCCTAGTGCGTCATACAAGTAAAACTTATGACGCTCCAGCAGGGAACTCAAAAGATCTAGTGTGTAGAAGCCCAATGCATCTGATAGAGGAATAGGAAAGGAAGAAGACTATTGACAATTTAGGCAACGGTAGCGTTTGAAAAGATACGCTGACTTAAGGCATCCCATGAGGTTAGTATAATAATTGCCTGTCACCAAATCGTGAACAATAAACAGGTAATATTCTCTTCTATTTTTTAAATAAATCATGAACAGGTCTAGGTGAAGGTTGAACAGAAATTTTACCTTGAGAAAAACGACTTTTTAGTAAAAAGTGGAATTTTGAAGTTTAGACAAAAAAGAAATAAATAAAAAAACATTAATTAATAAGCTCGTAATCTTTCAATAAAATATTTGTATAGATATAGAAATTTGCATTATAATTATATACAGTGTGTGTATAAAGTCTGGAAACGGCTTAATAACATCACAATTTACTGGCCGATTTAAACCAAATTTGGTACAATTGTGTAAGAGAATCTAGCGCACCGAATGACGATATTGGCGTTGTTGCCAGCTTTTTAGTTTGTCTGGAATTCGAACGAATTTTATATTTTTAAATATAACACCCAGTATATTTTTACATTTTTAAATTCCACATAAAATTATAATTATTTTTTATTAAATGCATTATTAGTCTATACTTCATAGTTTCCGAGATATTGACTCTCGAAAAGTGACATTTTTGAACTTTGACAGCTTATAACTTTCTAACAGTACGTCTTAGAGCAAAACGGCTTACATGTCCCTATCTTTAATTTTTATTATCTTCCCAAAAAAATCAACTTCCAGTTAAACCGGAACAACTATATTTCCTGCTTTCGAGTTACATCCGGTTTAACCGGAAGTTGATTTTTTTGGGAAGATAATAAAAATTGAAGATAGGGACATGTAAGCCGTTTTGCTCTAAGACGTACTGTTAGAAAGTTATAAGCTGTCAAAGTTCAAAAATGTCACTTTTCGAGAGTCAATATCTCGGAAACTATGAAGTATAGACTAATAATGCATTTAATAAAAAATAATTATAATTTTATGTGGAATTTAAAAATGTAAAAATATGCTGGGTGTTATATTTAAAAATATAAAATTCGTTCGAATTCCAGACAAACTAAAAAGCTGGCAACAACGCCAATATCGTAATTCGGTGCGTTAGATCCTCTTACACAACTGTACCAAATTTGGTTTAAATCGGCCAATAAATTGTGATGTTATTAAGCCGTTTCCAGACTTTATACACACACTGTATACAGTGTGAGTTTGTAACTTGGAATACATTCAGTAATTCCGATACATATTTTTTTTGAAAATAAATTAATATGCACTTTCCTTTTAAAAAAAATCACCAGATATGGTGAATGGTTAAGCAAAGAAAAAGTTTTAGACTTTTTAGGGGAATTGGTGCAATTTTTCGATAAATATTAGATTCATGACTTGTGCTGTTTGTATACATATTTTGAAAAACTGGTTATAGGATAATTATTTATACACAGAATATGTTTTATGCCACACGCACACTAAAAAAACCTACTTCCAGATAAGGTGGAAAGTTCAAATTTTCCACATATCTAGGTAGTGCTTCACATATGTAGGGAAAACTAAAATGTTTAACAACGAGCTGAATTATAGAAGTTAGATAATGCCATAAATTAAAAAAAAAATGGATAGTGACGAAATTTTCAAAGGGTCATTGCGTCACGGGAACCGTCTCGAGTCGATGACACTGCTAAACAAGAAAATATCTAAAATATAGAAATAATGTTGGGTCAATAATCATTAAAGGCATCTCTACCGCTCACTTTTTAATAAATTTGTGAATTTTTATGATAAATATGCGGCTTGTCTAACACCTATTAATTTATTTTTTATAACAACAACTTTCGTGTATTATTTTCCTTCCCTACAGGCCAGAAATTAATTTAAAAACTTGACACATTCACATTTCCTATCATTGAAAAATTGTAAACATTATAGAATAAGGTTTTTCAATTTATTCTTTAAACTAGATTTAACATTTAATTTTTATTACCTACTTAATAATATATGAATAAATTTTCAAAAAGGACGACCTATAATATAATATAATACATAATGCCTAATTTAAATGCAAGAATATTTCCGATAGTTTTAGCATTCATATTTTAATACGATATTGAACCAAGGAAGAACGGAAATGGTTTGCGGTAAACTATTTCTTCAGGAGTCATAGACATTTACCTTTAGATAGGTACAGCTTATCTCCTGCGTAAAAAAAGTTACGTTTTATGGGTGAAAAAATTCGTCCGAGCGCACGGCAGCAATGGGCATGCGCACAAACCTCTTGTTATCGGCCTGTCCTTCTTTAGCGACATGCCCAAAATACACCCCAGAACCGGCTCGGCGCCATTTTTGTTGTTGTGTTTTAAGTTTTATCTGTGGATTTCTTGTTGTTTTCTTTGCTATTTTGGATTGTGGGTGTTTAATATTTACGGATTTCCAGTTTTTCTGTAATTAACTTCGATTGGAATTAAAACAATTACTAGTAACAACGAAGTTTGGTTATTTTGTGGTTTTTGTTTGCTTTTTATAATCGATTTTTTAAGTTTTATAGTTTAAGTGACTTGTTCTCTTCCTTTTTAAACTAAAAACACGACGACGAATCATTTTTAAGCAAATTTTAAGGAACAAACCCTTAAAAACAATTTTCTATCCTCAAAATGTAATAGATTTACAACTACTAAAAATGTCAGAAATCACTACCTTATTTCCCAACTTTAAAAAAAATTAAGAAGAATTTTTTGGTAAGAATTTGGGGCAAATCTTAGCTATTTACATAACAAAATAACTTAAAAGTCAACTTTTACAATTTCTTGAGTGAGAATTAAAATTTTTAATCCCGGACCTGTCTATTTTCCCATTCGTCAAATGATAATGTTGCAGTGCGCATGTCTAATCGTGTGTAGCTTTGTTTACATGCGCGAGGCCATAAATTTGCCACTTTTGTGATTATTGTTTGTTTATATAAAGGTAAATATCTATGTCAGCAGTACATGAGTTACATGAAGAGTTTCTGAAAAAATAAATAATTTGTAAGCTTTGTTAGATCACATTTTTTTATTTAGTCAAGTCATACCAAACCAAAATACTGTGCTCTAAAACTTAACATTTTACGTTTTCCATAAACTATAGGCAAAAGTAAAGAAAGTTGTCTACATGATATGTTCTAGCTAGAGTAAGAAGAGCAGTGGAGACACTGATAAAATGATGTGGTGATAATTAATCTAAGAACCTAAGAACGTCACAGAGAAAGTAGAAATGGTGTAAGAACAACTTATGAAATATAGTTGTTATGGATCTTTGGACGTTTTAAGTAAGACATGGTGCAACAGAATATATAACTACAGCTGTACCAACAGTTATAGCTACAGCTGGTATGCTGTGGCTGTGCTTAAATGCCTGAGCCAAAACTTTTTAATTTTAAAATTAAAAGAAATTGATTTGGTTTTAAAGTAATCCTACACAAACTTTATAATTAGAATGAAGCATATTTAATTCAATTAAACAATTTACAAAACGTTAGAATACTTTACAGTATTTAGTCGTAAAACTCTTTTGACTTGATGTTAGCAACTTGTTAAACAATTTTTGATGACATTTGTATATAAGGATGTCTTGAAAAAAATCGCTTCCAGTTTGTTGGTTGTGATTGGGTAATATTGATATGAAGTCCATTGGGGTATGTAGATAAAAAAATATTTTTAATAGTTGTTATATTTTTGAAAAGAATAGATACTTATTTTTCTTGGATATTTAAATTTTTTCATAATATTGTATATTTCAAAGGGCTATGGGCTGTACTAGTTGACCACATTTCGAGATAAGAAAAATGTTTTTCCAAACCTTTTTGGACAAATTGTAAGGCTTTCCAAATTTTTCTATAAATTTCTAAAAAAAGCTCTTCCTTATCTCCAAAGATGGACAACACATAGCAGCATGGTTTAATGGTGGTCGAATTTAAAATTTTTATTTTAGAAAAGAAATTTGTATGCCCCTAGGGCAAGCAGGTGATAGACCGCCCTTCAATAAACTTAGCACAGTAGACTCGCTCTGGTGTGAACACATGTAGTATGCATAATCAAAATTAATACATTAATACCCAGTAGTGTGAACAGTTAGGAGTCCCGATAGTATAAACCAGTGCTACTCAAACTTTTTGAGTCGCCGACCAGTAATTATTTTGTCATGTTATCCGCGGACCAGAGTGAGCCCGCCGCAGGCGCAGCCGGAGGCGAAAAATTCTGTGGGTGCCACAACCCCCTTTTTTGGGCGTTTTAATGATATCCGATATCGATATTTAGTCAAAAATATCATAACATAAAGCCCCTGGGCCTCCCACGCCTTAAAATTTTTATGTAATTTATTTTAATTAATTAATCAATATTAATTACACAGGCCTGCATTTTTTAACACTTTGAAAGTTGATTTAAAAATTTTAACTGTTTTCTAGTAATTGGGTAGCGCTGATTTCAAATCTGCTTTCAGTTTTTTTATATTACGTAAGGTTATTTTTCAAACCGGTAAAATCCAAAAATATAGAAAAAACACGATTTATTTTATTTATAAGCTAGTTTTTTAATATATTAAGGAAAAAAATACAAAAATATACAAAATATACACATATAAACTATTATAAATGATTATTTATTCGTTACGCTTCTTCAAAAAACGTTTTCTTTTTTCAGAAAAGCTTCTTTTGGTTGTTTTTCTGTTTCAGCTAAAGAAAGATCTCTTCTCAATGTCCAACAGAAATCATTTTTGTGTCCCAGCGCCCCTGGTATATTTTTTCCATCTCTTTAATATATTAATGAAATCTTTCACCTTGCTCTTCACCCACGTCCCCAAGATTTTTCGGGAATTAGTCCAAATGGGAATGTAAAAAGTGAATTTTTATGGTCATATTCTGAAATTCCTGAAATAACATACTCGTAATGTAGGTTCAACTTCTTTAAAAGCATTCCATGCATATTTTTCTTTATCTTCCATTACCTTTTCAAATTCTGTATCTTTCATCAAGCTGCTAATCTGCGGCCCTACAAAGATTCCCTCCTTTAATTTTGCCTCTGACAGAGCCGGAAATGTTTTACACAAATATTTAAAACAATTTTCTTCTTTGTTTAATGTTTTAACAAATTGTTTCATACGTCCAAGTTTTATGTCAAGTGGTGGAAGTAAAACTTTTTGAGGGTCAATAAGACTTTCGCGAATTACATTTTTGTTTCCAGGTGTTAAAGTCTCTCTTTGTGACCAGTCTCTTTTTATCCAATGCTGTTCTGGATTCCTGCTAGCCCACTCGCACAGGAAACATGGAAATTTAGTAAATCCAGACTGCTGACCTAAGAGAAGACCCAAAATTTTTAGATCTTCCCACACTTCCCAGTTGTGATTTTTATATTGTATTCTTAAAAGTAATTCCTCTAAATTTTCATAGTTTTCCTTTAACTTAACTGTATGGCCGACCGAAACAGAAGCAAAAACATTGTCATTATGTAAAAGAACAGCTTTAAAGCTTCTTTTTGAAGCCGGAAGGTGTGTAGCACCACAGAAACACATTTTTTATTCATCAATCATTTAGAATTTGAAGTACTACATTTATTTTAAAATGTATTAAAACGCCTATTATAAGTTTTTTTTATATTTTTTCTTTTTTTTTGCAAAAAAAAATCTGTGGGTGATAGAGACCAATTGTATTTTAATTAGTTATTTCTATATAAAAATTGAACTCAACAAACAAAAATCACGTCATCACAAATTTCATGCAGGCCTGTGTTATTTATTACACACGTTTGTTTTTTTATTGTTTCTTGTTTACATTATTGTATTTGCAATTTTTTTTTCTATTGAATATTTACAAGTACTATTTTTTACCAGAGTAGAGCCCAAGATTACTTTTACAAACAAAATAAGTAGAAATTTACTTTGAAAATATGGTTTATTTCTCATTTTTGTAGTAAATAGCGTATCTTTTAAAAGAATATAATAAATAATATGTATATTTAGGGTGGGCTGTGCCTGTGCAATTTTTTCGAATGTCTTGATTCGCGGACCAGCTACTATCGGCTCGCGGACCAGCACTGGTCCGCGGATCACAGTTTGAGTAGCACTGGTATAAACAACTCTCCTCAAAAGTCATAGAAGGAATTGCCGATTATTGAAAAGAAATACAAGATAATGAGAGTTGTGAATAAAAGTTATGAAGGTTCTAACAGCACTTAAAGTGGTTTCAAAATGTTTAGCATTGCGTTTTCAAGTATTCCTTCGGTGGTATGAACAGTCTCGATAGTATGAATATGTTCGGCTTTTTTGTGTTTACAATAGCGCGAATCTACTGTACTGGTATTTATGAGATGATGAAATAATTACCTCTAGGTAGTGTTATTGGCGGTTATCACGGTTGCAACGGCAGCAACATTTAGGATAACTAAAGATGGAATAGAGAATTTACGTGCTCCCATCAGGCCCTTCACGAGGATACGTCGTGAATTCTTCAACCCTGCACGCGTTGCCAGACTAACCACCTTTGGACATTCACCTAATAGAATAGCCACTGTAGGCGATGGTACGTATGTAAAAAAAAATATACCAAGTGTTCGGAAATTACGGGTAGGTACATACAATGTTTAATGAGAGACGCCTTACGTAAAAATGATGTATTTTTTACAGTATTTCTGCTACACGTTTCAAGAAAATAAGACAAAAAATATTTATCCGCAATAGAAATTTTTAAACCCCTTTTTTACCCCTTTACTTTCAAGAAAATAAGAAATACCGTGCGAGCAAAAATTATTTGCATCAAAGAGGGCCTTGCATCTAAGGACGTAATGCTTAGCTGTAGAGCTTAATACCTGTTGGGTGTCAGTAACTACCTGAATTAACAATCAATCAGTTATTCCGTCATCTTTGACAGTCGTTACAAGTAATTTGATTCATCGCTAATTTTTCCAATTTCTTGAACAATGCACACAATGGGCTTTACGGAACAGCACAAAACATTCATGGTTGAAGCGTATTTTCGAAACGGGGTTAGAGTAAATAGTGAGTGGCAATACAATCCGGGTTTGTGCATCGACTATTTTCACGAACATTTTCCTAACGTTGCTTTTATTGGTGGGGATTTTTATCATTTCTTGAAAAGAACCGTGGCTGTGTTATAGGGAAACAGGTTCTATACAACACAAAAAAGGAGCAGGAAGACCATCTGTAAGAACAGAAGAACTTGTTGCAAACGTTCGTGAAATAATGCAAAATACGCCAACAAATTGTATAAGACGCCTGTCCCAAGAAGAGGGAAGATCTTATGGAACATGCAGGACTATTCTTAAGAAGCAGCTTAATTTCCTTATAAACTGCAAGTATTCCAAGAAATGTGGTAACATTTCTCCATACATACTGGTCAACACTTTCGAAAATATGAAGAGACGCGTGAATTTATGCTTGGAGCATGGCGGTGGCCAATTTCAGCAATTTATGTAATTATTATTATTTCTGTATATTCTTACTTTGTTAATTTTGTAAACAACAAGAATAAATTTCTATTTGTCTACTTATTTTATTACTCATTAGTTTGGCATATCATGTCATAATAATATGAATTTGACAAAATTTTAACCTAGATCTGGTTAGATATATCGTCCCCATATCAGTGTGATCTAAACAAAGCCCTACGTATTTTAATCCAAGCCCTCTTTGATGAAAATAGGTTTTGCTCGCACGGTACTTGTTTCATTATTTGTATTCTCTATTATATAATGTTTCAAAAAATCTCCCCTTTAGGGACAGATATTTAAAGAAATAAGAAATTCGTGTTTTAATAATTGTATATTAAAGTACTACGCTGAGTTGCAAGAAAATCTGTTCAATCCTGCAAATTTGCGCTCTCTTCAAATAAAATAACAACGATCATAATATGCATAATATGCAACTTTCGGTTATGCTGGAAATCGTCACATACTGCTTATTTTAAATAGAACACCCTTTAAAACATATTTTTTGTGTTCCTTTCTTCATTTCAAATAACTTTTATTTAAAGTTTTTTTTGTCCTACTCTATCAGTTTGTGAAAAAAAAAGTTTTTCGCAAATTTCGACCTTTAACAAGGTGTCGAATAAATTTGAATATCTTTTCAAAGATAAAAGACTGAGTTTCGAAATTCCTGTTGCAGAATTAGATATTACTGTTCTCGGTAATGAATTGTCGAAAAATGGAACTTTATATACAGGGAACTGGAAAATCTTTACAAATATATATTTTTTAAACTTTATTTTTTTAATATGATGCTACATTGCGAGTTTATTAAATGAATACCTTACTAGAATACTTGCCAACTTATTTACGACTAAAGCTAATGAATGTTTCTAAAATAACTTAGCTCAACTTTTGCTTACATATACCTAGAAGAGTAGTATAATAATAGTAAATATTTAGAGTACATACTTGTATTATTCTAGTTTTCTCAGGTAAATACCGTCCTTCTAAGACAACTTACCAGGATAACTCCGGGCAGTATCATCCCGATGACTCAGGACAGTACAAGCATGAAGACAATCCGTATGATCACATTATTGGACCTGAAGGTATGTTATAAAAACCTACTACTATGCTACTACTAACAATATCAGTTAAAATAATATATCAACGGTCGTGCCCACAGGTTAAAAGGAAAATTTGAGACACAAGTTTTATGATAAAATATTGTGTTACCTTCAGACGCTTTATTTCTTGGGCCTTGAACTTTAAAAAGGTTAATATACAGTTAAAAGTTCGATAAAATATGTTAAAATGAATCATCCGTATTGGTATATTTTATACACATTGTTTGAAGTATAACCGTCCATCTCAGACCTGTCTATAGTTATGTGATAAATTTTCAATTTAGAACTTTGATTTTAGAAAATAACTTCTAAAGCAGTAGGTACTTCGCCTACATTTCAGAATGCTGCATACCTTTTTGTGCTTTGGTCGATGAAATATTTAGTTAATAATTTTTATTCCCAAGCATCCCTGGTCCAGGTGTCGCTTCCAGCACCCGTCTCTAAGATAATCAGTTATTTTACAGTATAATGAGATGTTTAATTAATTATAAAGTATTAGGTTGCCTATAAATAATGTTTTTATAGCTTTTCAATGGTCTTAGTACCTTGACCTTTACAACACCTTACATTATAGAAATAATTCATAAAATTGTTTGTAACTGTTTTTTTATATTGGAAATTGGAATATATAGTGATCCAAGCACTACGGACAGTGTCATACTGAGGGCGAGGCGACTGAGGCGCTTGCCACGGGCGTCAAAAATTGACAAAATAATCTGAGATTTAGCAATTTTCGAATTTCGCGGACTTTTCCCCGCCTAACTTAATAAAGAATATAGGGAAAAGAAACCTACAGTCGTCTCCACAAATATAATATATTATCTATCTATATTATCTATATCTCAACAGCTCCACTTTGAAATAATGGACTACTTCCGTAAAATTAATATATAGAATAATTGTATTAAATTTTACAAGCGCCCTTTTCCCATTTGAGTGAAGACCATAGAATATCATAACATTGGAAACGTAAAATAAAATCAACTTTTGTATCGTGTACGACGAGATATCAATGCAGCAGAATTCATTGATGAAATTTCAAACTTTAAGCATTTGGCGCTCTCAATTTTGCCCAACAACATTGAATCTGCAACCACTCTACAGTTACTTCAATTGCTCCATAATTACAATCTAAAAGAATCATACCCAAATATTGAAATTGCATTCAGGATTTTTGTGACTACTCCAGTGGCAATAGCCAACTGTGAACGCAGCTTTAGCAAGTTGAAACTCATCAAAATGATTTAAGATCAACCATGAGACAAGAAATATTGACTAACTTGGCAATTATGTCGATTGAGTATGAGATTGCTCAGAGTATTGATTTTGACGATATAATTGATGAATTCGCTGCAATGAAATCTCGAAAAATTTTATTGTGAATCAAGAAAATTGAATATATTTTGTATAATGCAATTCTACTTTTCTTGTGTACAATTATTCTTATATTGTCATGTAAATTGCAGCAAAATCAACATAAAAGCTTGACTTCAAGATAGTGTTGAAAATGTTCGATTTATTTAAAATTCTGTTGAGGGAAGAAGGGGCGAAAAATTTGTAATTCGCCTCGGGCGCCAAAATAGCTTGTTACGGCCCTGATTACGGATATCCTGGGGCGGGTAGACCACGATGGGATGGCGCTACGGTGTATTGATGACCGCTTTGATTTTACAAAAAGGCTTTTTATACAACTTACCGCCATTGATTGCTTGGGTTATGGCTGCCCGTAGAGTCCTAGCAAGGACGAAACGGCCGTCGCGGTCTACCCGCCCCATGGTATCCATTAAACTTGGATCCCTGTGTATTCCAATATAAAAAAACAGGTACACATTTGTCCGATATGCCACAATATTCACTTTTTAATTATTTTTGCGGACAATATATTATCTTCTAATCATAATATTTATTTTCTTTAAGCAAATATTTTATTACTTTGTTTCACCAGTCTGTTTATTTAAAATATCTATAAATGATTATACCAATTAAATAAATCGGGTTTAGTCCCATTGATAACCACCAGGGGTTTAGGAATAAATTAATGATTATTAATATAATATAATCAGATCAGTCTGATTATAGTCCGGGAGGCAGCGTTGCATTTTTGATGGTGATTTCAGGTCGCTTGATTTTGTGTGTATTCGATAGTCTAGATATAGCTAGCAATCGAAACAAGCGTCAGCTGTCAGAGTCGTGGTGGACCTGGTCGTAAGAGAATGTCAATTATGTCAAAAAAAATATATCTAAAAATTATTTCAGGTCGTTAAAGTTATACAGCAAATGTTTATATGATGACAATAAATTTTTAAAAAGTCAGCTGCAAAGATAATGAGGTATTACGCGTCACCTGCTTAATCAGGCACCTCACCCCCCGTCTTCTATAGCTCACTTATTAATTAAGTTAAAATTTTGATATTTTGCAGACCTTACCTGTATCTTGGAGCGCTTTTTAGGAAAATATTTAACTTAATAAATAAGTGAGCTATAGAAGACGGTGGGTGAGGTGCAGGACCCAGTATAAGCAGCTGACGCATAATCCCCTATTATCTTTGCAGCTGACTTTCTTTCTATTTATCGTCATCATATAAACATTTGCTGTACAAATTTTCAAGCGACCTGAAATCACTTTTAGATTTTGTTTACATAATTGACCTTCTCTCACGATTAGGTCCACCGCTACTTGAGCAGCTGACGCTCAGATCATTATTTGACTACTCAATGAGAATTACTTGTGATAAGAATTAGACGACCTTAAATGATTGTGTCATTTGCAGCGCTGCCTCCCGGGCTACTACACTCTACTTTTTGTCCTTTTCCCCGTTGTATTATAATTTCACTAATTTAACATGACCGATACCTTTTCTATTTTAGGTGGAGTAGGTGGTTTTGGCTCAGGAGGCGGCGAAGGAGGTGTTGGAGGAGTTGGAGGCTTTGGCCCAAATGGTCCAAATGGTCCAGGGGGCCCAGGAGGTCCACCGGGTCCACCAGGTCCACCAGGTCCTCCAGGTCCACCAGGTCCTCCAGGTCCACCAGGAAAAAATCCATTCGGACCTAAACCAGGAGTTGTACATCCCAATTCTATCAGTAATACTTATCTGCCTGTTAAGTATTTGCCTGCAAAGAGATTCCGTTAATACCTGTGCGTTATGTACCATTAAAAAAATAATATTAGAGAGCCTTGGAGGTTTACTGTTGAAAATAGTATCAATCAATTAATAAAGCACTTTACGCAATCACCATTAACAATCTGATGGACCTGAGCGATATTATATTATTAATATATTATATACCTGAGCGATATTATATTATTATTATATTATATACGATTCTGATTTAAAGGGTGCTCTTCATTTATAAAGTTCATATATGTTTCACAGATAACTGTCAAGGGTCAGTAGACACTAAAGTACAAATATGGATAGAAAGTTTGTGAATTGGATAAAATCGGGAAAAAATCGATTATTGGATGTAATAATATGTGATATTACTGGTACCCTATCATCTACAGTGTCACCATTAAAGTCCGCACCATATGGAACTTTTTTTTTTAATGAGGTTAGTTAAAATTAAATATCAGCAATCGTTTTTGCTTCAAATTAGACTAAAAATGATATATTCAATTGTCACCATCTGTCATTCATTATCTGTCAAAAATGACATTTTTGCCAAAAAATGCTGAAAAATGGCATTGTTTTACCGAATTTCAAAAAATGCTATCAGAAAAAGTTGTTTCTAGTACAATTTTAATCCTAAATACAAAGTTTCAGATGTCTAGTGCAAAGTTGAATTTTTTGCCATTTTTTTAAAGTAACTTTTTTTTTATATATAATGTAAATTGGCTTAATGGATTTTAAGCTATTTGTTTATACCATACTTAATATTTTATTTAGTTTGTATGCTTATTTCTTCACTAGAATACCATTTTTTTTCGAAATATAAAATTAGACGCAAAAAAAATTTACACGGGTGGTGCAAAGTTATAATGAGTTAAAAATTTTAATAGATAGACGTCATATTATGTTCTATTTTTTTTATAGTACATACACGTAAAAAGTTTAAAAACCTTATAATTAAATTCCCAGATATCAGATTAGTTCACAAATTTCAAATGACAAATTTGATTGAACTTTTATAAGGTTTTTAAACTTTTTACGTGTACCTATGTACTATAAAAAAAATAGAACATATGATGTCTATCTGTTAAAATTTTTAAATCATTATAACTTTGCACCACCCGTGTAAATTTTTTTTGCCTTTAATTTTATATTTCGAAAAAAAATGGTATTCTAGTGAAAAAATAAGCATACAAACTAAATAAAATATTAAGTATGGTATAAACAAATAGTTTAAAATCCATTAAGCCAACTTACATTATATAAAAAAAAATTACTTTGAAAAAATGGCAAAAAACTTAACGTTGCGCTAGACATCTGAAACTTTGTATTTAGGCCTAAAATTGCACTAGAAACAACTTTTTCTAATAATTTTTTTTGAAATTCAGTAAAACAATGCCATTTTTCAGCATTTTTTAACAAAAATGTCAATTTTGACAGATACCGAATGACAGATGGTAACAATTGAATATATAATTTTTAGTCTAATTTGAAGCAAAAACGATTGCTGATATTTAATTTTAACTAACCTCATTAATAAAAAAAAGTTCCATATGGTGCGGACTTTAATGGTGACACTGTATATGCCCTCGGGGCATAGAAACTTAGTTTTTTTGATGATATTTCTGTTCTAAAAGAAGAATTTTAAAAATTTCTGCTGCTACTAGTTGCCCATCTTTGAAGATAAGAAAAATGTTTCTTCTCCAAAACTGCTAGAAAATTTTGGACAGCCACAATTTTTCCAAAGGGTTTGAAAATTTTTTAAATACGTTTTTATTCCTTTTCACAAACTTCATACTCCTTATTTATTTTATGGCAGTTTCTTGGTCAAAAAATAAACAATTCTTTCCCCTATTATTCATCAGCAATGATGAAGGGTAAAAATTAAATGATGAAAGCTGCGGTTATCAGAAACACGACTACGCAATATTCAGACCAGACACTAAACATCTCTTGGTTGGCTTGATTTTGATAAATATAAGATTTGATAAAAGAAATACCTCAATTATAATATCTTAAATTTACTTATACATTTAATGGAATTTTACTATTACATTATCAGTTGTGCCAATAATGTCATATCTGATATACAGTAGAGCTTCGCTAATCCGAACTCCACTAATCCGGATTCTCCAGTAATCCGGACAAAATTTAAATATTACTTATTTACATTATGTATTCTATAATCCGGATTTCTTATGTATTTTATGTATTCCATAGTCCGGATCATGTGTTCTTCGATAATTTCATGTAACTTTTTCGTTGTCGCTGTTATGTCGGTAGGTGTAAGAACTGCGTGTGGGTGTTATTTTTCTTTTATTTCTTATGTGTTAGTAAATGTTTAAATTTTTTTGTGTAAATAAATGCTACAACAATGTGTACTTATTTGGTGCATTTTTATAGCTTTTAAAAAGATTCAAATAATCCGGATGTTTCACTAATCCGGATTGCCTCGGTTCCGAATTAGCGAAGCTCTACTGTATATATATATATGCGTATTTTTGTGAAATCTTAATCCCTAAAAAATCAAGCCATAGTTAGAGCAGTCTGTAAACGAAAACATTGTACGTATTTATGGCTCTATGTTGCTGTAAGGGTTTAATATTTTATTTTTAAATTAAATAAAGTTTTAAAATATAATTATATTGTAATATTGTATAGTATAAATTATAACAATGATAATATTTAAAATTTACTGTTGTAGAGCACAAATGTTGTATATAAAATATTTATTAAAGTTTTTAGGAAAACTTATTTTAAATAATGTAAATATCCTATTTGGAAAATAAACACTCCACTGAACTTAGCAGATAAAACAAAAAAATATTGTTAATATTATTACCGCAAAATCAAGTAACAGAGATCCCCATGTATACGCACAGGAAATTGTAGCACCTTGAATACTATAAAGTTGTAGTACTTGTACTACTGTGCGAGCAAAAATTATTTGCATCAAAGAGGGCCTTGTATCTAAGGACGTAATGCTTAGCCGTAGAGCTTAATACCTGTTGGGTGTCAGTAACTACCTGAATTAACAATCAATCAGTTATTCCATCATCTTTGACAGTCGTTACAAGTAATTTGATTCATCGCTAATTTTTCCAATTTCTTGAACAATTCACACAATGGGCTTTATGGAACAGCACAAACCATTCATGGTTGAAGCGTATTTTCAAAACTGGGTTAGAGTAAATGGTAAGTAGCAATACAATCCGAGTTTGTGCATGGACGATTTTTACGAACATTTTCCTAATATTGCTGGGGATTTTTATCATTGCTTGAAAAGAACCGTGGCTGTGTTTAGGGAAACAGGTTCTATACAACACAAAAAAGTAGCAGGAAGACCATCTGTTAGAACAGAAAAACTGGTTGCAAACGTTCATAAAATAATGCAAAATACGCCAACAAATTGTATAAGACGCCTGTCCCAAGAAGTGGGAAGATCTTATGGAACATGCAGGACTATTCTTAAGAAGCAGCTAAATTTATTTCCTTGCAAGAAATTCCAATTCCAATTCCAAGAAATACAAGCCGCAGATTTTGAAAGACGCAGGAATTACTCTCAATTCCGTCATCTTTGACAGTCGTTACAAGTAATTTGATTCATCGCTAATTTTTCCAATTTCTTAAACAATTCACACAACGGGCTTTACGGAACAGCACAAAACATTCATGGTTGAAGCGTATTTGCGAAACGGGGTTAACGTAAATGGTAAGTGGCAATACAATCAAAAATAAATTTGTATTTGTCTTCTTATTTTATTACTCATTAGTTTGGCATATCATGTCATAATATGAATTTGACAAAATTTTAACATAGATTAGGTTAGATATATCGTCCCCATATCATTGAGATCTAAGCCAAGCCCTACGTTTTTTAATCCAAGCCCATTTTGATGCAAATAATTTTTGCTCGCACTGTATTAGTTCCTGATGGTCTCAGGAAAATAAAACAATAAATTTTAGAAGAAAGCCGCTCCCAGGTTTATTGTCTGGAAAAGTAATAAATTACATAAGTAATAAAAAGTTAGTTAATAAACTTTAAAAAAATGTTCTGAAACCAATAAATATTATTTCTTGAAGTTAAAAAATATCATCGATAACAGTACAGTTGGCGCTTCCATAGCAACTACGCGACGCATACATTACGATGTCCCTAATAAACTTACTTAATTTTTATCCCCAATTACAAAATATCTAATCTTAATCCCTTTTTTTTCCATGTTTTTTCAACAATTCGCGCAAGTTTCCACAAAAAGAAATAGGCGCGATATTCCGATACAGCAACACATAAGTTTAGTCTTTTCTGAAACTTTGCCTGGTGTGTTTCTCCAGGGGGTTGATTACGAAATCAACAAGTTGTTGGAAAAAGGAAATTGCAAACATAAATTTCGTTTGTTGTTTTTGTCTGAATTTCCATGTGAGGCGAGATTCGACCGCTTTAGGTGAGTGTATTTATTGATATTATGTCTTGGTTAGAAAAAAGTTTATTTTCCCATAAGAAGTCAGTGGCGGAGCTACAAATATTGCCCTCCCCCCCCCCCTCACAACTTTCAAAAAAGGTTATACGTACATGGAACGCCAGAAAGTGTGCTGCTTATTATACAGTGAGCTCGAAAAGGTGGGAATAAATTCGTTTAAAATTCAGGTGATTATTTTCTGAAAAAACGCTTGGATACGTCGATTATTATTTTTTCTACAGACGTGTGGAAAAACCAATTTTCCGCACGGATATCAGTGCGAAAAATTGATTTTTCAACACTAGTGCGGAAATTTTTTCGGCACGATTATGTCAAAAATCCGTGCGGAAAATTGGTTTTTCCACACTAGTGCGGAAAAATTTTTCGGCACGATTATGTCAAAATCAATAATATATCAATTATAACTTGTAGCTATTACTTTTTTTCTCAGAATTAGTTACTGTTACGTATGTATGTGATTGTTATAATTATTAAATTTCTTTGAAATATGTGTTACTTATTTCCACACGTCTGTAGAAAAACTATTGTACCTGACACGTGCGGAAAATGTTTCCCTGCACTCGGCTGCTTAACCGAACTCCGCTACGCGTCGTTCGGTGAACGGCAGACTCGTGCGGAAAATTTCATTTTCCGCACTTGTTAGGTAAATAGCTATTTAATTGCGAATTTTTTGACATAAGAAATGTGTATACAGGTTGCCTCAAGAAGAACATTGATTTTTTTAAATAGAACACCCTGTATATTATATTATTTTTAAATTCTACGATACCTTCTGAACACTTTTTGTATAACATACCATATCTCCAAAATCAACGGTATTCGATATATTGACATTTTAATATTATTCTGAAAAAATGCTGAGATCCGTGGATTGTTAGTTTTAAGTCCTCTTAGCTGTCCAAGAAAACCACCATAGTGTTACTCGCGGTAATGCAACGGAAAATAATATTTGTCAAGCAACCGTATTGAATTATTTACACAAAAATAAATGGCATCCCTTTATGGTACAGTTGGTTCATGAATTTAATGGAGATGACCCGGATAGATGAACAGAATTTCCGTCTGGATCATGGAGTCTCACACACAATACCCGCAAAAAGTGAATGTTTGGGCTGGAATTGTTGATAACCGGATTTTAGGTCCCTTCTTTTTTGATGGTGCGTTAAATGGCGAACTGTATCTAGAATTTTTAGAATTTGAGTTAATACCGGCACATGCTGTACTCTATCCAAATCCAGATGAGCCAGACATTCCCAACAATAACTTATGGTACCAGCAAGACGGAGCACCAGCCCATTACACACGCCCGGTGCGTGAGTACTTGGATACAGTCTTTCCTGGCTAGTGGATTGGTCGACGGGGTCCAATAGAATTGCCGGCAAGGTCACCAGATTTGACCCCGCTAGATTTTTTTCTGTAGGGCTATTTAAAATCTAAAGTATATTTTAACAGACCTAACAATATTGATAAACTTAAAGCTCGAATAAGGCATGAGGTTAGATTAATAGAGCCCCAGATAATCCATACCGTTTTGAAAGAATTCAAAGATTGACTTGCATATTGCCAGGCAGTTGGTGGCGGTCAATTTCAACATTTATTAAAATAAAATTTAATATGGTCTATGTAAATATTATAGACTAAATACCTAGATGTAAAGAGTTCTTTTTAATTGTAGTTTTCGTACCAGAAAAAATGTCAATATATCGAAAACCGTTGATTTTGGAGATATGGTATTTTATACAAAAAGTGTTGAGAATGTATCGTAGAATTTAAAAATAATATAATATATAGGATGTTCTATTTAAAAAAATCAATGTTGACGGCATATGGTCTTCTTGAGACAACCTGTATACACATTTTTTATGTCAAAATATTCGCAATTAAAAATAATAATCGACGTGTCCAAGCGTTTTTCCAGAAAATAATCACCTAAATTTTAAACGAATTTATTCCAACCTTTTTGAGCTCACTGTATACAGGGTTCCCCATTTAAAACGAAACAGGCTAAATGGTTCCACGTTAATTTAAAAAAAAAACGCTCGGACCCGTCGATTTTTATTTTGAGGGGGACATCTTTTGCGTATATTGTCAATCTTGTTACTTCAAGCCTCTAGGAGGGAGGGGGGGTAAGATCTAAATCTTAAATGGATATCCCTATTTTATATAATTTTTTTGGATTCTGCATAAAATTCTGAACATTTTTTAATAAAAGCATTATTAGTCTATACTAAACAGTTTCCGAGATATTGACTCTTGAAAAATGAGATTTTTGAACTTTGACAGCGTCTAGTTTTCTACCTGTACGTCTTAAGAGTAAAATGGCTTACATGTCCCTATCTTCGATTTTTATTATCTTTCCAATAGTGTCAACTTCCGGTTAAACCGGTTGTAAGAAATATAGTACTTCCGGTTTAACCGGAAGTTTACACTATTGGAAAGATAATAAAAATCGAAGATAGGGACATGTAAGCCGTTTTGCTCTAAGACGTACAGTTAGAAAGCTAGACGCTGTCAAAGTTTAAAAATCTCATTTTTCAAGAGTCAATATCTCGGAAACTGTTTAGTATAGACTAATAATGCTTTTATTAAAAAATGTTCAGAATTTTATGCAGAATTTAAAAAAATTATATAAAATAGGGGTATCCATTTAAGATTTAGATCTTACCCTTTCCCTCCCTCCTAGGGGCTTGAAGTAACAAGATTAACAATATACGCAAAAGATGTCCCCCTCGAGATAAAAATCGACGGGTCCGAGCGTTTTTTTTTTTAAATTAACGTGGAACCAGATATTTAGCCTGTTTCGTTTTAAATGGGGAACCCTGTATGTATTTAAATAGTCAGTTCAAAGTACTTTTGATTCCACAAAAAATTATATAGAGCGTGCAGTATTTTCATGATTTTAATGGTTATAAGACCTTTAAAACTGTAACTACTTTGACATAATGGTTAAATCTAATAAGGACCACAGAAAATAGGATTTCCATACTGTATGATTTCGATTTACAGGGTTATAATTTTATATGGAATACCACCCACTTAATCAAGAATCGTTTGGACCCATCCAATTTATTTTTTTTACATTTTTTTTTGGAAAAAAGATATTTTACAGGGTGGAACTTATGGTTTCAACTGGATGAAACTCCCTTGCGTTATGCTGATCATGTAACGGAGTTCTTAAATACAAATTTTCCGGGGCGATGGATAGGTAGACGGCGGTCAATAGAGTGACCATCCTGCTCGCCCGATCTTAACCCACCTGACTCTTTTTTGTGGGACGACAGAGAAAATTTAGTTTATAATAATCTAAACTCAACTAGGTAGCCATAAATGTACAACAGGAATTTTCAGATCGATACAGAACAGTTGGTGGAGAAGATTTTCGACATGTTATAAAATAGTTACCTATCATGCTTTGTCGTTTGTCAATTTTGTTTTAAAGGCTAATATTTCGTGAACGGTTGAAGATAAGATAGGGCATGATTCATGAAAAATATCTAAAATTGATTGTAGAATGTAAGAATCTGTATGTCTGTTTTCTAAAAAAATGCATTCCAAAGAAATTAATCATTCACACACATTAACGATGATGACTTATTCTTGATGTATGTAAAGATTCGCTCAAAATTAGGCTAAACAGGGTTTTATAATACAGAAATATACAGAATACAAAATCTAGGTAAAAACAAAGCAATAATTCCCACATTCTGAAAGATTTTTCCCCATCGGCAACTTATTACATCCTCCTTATCCAAACACATTTTCAATACACAAATTAGGTTTTCCCGGATATCTGGCTGGATACGTTTTGAATAATGCATTGTTTGTTCCAGTAATTTAAAAATGCATGAAATTTTCAGCCTGAAAGAGTATTAAATAAGCAATAAAACTTGGAAATATCCGCAAATTTAACTAAAAGCAGGTAAATAGAACATTATTAAGCAGAGGAGTACATTTGGGGGGATTATCGGGTTGAAACACTATTCCGAAAAATCAACGTATTCAAAGCAATAGAATAGGCAATTTTTTAATTTTTTTTACTTGAAAAGAAATTGCGCATATATTTGATGTAGTTAGGTACTGGCATTATTTTCTTTCTTTGCTCAACAATAAATTTATATTGATAGTATACATTGTGTCCAAGGATAGAGCTTGGAAGAGGAAAAACTTTTTTATTAGTAGGTATAGAAGAAAAAGTAATTTTTAATAAAAACGTCTGCTTGTACTGAAATTCCGATTTCGAATATCAGATTTGCGATTACTATACAGGATTCCTCACAAACAACATTTTTAGTTTTTTGGATCTTTTTCTTTCAATTCCCTGATTTATTAAATGAATTTTGCTAATGTTGAAACTACAATTTCAACTATTCGATTTGCGATTACTATACAGGGTTCGTCAGAAACAACAGTTTTTGTTTTTTGGATTATTTTCAATTCTAATTTTCAATTCCTTTTGGTGATTGGCTAAATCATCATTTTGGGAACAAATGGATTGGAAGGTTCTATGGTCCAAATACGTTGGCACGTAGGAGTCCCGATCTTAGTAATATCGACTTTTGTTTATGGGATATCTGAGGCTACATGTGTATAAACCCAATTTCAATAATAACTTAGATCTCTTGAAAGAAAAAATAAGAGTAGTTATTGCAAATATTCCAATACAGCAACTTAGGAACGGTTATCGGGAATTCAGATGTCGAGTTGAACTATGCGCTAACTCGGTGGTACCACGTTTGATTAAAAGTTTTATAATTCATGATTGAATAAATTGAAGAAATATGACATGTCATAATAAAAATACTTCAAAGGTTAGGCGAATAAAAAATGGTTTTCTCACAACAAAATCGTTACTCGGCCAGATATAAAATCATATTCGAAGTAAGAAAGCGACATTAGTTGTTTGTTTTTACGAAAATTTATTTTAAATGAAATCCAAAAAACTAAAAATGTTGTTTCTGACGAACCGTGTATATAATCGTAAATGAGATATTTGAAATTGTAGTTTGAGCACAAGAAAAATTTATTTAATAAATCAAGGAATTGAAAATTATAACTGAAAAAAAAACCTAAAAAGTAAAAATGTTATTTTTGACGAACCCTGTATCGTAATCGCAAATCTAATATTCGAAATTGTAGTTTCGGCACAAGCAGACGTTTTTATAAAGAATAACTTTTTCTTCTATACCTACTAATAAAAAAGTTTTTCCTCTTCCAAACTCTATCTTACTGTATCTTACCTTTGCTAGAATGTCAAACTTGCGAAATTATTTTAGAATTGTGCACATGGCAATATACAGGGTCCTGCACCTCACCTCCCGTCTTCTATAGCTCCCTTATTAATTAAGTTAGAAGTTTGATATTTCGCAGACCTTGCCTGTATCTTGGTGCGCATTTTAAGAAAATATTTTTTTATACAGGTTGTTCCAAAAAAGTGTGACGCCATAAGGATGTATTTTTTTAGATTACACGCCATATATTTTCTTACTTATTTGGGTGCCTCCTATAATTACCTACATACTCCTAAAATTTTATTAAAATCGATTTAGTATTTATTAGAGGCGACAAAAAATAAAAACTGAAAAATATATATTTTGCACCACTGGTTTTAAAAATGAATAAATAATTTAAATAATTTCATTTTTAAAACCAGTGGTGCAAAACGGATATTTTTCAGTTTTTATTTTTTGTCGCCTCTAATAGTGAATCGATTTTAATAAAATTTTAGGAGTATGTAGGTAATTATAGGAGGCACCCAAATACGTAAGAAAATATATAGCGTGTAATCTAAAAAAATACATCCTTATGGCGTCACACTTTTTTGGAACAACCTGTATAAAAAATATTTTCTTAAAATGCGCACCAAGATACAGGTAAGGTCAGCAAAATATCATAATCCTAACTTAATTAATAAGTGAGCTATAGAAGACGGGAGGTGAGGTGCAGGACCCTGTATATTGCCATGTGCACAATTCTAAAATAATTTGTGTTTCAGTCATAAGTTGTGTTCAGTTTGTTTTTTTTCGCCTCTAATACTGAATCGATTTTAATAAAATTTTAGGAGTATGTAGGTAATTATAGGAGGCACCCAAATAAGTAAAAAAATATGTGGCGTGTAATATAAAAAAATATATCCTTATAACGCCACACTATTTTGGAACACCCTGTATGAAAAAAATATTTTCCTGCAATGCGCCCCAAGATACAGGTGAGGTCTGCAAAATATCAGAATTCTAACTTAATTACTAAGTAAGCTATAGAATACGGTAGGTGAGGTGCAGGACCCTGTATAGTAGTGTATAGGCTACGCCTAGCTATACATTCTGTATGTCTATTATTGTGCGGTAATATGAAACAAATTTGTGATAAATAGTTACCCTATGTCCAAATTTCTAGAATATTTATAATGAAAGCACAATAAACATATATCTGATGCATTTCCATTTACCTCTATAGACCAATAAATATTTTATTTCCCAAAAAGATAACAGGAAAAAAAGTCAATTTAAAATCTGTCATGGCGAATAATTGGATTCAAATTTCCCATAAGTTTTTTATGTGTGCGAAATTTTAAGCACACTGAGGTCAATGGAAATGTTGAAAATTATTAATTTTTCCTGTCACTGGTTTATTAAATAAATTGCACAGTATCGGGTGTAGGTACAACATAGACACGTGATGTTATTTAATATTTAATTAATTCGCATTATATTTAATGTTTATTTTTTGAAGGTAGTAGACATTAAAGAATATCAAAAAAAATTACCTTGTCGGACTTCCATTGTCTTTATTTTATTATTAAACACAACGTTTCGGTTAGTTAGTATATCTAACGGTTTTCGAATGTAAACTGAGTTTACAGGTTCCCCTTAATATAATATATAATAGATACCTATTGATTTTTCTAGCTATGACAAAAAACAATCAAAAGGCTATTGCGAACAATATCTCAGAAGCGGACGACTCCTCGCTTAGATCCCTGAGCTCAGAGGACATCTCACAAGTTGCACCAAGGGGATATTGCTGTGCCAAGTCTATAAACCCAGCTGATGGTCGAGGGAGGAAGCTTCACTTGATACAGATGTTGGTTCTCCCATTCATACCAATTCTGGCATTGATTGTGCAAACGTCTATAATGTTAAGGGAAATAATGATTTTAAAACGAGATAGTATGGAAATTGAAAACCAGGTAGGTATATATTCATAAATACAGTTTTCTTCAAGTTTTGACTTATCTTGTATCATATACTGTGCGAGAAAAAATTATTTGCATCAAAGAGGGCCTTGCATCTAAGAACGTAATGCTTAGCCGTAGAGCTTAATACCTGTTGGGTGTCAGTAACTACCTGAATTAACAATCAATCAGTTATTCCGTCATCTTTGACAATCGTTACAAGTAATTTAATTCATCGCTATTTTTTCCAATTTCTTGAACAATTCACACAATGGGCTTTACGGAACAGCACAAAACATTCATGGTTGAAGCCTATTTTCGAAACGGGGTTAGAGTAAATTGTGAGTGGCAATACAATCCGGGTTTGTGCATGGACGATTTTCACAAACATTTTCCTAACGTTGCTTTTATTGCTGGGGATTTTTATCATTGCCTGAAAAGAACCGTGGCTGTGTTTAGGGAAATAGGTTCTATACAACACAAAAAGGAGCAGGAAGACCATCTGTAAGAACAGAAGAACTTGATGCAAACGTTCGTGAAATAATGCAAAATACGCCAACAAATTGTATAAGACGCCTGTCCCAAGAAGTGGGAAGATCTTATGGAACATGCAGGACTATTCTTAAGATGCAGCTAAATTTATTTTCTTATAGAGTGCAAGTATTCCAAGAAATGCAAGCCGCAGATTTTGAAAGGCGCAGGAATTACTCTCAAAATTTATTGGAAAGAAATGATTTATTAGACCTGACATTTTTTTCGGATGAAGCCTGGTTCCACCTCTCCGGTTATGTGAATTCTCAGCATACACGCATGTAGAGTGGTAAAAATTCCCATTTTTTTGTAGAGTCCACATTGCACCCTCAAAAAATTGGTGTCTGGTTAGCTGTTTCCCGAAGAAGAATTGTTGGTCCTATTTTTTTCCATGACACAGTTACAGCACAGCGGTATAGAGACAATATTTTGAATCCATTTGTGGAGCAATTACTTGACGACAAACTAGGTTTTGGATATTTTCAACAGGACAGTGCAACCGCCCATACAGCCGCCGAAACGATTAACTACTTACGCAATTTTTTCGACGACAGATTGATCAGTTTTTGATCAGACATTGAATTCCCACCTAGATCACCTTGTTTAACGGTTATGAATTACTTCGTTTTTCCTCATTTAAAGAACACTATTTTTAAAACACCAGTTGCAAATTTAGAACAATTTTATTACAAGAAAGTATTATCCAAGAATGTGGTAACATTTCTCCAGAGATGCTGGTCAACACTTTCGAAAATATGAAGAGACGTGTGAATTTATGCTTGGAGCATAAATTGCAAAAGCATGGCCAATTTCAGCAATTTATGTAATTTTTTTTTCTTTCTGTATATTCTTACTTTGTTAATTTTGTAAACAACAAAAATAAATTTGTATTTGTCTACTTATTTTATTACTCATTAGTTTGGCATATCAAGTCATAATATAAATTTGACAAAAATTTAACCTAGATTTGGTTAGATATATCGTCCCCATAAAATATCATTGTGATCTAAACTAGTGATGCCGCCGAGACGAGAAATTCTCGTGTCTCGTCTCGTCTCGTCTCGTCTCGTCTCGTCTCGTCTCGTCTCGTCTCGTCTCGTCTCGTCTCGTCTCGTCTCGTCTCGTCTCGTCTCGTCTCGTCTCGTCTCGTCTCGTCTCGTCTCGTCTCGTCTCGTCTCGTCTCGTCTCGTCTCGTCTCGTCTCGTCTCGTCTCGTCTCGTCTCGTCTCGTCTCGTCTCGTCTCGTCTCGTCTCGTCTCGTCTCGTCTCGTCTCGTCTCGTCTCGTCTCGTCTCGTCTCGTCTCGTCTCGTCTCGTCTCGTCTCGTCTCGTCTCGTCTCGTCTCGTCTCGTCTCGTCTCGTCTCGTCTCGTCTCGTCTCGTCTCGTCTCGTCTCGTCTCGTCTCGCGGCATCACTAATCTAAACCAAGCCATACGTTTTTTTAATCCAAGACCTCTTTGATGCAAATAATTTTTGCTCGCACGGTATTTTTCTGGCATTATATTGCTTCAAATAGTTTAAATGACACTTTTCTCTATACCAATATTTAAAAGAAACAAGTAAATACTTATGTTTATATTAATTCAAATGTAAGTCAATTATTTTTTATTCGAAATGATTAGCCTAGAAGTATTTAGCATCATCGTAATCAGCATAGAAAGCTTAGCAAGGTTTTATCGTAAAATCTAATTTCATATTATGTTCGGAAAGCATATTTGTTGCCCATTTCGATAAGAGGGGCACAAATATCACACCACGTGGCAGAACGCTACTAGCTCATAGAGCAATTTCCGAGTTGCACTTGGAGCCTCATATTCAATATCGTAAACAAGTTTCCAATCGCATATTTTGAACACCCGGTGCATAATTGTGTCTTACCCATGTGGGGTTGTTTCTAAGGCATAATCTGAACGATTACGTCTGCTTTCATTCCATTCCGGTCTTTAAATGATCGCTCTCCGTTTCCTTTGATCTTTACAATAAAATTCCAATATTGTTAACGACAAGGCATTTTATTTTAAGATCCACCAAAAAACAAGGAAACAAAGGTCTACGTAACAATTTGATTGTAAAGGGTGTGCAACTAAAAAGGGACGCCGGCTCGGCTGGATCTTGTATACCGTTTAACGCCCGGCTTGCAGAAAACAATATTTATTATGGAAGTGACTAAGAGGAAGTAAGCGGGTCTTTCTCTAAAGTCCTCATAGAAAAGGTATATCATAACCATAATATCATTTTATAATCTAATGAAAACTCTGGATAAGTTTTGTCTTTAAGCTTTTGGGTGGTAGGAGGGGACAAATATTGCTATGAAAGAATATTCCAAAATTGGGTTTAGCTTATCGGAATATAACAAATTTGAACTGGCTAAATATGCTTTCTTTTGTAAAAACTAGGTTGTTCTGAATTCCGTTGCGACAGCCAGAGGCTGCTATTTAGCAGAATTAACAAGTTCTTCATTTTTCTCAAACCTTTTAAATGCAACGATATATACAGTGTGACCAGTAAAGTCCGCATCATATGGGATTCTTTTTTATTAATAGCTTTATTCGAAATTTGACTTTGGCTTAAAGTTCTGCTTCGATCGAGATGAAAATTTAGCAAAAAAACAGTAGTCACGTGATTCGCATTATCTGTCAAATTTTAATTTTTTCCAAAAAATAATTCACAAGTGGGGTTATTTCTGGAAATATCAAAAAAAGTTATTAGAAAAAGTTTTTTTTAATGCAGTTTCTAGCCCACATGCAAAATTTTAGCTGCATAAGATAATTTTGATTTTTTACCCATATTTTGTAAATTGCACCACTTTTGCAAAATAAGACTCAACGCAACCTACATAAAACTTCTTAGTTTTGACAATGCTTTATTTCAGATAAATTTTCTTTAAAGTAGCGCCATACTAAATGTGTGTTTCTCTACAAAATCAAAATTGGGCTATTAAAATTTGGTCGCATGTGAGGCAAAGTTTATTTGTTTTTGACCCTGTATAAGGTAACTTCATAAAATAAGTATTTTTGAAAACGTAGTTTGTGTCTGAAAGTAATACACCTTAATATTAAGACAAAAAAAGAACACAGTGTCATCAGTAAAGTGTTCATTAAGTGGAAAATAAATTTTAATGGTGGGTAAAAAATCAAAATTATCTTATGCAGCTGAAATTTTGCATGTGGGCTAGAAACTGCATTTAAAAAAACCTTTTCTAATAATTTTTTTCGATATTTCCAGAAATAACCCCACTTTTGAATTATTTTTTGAAAAAAATTAAAATTTGACAGATAATGCGAACCACGTGACTACTATTTTTTGCTTAATTTTCATCTCGGTCGAAGCAGAACTTGATGCCAAAGTCAAATTTTGAATAAAGCTAATAATAAAAACCAATCACATATGGTGCGGACTTTACTGGTCACACTGTATTTTTCAACTTAAGCAAAAAGAAGAATATCTGTCAAAACAGCAAGTCAATATTTTTTTTAACCGGAAATATGGAAAATATAATAAATATAAAAATGAGCTCCGTTGTGATATGGAATTTGTAGGCAAGAAGTTACTAATACCATATGATTATATCTTCTACAAAGCCATAAGCAACACAACACAACAGTTCTTTAAATTAATGTTCTGTAAATTGCATTTATTTACAACAAGAATTATAGAGGATGTTGCAGTAATGGAACAAATTGCAGTAAAATTTTAAGTGAGCTGTAAAACAAAAAAAAAGGCAAGGAGGCTTTGATTTTTAAAATGAAATAGTAAATGTCAAAGTTTAAATGGGTTAAATTTTGATTTATTTACTTAGAAATTCCACTATGCGATTTATTGTTTATAAAAACCTAAAATTCAAAGCTCAAAATAGCATTTTCTGTGTCAAAATGGCCCAACTTAACAAATCTCTGGACACTTTAATTGAAAAAAAATGTTTGGACCTGGCAAAACTGCATTTAACATTTCAATACTTGGTCAAATCGCATAATTTTTTTATTGTTCTTTTGCGTTAATTGCGTTTGAAGAGTGTACTATAATAGGTAGAAGGTACAAGTGTCAGTTATATAATGTTGTCACGTTCTCAATTTAGGTCAACTTCCAGCTAGAACTAATAGAGCTTAAAGTAGGTACTAAATTCTAAAAATAATTTTAGAAATGCTTGTTTTCTCGAATTTACCGGATCTATCATTTTGGTAATTGGGTTGTTACGAAGATATTGATTTCCTATTCATTAAGCTTAGTTAACCTTAACGAAACTTACTTAATCAATTTCTGATTGGTAAAGGTGACATTAAGAAGTAGATTGTAAGTTCTATATCGTATTGTATACCTGTCTAAATAATTGAACGCAAATAGGAAATACTTAAAAATTGCACAAAAGCTACACTTATTAGATGTTTAAAATTGTTAAATAGGCAATTGCCAATATTGGTCTCTAAATTTCCGTAAAACATTGTCAAAAGTAATTCATCGAATTTAACGTATTTCACTTCTGATACCAGACTTTATATCTTAGATATTAGTCGGTCTATGTAGGTAAACATGAATTTAAACTTGATGATGAGATGTAACTATTAAGAATTTACCAGTAATATGGCGGCGCATATAATACCGGTTTCAAGAAAAACTGTTCGCTAGAAGCCAATTAAAATTTTAACTTTACAGTCAAAACAATAGGCATTCGGAATATTTGATACTGATGTAAAGTCAGCAAGTGAAATAAGAAAGTGAAACAGCAATTTTCCAATATTGACATTATAATGATGAAAGAATATTAGGTTATTGTGAAAGTTTATTGTGAAAATAGTTATGAAATATACACGTTTTTACGTATAGAATGAAGGATTATGATAATTAACAATCTATAATACATAAATAAAAGGCGGATTATATGCACTTAAATTCAGCCAAAATATCCGCATATATATGCTTTGTTTGCCTTTAAAATATGAGTTATTTGCATTTTTTTACTAAATATTCATACTGGTTTGCAATATTTTTTAATTTATTATAGTAAAATTAGGTAAAGAAACACATTGGGTTCCAAAAAAATATGTGTATTTTTTAAAAAAATGCAAAAAAAAACAAAGAATAATAAAAGTAAACAATTTTTTAACCTAAAATTGTATAACAGGTATTTATAACTAGATATTTTTTTAAAAATTTACTAAAAAGGATTGTCTTCTATTAGTAAAAATATGTTTGTACATATTGTCCCAAATTCGAGGGTGACCATTGGGATCTCGGAAACTATAAGAGATAGGAACAAGTTTAAATTGTGGCAAAGTTGCACAATTTGATGCTTAATCAAATACCTTTTACAAATTTAGGAAATTCCTAGTCCTTCTCGAGATATCTGGAAAAAAGAGGAATTTTAAAAATTGGTTTTTATTTATTTCTGACTTTATTTAAAGAAGAATTTAAAAATAAATTAGACTTTCTTATTGCCACTTTTTATTCTTTACAAAATGGCATTATCAGATTTTAAATCCGACGTTTCGATGTTTTGGGCCCATTATCAACTTCATTTTTTTTAATAAGGACCTGGATATTTTACCTCGGATATCGAAAGAGCCTATCATTCTAAAAACAGGCATGTATCACACTTGTTGGGTTATTGAACGTTTCGATGAAAAATTACACTAGGCATTATCATCTGCCTAAATATATTCAAAAAATATTCTTTGGGAAACAAAAATAATATATTGAAACCCAATAAGTTAACACAATCAAGAGAAATATTAATACAACAAATTAATTATTAGTATTAATTATCTTATTAAACGAATAACAAAACTTGAACAGCAATAAACAAACTCATAAAAGATATTCAAATTGTAAGCCTTCAGCTTCAATGCATTTTGCACTAAGTCTTCGCAATTTTAGTATTGAACGTTGAATGAACCTAGCGGGAGTTGCTCTAATTTTTCTAATTAAGTTTTGCTGTAGTTAATTTATATTATTTGGTATCTCACGATACAAACAATTTTGTAAATATCCCTACAAAAATAGTCCAGCGGATTTATGTCTGGACTTCTAGCAGGCCATCGCACGGGTCCCTGGTTTCCAATCCATTTATTGGGAAACAGTATATTTAAATAGTTTGTAATAATCCGTCCATTATGAGGAGGAGCGCCGTCTTGTTGCCACCATAACTGCCGCAAAATATTTAGAGGCTCATCTCCAAGGTGCTCAAAAATATGATTTAATATTAGTATACCTCTCAGATGCTAAGCTACCCTCGTATATTATAGGACCGAGAATTTTATTCCTCCACATGCCCACCCACACATTAAATGAAGTTCGCCCCTGTGGTCTCACTTCTTGATGTTGTCGGGGATTGTCTATTGACCAATAATATTCATTATGCCGATTAAATAAACCGCTTGTTGAAAAATTACACTCGTCGGTCCAGATTACCTTTGACAAAAAATTGTTGTCTTCTACAAGTTTATTTTGCAGCCAATTGCAAAAATCCAACCTCCGGATATCATCACCAGGTCTAAGTGTTTGGCTTAGATGTATTGTGTAAGGTCGATATTCGTTTGAATTTAATGTTCGCCATATTCGCATTCTAGGTGTTTGTAGCTCATTTTCAAAAAGCCTAGTTGAGCTGCGGGGTGCATTATTGACATTAAAATAGAAAAATATGAATAGCAAAATTAAGAAAAGGTTCATTACAAATAATCGTACCGTGTTCAAAATATTTTCCTCTTTATCTGCATCAATTCGACGACCGTATTTATTTCTAGGCTTGCTGAAGTTTCCGAATTCCAACAAGTTTTTATTCAATTGAGCAAAAATATTTTCATGCGGTTGCACTCGTTCGGGATATTGGATTAGATATTGTTCACAAGAAATTCTAGAGTTTCTATTTGAACTATAATAAATGCGTAACATATCACGCTTTTCCATATTTGAAAACATATTTTACGGTGAAACACAATAGCAAAAAATATTTCAATAACTAACAAACATGCCAACACAAGTCTGCCATAATGGTTTAGCGTATAATGTTTTGTTTCATAGCTACCTTCAATTTATTATTTAAATTTTGTCTGATTTTTCCTTATAAAATATGAAAACGTTCAATAACTCAACAAGTGTGATACATGTCTGTTTTTAGAATGATAGGCTTTTTCGATATCCGAGGTAAAATATACAGGTCAGTATTTAAAAAAATGAAGTTGATAATGGGTCCAAAACATCGAAACGTCGGATTCAAAATCTGATAACGCTTTTTGTAAGGAATAAAAAGTGGCAATGAGAAAGTCCAATTCATTTCAAAATTCTTCTTTAAATGAAGTCAGGAAAAAATAAAAACAAATTTTTAAAATTTCGCTTTTTTCCAAATATCCCGAGAAGGACTAGGAATTTCCTGAATTTGTAAAAGACATTTGATTAAGCACCAAATTGTGCAACTTAGCCACAATTTAAACTTGTTCGTATCTCTTATAGTTTCCGAGATCCCAATGGTCACCCTCGAATTTAGGACACCCTGTACAAAGAGAAGCTTGTTTCAACATCTACCGATGTAATCGGACAATACTGCAACTTATGTAGCAAAATATAAGGCCAAGATACAACTCTGTTGGATGGCTTACCCTCATATAAATGCTTTTCACTGCAGTTAAGTATTTAAATCGTTCATTTTTTTACAGTTAGGTACATCCCATTTGTTCCTTACTTGGCCAACAATGTTGTTACATTTAGCAGAAAAAGGTTCAACAATACTAATTGAGTCTCTTAAACTTAAATTTTTACTCTCCAACGAGGATATTATGTCCGGTATAAAACTGAAATTAACCTTAATAAAAACAAGATCTTTAGCTACACTTGCACTTTTTAACAACTCTTTACTTTGCACAACACTCTGCGAATCGTCATCTAACATCTAAATCCAAAATTAGTTATTTAATGGCTTCGAAATGCTCTGCGTAGAATATTGCTGCCTTAATCCATGTAATTACAGGTTCTGGATGTAAACTAACTCCTGGTGATCTCTCCTTATACAACTGCATTCTTAGAGGTGCTTTTAGAAACACTTTTTTTACATTTGAAATTAATTTATTTACCAAAGGTTTAATTACCAGAAGTATAAATTACAAATTGATATAAATACAGTTTGTTAAGCAGCTAATATTAACGCATAATTAAGTGACAATAAACAACCCCTAACAATATACCCCGAAAACCCCCAATAAATACCTTGTGGATAACCGAAGTGTAAATATAATTATTATAATCTTCAGATCGGAAAATCTCTGAAATAAGTACCTAATTGGACATTAAACATTTAGCGTTTTAAATTTTTTGATAAAGCGGAAAACATAAAAATATGCTCTTAAAATAATAATATGCCTTTTGTATATATTCCGCCATTTACACATAACGAAACCAATCAATATAAAATGATCTAACCTTCAATATTATTGTGTTCACCTGGTATATTTTCCTAAATATCTTACACACCGTGTATCGTTTAGGCCAGTATTGACAAAAGGTGTGTATTCCTAACTTTTTCCATATCCTTAATACCCTAACAGTCATTTGTTAACTTAATTACACGGGGCAAATGACAAATTAAAATATATGGTCACCTAGAGTAATTACCGGTTGTCCTTTAAATATATTTGTAATTAAAATTTAAGGGTGGCTAGACTCCTTTAATTAAGTTATTTAATGAAACCGCGCGTCGTTTGTTTTGTTTCGTGAACAAATTTGTTTTGTTAAGAGTCTATTATACGAGTGAGAGAAACTGCGACCGCACTAGATCGAGCTTCTAGAGGTTTTATTCAATTTATTTGTTAGTTTGGTATGGTTATCCGAAGTAATTTTCGTATAATTTAGGAGTAAACGTACTGATTTAGGCGTACTGGGTCGGCCATTTTAAATTTGAATCATGTTATCACCTTTTACACTCTCCAGATACCGTGAAAAATTACACCGCCATGTATTATACCGCCATTTTTATCTATACTGTTATACAATGTCACCAGTAAAGTCCGCATCATATGGGATTTTTTTTATTAATAGCTTTATTCAAAATTTGACTTTGGCATCAAGCTCTGCTTCGATCGAGATGAAAATTAAGCAAAAAAATAGTAGCCACGTGATTCGCATTATCTGTCAAATTTTAATTTTTTCCAAAAAATTATTCAAAAGTGGGGTTATTTCTAAAAATATCGAAAAAAGTTATTAGAAAAAGTTTTTTTGAATGCAGTTTCTAGCCAACATGCAAAATTTCAGCTGCATAAGATAATTTTGATTTTTTACCTATATGTATTTTGTAAATTGCACCGCTTTTGCAAAATAAGACTCATCGCAACCTACATAAAACTTCTTAGTTTTGACAATGCTTTATTTTAGATACATTTTCTTTAAAGTAGCGCCATATTAAATGTATGTTTTTCTACAAAATCAAAATTGGGCTATTAAAATTTGATCGCATGTGATGCAAAGTTTATTTGTTTTTGACCCTGTATAAGGTAACTTCATAAAATAAGTATTTTTGAAAACGTAGTTTGTGCCTGAGAGTAAAAAAATAAAAAATAAAGTAAAGGGGTTTTAAATTAATTCGTTGACAATAGATAAACTTTACGTTAAGTTAAACTAAAATTTATTTTCCACTTAAAAAACACTTTACTGAAGACACTGTGTTCTTTTTTGTATTAATATTAAGGTGTATTACTTCTAGACACAAACTACGTTTTCAAAAATACTTATTTTATGAAGTTACCTTATACAGGGTCAAAAACAAATAAACTTTACATCACATGGTACCAAATTTTAATAGCCCAATTTTGATTTTGTAGAAAAACACACATTTAATATGGCGCTACTTTAAAGAAAATGTATCTGAATTAAAGCATTGTCAAAACTAAGAAGTTTTATGTAGGTTGGGCAAAAGTGGTGCAATTTACAAAATATGGGTAAAAATCAAAATTATCTTATGCAGCTGAAATTTTGCATGTGGGCTAGAAACTGCATTTAACTGCATTTTTACTTTAAACGGTGGTTCGGGTTTGTGGATCCAATGCATTGAATCTAGCCATTTAAAAAAAATGGATCCACTGCTTTAAATCTAGCCATTTCAAAAAGTCATTGTTAAATTAGTGACAGTATTCGATCTCTACTCTGAACCTCTCTATGACTATCTCTACTCAAAAATTTGTACACTAATTAACTAATTAACAATAACTCAAACTAAAAAATGAAAAATAAATATAGTTTAAAAAACTAAAAAACACGCTTTAATAACACTGGCCGACAAAAATTTTTTTTTTGTTGTAACACAAAGCTAAATAGCATATTGTGGTAGAATGAACCTATCCAAATACGAAAATGAGAAAAAAAAGTTGCAACACGTAACGTTTTCTTGTTACATTTATAAAACCACATTTAATGTTACAATATTTAATATCTTTTGAAATAATAATTTGAGAATTTTTTAACTGTGTATATCGACTATATTTAAATTTTAACACCTACTAAACATACCTTACATCTAAGAAAAACACAAACATTAAAAATATTAGCTGAACACACTAATTAAATTTTATTTTTTCCTTTTATGAGGGGTCATATCTTCCCTTTTCAAAAACCAACAGGAATCACCCATCATGGCTGGATTCCATCGTCCTTGATAGCGAATTTCCATTGTCCTGATATGGTGGAACCTTTCACCCTGCTCGTCACTGACTGCTCCCAAATTTTCAGGAAAAAATGACAGATGGGAATGGAGGAAGTGAATTTTTAATGACATTCGGGCACCAAGCGATTTGTAGGAATCTAAAAGTTCATCAACAACTGTTGATAGTTTGCATCCATATTGTTGCCCAAAAAGCCCCTTACTATACTAACAATTGAGTTCCATGCTCTGAGTTCCTGCCTGGTAAGCTTCTCTGTAAAGTTGACATCGTCCAGCAATTTTCTGATTTGTGGCCCAATAAAAATGCCTTACTTTAATTTGGCATCACTTAACTAGGGAAAGACTTGTCTTAGGTATTTGAATCCATCACCGTCTTTATTCATAGCTTTCACAAAGTTTTTCATCAGCCCAAGTTTAATGTGAAGAGGAGGCAGAAGGACTTTTTTGGGGTCTACAAGAGGTGCAAACTTAACATTTTGAGATCCCGGCTGAAATTTACGTCTTTGTGGCCAATCTTTTATTACATAATGCTGATCTACTGCACGACTGTCCCACAAACAAAGAAAACAGCAATATTTTGTAAATCCTCCCTAAAGTCCTACTAAAATTCCTACAATTCAGGAAAAATCTTGTCGGCCAGTGTAATTAGTCAAACTAAAAAGCGGAAAAGAAATATAGTTTAAAATAATTCTTGAATTTCTTAATTTAGGCAGAAAATGATAATGGACGATAAACATTAGTATTATTGTGAAAAAAGCGTGGGGCGCTTTGTGCTATATTATTCGTATATCGAGTTAAACTGTATTCATTTTCCGCTTTTTAGTTTGATTAATAATTATTACAACGTGTTTTTTAGTTTTTTTAAACTATATTTATTAGGATTAAATATCAAAATTGCTTTGTACAGATAATTAAGACTATGGTGTTTAAGCTGTTTATTATTTCAATAAAATTCTAATCAGAAGTCAGATTTGCCATTATACCCATTACTCAAGGCATGTCAGTTCCAATTTTGACTGATATTGTTTATTTTATTGTTATATGTAACATTTACCTAAATTCCTATGGTTTTTGCCCTAAACCTCGAAATATTGTAAAACAAAAAAGTGACATTTCTCCCCAGTAAATATAAAATATTCACATAACAGGAGCGTAAAAATCAAACAGATATACTACCTAAAATTATTATAAAAATATTATTATTTTCTGCCTATATTAAGAATTTCAAGAATTATTTTAAACTATATTTATTTTCCGCTTTTTAATTTGATTAATTATTAAAGGGTGTTTTTTAGTTTTTTTAAACTATATTTATTATGTTAAAAGGTTAGGAGAATAAAAATATTTAGTCAAAATGCGCATACAGTGTAGTACAAAAAGTTTGGACCATTCAAATAAAAGTATAGGCGCCCCCCACAAAAACGGTCGACCAATTTGTATTCCTTATGCCGAAAAAGTCCCATATACGAGATTTCGTCAAAATATTATGAGCGTAGCAAAAGATATTGCAAAAAAACTGCAAATAAAATTTAACTTTAACACCCCGTAACTTCGTTAATAATCAATTTTCAAAAAAATGTTATGGGAAGAGATGACTTTTATTTTCGGTCTAGCATTATCCCTTAAATTTTTTCCGGACGCCCTGTATATTATAATAATAAAACGGTTTCCAAGAATCTGTACGCAGAGGCGTCGGCGTCGACGAAAAATTAATATATGAACAAAATATAATAAGTAGCCCTCAGACTGTGAATTAAATAAACGACATTTTAACCGTGATTAGGAGTAAATTATGTAGAATTTTATTATTTTTAAATTAACTGTATAATACTTTATTTATTCCATAGAATAGAGCAAAATAAATAAATCATTTACACCGAGGTGTAATATGTTGGGATTGCTGGGGGGCTAGGGCTGATCTTATTCATTAAAAAATGCTTAGCAATGTTTTGTAAAATCGTGTAAAAATATGTAAAATATAGCGAGCTAAATTGTAGTAAATAAAATACAAAACGCATATTTTAACTGTGTCCAAATTGGTCATTAGTAAAAAGAAATTACTGTTAAAATAATCTTTGTTTTGTTTATGTAGGATTAAAGCCGAATCATTCCGTCATCAATCAAAGAGAGACAGGTAGGGGGAATTCGGTGATATTTACCAAAATGAATGCAGAATGTAACCCATCATGTAATCCGAGATAAAGCAAGTCACGTCGGTGAATAATTGTCCAAATATTTTAATTCGCATCAGTGCATTTCGTAGTATCTTGATCCCTAAGGGATAGTAACGAATTCAGGGGAGGGCCTATGGGGCTACAGCCCCCCTGTCGCTTTTCCAGAACCCCAAAATAAATATTTTAAAATTACTAATGGCTGCATCCACCAATTTACACTTTAATCAGAATTATTCAATTTGCTTTAATCGCGATTTGGTTAATTTGCGAAAAACTTGGCAACATTGCTTGTTGACTTGGTTTCTTCCATAGACAATTTACCTTTAGATAAGCAAACAATAATCACGAATGTGGCACGTTTATGGCCTCGCGCATGTAAACAAAGCTAGACACTATTAGACATGCGCACTGCAAAATTATCGTTTGACGAATGGGAAAATAGACAGGTCCGGGCTTTAAAATTTAAATTCTTGTCAAAAAATTTAACTTTCTTCTCAATTTTTGATCAAGTTGGGAAAAAAGGTAGTGATTTCTGGCTTTTTAGTAGTAGCAAACCTATCAGATTTTAAGGATAGAAAATTGCTTTTAAGGTTTTGTTTTTAAAATTTCTTTAAAAATTATTCGTCGTCGTGTTTTTAATTCGAAAAGGAAGAGAACAAGAACAGGTGAATTAAACTAGTCTTATAAAATCCAATATAAAAACAAACAAAACCAGCAAAATAACCCATCTACGGTGTTATCGCGTGCCTCTAACATCAAGTCAAATTTTAGTTGGTACCTACCTATAAACTTGTATTGATTTTTACAATTTGGTAAAAACTTGGGTACCTACGTGTAAAACATTTTCAAGCAAAATTTCTTGTTCAAGAATTTGAAGGGTTTGCCCGAGAACTTGACCCGTGTCTACTGGCTTTATTAAAAGCTGAATGTCGGGGTGTATAGATTTTAACCAAAAAATTAACCAACCAGCAACTTTGACAGAATTAATTTTCTCACAATGAGACACAATTCACTAAACTACACAAAAACTAGAAATCCTTAAATATAAAACACCCACAAACCACGATAGCTAAGAAAACTACAAGGAATCCAGTCCGGTTCTGCGGGAGGGTATTTTGAGCATGTCGCTAAAGTAGGACAGGCCGATAAAACAAGGTTTGTGCGCATGCACGAAGGTGTCCAGAGGGAAGGCAGCTAACCGGCGAGTCATGCGCTCGGACGTATTTTTTCACCCATAAAACGTAACTTTTGTTTGCGCAGGAGATAAGCTGTACGTATCTAAAGATAAATTGTCTATGGTTTCGTCATTGTTTTTTCTGTACTCGCTACTACCAGCTCGTCCGTTCAGCCTGCGAGTGCGAGGGAAAAGTAAAAGTAATGTAAACAGTTGCTGTCAAGTCCATTTTTCCGTGTTTGCTTCGATTTGCTTAAAATCTTGAACACGCACTCAAAAAAATGCAAATGAAGCTTATCGTTATACAGTATGTATCTGCCAAATGGAATAAATTCGATAATAAATACATGAGGGCGTGTTCGGAAAAACGCTCGGACACGTCGATTGGTATTTCTAATTGCGCATTTTTTTCAATAAAAACCTTTTATACCAGGTGTGTTATGTAACAATGGCCAATATTAACTTTCTTATTTTAAATGCAACACCCTGTATATTATTTAATTTTTGGATTTTTCAGAAAATTTTATACATATTTCATGTATAATATTCTATACCTATCTTCAACTGTTTCGGAAACATTAAGTGTTATCAGATTTATTGCATTTTCTGGTTTCTTTTTACTGACATGAAATAAAAAAAAGATATAAATAGTTTTGTTTACTTTTGTTTAAAATTCCTGACTTTAGCAAATTGTTGTCAGTCTTAGGGTATGGTCCGAAAGTAACTAGTGTCGTGGTTTAGCGTTCCGTATTTAACCAAATGATAGCGGTAACCAAAAAATAGGTTTATTTTGGAACACGGTTTTCGGATATGACATCACCCAAATGTCAAAATGCTCACCGGCTTTAAACGCCGGTTACAAGTGGTTTTTCCTGTCACTTGTCATTATAAAATATTGTTATGAATTTAATTTCAAAATATTTGGCCGATGGTTGGTAATTTATTAAGAGAATGAATCTCAATGAAATTATAAGTAAGTGTATTTAGCATTTCTGTAAATTATCAGTCTGTCGTGAACTTTTCAAAATTAAAGGTTATGATTTTAACGAACATGGTGATTTTTCGTCCCGAATATAACCGGATTTTTATGGTTGATCTGTCATTTGTCGAGGTTACCGTGGTTACTGGTGGTGATATTCGGACCATACCCTAAATATAACGACGTCACTTGTCACTTTTTGTCACCAGAAAAATATTTTTTTTCCAAATTTATTTTTTTATCTAGAGGGCTAGGAATACCTTAAAATCACTTATTTCAGTTCTCTAATCTTGGGAAAAATACAATTTTACTATTTTTGATCCAATGCTATGTGCTATGTAAAATTTAATCTTTAAAGTTGTATAACTAATTTTTTTTAAACGGCAACATGGTGGCTTGTCGGGTTAAGAAAAAAGAGGATTTTATTACGATTCTTTTGATACCACACACTATTAGGTTTTAGAAAAGCTGTCATTAAAAAACTTTAAAGGGTAAACTTGGATCTTTCTTAAAATGAAGCATCTTTTGAGAATAAATTTTAGATTTAAATGCAGCAGGTAGCCTGTGACACATTGTTATATTTAGAATGTCATATGGAGTAAAAAAAAGGAAAAATATACCAGGTGTCCCATTTAAAAATCGAAAGTTTATGTTACTTCCGGTTAAACCGGAAGTTTTATATCGTTGAGTCACTTGTCAAAAAATACAGTTTTATGTCGTATAAAAATCCCCGAAATTTCATTCCATTATCTTGAAAAACAAAAAAGTTAGATGGGCGAACCACCTTCCATGGACACCCGGTATATACAGGGTGTTCCGATGATCATGTTACAAAATTCTAGGGTAGATAAAACACACGAAAATAAGAAAAAAGTTCATGTGAACATGGGTCCGGAAACGCTTCTTCAGGGAGCTAGGGCCCTTCGAAGATGACCTTCAAAAACTACTTTTCGTTTTATAGCTTCGGTACTACTGCAGCTATCGCAACCAATTTTGGGACATGAAATCTAGTTCGTAGGTTCATCAATTTGAGCCTTCCGGATTTTGTCACCTTTAACCAGGGGCGTACAAACCAAGGGGGTATTTGAGTAAATTTGACCCTACTCCTCTTAGGCTTTAATTTCTTACCATTTTTATATCTGATTATGATTCTCCAATGCCTTTTACATAAAAAAGGTACTCTTAGTAAAAATCGCTATCTGTCACAGTTTCCTCTGAAAATGGCTAAATCCAATCAATAATAAATTATTGGTCTTAAACCAATTATTACGTTGAAATATGAAAATGAGGTTCAGTACAGATAGTTGTCAAAAATCTGTCAATAAAATATTGTGTCGCCAGTGAATCATGGATTATACTTTCGCCGAATATGCCGATATGCTATTAATTTATGGCGAAGTTCATTGCAATGGAAGAGCCGCTTCAAGATTGTATCAGGAGCGGTTTCCTGAGAGGCGTGTACCTGCTCACACGCTATTCGAGAGGGTAAATCAGCGCATAAGGGAAACTGGCTCCGTGAAAATAATGAGGCCAGATAATGGCGCTCAAAGAACTGTACGAACTCCAGAATTTGAGGAAGAGGTACTCCGACAATTCGAGGAAAATCCTAGTGTTAGTACCCGAGCTGTTGCAGAATCCATGAATGTAAGTCATGTACGTGTATGGGAGATTGTTAACGAACAACTTCTTCATCCTTACCATCGCCAAAAAGTACAGGAATTGAGACCAAATGATTATGCACCCCGCGTAGAGTTTTGCGAGTGGTTTCTTCAACAGTGTACACAAGAACCCCAATTTCCGAAATTTGTGCTTTTCTCTGATGAGGCTGTTTTTACGAGAGAAGGTATTTTTAATTCACGGAATAGCCATGTGTGGGCGGAGGAAAACCCTCATGCTCTTCAAATAAGAGGGTACCAACATCGATTCTCGGTGAACATGTGGGCTGGAATTGTTGGAGAACGTCTAATTGGACCAATCATGTTGCCTCCTCGACTAACTGGGACGGTGTACCTCAATTTTTTAAGATACACCTTACCTGAGTTATTGGATGAGCTGTCCCTCGACATACGTCGGAATCTATAGTTCCAGCATGATGGAGCACCCGCTCATTTTGCACATGTCGTACGTGAGCACCTCGATGATCGTTTTAGAGGACGTTGGATTGGACGTGGAAGCGATGTCAACTGGCCAGCCCGGTCCCCAGATTTAACTCCTATGGATTTCTTTCTTTGGGGACATATGAAAAGCCTTGTATATGAAACTCCAGTTCAGTCGGAGGAAGATTTGGTGGCTAGGATTTCTGTTGCGGCTGAAATGATCCAAACCATGCCTGATGTTTTTACTGACGTCAATTTAAATATGCTACGTAGGTGTAATACATGTATTGAACGTGGTGGCAGGCATTTTCAACAATTGTTATTTTGAATTTATTTTGGTACGTACAGGGTCAGTCAACGACAGCGTTAGTAAATTCATCTTCAAGGCAAAAATTTGCTCTGCCTTATCCTTGACTCACTCGTTAAACCTGTTTAATTGTTTTTTTTTTGAAATATTTTGTATACGTTCCCTTTTACTTTTTATACCCCCAATTTCGAAAAGGCAATAAATCTCTCTAATCTAATTTATTTTCATTAAAGAAAAAGATTTGACTAACTTATAATGCTCACTATCTGTACTGAACCTCATTTTCATATTTCAACGTAATAATTGGTTTAAGACCAATAATTTATTATTGATTGGATTTAGCCATTTTCGGAGGAAACTGTGACAGATAGCGATTTTTACTAAGAGTACCTTTTTTATGTAGAAGGCATTGGAGAATCATAATCAGATATAAAAATGGTAAGAAATTAAAGCCTAAGAGGAGTAGGGTAAAATTTACTCAAATACCCCCTTGGTTTGTACGCCCCTGGTTAAAGGTGACAAAATCCGGAAGGCTCAAATTGATGAACCTACGAACTAGATTTCATGTCCCAAAATTGGTTGCGATAGCTGCAGTAGTACCGAAGCTATAAAACGAAAAGTAGTTTTTGAAGGTCATCTTCGAAGGGCCCTAGCTCCCTGAAGAAGCGTTTCCGGACCCATGTTCACATGAACTTTTTTTCTTATTTTCGTGTGTTTTATCTACCCTAGAATTTTGTAACATGATCATCGGAACACCCTGTATATATATATATAATAACTAAAGAAAATATGTATTTTAAAACACGCCACCTAATAAGATTAATTGACTTAAGTAAGATATAAGTATGAAAAGGGTAAAAGCTACCATATAACACACCCCGTGTGTCAATATGTATAGATTGGGGCCATTTACCACCAGCGCCAGCGGGGACATTATTGCCGATATCGAACGGGCGAAACACACACTTTTACTGTTGTTAATTTCATTACATTGTTAATTTCAGTGTCAAACTAATTAGGTCGTTCGGGAGTCGTTTTTTTTTGCTTGTTGCGAATTTATGCTGTGTTGTAATATCTTAATTGAAATACCAATGAAAGTTTTATGGGATTTCTATGATTGTTTTATTAAATGAGAATAACAAGCTTTTATATGTAACATATATTATTATAGGTACACAGTGTGTTTCGATGACATTTTAACTTTTCATATTACAGTGTCCGCAAGAAAGTCTGCATCAAATGGGATTTTTTTTATTATTAGGTATAGGTAAAAATTGAAAAAGCAGTTAGTTTTTGCTTACCTAAAAATCAAAAATGACGTATACTGAAGCAGCTGCACGACTTGCGTTACCTGTAAACTTTGACATTTTTAATAAAATAGGTTCAAAAATGCCCTTATTTATCAAAATATCGAAAAACTTTATTCAAGAAAGTTGTTTATTAAGGCATTTTTAGCCGCTGTTTGAAATATTGATAGTCTAATAAAATTTTTATTTTTTGACAGGTTCTTGAAAGTTTTGATCAACCCTCGTAGATTAACTTTTATACATCGATGTAAAACCATTTACCTTTACTTCATTTGTAATCTTAATACAATTTTGTGTAAAATTTTTGTTTCCAATTATTTATTTTGCTTCAAAAACTGAAATTGTTATTGATCAGTATGTAATGTTTGATGCAAAGTTTATTTAATTACATCAGTTTTGCCAAAACCGACGTTTCTCATTTTTCTTAAGTTAGTTAACAGATGTACAAAAACAGGCCATTTAGAGACATTAACAATTTAGACTTTAGAGAATATCATCCGGCACTGTATTTCTGAGATAAATCCAGATTTTATAAGTAACGCTGTAAGACACGTTTCAAAACAAACTGAAAGTTGTATAGAACGGGAGGGCAGACATACAGAAATGTAATAGTTATTAATAATTATAGTAAATAGATTTAGCAAACTGATTTGTTAAAAGAATTCTTTATTATTAATATTAATTATTAATGCATCGCCTACTTGTAAACTATATTTTTGTTTAATAAAATGTTTCGAGCGATTAATATTTATTCTTCTTGATTCAATATTAATTAAGTAAAATTTCAACGAAAGCTTCCTAATATTTTCTCTTTTTACATCTGTTTACAAACTTAAGAAAAATGAGAAACGTCGGTTTTGGCAAAACTGATGTAATTAAATAAACTTTGCATCAAACATTACATACTGATCAATAACAATTTCAGTTTTTGAAGCAAAATAAATAATTGGAAACAAAAATTTTACACAAAATTGTATTAAGATTACAAATGAAGTAAAGGTAAATGGTTTTACATCGATGTATAAAAGTTAATCTACGAGGGTTGATCAAAACTTTCAAGAACCTGTCAAAAAATAAAAATTTTATTAGACTATCAATATTTCAAACAGCGGCTAAAAATGCCTTAATAAACAACTTTCTTGAATAAAGTTTTTCGATATTTTGATAAATAAGGGCATTTTTGAACCTATTTTATTAAAAATGTCAAATTTGACAGGTAACGCAAGTCGTGCAGCTGCTTCAGTATACGTCATTTTTGGTTTTTAGGTAAGCAAAAACTTACTGCTTTTTTAATTTTTATCTATACCTAATAATAAAAAAAAATCCCATTTGATGCGAACTTTCTTGCGGACACTGTATATCGTACCTACTTACAACTAGAGGTGGGCAATCCGGATCTTATTTGGATCACCGGATCCGGCTCAGTACAAAGATCCGACTCACTGAACCGGGTCGAGGATTCGTCGCTCAAAAAATTACAACGCAAATATGTCTTTCAGTTTCGCTGTTGAAGAATTTTTGTTTAGTCAAAGCTTATTTAATTTTTTCTCTTAATTAAATTATTAGTAGCTGTAAAAGTCGACTAAAATACCGAATGAATTTATTTTGAACTTAATTGACTGGGTCAAAAAACTGTACTGGATTTGCTGAATTTATTTCCAGTAACAAACTCACACTATACAGGGTGTCCGGAAAGGATGAGCAAAAATTTAGGGGATAATTCTAGACCGAAAATAAATGCTATCTCTCTCTATAACATTTTTTCGAAAATTGATTAATAACAGAGTTACAGGGTGTTAAAGTTAAATTTCATTTGCAGGTTTAAAATACATTAATTTACTAGAACAATAAATTAAACATTTAAATCAAAGGTTCAAAGTGACGTCGTTCCTCTTCAATGCATAAATTGATTATTCTTAAAAAATTCCTACGAACTCCATGGAATATTCCTTCCTTTGCTATACTATGTTTAAGGTTAAAAACAAATTAAAATTATTTCGTATTCATTACATGCAAGCAATTGTATTTCAGCGTTTTTCTCGAAAGCGTTTAGATTTATCGAAACAAAAGTAGTATACCTTTTTTATATCAAACTAGCGTGTACCCGGCATGCGTTGCAACCCACTGGTATAAATACAAACCCGAACAAACCCGATATATTAATACCCGGCATGCTACTTTCTGAAATTGCACCCGTGCGAAGCCGGGGCGGGTTGCTAGTTATACATAAAAACCTTCCTCTTGAATCACTCTATCTATTAAAAAAAACCGCTTCAAAATCCGTTGCGTAGTTTTAAAGATTTAAGCACATATCGCTCACCGGCGACAATAGTGGCACATCTCAAAAAAGTACAAAACACATTAAAACACGTAAAACAATTTAAAATTTGATGAAGTTTCATCCATCAATACTGGCATAAAATTAGTTCAGATAGTCTCTTCGAGGGGGCTCTTGTGTCACTACGGAATACCGCGTGCCGAGCCCCTTATGTTGCATCAACACTGGCATATTTTCAGTGTGCCGTTGACTGTGCTTAGTTAGGCTTCGTTATAGTTGAGCAATAGTGACACATCTAAGAAATAGCAACGATTTGTTTCTGCATTAGTGGCACATTTAGAGTTGTGCTACTATAACTTTGTGTTTTCGGCTATTTTAGTTAAATTTAGTAAAAAGTCCAAGTAATTAATGAAACACGTTCAAGGACATCCCTCTCTACTTTTCCAGATTTTGAACTGAAGAAAGCTTACGATAATCCTATACGTATTGCTAAGAAAAAAATATGATGACCTCATGTTTTTGTTAAAAACGGAAACTATTAAAAATTGTCACAGTTATTTTTATAACAGTTTAACTTTTAAATAAAAAATGATTAGACGTCAAGTAAGACTGAATTTCCAAAAAATGTAGTTGTATTTTTAACGTAGGATAGCTTTCTGTTGTTTCGTATTTCTCTTTGATAACAGCATTTTTCAATAAAGCAAGAGTATTTCCTATATTTTCTTTTTATTTAAAAATAACAACATTTGATTACATTTTCATAAGTTTTCATCAAAACCGTGTCACTTGATTTCAACAATAGTGGCACATCTAACAAATATCACCTTTTTTAAAAACAAAAAAGTAGCTTAGTATTACCCAATAATTTCGCACATAAAAACCCACCAATAATCACAGTCAAGTTTATTAATGATATTGAAATGACATTACAACATGAAAAAATAAAATAACGCAAACTTTAAATGCAGTTTTCTCCATAATGTTTAATTTTGAGTTCTGCCACTATTGTCGCCGGTGAGCGATATAGGGATATAGGGACAGACGGGCGATAGCGACTTTGTTTTATACTATGTTAAGAAGGTTAGGAGAATAAAAGTATTCAGTCAAAATGCGCATACAGTGTAGGACAAGACAGTTGGAACCATTCAAATTAAAGTATAGGCTTCTACGTGGCGCCATCTACAAAATGCAAAGAAACGGTGGGCAAATTTATATTTCTCATCCCGAAAAAGCCTCATATACGAGATTTCGTCAAAATATTATGATCGTGGCAAAAGGTATTGTAAAAAATAAAATTTAACTTTAACACCCTGTAATCCCGTTAATAATCAATTTTCGAAAAAATGTTATGGGAAGAGATAGCATTTATTTTCGGTCTGGAATTATCACCTAAATTTTTTGCGTATCATTTCCGGACACCCTGTATAACCACAAACCTGTAAGTAGTAAAGACCCAATTGTTGTACATTTTTACTTGATCGCTCACCATTCCGCCATTTTCTTCCTCTAGCCAAATTTACATATTTATCGAAAATACCATGCAAGATTTCCCCAAGAATATTTGTTAATTCCATGAGCTGTAGCAACTGCTGTAATAAAAGAGTAATCCATTGGTATGTCCCTCATAGTGAAGTTTATTTCAATAATTAATCTACTACTTGCAAAATGTCAATAAAAAAAATTACTTAAAAATAACATTTCGACAGAAATTATTAATGATCTGGTCTGCATGTTAAAGACATAATATTATGCCTTAAATCGCTTTTCAATAAATTAATAAATACAAAAGCAACTTTAAAATTTAAAAAAATCTCTGATTAACGAGAGAGGGCTGAGCTTTTAGTATTGAAAATACTATTAGGATCGTGTTTACGCAAACTTTGCATTGCATGTCGATGTCGCTCATGTCGATGTCGCTCATGTCGATGTCGCTCTGCCGTCTGTCGCGGCCAACAGCGCAATATCTAGATCGGTCTTGTAACATAATACTCTGATAACACTTGGTAGAAATATAAATATGAATCAGCGTAAAGTCGGCAAGTAAATAATGAATAATGTTTAGTTTAGTTTGTGTTTTAAAGAACGCCATAGTAACTTTGTTAAAAAGTGTTTTATTGAGATAAGTTATAACTAAGGTAAGTTCACGTTATTTAAATCGGAATATTATATCGAAAAAAAAAGCGGGAGGCAAAAAGTTGGAGCACAATAATTGCATATTACAGGGTCCGCCCAAATTTGGTTAACAAATGGGATAATTTTTTTATTATTGATTTCTCAGAAAATGTTATTGTACCGGGTGATTGTCTATATTTTGCACCCCTACCTATCTCATGAAAATCTTCATGGTCTATTTTGAACGCTTGGGTAATTAAGTATAATTTAAAAACATAGCATAAGTAGGCTTAGACAATATGACCGATTGAATATAAGGCAATTGTTCACCTTGGTTGGTCTGCTATGTGAATATTATTGTTTATAAACAAATTAATATTAATTATTCTTAAAAATAAAACCATACATTTAATATAATATGTTTTAGTTAATATACAGGGTGTCCCAAACGTAATGGGACACAGAGCAACAGCAGGCTCCTTAAGGCGAAATAATGCGATTTATTTAAACTTGCATTATCCCAAAATTGATAACAACCAAGATAAAGGGTGTCAAACTTTTATTTTTGTTTTCGTTTTTTTGGGATTATTTATAGTTCACCTTGGTTGGTCTGCTATGTGAATATTATTGTTTATAAACAAATTTATATTAATTATTCTTAGAAATAAAACCATACATTTAATATAATATGTTTTAGTGAATATACAGGGTGTCCCAAACGTAATGGGACACAGAGCAACAGCAGGCTCATTACATGACATAGGTCATTAAAATTTTAAAGCTGTGTCAGGTATTTTCAATACATAGGATGCTTGCGTAAGGTGCAAGATCTGTGAATTTTTAATAGACACTTGGTATATTTTGACAATCTGTAACTTCAATACCTACCAATCTTTTTACTTACTTAGGTAACAGCAGCTACAGAACTGGGAAAGGTCGTAACCAGAATGCAGCTTGAGAGATCCGAAGTAGCTTTTTACGTTTACACGAATGGAACAAATTATAGGTAAGAAGACAATTATTAAACCCGTATATTTTTAAACGAATTTAAATTGTCAAGAACTTTTTTTTATTTGAGTTTGCAATTTCTAAAAGTTTCGTGTTTTATTTTTGTCTATAAAAATAAGTAATTAGACAGGGTGATTCACGATGGATGGTACGTAAGACGTATATGATGAATCAGATAACGAATCGATCTGAAAATATGTCATATACATAAACGGTCATGCTCTATGTATCTAAAATATTTTTGACAATACAGTGGTGCCACTTCTACCAAAAATGAATAGCAACTTTGATATTTTAAGTGAAATACCTACCCTGTATGGCATACAATAAAAAATATCTACGTAAATAATTCGAAAATGTGCGATACAACGTAACCAACGAACCAACGAAACCAATTTTTTCCAAAGAACCCCGCACTTCTCTTATAGAAAATGGCCCTCGGTTAAATTTTCTAACTTTTTAGTATGTTGTAGGGAATGCCATTTTGATCAAAAACATCCATGGCTACAACAAAATGTGCCGACCAGTTTTTGAGATACAGAGTGTCCGAGTTGCAAAATATTAATTTACAATACATTATATTTTCGTAGTTTATAATATTAAATTGTTTTCTTTATCTAGATTTTTGTTAACCCTGTCGTAGATAGGAAAGGATACTATAAAAATAGTCTAATTATTTTATTATGCCGGGTGAGTGACGAAAATTATTTAATATTTTTTGTTAAATCATTGTATTTTCGGCATTAAATAAAATGTTAACAAAGTAATACTCTAGCTGACATTACCTTGGAGCAAGCAATTATATAATTTATATTTTTTATATTTATTACAGGGTAACTCAAAACAGTTAATATTTTAAAAACTTTAAAAAAAAGCGTATAAAATACCTTTTTTTCAATAAAATTGGTTCTGTAAGTTCATCTTATGGTTAAAAATAAACATATTTAATGCGATACAAGGTGTTTCGAATAATTAAGGTATTCTAACACTATTATGCAAATAAAAAATAAATATAAATAATATAGACAAGCAAAGTCTCAATACAAAGAATTAATTTTATCTATAAATAATAAGTAGGCCATATTCTTCAATAGGTAAACACAAAATAACTTTTTTTAAAAGTAACATATAAAGTCTAACTTGCAATGGCCCATAGAATGGTCTATCAAAATTTTATTAAAATAAAAAAAAAATTTTATTTTATCTGCTTTTGGGTCTGTTCGACACTAATATACCGAGTCATTTATAAATACAAGCATTTTTATGTTATATTTCTATCGCTTATCGTCGAAAACACTCTGTATAACCTAGACAATTATATATATTTGGAACCATACGATAAGCGACAAGTAGTGCATAAAGAAATATCTACAAAATTTCTTTAAAAACTAACTTAAAAAATTATTACTTTTTTGAGTTACCCTGTATAAATATAAAAAATATAAATTCTGATAGCTTGCTTCAAGCTCAGCAAGTCACTCACCCGGTATATAATAAGAAATTTTAAACTATTTTTATAGTATTCTATCCTATCTACGACAGGGTCAACAAAAATCCAGAAAAACAAAACGAATTAATATTATAAACGACGAAAATATAATGCAGTGAAAATTTATATTTTGCAAATTGAACAACCTGTATCTCAAAACCTGGTCGGCAGATTTTGTTGTGGCCATGGATACTTTTGATCAGAATGGCATTCTCTACAACATACTAAAAATTTAGGAAATTTAACCCAGGGCCATTTTCCATAAGAGAAATGCGGGGTTCTTTGCTATTATTATTTTATTTTTCTGCTCTTATTACTGTAAAAATACCAATATTTTTAAATTACTGTAGTTTTTTGTAATTGTAAAACTTTTAAGTAGCCTCGGCAATTCATGAAACTATTTTTTATGGAATAATATCAAGCTATAAACAATTCAATAAAAGAAGAAAACTTTGTTCCATTGTTCCCGTATGTCATTGTAAATTTGGATATATTATTTTCGATAAAGTCGTATTGAAAATACACATATTTCTATCAAAGTATTGTTGATGGACTATGTTGTAAAGCTATTTTTAGCATTGTGTTATGTCAAGATATTTATTTGAAGTTATTTGCTTGTATCAGTGACATCAATCAAATATCATTTGTAGGTTTATTGTTTTTCTGTCTTGTCTGGTTTGGAAGCGTAAAAATTGATGATACTAAAAATATCTACGTTAAATATAGATAGTACCCAACGGACTGGGGCAACATAGGAAATTGCATATAAATCTAAGGTGGTCAAATATTGGTTCCCTTGTTTATTTTAGACCGATAATTTATTTTCCTTTATTTGACGAACTAACTTATGTTCTAATAATTTATTTAGTAATTGAAGTGTTCTGAAATTGGCGAAATTAAAAAGTTGTTCTGCAACTTTATAGTAAAAGCACCAGTTATTGCCGATAACTGAAACGGGAAGATTTTTATGACAGGACATAACTTACCTAGGGCAAACATCAGCCCACCGGCGTTGTCTGGTACGTTTACTTGGTCACTATAATCAAGAGTTAACTGAAACTATATTGTAAATTCACATGACATGTTAATACTATAATATGTATATTATGAACAATAAAGATGTTTTAAAATGAAAAAAATTATGACATAACAGTTAAAAAAAGAGGTGAAACTTTTTTTAAAGTTGATACTGACTAAATTTTTCAAATATTTGCTGGTATCTTTGATAATATAATATAAATTTGTTAAATAACTTTGGATAAACTGCATGCAACTTACTAAACTTTTGCAAGTAAGTTTGACTTACTGAATTCTTTAAAAACTTAGATACAACTCTTCAATCTAAAGGAAACAAGGGAGTCAATATTTGACCACCTTTAATTTCGCATTTGCATTATGTTGCTCTCGCCGAAGCACCACTGTATAATATGCCCTATAAACCTTGTGGTACTATTAAGAATTTAAAAATAAAACCCTTTGCCAACTACATGGTTTTAATAATATTGTTTTTGAAAAGGAAAAAACAACTAAAAGTTTTCCTCCACATAATTTAATAGAACAAAAATTTGTTCAGAGGTCTCTACATGTTTCGAGCGTAGAAAAGTTCATTATCAGTAGACAGAAAAATGTATTGCTGATGGTTTTAACAGAAGAGAAAATGATAAGCGGTATATAACCTTATACAGGGTGTTTTTTTAAGGGCGACGAGCGGCCATATCTCGGAAACTACTGGGCATAGAAACTCAGGAAAAGAAAAATGATAATTAAAGTGGCCATAAGAAAATTCTGGAAATAATTTTTAAGTTCCGCATTTTGCCGCAAGAGGGCCCAATTGAAAAGTAAATTTTAAAATTTTACATAACTCCGAAAATTCCACATTACGGTATATGTTTGATAACACCATTTTAAAGCTTGGACAATTATGCAATTTTGGTCTTATGCTCATTGGCGTACCGACTTTAATAGGAGTTGGGGAAGCTGTTGAAAGTGTAATAATTTAAATCGCTGTAACTTATCAACGACTTATCCGATTTTAGCAAACTAAAGACTGTTTGGAAGAGAAATGTATGCACTTTCACCAATCGTATTTGGTTGTCCATAATAGTTCTAAAAAAAAATGCTAGAGGGCGCAATTTGCAATAACAATACACATTTTGATTTTACTCCGAAAAAATAAATCATACGGTATAACTATGACATCATAATCGGAAAGTAGATGAAATTTGCAAGAAAATATGTGAAGACCGCAGTTCGATATCCTTGTTCGTTTCAGAGTTATTGCCAAAATAATAGTTTTTAATACAAATTGCGCCCTCTAGCAATTTTATTAGAAACTATCGTGTACCATTGGATACAACAAATGAAGGTACTTACCTTTCTCTTCCAAACAAGCTTAAATTTAGTAAAATCGATTAAGTCGTTTAGAATTTAAAGCGATTTTAATGATTGCACTTTCACGTGATAAGAGAGGGAGAAGCTATTGAAAGTGTAAACATTAAAATCGCTGTAACTTCTAAACGACTTATCCGATTTTACTAAATTTAAGCTTGTTTGGAAGAACCTTTAATTGTCGTATCTAATGGTACACGATAGTTTCTAATAAAATTGCTAGAGGGCGCTATTTGTATTAATAATTATTATTTTGGCGATAACTCTGAAACGAACAAGGATATCGAACTGCCGTCTTCACATATTTTCTTGCAAATTTCATCTACTTTCTGATTATGATGTCATAGTTATACCGTATGATTTGAATTTTCGGGATAAAATCGAAAAAACTGTTATTATTACAAATTGCGCCCCCTAGCAATTTTATTAAACACTATCGTGTACTGTTGGATACGGCAATTGAAGATACTTACCTTTCCCTTCCAAACAAGCTTAAATTTAGTAAAATCGGATAAGTCGTTTAGAAGTTACAGTGATTGTAATGTTTACACATTCAATAGCTTCCCCCACTCTTATCAAGGTCGGTACGCCAACGAGCCTTAAACCAAAATGATGTAGAATTGTCTAAGCTTTTCGATGATGTAATCAGAGTTATACCTTAATATGGAAATTTTCGAAGAAATTTGAAATTAAAAAAAAAAATTTTAATTATGCCCTCTTGCGGCGAAACTAGGAACTTAAAAATTATTTCCAGAATTTTCTTATGGCCACTTTATTTATCATTTTTATTTTCCTGAGTTTTTATGCCCAGTAGTTTCCGAGATATGGCCGCTCGTCGACCTTAAAAAAACACCCTGTATTAATGGAGCTTTTATGGAATTAAAAATTGGTGTGTCGAAATGACATAATGCGAAAAAAAAATAGAAATAAAATAAAATATACTGAGTATGTGAAAAAGTCAGTTAAAAGGGTCTAAAACAACCAAATAAACCGGTGAAGAAGAAAAAAACCACTTTTAAAAACATGTCAAAAGGGTACTTTTATATAAGTATGTCTTAGTTTAAACTCTCAGTTCCCCAAACCCCTATTCTTTAAAAAGATCTTTTATTTTGAATAAATGATACTTTCTTAATACCAAATTTCTATACATAACAAGTTTTAAATTTTTACAATGTCTTACAGATATACTTATATAAAAATACCCTTTTGACATCTTCTTTTTAGAAGTGGTTTTTTCTTCTTCCCCGGTTTATTTGGTTGTTTTAGACCCTTTAAATTGACTTTTTCACATAGTCAGTCAGTAACTTATTTCTATTTTTCATCACATTATGTCATTTCGACACACCAATTTTTAATTCCATAAAAGCTCCATTATGGTTTTATACCGCTTATCAGTTTCTTTTCTGTTAAAACCATCAGCAATAAATTTTTCGGTCTCCTGATGATGAACGTTTCTACGTTCGAAACATATAGAGACCTCTGAATAAATTTTTTTTCTATTAAATTTTGTGGAGAGAGACTTTAAGTTTTTCTTTCCTTTTCATACTTTCAACTCCACTTTGGGCATGGACTATTTCATCAAATTAATATTGTTTTTGTTACAGGACAAATTTAGATACAAGGTTTCAATTGACCGACGAAGCTTTGCAAAATATGAGCTTTTGGCCCTCGCTTACCTTACAGTTTGAAGATAGTCGTAAGGTGTACTTGGATAAGGCCACATTCTTAAAAAATCTTACTACATTCAGGTAAAATTTCCTATTTACTTAATGGTACTTAACTTTCAAAATGTCTTCATTCCAAACTAACTTTTGCAGTTCATTACATAGAAAGTGACAACATAATATAGAAAATAATAACCAAAAAAAAATAATAATAATGGAAATAAATCAATTTAATTCATTAATAAAATCAATTTAAAAAAAAATAGTATAAATAATTTAATTTAGTAAATATATTTTTAATTGTTTTTTAAAAGTTGCCAATTTTTTAATTTTTCTGATATTTTTTGGAAGATTGATATATTTTATTATTCCGTCATATAAAAGCGATTTTTTTCCGAAATTACTTTTTACTGGTATAGTCTGATAATTTATACAACGTCTGGTGTTATGATCATGTAATGTCTTATTCTCCTGAAGTGTTATGTTTGATTTTTTTTCTTTTAAAATAATAGAGTGAATTACAAATTTTTAAATTATAAATGTTTTGAACGTGTAAATACCCTTTCGGTCTATATAGATTATCAGTTGGTTCTAAAAGAGGTAATTTGTGTTTACATTTAATAACTTTATTTTGCAATTTTTGTTATGGTTTTAAGTTTGATAAACAAGCAGATCCCCATGCAGAAGCTAGGTAGTGTAATTTTGAATACATTAATGAAAATTATATATTTTTTTAGTATTTCAAATCTAGCTCTGCACAAAACAGATACCAAAGGAGATATCGAGTTGATAATATACTGGATATGGCATTTCCAATTTAAATTTTCGTCTAAAACTAATCCTAAAAATTCTGTCGTTTTTGAGTATTGAATATTTTCATTATTAAATGTTAAGGGGTTAATGATGGAATTTATTTTATTTTTAGTTATAAACATAAAAGAAGATTTTGTAAAATTTAACGTAAGTTTATTAGATTGAAGCCAAGAAAGAAGTATTTTTAAATCATTATTAATATCAAAATATATTTCTGCAAGAGTTTCAGTTACTTGTGGGAGTTATTTTTATTTGTATACAAAAGGATGAGATTACAGAAGCTCATTTGCTGTAATCTCACTCAAAGTCTTTTATATCACCTTGCCCCGCCAGATTGGCACTAAAAAATTAAATAAATATATAATATTTGAGGGTAGCAAAATTTACATGGAATTTCCTATGGCCACACTGGCGGTGCACCACCCGGTAGATAATTCTAAAAAATTATTGGAAATTCCTATAAAATGTTGAGCTCGAGTCCGCCCCTGATTTTATAACAATGGCTTTGGGTCTTATTTCCGACATAAATTTTGTTTTTAGACTAGGTATATAAGGATTACGTGTTCCGTACTTGTAAATCTAGTTAAGCTTAAAATACTGTATAATATGCCTGGAAAGACTATGCGGGCTTACTTATTACGCAGTGAATAAAGAAACTAGTTTGCGAATATAAATATTAATATTCTTGCTAAATATTTTAATTATTAATAAATTTTAAGTCTTATAATAAGTTTAGTACACTTAGAATTAACAAATGTTTGTACTATTTCGGCCACTCTGTATAATAATAAGAAATATGCATTTATAAAACTCGTTTGATATCTGGAATTATTTTATGCTTCCGTAAATAATTATTTTGAATCCATGAAAATTATACTATCAAATTTATAATTATATTCCAAGTTTTGTAATGTAAAACTTCATAATTTAGAAAATATAGTTGTTGGAACGCTTAAATTGATGAGACGAGGAAAATAAGATAGAAAATATCTGAAACACAATGAATTTAGGTATTACTTTCTTTTCTGAATTCTTATTACGAAACATTTATCAAAATCAATATTCAAAGGTATACTAGAAAATCTGATTCCTTAAAGTTTGAATTTTGACTTTATACTTCAAAAAACGTGTTTCGTTTTCTAAATGGAATACTTACTTATTTATATATATTTTAAGAATTATAAAATAACAATATTGAATCATGAAAAAGATTAACATTTATAAGATAATAGGTATAGTGTCCGCGAAAATAATTATTATCTTCTAAACATTTTTATGGCTTTTCTTAAACGGATTGCGCGCATTCTATTGGGTGCCAGCGTTGATCTGTTTCTAGTCTGCAAAACGGCAGATGTTCCGGCGAAAAAGCATATAGCGTTCCCTATACTGGATTGTGATGCACTTCGTGGTTTATTTAGTTGTCTACCTTTAGATATTACCAGTGTGACTGCCTTTTATATTGAAGTTGATTCCGCTGGGATGGCGCTACGGTATATTGATGGCTGCTTTGCTTTTGTAAAAACTATTTCAATACATCTTACCGCTGTGTCGGGATTGCTTGGGTTATGGCTGCCCGTAGAGTCCTAAGAAGGGCGAAACGGCCGTCGTGGTCTACTCGCCCCAGGGTATCCATTGTGCTTGGATCCCTGTGTATTCCAATATAAAAAAGCAGTTACACACTTGTCCAATATGCCACAATATTCGCTTTTAATTAATATTTATGTTTACTTTTAAATTTTATTTTATGTTTAAATCTATATACAGGGTTTGTTCGGGTTTGTTATGTGATTTAATAACGGATAAATTCAATATAAATTAAATGGGGACGTGTTTGGAGAAACGCTCGAACCCGTCGATTTTGTTTTTAAATTGCCCATGTTTTGACATAAAATGTAGGTATACAGGGTGTACCACAAAAGTTTGGCAGAAATTTTTTTTTTCTTAAATGGAAACCCCTGTATGTTATTGCATTTTCAGATTGTCCGTAAAAATCTAGCCATGTTTGATGCATAATGTCCTAAACATATCTTCAACTGTTCACGAAATATTTAAGTTCAAATATTAAAATAACACTTTATTAAATTGATATCTAAATTACATTTTTAAAAATCTCAAAAATTACTTTAGCAAATGTTGGAAGTGTCCGCCATTAACAGCTCTGCAGTACCCCAGCCGATCAAAAATACTAAATAACTGTAAATAAAAAATGTATTTTAGAAATCAATATAATAAAGTGGTATTTTAATATTTGAGCTTCAATATTTCGTGAACAGTTGAAGATATGTTTAGGACATTATGCATCAAACATGGCTAGATTTTTACGGACAATCTGAAAATCCAATAACATACAGGGGTTTCCATTTAAGAAAAAAAAAATTTTCTGCCACACTTTTGTGGTACACCATGTATACTTATATTTTATGTTAAAACATGCGCAATTTAAAAACAAAATCGACGGGTTCGAGCGTTTCTCAAAACACGTCCCCATTTAATTTATATTGAATTTATCCGTTATTAAATCACCACCCTATACAGTGTCACCATTAAAGTCCGCACCATATGGAACTTTTTTTTTATTAATGAGGTTAGTTAAAATTAAATATCAGCAATCGTTTTTGCTTCAAATTAGACTAAAAATTATATATTCAATTGTCACCATCTGTCATTCGGTATCTGTCAAAAATGACATTTTTGTCAAAAATGCTGAAAAATGGCATTGTTTTACCGAATTTCAAAAAATGTTATTAGAAAAAGTTGTTTCTAGTACAAATTTATTCCTAAATACAAAGTTGATTTTTTTGCCATTTTTTCAAAGTAACTTTTTTCTTATTTAATGTAAATTGGCTTAATGGATTTTAAACTATTTGTTTATTCCATACTTAATATTTTATTTAGTTTGTATGCTTATTTCTTCACTAGAATACCATTTTTTTTCGAAATATAAAATTAGAGGCAAAAAAAAATTACACGGGTGGTGCAAAGTTATAATGATTTAAAAATTTTAACAGATAGACGTCATATGTTCCATTTTTTTGATAGTACATACACGTAAAAAGTTTTAAAACTTATAATTAAATTTCCAGATATCAGATTAGTTCACAAATTTCAAATGACAAATTATATTATTTAATATTTCATAGAAATGTTATTTTATACTAAATATAATTTGTCATTTGAAATTTGTGAACTAATCTGATATCTGGGAATTGAATTATAAGGTTTTTAAACTTTTTACGTGTATGTACTATAAAAAAAATAGAACATATGACGTCTATCTGTTAAAATTTTTAAATTATGATAACTTTGCACCACCCGTGTAAATTTTTTTTGCCTCTAATTTTATATTTCGAAAAAAAATGGTATTCTAGTGAGAAAATACGCATACAAACTAAATAAAATAATAAGTATGGTATAAACAAATAGTTTAAAATCCATTAAGCCAACTTACATTATATAAAAAAAAGTTACTTTGAAAAAATGGCAAAAAATTCAACTTTGCGCTAGACATCTAAAACTTTGTATTTAGGCCTAAAATTGTACTAGAAACAACTTTTTCTAATAACATTTTTTAAAATTCGGTAAAACAATGCCATTTTTCAGCATTTTTTAACAAAAATGTCAATTTTGACAGATACCGAATGACAGATGGTAACAATTAAATATATAATTTTTAGTCTAATTTGAAGCAAAAACGATTGCTGATATTTAATTTTAACTAACCTTAATAATAAAAAAAAGTTCCATATGGTGCGGACTTTAATGGTGACACTGTATATATAAAAATGAATGTTTGTCTGTCTGTCTCTATGTCCCGTATGTGTTCCTATACTATTTATCCGATTACGATGAAAATTTGGTGAGTTGTTGTGTGCACGTCGAGGAAGGTTTTTACCTAAAAAAGGCATTGCAATGCATGCCGGGTACTCGCTAGTATTTTATAAAAACATACAGATCAGAAAATACTAGTGCCTGATAATAATAAAGCCAATTAATTTAATGATTTTTTTAGACAAACTGTCAAACAGTCTGAGGAAACCACAGTTGCAGATGTGCTGGCTTGGTACACTTCGGTTAATGCAGCAATGTTAGAGCATTTAACTCAGCAAATAAAAGAAACCGACACAAGCGGTGTATGGAGGTAGGAAATAAAACAGATTTAATTGTCATCCCCAACAAAATATGTTACTACCGACTAGCTGCGTGCATTGCACCTACTTGGGGTGGGGGAAAGGTCTAAGGAGCTCCCCGAGCATCTCATTAATTCGCCGAAACAAAATGACAATATTAATATTTTAACATTTAAAAAATATTTACTATACAGTATCACCAGTAAAGTCCGCATCATATGGGATTTTTTTTTATTAATAGCTTTATTCAAAATTTGAATTTGGCATCGACTTCTGCTTCGATCGAGATGAAAATTAAGCAAAAAATAGTAGTCACGTGATACGCATTATCTGTCCAATTTTAATTTTTTCCGAAAAATAATTCAAAAATGGGGTTATTTCTGTAAATATCGAAAAAAGTTATTACAAAAAGTTTTTTAAATGCAGTTTCTAGCCCATTTGCAAAATTTCAGCTGCATAAGATAATTTAGATTTTTACCTATATTTTGTAAATTGCACCATTTTTGCAAAATAAGACTCAACGCAACCTACATAAAACTTCTCAGTTTTGACAAGGCTTTATTTCAGATACATTTTCTTTAAAGTAGCGCCACATTAAATGTGTGTTTTTCTACAAAATCAAAATTGGGCTATTAAAATTTGGTCGCATGTGATGCAAAGTTTATTTGTTTTTGACTCTGTATAAAGTAACTTCAAAAAAGTAGTTTTGAAAACGTAGTTTGTGTCTGAAAGTAAAACACGTTAACGTTATTATGACATAGCTTAATAATAAATTATAATATAGGGGTTTTAAATTAAATCGTTGAAAATAGATAAACTTTACATTGATAAACTAAAATTTATTTTCCACTTAAAAAACACTTTACTGAAGACACTGTGTTCTTTTTTGTCTTAATATTAAGGTGTATTACTTTCAGACACAAACTACTTTTTCAAAAATACTTATTTTATAAAGTTACCTTATACAGGGTCAAAAACAAATAAACTTTGCTAATAGCCCAATTTTGATTTTGTAGAAAAACACACATTTAATATGGAGCTACTAAAGAAAATGTATCTGAAATAAAGCATTGTCAAACTAACTGTAGGTTCCGCTGAGTCTTATTTTGCAAAAGTGGTGCAATTTACAAAATATAGGTAAAAAATCAAAACTATCTTATGCAGCTGAAATTTTGCATTTGGGCTAAAAACTGCATTTAAAAAGACTTTTTCTAATAACTTTTTTCGATATTTTCGGAAATAACTCCACTTTTGAATTATTTTTGGAAAAAATTAAAATTCGACAGATAATGCGAATCACGTGACCACTATTTTTTTTGCTTAATTTTCATCTCGATCGAAGCAGAACTTGATGCCAAAGTCAAATTTCGAATAAAGCTATTAATAAAAAAAATCCCATATGATGCGGACTTTACTGCTGACACTGTATTATACCTATAATATAGTATACGCCAGCTTGCATCTATTCTAAAATACAAACAGTAACAGTATGTACTATGTATTTTGTGATGTTTCGTTATCGTAAAATGTGTAAAAAATTAAGCGACACTGTTGTTTTAAAGGTTTTAATATATCATATCAAAAAACCTATGATAGTTGCGCCACTAGCGGCGAGTGAAAATTGTACCAGCCAATTAACCGTGTTAAGAAAAATGACTTTTTTAGATATTTGCTAGCTTTTAAAAACCTACTGAAAAGTATAGAAAGCACTGGCATAGCAAGCGTATATGGCATAAACTATTTCGGTAAAGGATATTTAAAACAATCGAACTATATTAGTTACATTCAACACGACTCCATAGCAAAGGACCTATTGAATACTTCTCTTAATTATGTCATTAAATTGAAAAAAGAGTATAAAGTGCTTACCCAAACAATGACCGATTATGGCAATATAAAGCAAAAGTAAGTAGTAAGAATAAATAAGGAACAAAATTAATCTCTGTGTCTTAATGGCAACTTTTTAGATCATTAAACCCATTAATAAAATAAGAGGAAAAGAGTTAAAAGATTGTCTTCTAAAAATTATCTTACTAGTTCAAAATACGAAAGTTTTGTTGTAGGAGTGATATTATAATTAAAAATATAGTGAGAAAACCAAACTATGATGAAGTTTTTGAATTTTTTGACTCAATAGCTATATATACAGATGAATTAAGAAAGCTACAGCGGTCCTTACGAGTTACTATTGGGTGAGTATCATCTCCCAAAATGGCGCAACTAATGACATATTCTCGATAACCATCGTTCTTTTGCAGCGACTACGTCAGTGACAATTTGCATGACGCAGCTAGACAGGAAGCTATAGGCATCAGTATTCTTATCGTGGTATTGGCAGTATCTCCAGTTATAATTTGGCTTATACATAATGCTGTTGCTACTATCCAAGTATGTTCCTATACCCGATACCACTTTTTATATAAACGTATTTATAAACACGTAATAAAATGCTTTTAGCTCTATGCAGCAAACCTTTCCAAAAAGGCCAAAGAGTTAAAGAGGGAAAAGAAAAAAAGCGACCTTTTGTTGTTTCAAATGTTGCCCCCGAGTGTAGCTACCCAACTAAAACAAACTAGACAGGTAAAAAAATGTTAACGTCAATAAATAATATATTTTTATTTTAATTTTCTCGTTTATATGTTTTCAGGTTCCTGCCGAATATTATGCGTCAGTAACTGTATATTTCAGTGATATAGTTGGTTTTACAGAAATAGCAGCAATAAGTACACCCTTAGAGGTAAATAAACTTTATTTGTGTAATATATAAAACATATCGACACAATTTCTATGTGTACGATTAGCCATATCTTATGTTAACCACAACTTATAGTTTTATGATCTACAAATTATTATTTTATAAAACAGCCACAATTTGTAGTTGTATGATGTGCAGTTTTAATTACGAAAGACTTAACTGAAACCGGAGCAGTGGCGGAACTATAGGTAGGGGGTACAGGGGTTTTAGTCCTATACTAAAAAAAACAATTATGTCTCTTTCAAGTTTTACTTTTGTTTGACTAATATTCAAAAAGTTTTGCAATTGTAATTAAATTCTATTAATAGACTTATACATGTATGCCTTTTTATTAACAATACATTGATTTGAGGAAATAATATAACAATAAAAAAATTTCCCATATGCTGCGCAAATTCTTCCCATAACTGTATGATCTGAATTGTTTTGTAGGTTGTCACATTTTTAAATAAGATTTATAAACAATTTGATTCTAAGATTGAATGTTATGATGTGTATAAAGTAGAAACGATTGGTGACTCCTATATGGTTGCATCAGGATTGCCAGTGAAAAATGGTAATTTCATACTTTTTAAATGTTTCATTCATATTATACATTGACCATTCGCATTTTCTATATTTTAGGTAACAAACATGTTTCAGAGATAGCCAGTATGGCCTTAGATTTACTGGCAGGATCAAAACAGTTTAAAATTCCGCATAGAAAATCAGAAAAATTACAAATAAGGTACTTATATTTTTATAATTTTTATTATTTAGTCTTCAATGCAATGTATTATTGTGTGGTGTTTTAATTTAGTATTTTATCATCATTTATATCATTAACATGTCATATTTAATGTCATGAATTTTGGTATCGCTAAAAAGCATTTTTATTAAGCTTAATCCAAAGAGCTATCACAAGTGGGGTAGTGCCATGTAAGATTTAGTAGTAGATAAGGGTAGTGAGGGTGATCCACAAAATACATAATTTTTATTTCTTGCGTTATTTTAGAAATGGTATTTTTGGTTCCTTAATATCTCTTTTAGTGTAGAAAATATAGCCATTGTAAGAGAAATCACCCTGTATACAGGGTGTCCGGAAATGATGAGGAAAAAATTTAGGGAATAATTCTGGACCGAAAATAACATTTTTTCGAAAATTGATTATTAACGGAGTCACAGGGTGTTAAAGTTAAATTTTATTTGCAGTTTTTTTGCAATACCTTTTGCCACGCTCATAATATTTTGACGAAATCTCGTATATGGGGCTTTTTCGGAATAAGGAATACAAATTTGCTCATAGTTTTTTCGCATTTTGTAGAGGGCGCCACATAGGAGCCTATACTCTTATTTTGAATGGTCCCAACTTATGTGTCCTACACTGTATGCGCATTTTGACTGAATATTTTTATTCCTTATCCTTTTAACATAAAAGAGTTATACTACTTTTGTTTCGATAAATCCAACTGTTTTTAAGAAAAACTCTTAAATAACATTGCTTGCATGTGATAAATTCGAAATAATTTTAATTTATTTTCAACCTTAAACATAGCATAGCAAAGGAAGGAATATTCCATGGAGTTCGTCGGAATTGTTTAAGAAGAATTAATTTATGCATTAAAGAGGAACGACGTCACTTTGAACCTTTCATTTGAATGTTTAATTTATTGTTCTAGTAACTTAGATATGTATTTTAAAACTGAAAAAATGTTATAGGAAGAGATAGTATTTATTTTCGGTCTAGAATTATCCCCTAAATTTTTTGCTCATCATTTCCGGGCACCCTGTATAACACTTGCCGCAAACGGCTCGCGTTATAATCACCGGTTAAATAATATATTATTATTCTATACCTATGTATGATTTCTTTATAGATCAGGTGCTCATACTGGACCAGTAGTTGCAGGAATAGTCGGCTCAAAAATGCCAAGATATTGTTTATTTGGAGACACAGTTAATACAGCATCTAGAATGGAATCTACAGGGGAAGGTATGGAATCTACTTTGATTTTTTTCTTACATAAAACGTGATCATAAATTGTTTCCTTAGACGCGTTTCGTCATAATATGGCTCATCAGTAAGGCTACGATCTAGCGAAATAAAGGAAAGTGTGTACAACTTAAACGTAGTAAATACGGCGACCAGTCGAGAGGAAAAATCGAATGGCGACATCTAACGTCGATTTTATTAATAATAATAATAATAATAATAATAATAATAATAATAATAATAATAATAATAATAATAATAATAATAATAATTTAAGATTTCAATGGAGTTCCAGATACTGAGAAGCTCGAACAATGGTCACAAAAGGCATTGCACGGACGACATCATTACGACCTCAATCAGCCTCATATTGACAAGGAAGCATCAAATAAATGGCTTACCAGCGGTACCCCTCTACCCAGAAACTGAAGGCTTTATGATCGCTATACAGGACCAGGTTATCAGCACTAATAATTACAAGAAGTTTGTCATGAAGGACCCCAACACCCGATCCGACAAATGCAGGAAGTGTCAAGAATCATCAAAGACTATTCAACATATAACAGCTGGCTGCACCGTGTTGGCTAATACTGACTATTTGCATCGACACAATCAAGTGTGCAATATCGTTCACCAGAAACTGGCCAACAAGTACGGCCTTCTCAACACCTATACGCCGTACTATAAGTATCAGCCACAGAAGGTTCTCGAAAATTACAATTTTAGACTCTACTACGATAGGTCCATTATCACCGATAGACTGGTGACGAATAACAGGCCTGACATAGTGGTGGTGGATAGAAGAGTCAACTCAGTCCTTCTCGTCGACGTAGCCGTACCGAACACCCACAACGTTCTCAACAAACATCATGAAAAAATTGCCAAGTACACAGATCTTGCCATTGAGATTAAACAGATGTGGCACTGCGAAAAAGTGGAAATAGTACCAGTTATTACATCAGCAACCGGCATAGTGCCTAATACCTTGCACGACAGCATCGCTAAGATGGGACTACCCAGGAACACCTTCTCTGACATTCAGAAGGCTGTTATATTGAATACCTGCCATACAGTATGCAAGTTTATGATGTAAATTGAGCCTAATCCTTTTGATACTTAATATCCGGGATAGGTAAATCATACCAGCTTTAAGCTGAGGATAATAATAATATTAATAATAATAATAATAATAATAATAATAATAATAATAATAATAATAATAATAATAATAATAATAATAAGTTTATTTAAAATTTAATAATAAATATATTTATGTTGTCTTCTATAAACTTGTTCTTCAATCCCCGAAAGCTGAGCTTGTTGGGGACAAATCTTATTTTTTGATTTAGTATGTAAAATCATAAATCATAAATATGCATTAAAAATCAAGTTCATCAAATGGTAATTTATAGTATAAACGCGGTTCTTTTTGAAGAAATATATTACCTATAATAAAATTATTAATTTATAATTTTTAAGTAAAAAATATTACTTATATAAATTATTCAGGACAATATTAATTAATTAAAGCATTTCTAAAAATATTTTCAAATTGTCTGTTTTTAATATCCATGTTTTTATTTCGACTTTAAATTTTTTTAATGAAATCAATTTTAATATCTTCTTAATGTTTTAGCCTCAAAGGTTCACATCAGCCTTGAAATGAAAAAAGCCTTAGATGCCATAGGAGGTTATAAAATTGAGGAAAGGGGGCTCGTAGAAGTCAAAGTAAGTCTTAAATTATTTTTATATACCTAGATATACAGTGAACGGTAGAAATCTGGCTCCGTATTATGCCTTATCCTTGTATGCTCTACGGTATTTTTCTATTTTAATGAGCGCTTCTTTAGTTTAAGCGGATGCAGAAACGTTTATCAAGAATAAAATTTTCTAAGAAATCAATAATAAATAACTTTTCCCTATGGAGCGAGAATTCTGCCAGTGACTGTATATTGGTGTATACAGTGTCACCAGTAAAGTCCGCATCATATGGGATTTTTTATATTTTTATTAATAACTTTATTCGAAATTTAACTTTGGTATCAAGTTCTGCTTCGATCGAGATGAAAATTAAGCAAAAAAATAGTAGTCACTTGATTCGCATTATCTGTCAAATTTTACTTTAATAATAATAATAATTCAAAAGTAGGGTTATTTCTGAAAGTATCGAAAAAAGTTTTTAAATACAGTTTCTAGCCCACAATCAAAATTTCAGCTGCATAAGATAATTTTGATTTTTTACCTATATTTTGTAAATTGCACCACCTTTGCAAAATAAGACTTAACGTAACCTACATAAAACTTCTTAGTTTTGACAATGCTTTATTTCAGATACATTTTCTTTCAAGTAGCGCCATATTAAATGTGTGTTTTTCCACAAAATCAAATTTGGGCTATTAAAATTTGGTCGCATGTGATGCAAAGTTTTTTTGTTTTTGACCCTGTATAAAGTAACTTCATAAAATAAGTATTTTTAAAAACGTAGTTTGTGTTTGAAAGTAATACAGCTTAATATTAAGGCAAAAAGAACGCAGTTTCATCAGTAAAGTGTTCATTAAGTGGAAAATAAATTTTAGTGGGGGTAAAAAACCAAAATTATCTTATGCAGCTCAAATTTTGCATGTGGGCTAGAAACTGCATTTAAAAAAAACTTTTTCTAATAACTTTTTTCGATATTTTCATATTTTGAATTATTTTTTGGAAAAAATTAAAATCTGACAGATAATGCGAATCACGAGACTACTATTTTTTTACTTAATTTTTATCTCGATCGAAGCAGAACTTGATGCCAAAGTCAAATTTCGAATAAAGCTATTAATAAAAAAAATCCCATATGATGCGGACTTTACTGGTGACACTGTATATATTATTATACTTATATAATTTATTTTAATTTAATTTATTTCTTCACATTTTTTTTAACTATTATAACCTTTTAGGGAAAAGGTATGATGGAAACTTTTTGGTTAACATGCAAAGAGGGAGGCACGCAAAGCATAGTGGAAATCGAAGCTCCATCCTATTTTGCAGTGAGTTATTCTAGTATTTAAAATAATAATAATAATAATAATAATAATAATAATAATAATAATAATAATAATAATAATAATAATAATAATAATAATAATAATAATAATAATAATAATAATAATAATAATAATAATAGTAATGCTTTAATAAGAGAAAGCATAAGCCAAGCAATATTACTTAATAAAATAGGCTTGTAATAAATTTTACTAAAGTGAATACAGAAAAATTAAACAAGTATATATATTATTTACCATCACCGAATAGCTTAAGTACGTTTGCGCCACCCCGGCGTTTTTTAGCTGAGTAGACGATATAGATTTATATTTGTTAAAGTTTTATAGTTTATTCTTTTTTCGAAATAATAAGAAAATAGTTTTGCTACATCTTGTTAATTCCTAATCATCAAGGTCCTAGAATGTAAACACCCTGTAAATGAGATGTCAAATATTTTATAGTGAATATGTATTTTTGACTTTATTTAGTGAGTATAAATATTATGAGTCGCTTAAAGTTTTACAACAACGAGGTGCTTGCAATGCAAAATTTTCGTTATAAGTCGGATTATCTTAAAAACTATAACTATTTCGTATATTAAACCATTAACAGAAATTTATGAAATAACACGTAGAATTAATAAATGTATTCAAATATTGGGTGTCCCATTTTAAAAAATGTAACTTTATGACACCCAATTTTTTGGGCGCACCCTGTATAATTCAAAATATTTTTAAAATGTGCCACATATCTAACCACACCTTAGTACAAAAGCTTATTATCGACAAATCTTATTTTCAAGGCATAAAATTACTCCGCGCAATAGTTGGCTCACCCGGTACAACAGGAATTTACCAAAAATTAGAAAAAGACAAAATCTGATAGATTTCCTGTTCTAGATTTAATGGCTGTAACTGTACCTACGCATATTTTTTTAGGAAGACGAGGATATGGAACCTGTATTTATTAAAAGGCTACGAAATGAGAATTATTTCTAGAACATTAACCAACTTATTATTTGTTATAGCATTTAACGTTAAATGTTTATGTTTTTGGTATTAATGATTTTTGTGTCAATTATCTATTATCTTTGTGCGTGAACTGTACGTGAACAATATATTAAAACCTATATTAGGTTGAAAAGTATATACCAATAAATTGGTAAATAATTGTTTTGCGCTTTCAAAAAATATTTTAAAATAAATGTTAAACCGTAGGTACCTATCGATGAATTAGACAGTTATATTTATAGATCAAAGGTGAGATTACAGAAGCTCTGCATCTAACGTATGAAGCTGCAAGTAGCAGTGTGCAGATGCAAATGACAAAATTGAAATTCCAGAAAACGTTTATCATACTTTGCGTCTGCTAATTTCCAGAAGGTTGGAAGGTCCTGTAGACTTGCAAAATCTATATAATTTGTTAAAAACTAACCTATAATTTGGGGATCTGATTGACGATGGTATTGGTGGTTATTTACAATTTGTAAGCGATTTGCCCATGGATTTGGGTATTTGGCAGTCGATATTAATAAACCAGAAGTAAAAACGGTTTAACTACGGTAAAATTTGCGGATTTGCGAATAGTTTTGGGAATGTCAAATTTCTGCAAATTATTTTGCTTCTGCAAGTCCGCCATATTTGCAGATCTGCTTTTTCTGTAATCTCACCCAAATATTATCCAAATCATACGAAAAAATGTAAATATGCATTTATTATATTTAATTATTTATTTTCGCAGTATACCTGGCTTGAAATGACCAAATATGCTTTCATTTATTACGATGTATGTAGGTATTATTGATGTTAACAACATACAAAAATATAAGTATACGTATAAAAAATTGTACAAGTAAGAAAATATGTTTTATTTTGCATAATGGGGCCTTTCCTTTGCACACGATGGAGGCAAAAACTCACTGTGATCCAGGTAATTCGACAGTAACCTTTTAAGTTCAGCATTTTCTTTTCTGAGTTTGAGGACATCTTCGCAGAGAGTTTTTCGATCTGGAAATAATTTTCAAAAACACAACATTAAACATATTTACCATTGAATATCAAACTATAAGAAGGCCATATGAGCCGATTTCCTAAAGCTGCTACGTTAAATTCATAGATGGCACCAGTGGCGTATTTAGGGGGGGGTCCGAGGGGTCTGGACCCCCCCGCGGGCTCAACATTAAAAAAAACTCAGAACAGATCAGATGCCTTGTTGCATTTAATTTCTAATTTAAGTGAGTAAAATAATATATACATGGTGATTGATAATTCGATTAATTCCTCGCAGGAGGTAATTTGTGATTTTTTCTTAAATATGACCTATTCCGAAAATGCTTGGTTTTCGAGTTATTTCAATTTTTTTCTTGTTTTTTACCTGCGTGTCTAATTTACTTAATTTAAAAAAATTGAAATGATGTTCACTTAGTTTTGTAATTTTTTTGCAAACTAGAACTATTAGCAATACTTTGTTTTTACAAATAATTAAGTAACTGTGTCACAGATAACAAAACAACATGGCCAAACTTGGAAAAAAAAAAGGCAAAAATAACTAGAAATATATATTTTTAAACATAAATATTTAAAAAAATATATATTCCCATTATTGCGTGTATATTTAAAAATTTCTTAATTTCTTCCTTTTTTGGGTTCAGCTATCAAAACATAGAAATTATAAATTTTGATAGTTCAAAATAGGGCGTGGCACCGAAATTTTTTTCGCCTGCGGCGCTTTTTTAAAGAAAGAAAATAAGAAAGAAAGAAAGAAAGAAAGAAAGATAAAACGAAAGGTATAGACCCCCCCGTGGCAATATTCTAAATACGCCACTGGATGGCACAATGAGTTCACCAACAAGAAAGCGACTAACCTTTTCACTGCTAAATTAAAACATTGTTGCCGCCTGTCTGTTTGACTTGCCGCATGAATTTTTTAAATTTATTTTTATAGCACATAAGTACCTACACATATCCTAGATTTAAGTAGCTTATATTTATTTTCCTAGCTATAGTATATATAGTCTAGATTGTCTATATTTTTAATTGCTTTGTAGCTTATAATATTTTCAACCTTTTGACGTCCCAACGTTAAATACCTACATGAAAACATATTGACCGCCATGTATTCTATTTCTAACAGAATTAAATGACGACTCACACTATTTAATACATACCTAGGCTACAACGTATATATTGGGTAAAATATGAATGATGTGCGGTTTGTTTGTATAACTTGGTTTTAATTTGCAATTATTACTACTTTTCAAAATGGTTAAAATAAGTAGGTTTTACTTTCTTACTTAAGAAACATCCAGTTTGTTTGTATTAGTGTAGTACGCATTTTTCTATTTTTCGACGAAATAAAACCTATTTTAGTTATACTTGCTGTCGCTTTTTATCTACTTTTATTTGTTTAACATTTAACACCTAATGCAACGGTAAAATCATTATGAAAGTCGGTTCAATTACCCCGGAGTAATCAGCGTGCATATTATTATCAAAAACATACATTCGGCTGGAATTGAGAACGTCCTATTTTATTGTCTGCTAAAAATGCTTGAATTCTTAAAAATTCCAATAAAATACGATATGCGGCAACACCACGACATCACATCAGTGAATTTGAGACATCTGTTGCCGAGGCGCTGCATTATAACGACAGACAGGCGACAGATTTAAGGTTAGAGTTACGATCAGCTCCACAATGGCGGCCAAACCAGCTCCAATACATCAAAAAATGGGTTGTCAACTTTTCTCGGACATCCGTCATTCTTATATACTTTGATATTCAATGTATTTACATAGGATTTCCCATGGCCAGTGTGGCGGTCAAAAGTTTGAAGCAAGTTCAAACAGAGCGGGATAGATTTTTCAAATATTTAATAAAAAGCATGCTTACTATACAATGCATTGTATGGTATATACTACCTTTTAGAATCTCATGATATTTTACCAGACCAGTCAGGAGAGCATCCCATACGCGAACTCTATCTTCGGCAAAATTTAATCTAAATTTTTCCCAATAATTTTTAATATCGTGTTCAGTCAGATTTCTAGAAATAGTTAGGCGTTTTCGTTCCAATCTTGCTCCTGTTGTGGGTGATCTAAAAAACATCCAAGTGAATTTTAATAATAGACCAGGGCTGAAGCCTTTGAAAATGGTAAAAAGTGAAAAAAAATAATAGTAGGATGAAACCCATTGGAAAAGGAAGAGAATATAACAAAAATGAAGGGAAAAATAATGTACGGTCGATCCGAGGTTGGGAAGTGGAAAGGGGTAAGTTTTTAAGGGTAGAAAACGATTTATCTCGATTTCCGGCAAAACTACAAGTCCTATGGAAAAACGTTAAATGGCAAAGTTGTAGGTAATAAAAATATCTATAACTTTTTTATTTACACTTTTTTCACATAACCTCAAAATTTATGTGAAAAATTCAAATAACCAAGTTTTTTGGTTTTTTATTTTTATTTTTTACAAAAATTTTTTTTTTTCACGAAGTTTGGCGAAAACTTACCTTTTTATGTCCCAAACACACTGTAATATTTTTTAATCTAAAATATTAATTTTTTCACCTTATTTTGACTTAATATAGAAGAAGCACCCTAATTGTCAATCGAAAATGCTCACGTCAAAATATCTGCTATTTATATCTGCTTTTTATACCTAAGTACCTAGGTATCTAGAGGTATCCTACCTACTTACGAACTATCTCTACTAGTGATATTTTTAAACTAATTCACATAGTTGAATAAATACTTTAATATTTAATAAATTAACTGTGGCCACAAAACAATAAAGTTTATCCCAAAGAGCTAACTAAAATACAAAAACACAAGTTTTAAATTAAAACAAATAAAATTCTGCCGCCCAGGCTGTTCGATTTCTCACTTTATTAATGCTATTAGAGCAAACCCGCACTAAAAATGTTCAGTAATATTTTGTAGAGGTTCTTAGCAATCATGTGACTTAAATTTTCCATTAGATATCAATTGAAACCCGGATAAAAATACAAATAAAACGAAAAACTGCAAAGTTAACATTTCGTCGCACGTAAATTACATACTAAAGCATGGATAACCTCAAAAAAGTCACGTTACACATGGATCGTCAAGCAGTGTTGTCGATGTTTCTGTTTCACGGCTTCTTTCAAGGTGGTTGTGGTTTTACCTATCGTAAAAACACATTGCAGCATAACAGTACCGTAAAATAATAAAACTTCCTGGTAGGTACTTACCCAGTTTTTCCCATATAATAGGAAGAAACAAACTCTTTTAAAGCCCTCAACACGTATACGGGACTTATTAACAATGGATGCCGGTACTGACAAGCAAACGTATCCATTGGCGACCTTGATTGAGACATTCTTTTTCGCATCGCGCTTGTTTTAGCTTTGTCTTTTGTCTTTTCTGTAGAGCTGAAAAGTACAAATGAACCTGTTTTATAATTTGTCCACGTTCGTTTATATCTATTTATATTCAATTTTAAGAGGCCAAAGAGGTAAACAAATGCATCACGCATTAACGTCAGCGACGAATCACCTGCGAGTAGGAGTCTGTTTAGTCATAATATTACTGAAAAATTTAACGGCAATGGGAAGTAAGCAACGAAATAAGAATACAAAGGAAGTAGGGTATGGTAGATTGACAGTTGTCCGGGATGGGGTCTGATGGCGGCAACATTTAACGCACGCGCGTTTCCGGTTTACCTGTGGCGTATCATTAAAATGGTAATAACAAAATGATTAATGAAATTTTATTTGGACGAAAAAAATAAAAAATATATTTAGATTCATATATAGTAGCTATAAGATACGGTAAGGTTGGTGTAATAAAACAATACAACTATTTCTTTTAATTATTTATTTAAATAAGGTAACGGAGGTGAAAGGGTAATGTAAATATCTGGTTAAATAACTAAAAAACACCTGTTATTATACATTAAAAAAAATTGCAGAAGACAAATTGTTTCAGATAATCGGCAAAATTATTGCCAAAACGTCTACGTTAAAAAATAAAATTTTAAAAAAACCTTACTCTTTCTTCATGAACCAAATCACAAGAAAATAAAAAAATATAATATAATATAGTCCTGTTTATTATAATATGTACCTAAATAATATTAATGAGATTTCTAGTATACAAGAAAATTGTCAAATGACAAACTATGCAGATAATACAAACATTTTATTTATTTGTAGTATCAACAACTTAACAAGTTAATTAAAGATACATAAACCCCATTTCTAAAAGCTATCCTAAGCTATAATAAATATTCAATTAGCATTTGCCCAAGCAGTTCATTCCTTAATTTTAATTTTTGATAGTTTAAATTATATATGTCAATGTCTCCACAATATTTATTAAAATAGAGCACAGTCACAGTGGTGAGTTTTTGTATAGATTTGTCCTCGGTGTAGGAATATAAAATACATGTGCGGATCTAGTATTGACTAAGCCTATTCTAAACGGAAGCAGTCCCAAGAACTCTTTATTATCTATTTTGTCTCTAATTATTTTATATAAGAAAATAATTCTTGCTTCTATACACAATAGTCTTAAAGAAGGGAAATTAAACAAATTACACAAAAGCCCTTGATCTGTACCTCTTGGCGGATAAACTGAAAATGACTTGTAGTACAAAAATTTTTAAAATTTACGCTGAATAGATTTTGAAAGAGCAATCTTATTGGTATACTGAGGATCCCAAATAGTGCATGCATACTAAAGTTTTGTAGCTACCAGGGATTTATATAAAGTTATTATGGCGTTAACATTTTTAAAGTATTTACAAGTTCTTATTATAAATCCTAGCATATAAAGACCATGAGCTTCTCGAGCAACATATTTAACAATTTATGATTGAAGTAAATAATTTTTGTTTTTCTAAAGATAAACTGATAATAAATAAATCAAAGACAGTTATCACCTTGTTTAAGACTAACCCATACACTTTGGATAATCCGGAAACAGTAACCATTAATGATTGTCATATAAGATTAAAGGAATATACTAAAATCTAAGGTGTGTTGTTGGATAATAAAATGTCCTGGAAGAACCATGTCCTGGAAGAGGCATATCCCTGAAGAGCCGTGTCCAATATATGTTGTTACCAGAAGGTGTTCCAGTTAGATTGTATTCTTATTTCGTTGGAAGTAAGTGATCAGATCACGCTCTGTTTACGTCTGGCCTTACATTATTTTTTGAAGTGAAAACTTCTTTAGGCGCGTTTAGCACTTTTTGTGGGCACTGAATTAAACTGAGCCGTCACGCGTCAGGCGTTAGTCTCGGGTGTATTACGCTCGAATTCAACTGCTATATTCAATCCGAACTGACCCTGACCCGAATGAACGTTATATGAAAGGGCATGCCGCCATCGGTCGCATTCAGTATCGACGTATCGACGTGGAAACAGTCAGTGTGCGTTGTCTAGACACTCGTCTGCGTCTCAGGTATGTTCTGGCATTTTTTAAATTATTAAATTATATATTTACGTAGGGTGAAGTAAGGTTTACCGTAATTGCTTATTCCTTGGACCTAATTTATTACATATCGCGCTACACCGCGATATGTTATACGGCGCTTCGGTAAAAATGATGTGCGTATGTTGTCGGCGTTGTGGCTTTTGCTATTTTCACATTTGCGATTTTTTTTCTCGGAAACGGTTAGAGTGGGACGATTGAAACTTTTTGGGTTTACAGAGGAATAGTGGGGGTACGTTGTGTAAAAATTTCGAATATACAGGGTGTGCCGGAAAAAAGTTATTAAACGTCAAAGTCGAAAAAAGTCGGGTTTCACGCGGCCCACACCGTGGTCCCAGGAATGAACTTGATCGATTGAAACTTTTTGGACGTGTAGAGGACCGCGAGTTACAGAAGCCTATTGTTTGTGAGCACGATCGAGAGATTGGAAGTAATTTTTTTGATTTTTTTAAAGTTGAAAATTGGTCAAAAATGGTACCTCTTGGATCGCTAATAAGTCGAATTGGGTGCATCCAATCGACATGCGGTTTGGATAATCGGTTAGGCCATCTCAAAATCTACCTTTTTCCAATATATCGTTCTATACCTAACTGGAATGGAAATTGCCGAAAATTGTAAGAAAGTGGAAATCATAAAGTTAGGCCTGATTTTTTAACGGTTTTTATTTTTTTTCGTACTGAAAACGACTTTTGATCGAAACGTTGTGAACTTTAGCGGATAGAGCTCGTCAAATTGTATTTAAGAGATATCTTTTCGTTTCTTTATCTTTAATACGGAGAAAACGGCAGCTTTTTTTTTTACTATATCGACTGTAGCTTATTCAATTTTTAACAAAACCGTTTTATTTTTTTCTCAAAAAATGCGCTGATTACTTCGCAACACCTCTACATATTCAAAATCATTAAAATATATTCGCAAAATTGAGAAAAGTCGCTTTTTTGGGTGCGGAAACAGGCACAATTTTCAAATTCTAACACCGTTCGATTTAGAAAAAGTTGGCCATGGTTTTACCACGTGCGTTTTCCTGAACTTTAACTTTTATACCATCTGTCAAAAATAGGTGAAAAATGCGATTTCCAAATTGATTTTTTAGAGGAATAAGAACATTTAGACTACGTCTTTTGTGGGAAATACCTACCTTGAACCTTTATCTTTTTCGTTTGACCAAAAATAAGGGGGAAAATATCGCATTTATACGCGTACTTGTAATAATAAAAATGGCTTGCAGGAGGCATATTAACTTCAATTTTTATACTTTTTATAATATTCGGAGAGTATTTAATGTATGAAATACCTGTCTTGGACCTTTTTCTTTGCGGTTGACCAAAAATAATTGAAAAAAGTGTATTATTTGTGTGTATCTTCAATACTCAACGTTCTATGTAATATCGAATACGTCATTAATATCCTATTTACCACAAATCAATCTGCAAGCTTCGGTGGCGTAGTACTAAAGACTGTTGATTTTGGAGACGAAGGTCGAGGGTTCAAGCCCCAGTGTTTTTTTTTTTCTTTTTTTTTAATGTTTTTTTAATGTCGTTATTTTAGGTACTGAAAATTTTTTAAATTTTGGATTCTTACAGCTATAATAATCTATACGAAAAAGCTAAAAAAAAATTACACTTACCTGTCAAAATCTGACAGCTGTAGTATAGAACTTTGTTATTTAGGTACTGAAATTTTTTTAAATTTCGGATTCTTACAGCTATAATCCTAGATACAAGAAAAGCTTAAAAAAAACTTGATATTTACCTGTCAAAATGACAGCTGTCGTATAGAACTTTGTTATTTAGGAACTGAGAAATTTTTTAATTTAGGATTCTTACAGCTATAACCCTCGTTACAAAAAATCTAAAAAAAAATTGACACTTACCTGTCAAAATTTGACAGCTATCGTATAGAACTTTGTTATTTAGGGACCTGATAATTTTATAATCTCGGACTCTTACAGTTATAACTCTCGCTACGAAAAAGCTAAAAAAAAATTGACACTTAACTGTCAAAATTTGACAGCTATCGTATAGAACTTTGTTATTTAGGTACTGAAAATTTTTTCAATTTGGGATGCTTACAGCTATAATCCTCGTTACGAAAAAACTTTAAAAAAATTGACACTTACCTGTCAAAATTTGACAGCTGTCGTATGGAACTTTGTTATTTAATCACTGAAAAAATTTTAAATTTCGGATTTGTACAGCTATAATCCTCTATATGAAAAAAGATTTAAAAAATTTACACCCGCCTGTCATAATTTGACAGCTGTCGTATAGAACTTTGTTATTTGGGTACTGAAAAATTTTTTAATTTAGGATTATTACAGCTTTAACCCTCGCTACGAAAAAAGTTTAAATAAATTGACACTTACCTGTCAAAATTTGACAGCTGTCGTATAAAAGTTTGTTATTTAGGTACTTAAAAAATTTTTAAATTTCGGATTCGTATAGCTATAATCCTCTATATGAAAAAAGCTTAAAAAAATTTACACCCGCCTGTCATAATTTGACAGCTGTAGTATAGAACTTTGTTATTTAGGTAGGTATTGATTTTTTTTAAATTTCAGATTCTTACAGCTATAACCCTCGCTACGAAAAAGCTAAAAAAAAATTACACTTACCTGTCAAAATTTGACAGCTGTCGTAAAAAACTTTTTTATTTAGGTACCTGAAAATTTTTTAATTTCGAATTCTTACAGCTATAACCCTCGCTACGAAAAAGCTAAAAAAAATGACACTTACCTGTCAAAGTGACAGCTCTCGTATAATTAAACGAACGAACTAGAACAGTGCCGTGCCCGAAGGGCTCGGCACAATAATATTTCTATAAATTTATTAGCTGATAATTGATAGCTTCCATGTAAGAATAATTTTTTCCTTATGTTTTAATCGATTGAATACTTACATATTTTTATAGAGCAAATATGGAAAGTATATCCCACATTGCACAAAGGTGTGCGAGTTTAAAGAGCACCTATACGGCGCCGTCTCAGAAAACTACCTATCTATACGAGAAAACGGAAATTTTGCACCATTGTGTAGTTTTGGTCAGTTGTTATAATGACAATTTGGCGATATGTTTTCCCTTCACGTTCCGCAGGAAGGTGAGGTAAAAAAAGCAATAGTAAATAGAAAAAAGAAAAGAAAAGTATTTTCTTATTGTAAATTTTTGTAAATCTTTTTGGTACTAATATTAGATGCACTCTCGGCTGACGATTAGCGATATGTACCCAGTCTAGTTATGATTTCTGACTTCTGTTGAAGATGTAAAAATTCAAGGGTTGTTCAATTTTAGGAAATATCTTTTTTCGTATGCAGTAAAATTATCCCGTATTCCAAGTTTATGTTATTTTTGAAGTGAAAACTTCTTTAGGCGCGTTTAGCACTTTTTTGTGGGCACTGAATTAACCTTGTTGAAGTTTTCACTTCTGTCGTGTGGTCTTAAGCACACACAATTTTTTTTTATTTAACAACAAGCTGTTAAATTACGCGATTTGTTAAAAATATATCACTAAATGCCTATATCGATACATTGAAGGTATACCTCAGACTCTCTTAATCGGTGAACAGTAAACTATATTGACACAGTATCACAACCACCTTGAAAGCAGCCGTGAAACAGAAACATCGACAACACTGCTTGAAGATCCATGTGTCACGTGACTTTTTGAGGTTAGCCATGGTTTAGTATGTAATTTACGCGCGAACTAGGTGTATGTGTCGTATTAATTTGTATTTTTATCCGGTTTTCGATTGATATCTAATAGAAAATTTAAGTGGCATGATTGCTAAGAACCTCTACAAAATACCCTGATAAAAAATTTTGGTGCGGGTTTGCTCTAATAGCATTAATAAAGTGAAAAATCCAACAGCCTAGCCGACCTGGCGGTTTGTTTACGGGTCTTATAAATGAAGGCAGATTTTTATTTGTTTTAATTTAAAAGTTGTGTTTTTTGTATTCTAGTTAGCTCTTTGGGATAAACTTTATTGTTTTGTGGCTACAGGTAATTTATTAAATATTGAAGTGTTTATTTAACTTGACACTTGCCTATTGAATTGGCTTACAATGATTTGAAGTGGATTTTACCCCTTGAAATGAAACTAAGCAGGTGGTCTCAGCTTGAAAACTTATTGTCTTGGTACCAATTCATACATTGTGAAAGTAGCGAAGTAACCCAGCTAGTAGGTGACTTTCTTAAAACAAGTGTAGATTTCTTAAACAAAGCCTTTAAGCTTACTAAATTTTGAGACTTTAGATAGTCGATCCTGTAATTTAAACGCAGAAGATAATAATTTGTACAGGGTGTTTTTTTAAGGTCGACGAGCGGCCATATCTCGGAAACTACTGGACACAGAAACTCAGGAAAAGAAAAATGATTATTAAAGTAGCCATGAGAAAATTCTGGAAATAATTTTTAAGTTCCGCATTTTGCCGCAAGAGGGCGTAATTGAAAAGTAAATTTTAAAATTTTACATAACTCCGAAAATTCCTCATTAAGGTATATGTTTGATAACACCATTTTAAAGGTTGGACAATTATGCATCATTTTGGTCTTATGCTCATTGGCGTACCGACTTTAATAAGAGTAGGGGAAGCTGTTGAAAGTGTAATCATTTAAATCGCTGTAACTTATGAACGACTTATCCGATTTTAGCAAACTAAAGACTGGTTGGAAGAGAAATGTATGCACTTTCACCAATTGTATTTAGTTGTCCATAATAGTTCTCAAAAAAAAATGCTAGAGGGCGCAATTTGCAATAAATATACATTTTTTGATTTTACTCCGAAAAAATAAATCATACGGTATAATTATGATACCATAATCGAAAAGTAGATGAAATTTGCAAGAAAAGATGTGAAGACCGCGGTTCGATATCTTGGTTCGTTTCAGAGTTATTGCCAAAACAATAATTTTTAAAACAAATTGCGCCCTCTAGCAATTTTATTAGAAACTATCGTGTACCATTAGATACGACAATTGAAGGTTCTTCCAAACAAGCTTAAATTTAGTAAAATCGGATAAGTCATTTAGAAGTTACAGCGATTTTAATGTTTACACTTTCAATAGCTTCCCCCTTATCAAGTGAAAGTGTAAACATTAAAATCGCTGTAACTCCTAAACGACTTAACCGATTTTATTAAATTTAAGCTTGTTTGGAAGAGAAAGGTAAGTACCTTCAATTGTCGTATCCAATGGTACAAGATAGTTTCTAATAAAATTGCTAGAGGGCGCAATTTGTATTCAAAATTATTATTTTGGCAATAACTCTGAAACGAACAAAGATATCGAACTATGGTCTTCACATCTTTTCTTGCAAATTTTATCTACTTTTCGATTATGGTATCATAATTATACCGTATGATTTATTTTTTCGGAGTAAAATCAAAAAATGTATTGTTATTGCAAATTGCGCCCTCTAGCATTTTTTTTTAGAACAATTATGGACAACTAAATACGATTGGTGAAAGTGCATACATTTCTCTTCCAAACAGTATTTAGTTTGCTAAAATCGGATAATTCGTTTATAAGTTACAGCGATTTAAATAATTACACTTTCAACTGCTTTCCCCACTCTTATTAAAGTCGGTACGCCAATGAGCATAAAACCAAAATGATGCATAATTGTTCAAGCTTTAAAATGGTGTTATCAAACATATACCTTAATGGGGAATTTTCGGAGTTATGTAAAATTTTTAAATTTACTTTTCAATTACGCCCTCTTGCGGCAAAATGCGGAACTTTAAAATTATTTCCAGAATTTTCTCATGGCCACTTTAATTATCATTTTTCTTTTCCTGAGTTTCTATGCCCAGTAGTTTCCGAGATATGGCCGCTCGTCGACCTTAAAAAAACACCTAGTATAATAGAATATTACTTTGGATCGATCAAATAATACTCGTAGTGAAACAAAAACAGCCTTTCAACGCAATATTACTATTATTTAATAATTAGGTAAGTTGTTCTTGTTATCCAAAACTATTTAATACTTTTTTGTACATTTTTCAATATCAATATAGTGGCAACAGCGCCAAAAAAAACACAAAAAATATCAGAAAGAATAAAAAACTCGCCCGTTGCCGCGCGTCATAATAATAGCTTGTGGATCCGCAACCGCAACTCCCGCAGCTAATGCGACGTTGCCCGATGTCACTTCATGGCTTCTTTTTAAGGTGGTTGTGACAGTATGATGCTAAATTATAAAAGATTAAGCTTAGCAAAAATCCAGCCGGCAGGTATATTTGGTCAGAGAGTTTACGTGCACGTAACTAAACTTACTACACAGTGGCAACGCCACATAGATCCTCAATCCGTTCATGATCAGACGTATCGGAAAGAGAATCCTCATCGTACAGATCCTCAGAGGTCACCAGATCAGTAATGATTTGATGCAGTATATCATCAGGTTGACGAATAGCGTCTATGACGTCATCAAGTTCAGCAATCCTAAAATTGTCGCCTGCATCCCCAAATCCTGAAAAGTTAAACTATAAATTGGTGTATAAGGGAACAATAGAACCACGCATTCGTCTATTAAGGTGGGATGTCGGTAAGTGAAAAAATATTGGGAACACTTTAGTAGTCACCGGTTAGGTGTATCACTAAAAATCATTTCAGGAGAAGTCATTTTTCAGATAAATCTGATAAACTAATATTTGAATCGAAATTAATATTGATCCTTATTTGACAAAACAATAACAAAAATTGTGCTTGCTATCTTGCTGCTATATTAATAATAATAATATATAATAATAAGTTTATTTTAAAAATTTAATAATATAATAAATATGTTTACTTATGTTGTCTTCGATAAACTTATCAATCCCCTGAAGCTGAGCTTGTTAGGGGCAAATCTTATTTTTTGTTTTAGTATGTAAAATCATAAATCATAAATATGCTTTAAAAATCAAATTTTTTAAAGTAAAAATGTTAATTTATAGTATAAACGCAGCTTTTTTGAAGAAATATATTACCTATAATAAAATTATTAATTTATAATTTTTAAGTAAAAAATATTACTTATATAGCAAATTATTCAGGACAATATTAATTAATAATAGCATTTCTAAAAATATTTTCAAATTGTCTGTTTTTAATATCCATGTTTTTATTTCGACTTTAATTTTTTTTAATGAAATTAATTTTTTAATTTTTGTTTGTAAATAATCGTTTAAATAAAAACATAAATGTTTGAAATTTTTTTGTTTTATAGACTTATTTATTTTAGGTTTTATGGTTATTTCATTTTTATGACGTGTATTATGATTATGGTTTTTAAATTGTATAAGGTTTTTATTTTTAAATATATATATTAAGATGTAATAAATGTAAAGTTGTCTTATGTTCAACTTTTTTGTTTCTGAATATAATTCTTTTGAAGGATTAAGATAATCTTTATTGAATATAATTTTTAAAAACCTTTTTTGTAATTTTTTAACTAAAGTTCTATTTATTCCTCCCCAACCTAAAATTCCGTAATTTAAATGAGTTTTAACTAACGCGTAATATACATATACATATTTTCATATGTCTTACATTTAAAAAAATTTTAATGTTTTTAAAAATCGGTAGTAAACTTCTTAATTTTTTAATTAAGTATTCTATGTGAAAATTCCAATTTAATTTACTGTCAAAATAATTCCTAAATGTTTTATTTTATCAACTTTAAAAATAATTGTTAACAAATTGTTATCAAACCAATTTTTTATAATTTTAAAATATTTTTTAATTTTATTATTTAAGTTATCCCAATTTGTATCGGTATAAAAAATTGTAGTATCATCTGCAAAACTATGAATTTGTCCATCGCAATTTATACTAAATAAGTCGTTAATATAAATATTAAAAAATAATGGTCCTAAAATTGTTCCTTGAGGGACACCATACTTAAATACCTTTGGATAGCTTTTTTTTTTATCTATTTGAACATAAGTTGGTCTATTTTTCAGATAATTTTTAATCAATTCTAATTGCTTTCCTCTGAATCCAATATTTTCAAACTTTTTTAACAGTAAATTATGGCTAACTGTATCAAAGGCTTTTGCTAAATCTAAAAAAATACTAATACAAGGTTTTTTATTATCTAGTGCATCATATATTTGTTCTGTTAGATAGCAAATAGCATTTTGTGTTGATTTATTTTTTTGAAACCAAACTGTTTATTAGAAATAAAATTAATTTTTTCCAAATAATTTTCGATTCTTAATTTTAAAACTTTTTCGAATACTTTTGCTATCGAAGATATTAATGTTATTGGTCTATAATTACTAGTTTTACTAGAATCTCCATTTTTAAAAATAGGTTTTGTTATACCAATTTTAAAACTACTTACGTGAAAATATGGAGGATATTTGCGATCCAGCAGAATTGATTCTACTTTCCATTCTGGACGTTGGAACGATCATCGAACCTTGGCAAACAGGGCAATAGGTATACGGTTGGAAATTTTTAAATAGTATGTCTATGTAAGTACTTCCTTGAATTCTAAGAGCCTTGAAAATTATTTTAAATATTTTTATTATGACATGGATTCTTACGTTTAAGAATTATGGGGCAGGGCGAAAAAAATATGAAGGTGAATATTATATTAAATTAACATAAATTTAGTACGACTAAAAATTCAATTCATAATGAAACTTTTCTACAAAAGGTTTTATCTGGGATATAGGTTTGTATCAGCGCATTGAGTGAATCCCTTCCAGATGACGATTTTCGGTCCGCTGCGGGCTCTGATATAAAATTTTTGAAATAATTTCTTTAAAGTATTTTGTACGTGAAAAGCTTACCGCAAAAACATTATCCAACCTAACCAAATCTTTCTGGTCATCCAAATATCCCCTTAGAAGTTCCTTGAGTCTTTTTTCCGCTAAAAATCCCGACTTATCTGAAATTCGCGTCAAAATATGTTTCAATACTCTCTTGTAATTGTTGGAGTTTTCTCCGTCCAATATATCTTCGAACATGGTGGAGTATGACATGGGTTGGCTTCCTATCGATTTTCTTACGGCGGGAAGTTTAGACATGCTTTTTTCACCGGTGCGAACTGTCTCTAAAAATCACCGGAATTTATTAACAGAATGCAAAAGTATTTTTTTTAAATAAAATAATAAAAATGTGCCCTCCTCCAAAAGAAGTGAGAGCACCTTTATTTTCGGACAATAGCGCTGCTAATTATATCACATTAGATGCGAGTTTTCCTGATCCAACTTCGCAATATCTTAATTAGTTTTTACTTTCCTATAACCACCCTGTATCCTGTATCTGTAAATAACTGATTTATTAGTCTTACCACTAATAAATTCTGGCGACACGGTTAACATAGCAATTTTATAACTAGGCAATGTCTTCTTGTCAACAATAAAGTTGGGGGGAGCCTCCCAGTCCAAACCCATTTGCTGTTCATACAGGATCTTATCAGTTTCCAAAATTTTTCGTAAAACACCTTGTGTGCGTTTTCTATTCATTTCCCAAACCATATGGAATTTTTCGTCATTAACACGAGCAAAATGATCCGCCTTTGCTTCTACCTAAAACAAAGCAACAAAGTTTTACACGTAGGAGATTTTTAATTAATGGTTTTTGTTAGGGTTAAAAGTTAAAACGATTGCTAATTACTGTATCTGTAGGGGAAAGTCGGGAAAATTCATCAAACAATAATAACGAAAGTGGCAAATGCATGGCCTTGAACATTTAAATAAAGCCCAGTACATATTATGGGCATGACCACGGCTAAAGTCTCCTTTAAGCGACGCCATTTTCTAACTTTTAACTGTCAATTCGATCTGCCTAACTATTGCATTCGCATGCGCACTGCAGTGCTTGTGTTGATCCGAGTAGTTATTTTTATGCTTTTAGCATACGAAGAAGAAAGACAGACATATTCTGGAGCTGGTAGAGTAAGGTAGTAAGGCAGATGTTAGTCAGCCGGTTATAGTTTTGTTGACTTTCGTGTTTTGTGCAATTACGACCCCTTTCCTGTTAAAACAAACCCAAATTCTCTAGAGTTCTTAGAAGAGATGACATCTAGATAAACTAGAAAATATCGTGTTACCAGTAAAAATTGTTGTTTTTACTTCAGTTCTGAAAATCGACGTCTTTACTTTCAAGGATTTTAGGGTAAATTGTGGCAATTTTAATGGTTTCAAAAAACTGCTTTTTTTAAAGTTTCTGTGCATTTATTTAAAAAAAAAACATCCGCATACTATTCGTCAAAGCCTCCCTGAATAGCCCTTCCAAAATTAGATATCAATATTTTTTTTTTAATAATTGCAAGGTTCCGGAAGTTACCCCTGCATTCAAGCATAGGTCTTGATTATTCATGATTGATCTCGGGAACTCGGCCCTTAACGAATATTCAGATATACAGGTCCGGACTTTAAACTTTAAAATTTAACTAACACTATAACCACAACTCTATAAAATTAATTCTGGTAAGTGGTAAGGCGGTAAGTGTGTTGGAATTGAAGAGATCAATAAGATCACTCACGCTGACCCTGTAGGTTTCAGGAAACATCAACCTGCAACCTGCTATTGTTAAATAATATAGTTGTCAAATATAGTTGTAATTTTTATGTTAATGTCATTAAAGTTCCTACAAAAGTTAATCAAAAACCTTTTAATAAACAATAAAGTGAGTTTATTCAGGTTATGTTTTTTTAGCTTAAAAGCAATGGTGTAAACAGTTTTAATTGTATATAGGTATGTACATTTCTGTGGTTATGTTATACCGACCAACGTTGCAATTTTACTTTTTTCTAATATAGAAAAAACTTTAAAAAATATAAATTCTAGGAATTTATTTTTGATAGCCAACATATTTGGCACATATTTACACCAATCGAACGTTTATATGTCACAAAAATCAACGAAGCTAAAAAATTAGTATTCCCAACGTTCCCCTATACTTCGAGAAGGAAACTACTTACATCCAGAATTGACTTGTGCAATTTTTTAATATTATCGGACAATTTCTTAATTTTATTAGATGTATTCGTTTCGTATTCAGAAATCATTCGCCTCAAGTCGTTTATAACGTCCTGCAGTTTATTCATTCTCCTCTTTTGCTGTGACTTAATAATAATGTTCTCGTCTTCGCGTTTTTTTAGAATCTGATAGTTGTAGTCCAGTTTTTCGCTGTTCAACAACGCCAGGGCTTTGATTTTTTCCAATTCTCTTTGCAAATCTTCGATATCGGTTTCCAGTTTAATCTTCGTTTCTCGACAATGTTCCTATATAATATTGAACATAAAACTAGATTATCTACAGTGTCACCAGTAAAGTCCGCATCATATGGGATTTTTTTTTATTAATAGCTTTATTGAAAATTTGACTTTGGCATCAAGTTCTGCTTCGATCGAGATGAAAATTAAGCCAAAAAATATTAGTCACGTCATCACGCATTATCTGTCAAATTTTAATTTTTTTCAAAAAATTATTCAAAAGTGGGGTTATTTCTGAAATTATCGAAAAAAGTTATTAGAAAAAGTGTTTTTAAATGCAATTTCAGCGGCATAAGATAATTTTGATTTTTTACCTATATTTTGTAAATTGCACCACTTTTGCAAAATAAGACTCAACGCAACCTACATAAAACTTCTTAGTTTTCACAAGGCTTTATTTCAGATACATTTTCTTTAAAGTAGCGCCATATTAAATGTGTGTTTTTCTACAAAATCAAAATTGGGCTATTAAAATTTGGTCGCATGTGATGCAAAGTTTATTCGTTTTGGACCCTGTATAAGGTAACTTCATAAAATAAGTATTTTTGAAAACGTAGTTTGTGTCTGAAAGTAAAAAAATAAAAATAAAGTAAAGGGGTTTTTAATTAAATCGTTTAAAATAGATTAACATTACGTTAAGTTAAACTAAAATGTATTTTCCACATATTGAACACTTTACTTATCACACTGTGTTCTGTTATGTCTTAATATTAAGGTGTATTACTTTCAGACACAAACTACGTTTTCAAACATACTTATTTTATAAAGTTACCTTATACAGGGTCCAAAACAAATAAACTTTGCATCACATGCGACCAAATTTTAATAGCCCAATTTTGATTTTGTAGAAAAACACACATTTAGTATGGCGCTACTTTAAAGAAAATGTGTCTGAAATAAAGCATTGTCAAAACTAAGAAGTTTTATGTAGGTTGCGTTGAGTCTTTTGCAAAAGTGGTGCAATTTACAAAATATGGGTAAAAAATCAAAATTATCTTATGCAGCTGAAATTTTGCACGGAGGCTAGAAACTGCATTTAAAAACACTTTTTCTAATAACTTTTTTCGATATTTTCAGAAATAACCCCACTTTTGAATTATTTTTTGAAAAAAATTAAAATTTGACAGATAATGCGAATCACGTGACTAATATTTTCTGGCTTAATTTTCATCTTGATCGAAGCAGAACTTGATGCCAAAGTCAAATTTCGAATAAAGCTATTAATAAAAAAAAATCCCATATGATGCGGACTTTACTGGTGACACAGTACATATTGCGCATTTTTAATTAAAAAAAGAAATGTTTTAAATTATTACTTAATTAATCTGTTAATAAATAAAGAAACCTGAAAATCCATTCTTAATTTGTCCATTCGTTCATTGAATTCTTCAACTTGTTCAAACTTTTTATTACTGTTCGAAATCTCTTGATTTTCCCTTTTTCTAAAAAGTTCTTCCCATTTTTTGTCAGTGCAATCAAGTAAGAATTGTCTTTCTTCTACTATTACAGTCTCCAAGAGGCCTAATTCTTGACGGTAGGCACGTCGCATAAATGAAACCTAAAAATTACGTTTTTTTCAATTAAAAGTCAATATAATAATAATAATGATAATAATAATAATGATAATAATAATAATAATATAAAATTGCAAAATAAAGTTATTAAATGTAAACACAAATCACCACATTTAGAACCAACTGTTAATCTATATAGACCGAAAGGGTATATACACGTTCAAAACATTTATAAATTAAAAATTTGTATTCTAATCTAATTCACTCTATTATCTTAAAAGAAAAAAAATCAAACATAACACTTCAGGAGAATAAGACATTACATGATCATAACACCAGACATTGCATAAATGATCAAATTATACCAGTAAAAAGTAATTTCGGAAAAAAATCGCTTTTATATGACGGAATAATAAAATATAACAATCTTCCAAAAAATATCAGAAAAATTAAAAAATTGGCAACTTTAAAAAAACAATTAAAGAGATATTTACTAAATTAAATTATTTATACTATTTTTTTTTAATTGACTTTATTAATAAATTAAATTGGATTAACTTCCATTTTATTTATTGTTATTTTTTTTTTAATGGTTATTATTTTCTATATTATGTTGTCACTTTCCATGTAATGAACTGTAAAACTTCGTTTGGAATAAAGACATTTTAAAAGTTAATATACAGGGTGTCCGGAAAAATGAGGTCAATCCGTTAAACATATATTTCTTGAGCAAAAATAATATGACTTTCATTATGCCATTTTGCATTTTTGATCTTAATGTTCGATATACTTTCATTTAACTGGTTTAGTACCTACTACAAGTTTTTATCTGTGCGCCACTGTTCTTACATTATTTTTGGCTAGTCTTTTTGGGTATTGTCACCTCTATTGCAAAGTTTTACTTAATTATAACTTTGGGTGGGTTCGTAGGCAGTGTTGTCTATATAAATAATAAATTTTTTCTCTGTCGATATTTTTTTTTAATGGGGAGAGTTCAATCTGTTCCCAAGATCGATCTCGTCCTATATAAAATAAATTAAATTTCAGTTATACAATAAAATTTTTAAGTTTCGGTTTTGGTTTCGGTTTCGGCCGAAACTGAGATCAAGGCCGAAGATTCGGTTTCGGTTTCGGCTGAAAATCTTGTTTCGGTCGGACACCATGCAAATCATATTCATTGATTGGATTATGATCCATACACCCCATCCACAGCGAAAGCAACAACAAGAATAAGGCAATTGTAAATTTAAACCCAAACATGGATGTCCCATTTTTAGGTATCTTGCGTGCATACAATATACAGTGTCCGCAAGAAAGTCCGCATCAAATGGGATTTTTTTTTATTATTAGGTATAGGTAAAAATTGAAAAAGCAGTGAGTTTTTGCTTACGTAAAAACCAAAAATGACGTATACTGAAGCAGCTGCACGACTTGCGTTACCTGTCAAATTTTACATTTTTAATAAAATAGGTTCAAAAATGCCCTTATTTATCAAAATATCGAAAAACTTTATTCGAGAAAGTTGTTTATTTAGGCATTTTTATTCTCTGTACAAAATTTTGACAGTCTAGTACAATTTTTATTTTTTGCCAGATTCTTGAAAATTTTGATCAACCCTCGTAGATTAACTTTTATACATGGATGTAAAACCATTTGCCTTTACTTCATTTGTAATCTTAATGCAAATTTGTGTAAAATTTTTGTTTCCAATTATTTATTTTGCTTCAAAAACTTAAATTGTTGGTGATCAGTATGTAATGTTTGATGCAAAGTTTATCTAATTACATCAGTTTTGCCAAAACCGACGTTTCTCATTTTTCTTAAGTTAGTAAACAGATGTACCTACAAAAAGAAAATATTAGGAAGATTTCGTTGAAATTTTACTTAATTAATATTGGATCAAAAAGAATAAATATTAATCGCTCGAAACATTTTATTCAACAAAAATATAGTTTAATATAATTAATTTAATTTAATATTAATTAAGTAAAATTTCAACGAAACCTTCCTAATATTTTTTTTTGTACATCTGTTTACTAACTTAGAAAAAATGAGAAACGTCGGTTTTGGCAAAACTGATGTAATTAGATAAACTTTGCATCAAACATTACATACTGATCAATAACAATTTAAGTTTTTGAAGCAAAATAAATAATTGGAAACAAAAATTTTACACAAATTTGCATTAAGATTACAAATGAAGTAAAGGCAAATGGTTTTTCATCCATGTATAAAAGTTAATCTACGAGGGTTGATCAAAATTTTCAAGAATCTGACAAAAAATAAAAATTGTACTAGACTGTCAAAATTTTGTACAGAGAATAAAAATGCCTAAATAAACAACTTTCTCGAATAAAGTTTTTCGATATTTTGATAAATAAGGGCATTTTTGAACCTATTTTATTAAAAATGTAAAATTTGACAGGTAACGCAAGTCGTGCAGCTGCTTCAGTATACGTCATTTTTGGTTTTTAGGTAACCAAACACTAACTGCTTTTTCAATTTTTACCTATACCTAATAATTAAAAAAATCCCATTTGATGCGAACTTTCTTGCGGACACTGTATAAAGACATAGCCTATTTTGCCATACAGGGGTTTTTACTGACAATTCCGACGGCCCATATCTCGAGATATAGGAGTTTTACCTGTATCCAGCACCCACATATTGTTTTCCTTAAATACTTACTTGTTTTTCTATTCTTTGTGCTAAAGTATTAATATCTTCCATTTGCTTCCTTTGATCCTTTGTAAACTGTCGCTCCTCCTTCTTCAATTCGTCGTTTAACATCGCTATCATCTCATCTTTTTGTTTAATTAACAAATCGCATTTTTCTTTTTGATCCATTATTTCTTCGTTTATACTAAGCGGATCGTTTTGACGTTGAATTACCTATAATCGAAATTATGGTCGTCAAATTCATACGAAAATTCCATAACGGGCTGATAATTTGGTAAAAAAATTCTTTGGGAAATATAAAGCAAAAGTACGAGGGGTTAAATAAACGTCCCGCAGCGAAAAGTAATTTTCGGGAATTTAAAACCTCGATAAAAATTAATAACCTTAAGGACCAAATTTTTATTATCCTGTTAACACTTACTATAAGATATATATGTATATACAGGGTGTTTTTTTAAAGGTCGACGAGCGGCCATATCTCGGAAACTACTGGGCATAGAAACCCAGGAAAAGAAAAACGATAATTAAAGTGTCCATGAGAAAATTCTGGAAATAATTTTTAAGTTCCGCATTTTGCCGCAAGAGGGCGTAATTGAAAAGTAAATTTTAAAATTTTACATAACTCCGAAAATTTCACTTTAAGGTATATGTTTGATAACACCATTTTAAGGCTTGGACAATTATGCATCATTTTGGTCTTATGCTCATTGGCGTACCGACTTTAATAAGAGTGGGGGAAGCTGTTGAAAGTGTAATAATTTAAATCGACTTATCCGATTTTAGCAAACTAAAAACTGTTTGGAAGAGAAATGTATGCACTTTAACCAATCGTATTTAGTTGTCCATAATAGTTCTCAAAAAAAAATGCTAGAGGGCGCAATTTGAAATAATAACAGTTTTTTCGATTTTATCCCGAAAATTCAAATCATACGGTATAACTATGACATCATAATTGAAAAGTAAATGAAATTTGCAAGAAAAATGTGAAGACCGCAGTTCGATATCTTTGTTCGTTTCAGAGTTGTTGCCAAAACAATAATTTTTAATATAAATTGCGCCCTCTAGCAATTTTATTAGATACTATTGTGTACCATTAGATACGACAATTGAAGGTACTTCCAAACAAGCTTAAATTTAGTAAAATCGGATAAGTCGTTTAGAAGTTACAGCGATTTTAATGTTAACACTTTCAATAGATTCTCCCACTCTTATCAAGTGAAAGTGTAAACATTAAAATCGCTGTAACTTCTAAACGACTTAACGGATTTTACTCAATTTAAGCTTGTTTGGAAGAAAAAGGTAAGTACCTTCAATTGTCGTATCCAATGGTACAAGATAGTTTATAATAAAATTGCTAGAGGGCGCAATTTGTATTAAAAATTATTGTTTTGGCAATATCTCTGAAACGAACAAAGATATCGAACTGCGGTCTTCACATCTTTTCTTGCAAATTTCATCTACTTTTCGATTATGATGTCATAGTTATACCGTATGATTTAAATTTTCGGGATAAAATCGAAAAAACTGTTATTATTACAAATTGCGCCCTCTAGCAATTTTATTAAACACTATCGTATACTGTTGGATACGGCGATTGAAGATACTTACCTTTCCCTTCCAAACAAGCTTAAATTTAGTAAAATCGGATAAGTCGTTTAGAAGTTACAGCGATTTTAATGTTTACACATTCAATAGCTTCCCCCACTCTTATTAAAGTTGGTACGCCAATGAGCATAAGACCAAAATGATGCATAATTGTCCAAGCTTTAAAATGGTGTTATCAAACATATACCTTAATGTGGAATTTTCGGAGTTATGTAAAATTTTAAAATTTACTTTTCAATTACGCCCTCTCGCGGCAAAATGCGGAACTTAAAAATTATTTCCAGAATTTTCTCATGGCCACTTTAATTATCATTTTTCTTTTCCTGAGTTTCTATGCCCAGTAGTTTCCGAGATATGGCCGCTCGTCGACCTTAAAAAAACACCCTGTATAAGATAGTAATATCGGGCCTAACACCAGAATATCCCTATAAATCCTAATAAAAAAAAATTTTTAATTTACCACTGACAAAATTTTCAAAATAGCATTTTTAGTTTGTAAAAAGTCCGGCCCTGGCCTGGCAAGTTGTGTAAACATAATAGTAACTTTCCAATTGTTTCTTTTAAACAAAAAAGTAAAGTAAAAATCGTTGCTTTTGCTTTGCTATTTAAAAGAAGCCCTAAGGAAATGACAACCGATACTATATCTTTATTAAAATAATTCAGACCCGTATTATTTATTTTAGGAAGATAAAAAATAATATTATTTGTTAATTAATTCTGGATAAATTGCATAAAAACCATTTAATTTTGAAAGTGTCTGGCTTCAGGTTCAGGTTTATGAATTTTTGAATTCGTTAATCGTGTAATAATTTATTGAGGGTTAAACACGTATTATGTGTTAAGTAGGAGGTACCTACCTACTATTAAAACAGCAAACAATTCGAATATATTTTATAAGTAATCCTAGGTAGACTGGTAGACATAACATAAGTAGTTATTAAGTCATTATAGGTAATATTCCAGCAAACATGATGCAAAATCAAAATTTTAAAACACCACTTATAATGTTGCTTACCATGCATGTATGGTATTAACGGGGGTAGCACGGTAGCAGCGAACCAGCCTCATAGAATCCAAAAGACAGAAAACAGTAAAACACACACAAGTCTGCACAAACATTATGTCACTAAGTACTATACAAGGTATTATACAAAACGACCAGATCGTCGAGAGTTTTTTTTTGCAAAATCGTTTATAATTTCGTCGATATTTAATGCATTAACAAACTCGTATTCGATACTGATTAAGGATAAATCCGAAAGGTGTTGTTGTTCCATGGTGTTACGTAAATAGGTTTTTACTTTTTTAAGTTTGGAAAAAGATCGTTCCGCTGATGCCACACTAACTGGTAAAGTTGAAATAACATCACTGCACTAGATACATCTGGAAAATTTGAAGAAACACGCTGATTTTTTATTAATAAATGATCCGCAAGTTCATACACTGTTTTTAATTTTGAAATACTATCTCCAAGTCCCTTTCTGAGGTTTAGAATTTGACTAGGAAAGTCAATGGACAAGTCTTGATGGTATATCGTTTGTAAATTCTGCGCTTTCATGTATATTTCTTCTTCACTTACCGCGAAGTTAAATTCTCAGGATATAAAAAAATAAAATTAACTATGAAATGAAATATAGACAGATAGTCCCTTTTTGTTTTCAACTTGTAAAATGACGTATGTAAAACTGTCGTCAGCTATTCGTCCATTACAAGCAAATACATTTTTTCTATACTCCTTACTAGGTAAATACTTCATTTTGATACTGATTTGAGGGAGGTAAGCACGTTTTACCTCCCTAGGGAAGTACAAAGTACGCCAGCATAAAATTCTTGGTGACTCTTTCATCACTTGCATTAATACTGCACCAATCCTTGAAGTCCTCGTAACACCGATTGTACCGTTCCTTCGATTTCTGAGGATTACCTCAGAAATCGAAGGAACGCTATATTAAGAGCAGCGCAAGCTGCATTCGCAACTGCATCGATATCCATTTTTTCGATTTCTTAAAAAAACTGACACTGACAGAACGTTTGTTTGATTATGAACATTATGAATTCCATAGCAATCAACGTGTCAACACTAGGAAACCTGTCATACATACAGCTAGGGTATTTCAGTTAGATAGCTCAAATTATAAAATTAAAAAACATTTTTTTTTAAATTTGAGGGAACTGGAGTAGAAAAAATATAATACAAAACTCGGGAGGCAGTATTCTTGACCAGTCTCGGACTATTTTGCAAGCCCTCGCTATCGCTCGGGCGCAAACTATGTCCTCGACTGGGTAAGTATCACCTGCCTCCCTTCTCTTGTAGTGTAAATAACTATTATTTCATTTTGTCCGGTAAATCAACTTGCATGTACGCATTTGCGGCCGGTAAGTGGAACATTACAGTATCAGGTACTGTAAAGTATTGCCTAGCAACCATCTTTTGTTTTTAGAAATAATTACTTTTTACTTTGGATTTTTGACAAGTTGTGACTTAAAATTATAGGAAACAAAATGTTCAAGTATATTGAGTATTAATTATTTAATTCATCATATTATATACATTAAACTAAATTAAACTTGGCATATAATAATACCTATATAAGTTTTTAAAACTTATAATAACAGTAAGTGTCATAATTCAAAACAAAATAAAGGCAATCATGACCGACTATAAAAATGCGTTCCACGCCCCGACTGGTACCGTCAACCGGGGCTAAGTGGTCCAATATTTTCGGGTTTTTGCAGATTTTTGGAAAACTAATAAATATTTTGGTTTAAAGATTTTAATATAAAATCTACCATACTTTAGTAAGCTGCCTGTGATTTTTTTTATCTTAAATATATCTAGTTTTTTTTTATATTTTTTTTCTGTAGGTGGTCGACTTACCCCACACTTGGTGGTAAAGGGGACCACTTGCCCGTTTTCCACTAATTTACGCTTTAGGGTCCCATTTAATCGTTGTGATGGGAAAGTGGTCCACATTAAAACTTTTAAAAAAGTATTTGCATTCAGAAAAGCATTTGGAAAGAAACATACGGGAATGTACCTATATGAAATGGTTTTATTTATTTTTAAATTTAAATACAAAAACCGAACTCTACAACCTACAACTAATCAGGTGTACAAAAATATTTTAATAGAAACAAAAACAAGAAACAAAACAAAAAAAAATTAAAAATTGGAAACATATTTAGGTAAGTTGGCCGGTCCACTTTTCCCTGAGTTTTGCAGATTTTTTATATTTAACTATACCCCACTGCTAACACAAATATTTAAAAATGTTTTTTAAACTAAATTATTTTTCAAAACTTAACGTACAACTGCCTAACATAAGTTGAAACTCAAAAAACTTACCAGTGAACGTACTGCAATGGAGGTTTTCCGGAAAATAAAAAACAATAAGAATTTGCATGTGTTTATTTCCGCTTACTAACTGGGGCTAAAGAAGTGTAACGCGCTCGATCTTGATACTCAACCCTGCGCTAGGTATTCCTATACACACGTGCGTGCGAAACCGTTGTTGTCGGTTGTATTTTAGCAGATACACATTTGTATTATTTTTAATGTCCCTTCGGACCACTTTACCAGCTGTGGTCCTCTTAGCCCAGGTTGACGGTATTTATTGGAAAATCGCTATTTTGGGGCATGTCTTACTATAAATAATATACTTTTTTCTACCAACTTTAGTAAATGAAAAACTACAGAATAGGCTCTCTTTTACAATTTTTTAAATAGTTTGCTTAACAAAAGTTAGTAATTTTTATTTTGTTTTGAATATATATATATATTTATCGATCCCAAGTAACTCTGTTTAGATGCTTTAACTTGTAAAATTATTTTTTCTACCAACTTTAGTAAACGAAAAATATTACGCAACTACAGAATAGACTCTCTTTTACAATTTTTTAAATATTTTGCTTAACTAAAGTTAGTAATTTTTATTTTATTTAAACTATATCCAGTGATACCAATTAATATTGCCAATAATATTTTAAAATTTGTAAACATTTTTATTAAATCTTTTTAAAAAGGATTATAATGACAAAATGAAATAAAATATCATAGGATACACGTCCGCTAGGTGTTATTACAGCACTCGTTTATATTCCAGACTCGGCTCCTACGTCGCCTCGTCCGTAAACCAACTCGTACTGTAATAAGTCACCTATCGGCCTTGTAACGTAAAATGCTATTAAGCAGCACTATTCAACGAATACTTACACCAGGCTATTCAACGAATACTTACACCAGGGCACTATTCTTGACGGTATAGTGAATAACTATCTTTACCTCTATCGATACCACGTATACAAATAATAACCAGATCGATATCGAAGGTAAAAATAATTTTTCTAAATTTTTTAAGCATGAATGTTTTGTTTTTGATCCAGAAGTATTATAATTATATATTTATTTTCTTACCATCCATTTGTTTGAAATTTTATTGAACAAATCGGAAGCGGCAGTTGATTCTTCCTCCAATTGCCCAAGCACTATTTCCTTGCTAATTTCTTGACTTTCTCGTCTATCAACTTCCCGCGAAGTGTTTGCTACTCTTACGTTGGTTATATATTCCTCGCCTTAAAAAATAGAAAAAATCGAATAATCCTTAAAATAGTATGTGTATTTTATGTAGGGTACTTTACAGGGGCGGATGGGCCCACCGGGACACAGGGAGATTTCCCGGTGCGCCGGTCCATCAGGCGCCGCCGCTGTTTGCAAACTTTTTTCTTTTCCAAAACTTTGAATTAAGATTTAAGAGTTCCTTTTTTAGTTTTTTTATACTTAGTTTAAAAATTAATTTCCTTTTTTCCATGTATGTGTTTTTTATGCTAAAAATTAATAGTTCCTTTTTTTATTAATGAGTTATGTGTTTGTTCTGTCAAGAATAAATAGTTTCTGTTTTTACTCATTTGATGTTAATGTTAATAAATAATAATTAAGAGTTCCTTTTTTATTTATGTTATCTTTATATTAAATATATTTAATTTAATTTTTATATTAGATATTAATAAATATTTTTTTTACCTAAATGTATTTTAAATGTAAAAAATGAAGTTTGTTTTTTTATTTGAGTTATTATAAAAAATATGTCGTAAGTGGATGAAAAAATACATATTTATGTCTTTTCATTTTTTTATTGGATCGACACGACGCGACGCGGCGCCGTTTCAATTGACTTCCCGCGCCGGTCCGAGGTGTCCCATCCGCCCCTGGTACCCACTTTATTAGGTACCACCTTGCTTACATTGTACAAATAGGAGTTAATTAATTAGTTTAGTTCAGTTCGTAATTTTTACCTTCAAGTAAATATTTTTCTAAAAGTTCTGTGCTCTTCTGTAGTTGATTTAAAATCTCTTTGCGGTCATCCTCCTGCTGAGGTTTGTCTTCGTAAACATTTTGCTTGCTATAAAATATAATATTACTATTTATATTATTATTAGTATAATTATATAATTATTTAGTAATTATAGACCAATAACATTAATATCTTCGATATCAAAAGTATTCGAAAAAATTTTAAAATTAAGAATTGAAAATTATTTGGAAAAAATACATTTTATTTCTAATAAACAGTTTGGGTTTCAAAAAAATAAATCAACACAAAACGCTATTTGCTATATAACAGAACAAATATATAATGCACTAGATAATTAAAAAACCTTGTATTAGTATTTTTCTAGATTTAGCAAAAGCCTTTGATACAGTTAGCAGTTCGCCATAATTTTCTGTTAAAAAAGTTTGAAAATATTGGATTGAGAGGAAAGCAATTAGAATTTTTTTTTTTATTTTACGTCGGCCTATTTCCGCAACGAGGCTAATTAGAATTAATTAAAAATTATCTAAAAAACAGACCAACTTATGTTCAAATAGATAAAAAAAAAAACGCTATCCAAAAGTATTTAAGTATGGTGTTCCTCAAGGAACAATTTTATTACCATTATTTTTTAATATTTGTATTAAGTAACGACTTAAGTATTTAGTATAAATTGCGATGGACAAATTCATAGTTTTGCAGATGATACTACAATTTTTTATACCGATACAAATTGGGACAACTTACATAATAAAATTAAAAGAGATTTTAAAATTATAAAAAATTGGTTTGATAACAATTTGTTAAAGATTAATTTTAATAAAACAAATTATATTCCTTTTGAATAGTATTCAAATAAATGAAGACATTCAAATTTTTAAAGTCAATAAAATAAAATATTTAGGAATTATTTTTGACAGTAAATTAAATTGGAATTTTTACTTAGAATACTTAATTAAAAAATTAAGAAGTTTACTACCGATTTTTAAAAACATTAAAAAAATTTTGAATTTTGAAAAAATTTAAAGTCGCAATAAAAACATGTAGGTATACCTACCTATATTAAAAACAGACAATTGGAAAATATTTTTAGAAATGCTTTAATTAATTAATATTGTTTTGAATAATTTATATAAGTAATATTTTTTACTTAAAAATTGTAAACTAATAATTTTATTATAGGTAATATATTTCTTCAAAAAAAACTGCTATACTATAAATAAACATTTTTACTTTAAAATGCATATTAATGATTTTACATACTAAAACAAAAAATAAGATTTGCCCTTAACAAGCTCAGCTTCAGGGGATTGAAAAGTTTATCTAGAAGACAACATAAACATATTTATTATATTATTAAATCTTAAATAAACTTATCATTATTATATACTAGCGTGTACCCGGCCTGCGTTGAAGCCCGGCATTATATGACGTCGCTTTCTCTGAGATAATAAGGCGAGTTCACCATCACGTCAAGATTTGTAAATACAAACCCGAACAAACCTCTAAATTTATCAGTGTTTCTCTACAATATTATGCATGTATTATACATAAAAACCTTCCTCTTGAATCACTCTATCTATTAAAAAAAAACACTTCAAAATCCGTTGCGTATTTTTAAAGATTTAAGCACATAGGGACAGACGGGCGACAGCGATTTTGTTTTATACTATGTTAAGATTAAGATAAGATTAAGATGCGTCGCAGGATAGGGAATATCACAGTTCGCAGTTTATTAAGTTGCCTATAAGGCCTCTATATGCACACAAATGAAACTATTTTCTTTTTATTAAGTGAGTGTATAATAAAGAAATATTAGCATAAGTACAAGAAATAACAACGATAAGATTGTTATACCTTTTCTGTAAAGCCTCCAATCGCCGTTCAATTCTTAGTTTTCTTGCTAATTTTCTTTCTGCTGGATCAGCAGATGTAATTTGTGGTTCAAATACTTCATTAAGAAGAGTTCCATTTGCAATACTTTTGTGAGTGTGTGAAACCGACATGATTAAATTAAAGGAATATCTAAGAAAATTAAATCAAAACAACGTTAAATCAAATTCTGATATCAATATGACTTTCGATCAATCAAATTTTCCCATGCTTAGCGACGAGATCTCGATCGATAAGGACTTTTGTATAGGTTTGGTTAATACAAACTATCGATAGGTCGACACCTATACTTTTTCACAACTATCGATACTTTGACATCTCTAATTTTGACATATCTTCCTTCAAATTTGAGCTATGGCGGTGAGTGACACTATATTTTCTAAACTTATATTTTCTTGAATCATCTGCCTAGAATAATAAAATTCTTCATAGTTTTCATTATAAATTTGTGGAAGGATTATTTCTTCGTCTATGATTAGCAATATTTTTGCCACATTGTTAAAACTTGCTTTGTAAAATAGTTATGTTTGATAGGTTTCACTGTGTTTTGTGTGGTCTTATTTTCTAAAGTTTTGCTTATTTTTATATTTTTTTTTCTAAAATGATGATTTTGTAAGTTCCTTTTCTAGAGGATTTGCTATAGAAACACTAAACGTTTACAAAATAATACATTTTCCAACTTTGTTTTGGCAAGAACTAACCTAACATTTATTTTTTAGCCTGTAGCGAAGAAAGAAAAGAAAGAAACCAAGGGGGCCAAAGACAAGGGCAAGAACCCCATGAAAGAATTGCACATTCGTAAATTGTGCCTTAATATTTGTGTAGGAGAAAGTGGTGACAGACTTACACGAGCTGCTAAGGTAATAGACACTTCTCAAATGTTTTACTACACAATTTTTAATAAGTTTCTGTTGCGTTATGAGCCATGTCTGTTAATTTCTAGTGTGATTAATAACCAAAAAAATAAAGGTTCCGTTTACCTACTTTTCAACATAAGATTGTTTACATTAGCATTTATTTAAAATATTTTTTTAGGTACTAGAACAGCTTACAGGCCAACAACCTGTATTCTCAAAAGCCAGATATACCGTTAGATCTTTTGGTATTCGTCGTAATGAAAAAATTGCTGTCCACTGCACTGTAAGAGGAGCCAAGGCTGAAGAAATTTTAGAAAGGGGCCTGAAAGTAAGGGAATATGAATTGAGAAGGGACAATTTCTCAGGTATGTACAGATTTTATGTAGCTATAATAATAATTTTTGTTATTTTGATCTGTTTTCCTTTAAATTTCTTTTTTGTGATCCAGAATCTCATTGCTAATTATTTTTTTCAGCATCAGGCAACTTTGGATTTGGTATACAAGAACACATTGATCTGGGTATCAAATACGACCCCAGTATCGGAATCTATGGTTTAGATTTCTATGTTGTGTTGGGCAGACCCGGTTTCAATGTTGCCCACAGGCGCAGGAAACAAGGAAAAGTTGGTTACTCCCACAGGCTGAACAAAGAAGATGCCATGAAATGGTTCCAACAGAAATACGACGGTATAATTTTAGGGAGCAAGAAGACATAACTTGTGACTAAAATAAATTTTGTTAAGTAAGGAGTGTTGTTTGATTTCATTAGTTTTGTATTATTTAAACGATTATTTGCTATAAAATCAGTAATAGAGTTGTGTAAGAAATGGGCATCAATCATATTAGCAAACATCATTTACTCCCAATCAAAGTTATACCTAGGTAGTTTAATGATAAATTAATATTTTAAAACTTTTCTGCAACAGGGCATAACTAACTTAATGTCACTGACATTGTCTACAGGGTGTTTTAAGGACTTACTCCAGAGGTTCTGCTCTACAAACGGTACCTACATAAATAGATTTTGCCAACTTGCACCCAAAAGTCCAAATATTATATTAAGGGTCAAAAGCTATATCTTGTTGACAAGCCCTTATATACTACATGTACAGTAAAAAGGAGTTTGTTATTAACCAACAATTTTGAAATAAAAAATTAATCTATTAAAACTATAATTATCTTTATTGTTTTTTTGCACAATGGTGAACATAAAATATTAAAAACCTCTATGCTTATAACCTATATTTATTTTTGAGTCAAAAAACAATTTAGAAAATTATAATTCCCAACATTTTTCTTTAAAATGATTGACTAGTCTATGTCATGTATAAATAGGAATTTTACAATAAAACATCTACTTAATAAACGATTATTTCTAATTTACAAATTTTTTTGATACCTAAGTACCTACAAAAAAATAATCTAATAATGACTTACATTATAACACTGGGTAAGAGTATATAAAGGCAAATTTATAGGCCAGTTTTTTGTTTTATACCAAAAGTGGATGGAAAAGGTTTTGCCTAAATCTAGTATTAATTTTGTAAGTGGTATACCTATAAAGTTTTAATTGGCTAAATTTTAAAGTAGGCTAAAAGGGATTGGTGCAAATTTTCTATACTTATTTGTAATTTTTCTTTCTTTCTATATGTCGATGGTTAAGGTGCAAAACCTCGTAAGTCGGTTTTTATAAATTTTACAGGAGAAAAGAAAAACGAATTGAGAAATTTGAAAAAGTATTTTAAACAAAATTAGATGATTTGCTGAACCATTTTCTGGGGATATACAATAATATACATAAAGTACTTTTTGTTAATTAAGAAAATCTACTTACGAGGTTTTAACTTTAAATATTTAAACTTGAAAAACTAGGTAACTCTAGTATCAAAACCTCGTAAGTTAAATTAAGAGATTTCTGAATTTAAGTACTGTCTGGCAAATTAATTTTACGAGGTTTTGGCAGATGGCGCCAGGGGTCCGTAAAAGTAATAATGGACTTACGAGATCTTGTAAGCTTAAAAAATATATTTTTTTCTAAGTGTTTATCGAATAAAAGGTTAAATGGAAAAAAACCGACTTACGAGGTTATGCACCTTAACCACCGATGTATAAGATTTATGTCTAGAAATCTAATAAATATTTCCGCTATTGGTTCATGGGGTAATTATTTGGATACAGAATACGATTTATATCACACCAGATAATCCATGATATAAAAAATTCTTCAAATAATTACCTATGTATATTCAATATCCAATTTTTGAAAATATTTATTATTAAACCATAATTAAGACGTATAAATCTGATACCAGTAGAAACAGCTGATGCCCTACATCTTATGCATCTTTTTACTTTACTTTTTGAGTAATATGTTTGTCAGGTACCTATTAAACAAAAAATACTATGACCTCTGCTGCAAACCACCCTTAATAAGAAATTCATATTCTAGGTAATTACCTAAGTTTTATTTTATTGCAATTTTTAGATTTGTCACGATTGTACTCTCTTACATAAACCTAAACCACAAAATTTCTCCCATCTTCTGTCTAGAATGTACAAGTTTTCTAATTGAAAATATCTTATAAATATCAATATACATATACAGGGTGTTTCAGAATAAGATGCTGATCCTTAACGGTGTGAATCCTTAGGTGATTTTAAGAAGAAAAGTTCAAATTAATATATATCCTTAACCTATCAACTTTCGAACTACAGGGCGTTAAAGTTTTAAGAAAAAAATCGTTTTTCTATCATAACTTTTAAAACTTTCTAGCTACTTTTATGAATTTTTCACACATGCCCTCTAGGCATCACTAGGCATTTTTTTTGTGCATGTGTAGAAAATTTTTTAACCAGTGGCGTCCTGAAAGGGTTTGGACTAGACATTTTGGAAAAATATTATGTACGCCACTGCTTTTTCTCTAAAAATTATTTTAAAAATAATCATTTATTTTAGGCCAAATTTAATATCTTGCCTTTTTATCGTTCGACAAACAGTTTCCGACAAAAAAATAAGAACATTAAAGTCGCATTCGCTATGTGCCTATGGTTTGTTTTGACACTATCAGGAATACTCCAGGAATTTTTCAAAGGGTACGAGACTCAATGAGGAGACGAGCTGAAGCATGCATTCTTGCAAGTGGTGGCCACTATCAACAGCTAATCTAAATTATTTTCGTTTTTGTTCACACGTTATTTAATGTTAGCTGTTTTAATTTATTGTTAAAAAATAAACCATAGGCACATAGCGAATGCGCATTTAATGCTTTTTATTTTTTTGTCGGAAACTGTTTGTCGGACGATAAAAAGGCAAGATATTAAATTTGCCCTAAAATGAATGAGTATTTTAAAAATAATTTTTATCTTGAGAAGAAGCAGTGGCGTACATAATATTTTTCCAAAATACCTAGTCCAAACCCTTTCAGGACGCCACTGGTTAAAAAAATTTTCACTAAAGAATGGCTATTGATGCTTAGAGGGCATGTGTGAAAAATTCATAAAAATAGCTAGAAAGTTTTTAAAGCTATGATAGAAAAACGATTTTTTTCTTAAAACTTTAACGCCCTCTGTAGTTCGAAAGTTGATAGGTTAAGGATAATATATTAATATGAACTTTTCTTCTTAAAATCACCTAAGGATTCACACCGTTAAGGATCAGCATCTTATTCTGAAACACCCTGTATATTTAATTAATTTGTGTTGGGCTACATGCTTGGTGAAACCGTTGTTCCATTTCACAGGAAAAAAAATAATTACTTGTTATGTTTCACAAATTTAATCAGTTTCCTGACACATGTTTCGGCCCTTGCGGGCCATTGTCAAAGGAGTACAAGAAGATACTCAATTCTATGGGACATTACAAAGGTATTTATATCATATTATGGTAATTATATAAACATGTCATAAAATTAAAATTGGAATATTGAATGGTCAACAAACTGTGGGTTTTCCTAGCTTTTATGTATCTGCGTAGGTACCTTTAAAAGTTAGGAAAACCCACAGTTGACATTTTAATTTTATGACATGTTTATAATTACGATAATATGATATAAATATCTTTGTAATGTCACGTAGAATTTAGTATCTTCTCGTACTCCTTCGACAATGGCCCGCAAGGGCCGAAACACGTGTCGGGACACTGATTAAATTTGTGAAACATAACAAGTAGTAATAATTGTTTCTTCCTGTGCAATCAATATATTTAATATTTACATTGACAGTCATGTCAATGGATGACAGAATAGTCTGTCAGTTTGAACCCCAGACCAGAATAATTGAGGAGCGTTTATGCAAAAGTCGATAAATCCATAATATCCTGTTTTGAGTAAATGACAAAAAACGCATATATGAAGATTTTTGTCACCTATCCAAAAAAAAATTCTATAAATGTATTTGTCTTGAAGGAGTGCTTAAAAGCAGCATTAATTTTACTGCATTACATTACCCAATAAATTTTTAATTAACTTTTTAGAATGGATTTAGCGACTTTTGGTAAATTAAAAGTGGATTTATCGACTTTTGGTAAATTAAAATTGGGATTTATCGACTTCTGTTCAATTTAAGAGTGGCCTTGTGTATATAGTGGCCCTTGGATATACCGACTTTTGAACGGCCGACGAGCTTTAGCTTGTAAATTTCAATTGGATTTAAAGATGTTTGTTTAATTTCGGTATGCCAAAACGTAGATAAAGCTATGAAGTATAAAAATCAATATATCTATCTGGAAAAAAGTAAAAAATGGATTTATCGACTTTTGCATAATCACTCCTCAATTGTTATTCAAAGTATTTTAAAATAAATATTTTAATTTTTTAAACCTGTATGAATGTAAATGTATTTTTTGATAACTATGCAAGTACCAGCGTTGCCAGCTTTTGGCGGGACGTCCGGCTTTTTCAATCAAAATTAAATGTCCCGCGCGGGACAGGCTGTCCCGCTTTTCGGGGATAACTCGACCGAAACTTTAAAAGAAGTTACCTAAATCGTCACAGAAATATTACGAATAAGTAGGTACCTACTTAATTATTATAAATTAATTTTAATTTTTTAATTGATTTTGATTTCTGTTTTTTCAGAATACGAATAAGACTCAACTATTTAACGATGGGGTAAATCTGATTTAAAATATCATATTTTTATTAAACTACATTTTCTATGGCTATTTTTGCTATTTATTGTCACATAAACGTAATTTGAACTCAAATAAAAACATAAATATTTAAAAACTTCTGATTGTATACGTTTTTTTACTGTCCCGCTTTTGACTTTTCACTCAAAAAGTTCCAAAATCCCGACTTAGCAAAAAAAAAAATGTGGCAACGCTGGTAAGTACCCTCTTACTTGCTGTAAATTATTTTGAAATAATTAAAATTTGTAATATTCAATTGGGTATAAAAATTTTATTTGCACAAATTTATAGCTACTTATACTATAAAGATTTATAGGTAAAAAGTTTTGTACCCTATTGATGGGATAATGTGGAACTTGGTAATTTGCAATTTAGATTTAGTTAAAAACTTAATTTTTCTTAGATTTCGATTTACTACCCCACCTTAGACCATTAACTATTTCACCTAAAACATAAAGCCCCAGCATAAGTACAAGACTCAATGCGAAAAATAGTACTCTACTAGGAAAATTTAGAACTTCTAAAATAGGATACACCCATTTATTAGTGTATGAATGTATGTAATGTATCCAAGCCAGGTATGTTGCACCAAATATAAGTAAAATCAAAAGACCCACTTTCCTTGCGGGGTATTGTCTATAGGAGATCAGTAGTTCCATGAGGGAAAATATCATGATGTTTGTATGCATAAGGTGGTTTAACCAAGATGGAAAGTAGGCATCGATAGCCTTTGGGAATATGAGTTCTCGGTCCATAAGATAGAGACCCCAGAATGTTATTCCTACAAACATAGATAGGGGAAAAGCTAGAGCAGGTAGCATCTAAAAAATAAAAATTGTTGTAAAAGTTACAGAACTATTACTAGGTTGAGCAAAAGCAAAGAAAAAGTACACTCTTGCCTTGCAAAAATACTATAATTTTATGTGCTTACAATATCTTTTATTTTTCTAATCACTGGAGTCTTCTTGGGAAAGTTTTCATTTGTTCCAATAATATCATTCAGAAAACATATTGTAAAAAATGTTGACTGTAAAAGCTAAAAAAAAAAATATTGTTAGACAGTACAAACACAAATAAAGCTTAACAATCATTTCCGAACAGTCATTTCCAGTCGGTCAACTAATGCCACAATGAATTGCTTAGTTTAAAATTTAATTGACACGCTGCAAAGTAACATTCAGTAATGATTTTCTCGCTGGATTGGAACAAAGCTCTCAATTTCAATTAACTATCCGTATTGGGTGCAAAACTATTCTTGATATGAAAAGGCATATACAAATTACTTACCGCATTCCAGTAAGTAAGAAATTTCAACTGCTTGGTGTTAAACACAGAGTCTCCCATATCCTTGATTTCAATAGGAATTTTAACGTAATTCCAATTATAGTAACATCCATACCAAAAATGTGCTGCTATTAGCAGGTGTCCCACCTTTTGTGCACTCATTATATATATTTCAGGAATCTCACTGCACCAAAGGACTAAAAAAACTTTTATTTTTATTGACTGAATACCTTTGGACTTTTACAAGAAATAACCGTTAGACGACCTATGTACTAACCTTATAAACTGTTACTTATCATGAGTCTAGAGAGCTTTAAATTATAGATAATAACGATATGACTCGATTATTTTTAAATTTATTACTACATTCTCTGATTTCAAGGTTTAGATTTGAGAATTGATTGAGGTTAAGATTTCCCATGACCTTATAATCTGTATCCTGTCAATTATTCAATTTTGGTTTGAGTTAGTGTATCTTTGGTTGCATAATGAATCTCAAAAGGTTTTTGATTTTTCTCAGCGACATACCGAGCTATCAATTCTCTGTGATTCGGGAAATCCCCCTGGCGCAGTGGGCCAATTTGAGGAAATTGTCATTTAGGAACAAAACTAAAGAAACGTTATGGTAAAAGATGTGATTTTTATTTTGGTTTGGACTATCTCCAGTCTCCAGCTTGAGGATAAGCAATGAGGTAAGTAATAATAAATTTAATTTATTGTTTAATATTCTTCTAGGAAATAAGTTATACGTTTTTAATTCAATTACATACATTAAATCGTTTTTTTGATAAAAGCCGCATACTTATATGAACTATTGGTATAATATTTGATACAGGGCATTTTAATTACAAATTAACTCTACCTGTCACTGATGCGTCAATTCTGTAATATAAGGCTGCCAACCGTCCCGCATTTTGCGGGACAGTCCCGTATTCTTTAGAATTTTCCCGCCTCTAAAATTTTACCTAAAGTCGTCCCGCATTTGTTAAATTTGTCCCGCAAGTCCCAAAATGAACATATTATTTTGCAAAGCATCATAGCAGTTATCGACATTAAAATATCGATGGATCTCGCCCAACCCAAATTTCATGAAGTTGAAAAAATATGATTTTAAAAATAAATAGAATATTTTTTTGTATTTAAATTCATTTTCTTTAAATAAATGTTACTTTTGTTGTTCTATTCAATTAAATTAAAGAAAAATTTGATGGCCCAAGGGGTCGACAGCCCTAACCCTATACAAGTTTACATGTAGGCAATGGTGAAAAAGCGAATATTGCCCTGCTGTCCCGCATTTATCATTTTAAAAGTTGGCAGCCTTACTGTAATATTGCGTTTTGAATTATTGTCTTGCACTGTCTATAGAAATCGTAACTAACCTAAGATATAGTAATTAAAAACGAAATATTCAGTCTCTTCTAACAAAAATTAAGTTTAAAACAATTTTCGTATTATTTGCAATATCATAAGGGTTATGTGGACAATAACTGTCTTCAATGCGAAATAAATAATATACCTACAATCCTTTAGCGATAAAAATATAATAGGTAGGTATATAAATAAATTTTTCCAGTCTCACGTGAACCTATTTTTTTTTTAATAACATTAAGCCAACTTTAGTGTTAGGTTCTTAGGTTGGGCGGTAGAAAAAATGTACTGTACAAGTACAACTGGAGTGGATTGTCCATAATAATATGTTCATAATATATATTCGGCATTGTAGGTACTCAATTTACTTTCGCGTGCGATATATGGACATCATATCCACTCATACAAACTACTATTATATTCAAGCTCATAGCACATATTCCCCGTATTATATCTAATAGTTAGTAATAATTTCACAAATTCTACACGTTTCAAAAAGTTAATGTCATTTTTCTTGCATACAGTTCTGGCATTCTTCACAATTTTTGAGATTTCTGTTACGAAGTTCCATTTTGGTTTTTATCTTCTAAAGAATCCAAAAATGACCTGGGATTGTAACTGGGCTGTTCACCTCCTAATTCTGCCGGCAAAATATCCCTTAAAACAATACAATTATTAGAGGGTAGGTATTCTAATATTGCAGCAAAGAAGTTTGCAACATATACAGGGTGTCCCAAAAGTAATGAGAGTAATGGGACACAGAGCAACAGCAGACTCCTTAAGTCAAAATAATGCGATTTATTTAAACTTGCCTTATCCCAAAATTGATAACAACCAAGATACAGGGTGTCAAAGTTTTAATTTTGTTTTCGTTTTTTTGCGATTATTTCTTAACGAAATGACATAGCAGCACAAAATTATGGGTTTTGGGGTTTTTTGAGGTGAGAAATTCAAAATTATCCATAGTTTTTATGTAACCAGTAGAGGGCGCTGCCTAAGGCATAGCCCACTCCTTTTAGCTGGCATAACTTTGTTCGGGCTTCTTATATCGATCCGACTATTAACAAAATAAGTTACTTTACTTCTTTTACATTAAAAACGTATAACTCATTGAAGTCGCTAGGAGCAACCATTTTCGAGATAATCGCATTTTATATATCCAATGCAACAAGTACGTGGTCCAAAAACAACGGAAAATCGAGCAACGGTGAATTTCTAACTTAAAATAATTGTAAAACAGCTACATTTGCTAAGTGTCGAAGTTAATGTAAATACTTAAGGTTGACTATTTTTTTCTAATAAAAACGCTTTTTCGTATACGGAATTATTAATTTTATTCTAATCAAAAATTTTATTAACTTTGACAGATGATACATTATGTAACATGTTGTTGCTTTAGAAACGTCGTTGTTTTTAATCAAGGCCAGCTGTGATAAATAATACTAATACGAATACACAATTATTTTAAATATTTTAGCATTTTTGCATTAAAAATATCGAATGCGATTATCTCGAAAATGGTTGCTCCTAGCGACTTCAATAAATTATACGTTTTTGATGTAAAAGAAGTAAAGCAACTTATTTTTTTATTAGTTGGATCGATATAAGAAGCCCAAACAAAGTTATGCCAGCTAAAAGAGTGGGCCATGCCGTAGGCAGCGCCCTCTACTGGTTACACCAAAACTATGAATAATTTTGAATTTCTCACCTCAAAATACCCCAAAACCCGTAATTTTGTGCTGCTATGTCATTTCGTTAAGAAATAATCGCAAAAAAACGAAAACAAAATTAAAACTTTGACACCCTGTATCTTGGTTGTTATCAATTTTGGGATAAGGCAAGTTTAAATAAATCGCATTATTTCGCCTTAAGGAGTCTGCTGTTGCTCTGTCCCATTACTTTTGGGACACCCTGTATATAGTACGCTTGACTGTTAAAGCTACGGAGAAAATTGTAGGTAATATATAGAAAAAAAACTAAATTTTAATGCCTTGAGGGGCATACCCATCAGGCCCTAAGTGGGGTTTTAAACCCCCCCCCCCCCCTCTAGGTGCGCCACAGACCGGGTGGTGCACCGCCAGACTGGTCATGGGAAAGCCATGTAAATTTTGCTACCCTCTAAATTATTTATATTGTATATTTTGGTCAACTAAAAATAATTTTTATACTTACCGGTGAACGAGTTCATGCAAATTACTTAAATTATTTCCATGACTAAATATTCTTTCTTTAATTTCTTCTTTTAAAAATGGCTTTGTGACAGTTAAGGCTGCGTCCACATACCAAGGCTGTCCGATAAAGTGGATGCCCTTAAATCTTGCTGGAAAGCAATCCTATAAAAATAGATAGATGTAATGAACATAATATGCATTTTTATATATAGATTTGGGTTCATATTATAAGTACTAAAAAATATGGACGTTTACCTGTAGTCCTTCTATCATAAGCCTCAAAGCAGAGGGTTTTAATGACGACGTCTGTTTATAGGTAAACTCTGTCCAATCGACTATCACTACGAAACCATTCGCCTGATTGTGAAGTTCATTGGTTAAATGTTCCAGACAAACTAACATCGCCCTGTATATACTTAAAAGGCTATAGGAACAGTCCCAGTTGCTTCCTGTAAGAAGTAGGACACAGCGACCTTTACGATCTTTTTCTTTAAGTACCCCTGGTAAACCTAAAAAAATTATTAAACGCTTAAAACTGTGTGTATGTGAATGTGTAAATGTTTGTTTTGTATGTCTGTGGTGTCTCACATACTCAAATAAAAAGTAAAAATATACACAAAAAGACTACCTTTGTTTAAATCGAATTTTTGAGCAAGTAAATTTCTTTATTTTAACTATAGTACTTGACAACGTACCATTTTCTAAAGCTCGCCTAATATCACCAGCATTCATATTTAACTCCCGGAAAATATCAGGATTCCTCTTTCTATACCAGTAGTAGTTCTTCAACAAATCAAAACTATCTTCCAGTATAAACTTCCTTGCAAATAGAAACTTCTGTAAACTCTTTTCATCTTGTGATATGTTGTTTTTAAATTCAAAATCGTCACAGCTTTTTATGAGGTTCCTTAAGGATTTGATCGCGTGGTCTCTGTCGTTGGACGTGAGATTTTTATATGGTGTTTTGTTGGCATTTCCATTAAGAAGATCACTATTTCGAAAGCCGTAGTCGATGTATTCTGCCATCTTGGGAGGCTAAAAACTATGTACATTAATGTTTGCATTTGAATTAACAAAGTGTGATACAAGTGGAAATTATTGTTAAGATAATGGATCAGATTTATTGGTAATAAACTGTGTTGGGATTAGCGCAAGTTAATCTGGACAAATTTAAATCAAGGTAACGATAATACGTTTTACGCGCACCGTAGATGTGCACTAGCGCAAAATGATCAGCTTTTGCATTAGTGTAATTATCGGAGGTATTCGCGTAAGTAAATTAAAATTACCGATAACTTTGCATAAAAGTGTGTTTTCTAAAAACTGCATGAGTTTATTGTCATATTTCCAAAAGAGCCCGGCACCGAACGTGGAGGGTTTTTTTTACATCTGTGAAAATAAACTAATGCAGTTTTTTAAGAAACAGGCCTGCCTGCAAAATTATCTGGTTATTTTGAAGCACGAATGCTATTTAGTGGAAAATTACATAAATTTATTTTCAACCAATTAGAAGGCTCGTTTTTGTTTACGTTGGTTATAGCAACGGGAGATTATCGCGATAATTTTGTTAGTTCCTATTGACTTAATGACATTAATAAGTGATAATTTTTCTGTCAAAAATGAAGTGCTTTATATCTATTGGCAAATAAAAGTCACTCAGAATAAAATCAAAATACATTTTGTTGCTAACTTATAATTTTTATTGATACTAACCAGTTTGCTTTACATATCGAACACCGGGGCTAAAAGAGACACATCAAAAATTTAACTAAACTCATCGGAAATATGTTTTTTTAAGTTTCATTTGAAATTATGTAGACATGTAATTTCAGATGTTATGGTTGAAAACGAACTAATATTTTTAATGTTCCTGAAATTTTAGTAATAAACCTTAGTTACTAACAAGTTAAATCAACTTCTATTGTAAAAATATAGTCATATTAAACTAAACTCACCGGATATTTTTTAAAGTTTTATTTGAATTTAAAACTATAAAGACATTGGATTTTAGATAACACATTTGTTATTTAATGTTTCTTACATTTTAGTAATAAAAATGAGTTACTAACGGCTAACTTCATTTCTGAAATTCTGATTAGTTACAATTAACTAAAGCCGCCGGAATTATTTTTTTTGTAGCATTTCATCAAAAAAATTACAAAAAGAAAAAACTCAACAACGATTTATGAAATTTTCTTACCGAGTCTCCCACGCAGCAGAATTAATTCCCGATAATTCTGCTGCTAGGGAGATTATAAGTAAATATTTCCCGAATAAAAATAAAAACACAAACATTAAAACGCAACAATATATTAAAAAATTATTGTTGAGTATGGTTGCTATAAAAAAAAAAATTATACATTGTTAAATATGATTCCTATGGAAAAAACTCATGCATTGATCAGTTTATTTCTGCGACTGATTTCAAAACCCATTGTAAATAACGCAAAAAACTTCATTTTTACGTGTTGACAGGAAACTTACCTACGAATATAATAATTGTTTCTGTATACCTACTCAGCGAGCATTAAATTTACCAATGCAATTAGCAAATTAATTTCAAAATGTCAGTGCTGCCGGGCAATATTCGATAGCTAGCGTGCAATTATTTTTGAAAATTGCACACCTTTTATCTTATGGGGTTTTTTACACATTAGCAAAATATTCAGTTATAGTCTAAATTATACAGTGAGGACCTAAAGTTCGTCCCCTCTAACTTCTAAACCGTTCGGTATATTTTAATGAAATTTTGAACGATAATATTTGAGCAAGTCTTGCACTTTTTGACATACCAATGACAGCTTTAAATGTCAAGATGACAGCTGGGTCCGGTTTTGGAATATTTTTTTAAATGGAACACCCTGTATATTTTTACATTTTTAAATTCCACATAAAATTATAATTATTTTTTATTAAATGTATTATTAGTCTATACTTCATAGTTTCCGAGATATTGACTCTCGAAAAGTGACATTTTTGAACTTTGACAGCTTATAACCTTCTAACAGTACGTCTTAGAGCAAAACGGCTTACATGTCCCTATTTTCAATTTTTATTATCTTCCCAAAAAAATCAACTTCCAGTTAAACCGGAACAACTATATTTCCTGCTTTTGAGTTACATCCGGTTTAACCGGAAGTTGATTTTTTTGGGAAGATAATAAAAATTGAAGATAGAGACATGTAAGCCGTTTTGCTCTAAGACGTACTGTTAGGTTATAAGCTGTCAAAGTTCAAAAATGTCACTTTTCGAGAGTCAATATCTCGGAAACTATGAAGTGTAGACTAATAATGCATTTAATAAAAAATAATTATAATTTTATGTGGAATTTAAAAATATAAAAATATACAGGGTGTTCCATTTAAAAAAATATTCCAAAAGCGGTCCCAGCTGTCATCTTGACATTTAAAGCTGTCATTGGTATGTCAAAAAGTACAAGACTTGCTCAAATATTATCGTTCAAAATTTCATAAAATATACCGAACGGCTTAGAAGTTAGAGGGGGGGGACGGACTTTAGGTCCCTTACTGTATAGTTTTTGGTAAAGGTTATTAAAAGTACAAAGATTTGTAATTTTTTTTTGTTTAACACGAAATGCTCACCCCGCTTTGTCATTATAAGTAGACAGGTTCCTCTTACGCTAGCCGTAATCTTTTATAACCCAGCTCAACCAAAAATCTCAATCTTTGCAGAACATAAGGTAATAATATTAAATGTTTTTGTGTCCCAGTTTAAAAAGATTAATAAATAAAACATGTCTTACGTTTAGGGTGGTTTTTGTCGAATAATTCAAAATCATTTTGATGATATTTTTATACGTATTGACGACACAAAAGATATAATAATACTATGTGCTCCACACGGTGTTTTTCGAGACAAAAACCGACAATGAACTAAATTCAACTTTTTTAAAAGTTGTTAAAACGTTGCAAATGTTTTATTATGTGCTTATCTCATCATAAAACACTCAGTTGTGAAATGCAAATATGTATGTACGTGTAAATATTGGTTGCAACGAAGTATATTTCCCTTTAAAAAAATCATTAATTTTTCCAGTGCCAGCATATAAATTGGTTAACATCATGCAAGATATTTAATTAATGTTATAATTCTTATAAATAAATTAGTATATTTAAAAAAAAATTGATTATTGGAATCTACTGGCCTGCAAAAAAGTAATTAATATATCTTAAAAGTTCACCTTATCTATGTAATTACAATACAAAAATGATAGATAAAAAGCTCCAAAAATTGTTTTCTCAAGAAATTAAGAGAATTAAAAAACTATAGAATTTTTCTGCATCTGACTGCAAAATCTATTATTAATTGGTGACATATTTTATACCAACAGATCAGGAATTTTACCAAAATGTTTGTTAACATGGATGCGACGCAAAACAATAGATGATAAAGGAAACTGTAAAAACAAATTAAAAAGTACATTAAGCTTTTCTGTCCATTAACCCAAGATATCCTTTGTTATTATTATTTGTGTGATACGTTAAAATCATGTTTTAAATATTTTTTAATTATTATTTATTACATGTGTATAGACTATAGACCAATGTCAGATGTGCCTATCATTTGAGGGGTGCAATCAATGGTGCAAATACAAACCGTGCTCAACAAAATTGTTCATTGAATTAGCCAAGTTGTTGATGGTTCAAAAACTGTTCCCTGATTTAACCAAGGTGTACATTGATTCAAACAACTTTTTCATTGAGGAAATTTTAGTTATTGTGTATATTGTCTCAATTTACATTTTGTATTGATGAAGCGGTTCCTATTGAAAATGAATGATCAAAAGATTGATTATACCGGACTTCGTCTTTATATTGATACTGAGTACGTAGTTAATATATGTTGTTTTTTTTAAGAAGTAGTCCATGCTCAATGTTTCGAGTGTCGAAACACTCACCATCAGGAAAGCAAAGTAGATAGTACAACGCTAATGTTGTTAGCAATAGAGAAAATAATAAGTGGGATTGAGCCGTAATGGAGCTTTCAATGGTGTACACGAGGTGTAAAAAATGAATAGGCAGAAGAACGACAAGAATTCAGCATACTGGAAAGTCAAGGGGTAGTGAAAAGGCCCTGTCTTGGGCAGAACAATGAAGAGAGCAAAAGAAAATTAGATAGTTTTAACAGACTTTGTCAAAATCATTTAGGTAGAAGTGATAAATCAAGGGAAAGAAATATCTTAAGTTTTCAATAAACTTTGTCGGAGACATGTAAAAGTAGTGAAGTGAGAGGGAAAGAAAAAAAATTGGTTTTCGTAAAAGTCAAAGTATCTGTAAAAGATAAAAAAAGGGAAATGTAGCAAATTAAATTTAATAAAATGAGATAGATTGGCTTACCATTTTGCTTTCCTGATGATGAGTGTTTCTACACTCGAAACATATCGAATTATTAAGAATTATTCTAGGTTCGCCTAGTTATTCTAATAAACTTGTGGAGAAAAATACTTTGTGCTTTTTTCCAGTAAAGCCAGTCAATGGTTTGTAAAACTGTAGATTTCCTACTTAAATCACGCCGAGAGAAATAATAAGCGTCGTAAATTTGACTACCCTTAATTTTATAAATACCACTGTGAAGCTATCATTAGGGTATACATTTATCACTACTTGAAGTGTGATAAAATATTCATTTTCTATTTAATATTGACTAGTAGGAATAATGATTGATTTTATTTTATTCTATTTCTAATTTAGCATTGTGTATCTACGACTAGTATATAATGTAAGTATTATACTTGTGGTGTTTGGATTATAATGCCATATATTATTCCCTTAGGGAATAATGACAAAGAATTAATAGCCCTTATTCCCTCTTGCACTACAATCACAAAATTCCTCAAAATAAATAATACCATGGAACCACAAACTTAAAAATGCCAGTGTCAAACGAGTAGTGTTTGTGTATTTGTATTGAGATGGATGAAAATGAAGTATTTTACTTGTACATCTCCAGAAATTGTACAACTAGCTGCAGCAACAACATCTACCTTAGTACCAACAACGAAAATATCCTGCCCTCCTATTTCGCTGAATTAAGTGCAAAAGAAAAACCATCTTCATTATGGTAATTCTAAAATTTATTTTATTGACAAAGCTTCTGATAAAAAAATTTTTTTGCATAAGGTAAATATAGGTACTTATTTCATCGGATCTATTCAAAAACTCATATTCTAATTTGCTTCAGGTTATATTAATTATTGAAATTATAAGCGCATGCCGCTCAAACGAGCTTTATCCCATAAATATAGAAGACGTGAAGGATTTCCATACAGAGTTATTAATAACAATACCCAAAGCTTAAACCCAAATTGTACGAAAATTCACCATAAACAGTACGTTTTACAATATTGTAAAGAAGTACATCGATCTCCGTCCATCACAGATAAAAATCTGCATGCATTCTTTCCAAATTAGCAAAAATCCAAATGTACAATACAACGTATAGGAAAAACAAATTTGCAGATATTGATAGACAAATTGCCAAATATTTGAACTTGTCAAATCCTCAAAGTTAGCACAGATCATCTGCTACATTGATGGAGGAGGTGATATAACTGGATTAAAGCGTTATGAGGGCTGGAGCTCTACACAGGTAGGTAGCTGAAGAATGCATTGATCAGTCTATGAGTAACAAGACAACTACAGCAAATACTATTGCTAAACAGATCATATAGTAATGAAGCATCTTCTTCCTTTACAGCAACCGAAATTCCAAATATTTGTATTGAAAACTCTTCCGAAATTAATGATAGTTTACGACCAATTCAGTTTATTAATTATTGTACGAGTTATTGTACTATTACTAATTTTAGTGTTATTGACAAATAAAGTTACTTATTAAAAATCTCAAATTATTAAATTAGTCGTAGATAAAGTAGAGTATACCACTCGCAATATTGGCTATTATTTCCTCAGAATGTTATTATCTCTCGGCTAACGCGTCTTGGAATGTAAATATTCCTTGGGGGTAATAATTAACATTATTGGCTAGTGTTGTAAGTTGTAATCTACTATTAAATATGGTACTGAGACTAGTATAAACTTCTGTGATTGTTAACAACACCTAATCAAAAATATTAATATATGTAAATAAACGTACCACCATATAATAGATTTCTTCCTTACTAAGCCAATAAACGTCCAAACTTCATTGCATTAATTTATTAACTATATTCACTCCATTAAAAACTATATAATATATACATTTCACTGGTAGATATGTCAGGATTACAGTACAAATTTTGATTATTTAGAAAAATTTTAACGTATCTGTAGTTATGTTTCAACATTTATGACTATTAATAATTTTGTGATATTTTCGATATGGCTTATCATTTTCATTATCAATTTTTGCTACAACTTTTTGGTTACCTTGAAGTTGCACAGAGATTAGGTACCCATATCGATAGGTTATTATTAGGTAATAAATAATTGTAACTGACGTTTCATTGTCAATGATGCAATAATGCAGGCTTTTAAAAATGTCTAAACTTTGCCTCCTAATACAATAATACCGTGCGAGCAAAAATTATTTGCATCAAAGAGGGCCTTGCATCTAAGGACGTAATGCTTAGCTGTAGAGCTTAATACCTATTGGTCTGTTAGGTGTCAGTAACTACCTGAATTAACGATCAATCCAGTTATTCCGTCATCTTTGACAGTCGTTACAAGTAATTTGATGCATCGCTAATTTTTCCAATTTCTTGAACAATTCACACAATGGGCTTTACGGAACAGCACAAAACATTCATGGTTGAAGCGTATATTCGAAACGGGATTAGAGTAAATGGTGAGTGGCAATACAATCCGGGTTTGTGCATGGACGATTTTCACGAACATTTTCCTAACGTTGCTTTTATTGCTGGGGATTTTTATCATTGCCTGAAAAGAACAGTGGCTGTGTTTAGGGAAACAGGTTCTATACAACACAAAAAAGGAGCAGGAAGACCATCTGTAAGAACAGAAGAACTTGTTGCAAACGTTCGTGAAATAATGCAAAATACGCCAACAAATTGTATAAGACGCCTGTCCCAAAAAGTGGGAAGATCTTATGGAACATGCAGGACTATTCTTAAGAAGCAGCTAAATTTATTTCCTTATAAAGTGCAAGTATTCCAAGAAATACAAGCCGCAGATTTTGAAAGACGCAGGAATTACTCTCAATGGTTTACCCAAAATTTATTGGAAAGAAATGATTTATTAGACCTGACATTTCTTTCGGATGAAGCCTTGTTCCACCTCTCCGGTTATGTCAATTCTCAGAATACACGCATGTGGAATAGTGAAAATCCCCAATTTTTTGTAGAGTCCACATTGCACCCTCAAAAAATTGGTGTCTGGTTAGCTGTTTCCCGAAGAAGAATTTGTAACTGTATACTGTATCATACTGTAATCTGTATATTCTTACTTTGTTAATTTTGTAAACAACAAAAATAAATTTGTATTTGTCTACTTATTTTAGTACTCATTAGTTTGGCATGTCATGTCATAATATGAATTTGACAAAATTTTAACCTAGATTAGGTTAGATATATCGTCCCCATATCATTGTGATCTAAACCAAGCCACGTTTTTTAATCCAAGCCCTCTTTTAATGCAAATAATTTTTGCTCGAACGGTACTATAGATATACAAAAATATTGAGAGCAAATACTAGTGACGCATTTCCTATTTCGCCGGCGGCCATGTTAAGAGCAAACACTAGTGGCGTATCCGCCAATTCGTTTTTTCATTATTATTTCGTAACTTCAACGTTTTATCCAACAATCGGCCAAATAACCATATTTGCTGTCCAATTACCTACAGTTTTACGATAAAAAAGGTTGAATTTATAAATGAATAAAAGGAAAAACAAAAATATGGGCAAATTTGACAAAACTTCGTTTTTGCTTTCATTAATTTATCAATTAAATTGTTTTGGGAAAACGACAAATAAACGTAATATTGATTTTAAAAAAATGAAATGGCGAATGCGTCACTAGTGATTGCTCTTAATTGATATTTAATGCGGCAATTTACCCACCTACTCTCCACACTTTTTTTTTTAATTAAAAGTAGATTTGTTTTAATTTTTTTTTAATTTCCTTCAATAATTATACAAGACAAAGCAGTTTGCCCTTGTCCTCTATCGGATTTGTTAATTAATATTGTTTTATTTTGTTATTTTTTTTTTCTTTGTAATCTGTAAAAAATACCCATTAGAAACCCTACCTATCTAAAGTTTTTATTTTCAAAATTTTATTTCTATAAAGTATAGAAAAAAATTGGTCTATAACGAATCGGCCAATGCGTCAATGGTCAATACTCGTAACTTCTTATCCACTTGGTTTCGACCAGTGGCGCAGCCAGAATTTTGTATTAGGGGTGGTTTTCAAAAAAAAGAACAGGATTTCAAAATTTTAAAAACTAAAATTAAACCAGGCTCGATAATTTTTGAAACCAAAAAAAAATAATAGTAGGATGAAACCTATTGGAAAAGGAAGAGAATATAACAAAAATGAAAGGAAAAATAATTTACGGGCGATTCGAGGTCGGGAAGTGGAAGGGGGTGAGTTTTTGAGGGAAGAAAACGATTTATCTCGATTTCCGGCAAAACTACGAGTCCTATGGAAAAACGTTAAAAAGCAAAGTTGTAGGTAATAAAAAGATGTACAACTTTTGTATTTACCCTTTTTTCACATAACGTCAAAATTTATGTGAAAAATTCAAATAACCAAGTTTTTGGTTTTTTATTTTTATCTTTTACAAGAAAAATAAATTTGTTGAAAATTTACTTTTTATGTCCCAAACACACTGTAATTTTTTTGATTTAAAATATTTATTTTTTCACCTTATTTTGACTTAGTATCGAAAAAGCACCATGATTTTTAATCGAACATTCTCGCGTCAAAATATCTGCTTTTTTAAAAAAGTCGGTGGGCTTTTTGTTCGTTGAAATCTCTGCTTTCTGATGGTGTAAAAAAAGTATACATTACTATGGTAAATGTTCTTAAAAAATGCAAAGAAACGAAAAACTCGAATCCGAATTTTTTAAAAAAATTATTATGTACAATTTTGAGCTGTTTATTAAAATTTATACTTTAGTTACTCGAAAAACGTAAGATTCCATGTTACATTGATAAACAAAAAAAATTACAAATCCATAAAACATACAGATTGCAAAAAATATGCGAAAATAGTTGTTCTAAATATAATTATTAAAGGTAGGATTTAAAGGAGATTTCATCACATTTACCATAGTAATGTATATTTTTTTACACCATCAGAAAGTAGAGATTTCAACGAACAAAAAGCCCACCGACTTTTTTAAAAAAGCAGATATTTTTTGAGAATTTTCGATTGAAAATTAGGGTACTTTTTCGATACCTATTAAGTCAAAATAAGGTGAGAAAATAAATATTTTAAATCAAAAAAATTACAGTGTGTTTGGGACATAAAAAGGTAAGTTTTCACCAAATTTCGTAAATAAAAATTTTTCTTGTAAAAGATAAAAATAAAAAACCAAAAACTTGGTTATTTGAATTTTTCACATAAATTTTGAGTTTATGTGAAAAAAGTGTAAATACAAAAGTTCTTTCTTTCTTTTTATTACCTACAACTTTGCCATTTAACGTTTTTCCATAAGACTTGTAGTTTTGCCGGAAATCGAGATAAATCGTTTTCTACCCTTAAAAACTCACCCCCTTCCACTTCCCGACCTCGGATCGCCCGTAAATTATTTTTCCTTTCATTTTTGTTATATTCTCTTCCTTTTCCAATGGGTTTCATCCTACTATTATTTTTTTTCACGTTTTACCATTTTCAAAGGCTTCAGCCCTGGTAGTCTGGGGGGGTTTTAACCCCTAAACCCCCCCCCTCGCTGCGCCACTGGTTTCGACTATATCAGCCTTGCTATTTTGATAAGATAAAACAACCCTTTTCTTCCTTATTTAATATTAAAAAGTCCTTAAAAGAGTTTCAAACAATTTTAAATTTTTTCTGCAAATACCTATCTGATGCCAGTTCCAACACACGTTCACCAATTACCGATTACTCAAGGTGAAATAAATAATTAAACAAACAAATACATTAAAATTATTATACTTACGCAATAATATACACTGTAGTAAAACTAAACTTTACTTACTTTAAGCGTTAACGCTTCTTTAAGCTATAAAACAGGACTTGCACACAAGCATCGCTTGAATTACACACAAATAACAAAATAAATAAAACCAGCTGGCTGAACAATAAACTGGCCTTTAGTTTTATTTGGAACTAGTTAATACTTAGTCGCAATGACTCACTGTGTTTTAACTTTCGTTTAGTCGTTCTCGTGGGTTAATGCGGTACGACCACAAACCATGAAGGTACAGTTAGCGAGGAAAGTAATGGTACTAAATTTCTATTCGGTATTTTTTAATCTCATCCGGAACTAATGAAAATATCTTGCAAAACATTTCGGTCATGCTTTTAGACGTCCATTAATGATGAGCATGCGCACAACCCTGTTGTTATCGCCCGGTCCTTTAACGACATCATCTAAATACACTCCAGGGTCATCGCCATTTTTGTTGTTACAGTTTCTTTGTTATTGTGGATTGTAGCAGAGACGTAACAAAAACTGAGTGCCCCCCCACCCCGCAAACGTTTTCAGGGCCCCCTCTCTATAACGAATGGAAAATGATAATTCTTATTTTCATTACTATTAGGTTTCAGGAAAGACTGGTAGACATAACATAGGTAGTTGTTATACGTAATATTCCAGCAAACATGATGCAAAAGCAAAATTTTAAAACACCACTTATAATGTTGCTTACCATGTATGGTAGTAACGGGGGTAGCAGTGACGAGCCTCATAGAATCCAAAGAACAGAAAACAGTAAAACATATGAACATTCAACAAGTCTGCACAAACATCATGTCACTAAGTACTATACAGGGCCGATCCTAGGGTGTCGGCCGCCCGCGTGCAAAGACCTATTATGCCGCCCCTCTAAAGAATTTTTTTCTATTTTGAGTAATACTTAACGTTGACGTTATAAACTCATCTACATGTACATACATAAGAGTATATAAAAAGTTAAACATTAATAAAAATGCAAACTTCAAATAAAATTTTACGGGAAAGACTTTATTTTTGGGCCAGCTAATATGTTATATTAGCCACGCCTTTTTTTCTATTTGCTTAATAATAAACCAACAAAAATATTACTTTTGAAACAAAAATAGACATTTTATAATTAGAAATATAAAACAACAGTATTTACCAGAAAATATAAAATAACAAAAAGTACTTAAGCATAAATCTCGCGAAACGAAAAGTATATAAATCAGTCCTTCCTCGAAGACTACCTAATAACTAACTATAAAATAATTTTTCTGGCTTTCTGAGAAGCAAATTGGTGAATAATTGCGCTGAGATCAATTTTATTCAGAAATTTCGGATTCAATAGAGATGATGGCCAAATCGGAAAGTCTTTCTTGTGTCATATTATTTCTCAAGTTATTTTTAATAATTTTGAATTTACTGAAACTTCTTTCACCTGAAGCCACAGAAACAGGTAAGGTTAAAAAAATCCTTATTGCTAGAGCAAAATTTGGAAAACAAGGAATGAGATCAATTTTGACTAAAATTTCTAATTGGCTATTTTTTACCTGAAGTTATTTCATTAAAGAGTTGTATACCGTCTATATCTTTTACAATAGTTTCTTCCTCCTGTGCCTGTAACCTAATATCTAAGTACATGCAGGCTTTCATGAGGTCATCATTAGAAATGGTGTGAAACTCATACAGAAAGCAGAATATTGAATAGCACTCAGATAATAAGGTAAATCTTTCATTTATCGAAGAGATCGCGTAATCAAGAACTGCAAAATAGAAAGCAATCTTGAATTGCAGGAAGGGATTTAAAACTGGTTCATCACTGCCCTCGTAATCAAATAAACTAACGTTTTTTCTGAGCTTTGAGATGGGAAATTCGGGATCAATACCTAAATCTCTAGCAAGTGTTGTTGCTGAATCGACAAATATTTTAAAATTATCGTCAGATCTTTGGGAAACTAAATATTTTTTAAGATTATCTAAGCCTTTAATGCATTCCGCGATGTTTAATTTAGGATTTTAAAGCATTTTACTCAATACATCAAGTCTTGATAATAAATCATGCCAAATTAATCTTGAACACAAAAACTTAAATGTTTCAAGACTTTTAATTATTGATTTAGCACCCATTTTTGTTTTGCGTGTCTTTGGTGGTATCTTCAATTAAGGCCTTTAATGCGGTAATAATGTTTTTTAGCTCTAATTTTAGAGGTCTAATCTAATAGCATTGATAGGACTTTCCCATCTTGTTTCACTTAACGGTTTTAAAGTAAGAGTTTTCACGTGTTTTTTGAGTAAATCCCATCGATACGGGGACGCAGAAAAGTAATTATATACCTCTTGTACCACATCAAAAAAGCTAGAAATTTCACCACTGGTGCTGGCTGGTCTGATTGAAAATATTTAATAAATAAATCCATTTGAAATAATTCACAAAAATATTGTTTTCTTCTTCGACGTTAATTTAAAAGTTATCTTTTATAGTTTGATAAATGTCACTTTATTTTTATTTCGAGAAATTCGTAAAAAGTTTTGCTTGATTGACAGAACTATCTGCGGCCTATGGCCGTCCCTTATTTTGGCCGCCCGCGTGCGGTGCACGCGCTGCACACCTGCTAGAATCGGCCCTGGTACTATACAATATACAAGGTATTTATACAAAACGACCAGATCGTCAAGAGTTTTTTTTTGCAAAATCGTTTAATTCGTCGATATTTAATGTTTTAACAAACTCGTGTTCGATACTGATAAAGTATAAATCCGAAAGGCATGGTTGTCCCATGGTGTTACGTAAATGGGTTTTACTATTTTAAGTTTGGAAAAAGATCGTTCCGCTGATGGCACACTAACTGGTAAAGTTAGGAATAACATCGCTGCACTAGATACATCTGGAAAATTTGAAGAACACACTGATTTTTATTAATAAATGATCAGCAAGTTCATACACTGGTTTTAATTTTGAAATACTGTCTCCAAGTCCCTTTCTGAGGCTTAAAATTTGACTAGGAAAGCCCACGGACAAGTCTTTATGGTATATCGTTTGTAAATTCCGCGTTTTCACGTATAACTCTTCAAGTTTGATTCCCAGGATATAAATTATGAAATGAAATACCTATGAAATGCAAAGCTGGCAGCAAATTATAAAGGGGCCGTCAATGTGGGCCCCCGGCTCGTTAAATAAGAATTTTACAGTGCGCATGCATGCCCATCTGTACTGGGCTTTATTTGCTTCCCAACGTTTCGCTAGCACGAGTGGCAAGCTTCTTCAGAGGTCCTTCCATCTCCGGTGCTGGAAGCAGACTGACTGACTGACCAGACGAGTGGCGAACTTCTTCAGAGGTCCTTCTATACAAGAGTCTGCAGGGCGAACCAAAATTTCTTATTTTCCTATTTCCATATTTTTTAATTCCGTCGAAAAGGTATATTGGCAACCGGTTTGTTCGTTGTTACCCAGAGCATTTTTTTTAATTCAATTTTTTCCACTAATACTTATTATTTTATAAAAATTAAATTTAAAAAAAATGCTCTGGGTAACAACGAACAAACCGGTTGCCAATATACCTTTTCGACGGAATTTGTTTCTCTAGTTATCGCCTCCTGTTAATATGAGCAACGTTGCCAAATGTAAAAAATATGGAAATAGGAAAATAAGAAATTTTGGTTCGCCCTGCAGACTCTTGTGTCCTTCCTTCCAGCACCGGAGATGGAAGGACCTCTGAAGAAGCTCGCCACTCGTGCTAGCGAAACGTTAGGAAGCAATTCCAACCGACGACGGCCTTTAGACCCGAATGATGACTACACTAGCTCACCGACTGGCCGCGAGAGCCTAAACCAATTTGTAAGATAATTCTTGCCCCAGAGCATGAAACAAAGAACCAACAACAAGGTACATACCGATATAATGTCCGCTTTCAAATCGTTGAATCCGAATCCATTTTCCGCATACAAACGTCGAAAAACGTTTTATATAAATGTTAAAAAGATATTTACAAACTTTCTGACACTGTGTGGCCACACGCAAACTCTATAAAAACGAATTGTAGTGTTAGAACCAGAGAATGTTCTATATGACATTCTTTCCGAAATATTTTTTTACTATAATTCAAAGCTCTATCGACGAATGGTAGAAGACTACGAGGCGCCGCACAGTGCACAGTAAATAAAGGAAAAAGGTTCAAAATAAAAACTTAAGAGTCAATTAGAAAATTCAACGACCCGTCAATTTTCTTTTGCCAGCTTCTGGGGCACTTTTCAAATTTATAAATTTATAAAAGTCAGGCGGAGTCAAATACGAACCATAAAGGTGTGGGCTGAGCACTCGAGAAGAATAAAGGTCCAATTGTAATAAGTAGTTATAGGACTTAGAAACTTTCCGTGTTTTCGTCCACAGGACGCCACACTACATGCGTCGTTTCGAAGGAATCAAGTTGATTTTTGGACCGCCATGGATCTCTACATAGGAATTTGGAAACTCGAAAAGGATAAAAAACAAGCGAGGACAAAATGCACAGCAAAAAATAGATCAAATAAGTACCCATTTCTAGTCGACGTATATATTTGAAAATTTCATCCGCATACCAAATTTCAATTGTTGTTTTCTCCAACCCTTCCGTCAAAATTAAGTATAGTAGTAGTAAGTAACATGTTTTATTTAGCAGAAAGCTACAATTAAATATTTTTTAATACATTTTGTTTAAGACATTTTTATAGATTTATTTTTAAATTTTAAAACGAAACCTTCTTTTAACAAAAACAGACAGAAAAGTTAAACATTTTGCAAATTGTACCAAATATTACGTATCATTTTGTTTTTTAATTAAATGTAATTTTAAAGTATTTTAAACAGTTTTAATGATTTTTGAGATTTAATAGAATTTTCCAAATTATTATATTCTATCAAACCTTTATAAAAAATAGATTTATAACCTAATGTTTTAGACACTCTATCCACCATAAAAGTTTTGATTAGTTCTTGTTTTATAATTATTATGATGGTCATAATTAAAAGAACAAACATTTTTTAAACAATCAGGCAATAAATTATTTTTAATTGTATGTATAAAGATAGTTACTAAATAAAAAATTAAATTTCTGACATTCAACCAATCTAAGTTTTTCAACATAAAATTAACTTTTGTATGTTTGTCACAATTTAAAACAATCCGCAGTGCCTTATTTTGTAAAATTTGTAATTTATCAAATATTTCCTCACTAGCACAATATAAAATGGAAGAACAATAAAGAAAATGTGGTAATATAATAGTATTAAATACATTTTTTTTTAGAACCCAAACTGATTCTTTTAAAATAACCTACTTTTCCGGCAATCTTCGATATAATACTTTCAAAATAATTAAAAAATTTAATTTTGAATCATCGATTATCCCTAAATATTTAAAACTGTTTACTAATTCCAATTTTTCAACATCAATTACAACATTTATATTTTGACAATTTAAATTATTACCCATATATATACATTTAGTTTTTGAAATATTTAATTTTAATTTATTTACTTTTAGCCAATTTAATAATATATTTATCTCAGAATTTAGAGTATTAAGGCCATCAAAAATATTTAAAACATTAATGTAAATTAAGGTGTCATCAGCAAACATTTGTAACTTACACATTTTTAAAACTGAAGGCATATCGTTGATGTATAAAATAAATAATATTGGACCTAGTATACTTCCTTGAGGAACTCCTATATTGTTTATTTTTTTATTTGAATATGTTTTTGATATTTTTGTTTTTTGTGACCTGTTATTTAAATAATTTTTTTTAAAAAATTTTAATTTTAAAATTTATAAAAATTATTTATCGAACACTTACCTACTTTTCTTCTTAACTATACCCAGACATATGCACAACTCAAAGAAGAAGAAGGGGCACCACGATGGTACCAGAACCAGAGCAGGACGGCTAGCCATGAGTATAACCGGTACCACGTAGCTCTTTACTTGATCCATGCGGTTTTTAATTGCTTTGTTTTTTCGACGTAAATCGGTGCTTAAATGGTACCGGTAGCAGGACGCGCGACTTGATGGGTACGATAGTCTAGCCTGGGTAGTCGCCTTCCTGCAATATCAAATGGTCACTTGGTTTGGCATTATGTATAGATACGGGGTTATCAATATCAAGACGTAGTACTGAGGTAAAATATTATATACGGTTGGCCAATTAATTTTTGTTGCCTTAATATACTCATACTTATTTATACTACAAGGGATGTAAGTAAATATACTTACATCCCGTGAAGTATATGACATTTTTTCTCCTCCCCGCAGAATTTAGTCTTGGATTTTTATTAATTTTATTCGATACTTTTCGTATGAAATTATGGACAGTTTTGACCGGTTTCTATAGCATCATAAGCATTGTTATTTTAGCAACAACGTCAAGCTGACAGTTTATTATCAAAAATTGAGAAAAATTGAAATTATTGCTTTGTGTAACAGCAAAATGGATATAGAAGAACCAGCAAATATTGCTTGTCTGTCGCTGCTACCAGAAAGATCGAGGAAGAGGTATGAAGCAACGTATCAATACTTCAAGAAAAGGTGCCAAACAAAGACTGCTACTGCAGTTTCAGAAACCGTGCTTTTGGCGTACTTTCACAAAAAATCTGCTGTATTAAAGTCTCCATCAAGCTTATGGTGTGAATATTCCATGCTGAAGTTCACCCTTTTCATAGAGGAAAACATAGATATTTCCAAGTATAAGTATACTCACCGACCCGACATTTTTAAAAAGAAAAAATGACGGGTAAAAAAAGATGTAAATAAATTCCTGTTTGAAGCCCACGATGATATTTATTTAATGATAAAGGTTGTAATGATAATGGGAATTGCTGGAGCGTGCCGTTCAATGCGTGCAATGAAAATGGACTATGTTGAATTAAGGCATGAAGTCATATTTGTTACTATTCCTGATTCCAAAAATGGAATGACAAGTAAATTTATAGTGACTAAAAGTAACGATGAGAAGGTTTGTAATTTCAAAATAGTTCGAAATTACATTGATTTAAGATCCCACATGCAGACGAATTTTAATCCTCGCTTCTTCATGCGATATCAAAATAGCCTCTCTATAAAAAGGGTGGACTTCAGCGTAGAATATTCACATTCATAAGCTTGATGGAGACTTTAATACAGCAGATTTTTCGTGAAAGTTGCGTCATACCTCTTCCTCGATTTTTCTGGCAGCAGCGACAGACAAGCGATATTTGCTGATTCTTCTATATCCATTTGTCTGTTATACAAATCAATAATTTCAATTTCTCTTTTTTTATAATAAACTGTCAGCTTGACGTTGTTGTTAAAATAACAATGCCTATGATGCTATAAAAACCGGTCAAAGCTGTCCATAATTTCATACGAAAAGTATCGAATTAAATTAATAAAAATCCAAGAATAAATTCTGCGAGGAGGAGAAAAAATGTTATATACTTCACGGGATGTAAGTATATTTACTTACATTCCTTGTACTATAAATAACTATTTCGTCCCTCTGTAAATAAATTAGCTACTATTTTACTTCCGGTGTAAATGTAAGTACGGCTGCTTTTCATACCGATAAAATATAATAATATGTTAATTATACAAAATTATAAGTTAATTCGCGTCGTGCCCAAATTATCGACGAGCACCGGAAATATTTAAACGATCCTGGAATTAATTTAAAGTTTGCTTCGACTCTAATCGGCTTTGTTCGGTTGTCGGACTGATCGCTTTCGCCATTTAATTGTAACTATTTGGCCGAATTTTTTATTTTTATTTTAATCATTATTTCAATAAAATAAAAAAATAACGAAATATTAATCAAAAAACGAAATGGTGAAGGCGTTACTAGTTTTCGCACTTAAAATACACTATATAAGTATAGCTTAGAATATCCTGGAAATAAATAGGATGCATTGGACTTCAATTTTATATTACCCTCTATTTTAGTTCCATGGAGTTTCATACGCGGAAATTTAAATTATTAAAACATTACCATCAGCAGGAATCGATAGGACAAATAATTGGACATTCTTGACAAAATGGCGGCGAGTTACAGCTGTATAATATCATAGAGTTAATAAAGTTTTTGTTAGGTCTACAATTATTATATTTAATAGTTATTTATGATGTAAGTGTTAAAAGTGATGTTTTATTTTGTGAGTGAAAAAGTTTGTGAAATGAGCGGAGCGAATTGAACAATTTCACTAACAAAATAAAATTACTTTTAACACAAATATCATACAATGTTTTTTGTATAACTACCCTATTTCGATAACAAAATAGGGGAATTTGGAATGACATTAAATTTCAAAATGCATTTCTTTCTTCTAGCTACTAGGCAGTCGCAGGATCTTCATCTTCCGATACCTTCTTCAGCTTTGGTAAGGAGGTCGATCATTTTTGAAAGTAGAAAGATTTATAACCACCTTCCTATGTTTATATCAGGGCTCGTCCTACGCTAGTTTTGTTTAAAAGCTCTTGAAACAGCTTTTGGTGGAGAGAGCTTACTACGAGTTGGGAGACTTTTATAATGATGAATTATAGAATTGTATTTTGTCTGTGGTTCTCATTTTTGATTTTTACATTGTTTGTCGTGTTCTTTTTGTATACTATTATTACCTGCTTTTATTATTTTATTGTATTTAAATATTTTTATTATTATTAGATATTATTATTTGTTTTTTATTTTTCAGCTTTGTCAATAAGATTCTGTCTTGGACAATAAAGCATATTTTGACTTGACTTGACTTGACATTTTAATATTCAAATAATCACAAGGTTGTTGTGAATGACAAACGTTGCCTACGTTATGGTTACTAACAAATGCTTGTTTACAAATGGTACTGGGGATTCTAGTAACGTGTTGCGAAGCTCCCTAAAGTCGCACAAGGCATTAATGTTAGCAATGGTTCTAGTTGTACGATTAATATTAATGTTCATAAGTAATGATTGTTAAATACTTATTGATAATAAAAATGTGCACTTCCTAAAATTATTATTATAATTTTATTTGATTTCATCAATGTAGTGGTAAAAATATTTTTAACACGCTTCCACGTAAACAATTACTTTTAACACTGTTGACTGTCATTAAAAGTGTCACTTTTAATGGCAGTTGTACAAAAAAGCGTTTGTACCATCCCATGACGATCAAGCGAAGATAGTACTTTGGCGCCAAAGTCCAGTGCTATTTAGGTATGCTATTTATTGCATTTCAAATATAAAATTTGATCATGTGTAATTATTATTACTACTCACTTGTATTCCGGAAAACTTGATTATGAAAAACATTAGCCTCATCTATAACTACCGTCAGTACTAAATAAGTCAAAACGTTACAGATTTCTATCTTTAAAAATTATTACTTTGCCATGAGGGTTACTTTGCAGCATATAGGCAACCACACGTACAGGTAGTACTAGTACCGACATGGTACTTAGGCGGCATATTATAATTAATAAAACAATTATTGCAAAACCTGGTTTTGAGCTGGTACTAGATTTATTTATTTTCTTTGCTTATCGATATATGCATATAACATAGATCCAAGAATCTCCGGCCATTTCCTGGTAATAACTTTGTAAATGAATAAAGAAACGTTTCTTTTGCTTTCAATACAATAATTTTGAAATCCCCCCCCCCCCCCTCTCCAAAGTTATTTTTATTTTTGGTATAAATTATTATATAGGTAAAGTGTGACCAGTAAAAAAAGTCCGCATCATATGGGTTTTTTTTATTAATAGTTTTATTCGAAATTAAACTTTGGCATCAAGTTCTGCTTCGATCGAAATGAAAATTACGCAAAAAAATAGTAGTCACGTGATTCGCATTATCTGTCAAATTTTTATTTTTTCCAGAAAATAAATCAAAAGTGCGGTTACTTCTGAAAGTATCGAAAAAAGTTATTAGAAAAAGTTTTTTTTAAATGCAGTTTCTAGCCCATATGCAAAATTTCAGCTGCATAAAATACTTTTGATTTTTTACCCATATTTTGTAAAATAAGACTCTTATGCAGCTGAAATTTTGCATGTGTGCTAGAAACTGCATTTAACAAAACTTTTTCTTATAACTTTTTCGATATTTTCAGAAATAACCCCACTTTTGAATTATTTTTTGGAAAACATTAAAATTTGACAGATAATGCGAATCACGTGACTACTATTTTTTTGCTTAATTTTCATCTCGATCGAAGCAGAACTTGATGCCAAAGTCAAATTTCGAATAAAGCTATTAATAAAAAAATCCCATATGATGCGGACTTTACTGGTCACACTGTACTTACTTAAAAATAGATTTTTAACTATTTTTAAATCTCTTAAAAAAAAAACGGGTCACTCAATGCCTTTTGACAACAACTGCAATTTTAGATCACGTGATTTGGATTGGTGAGTTATACCGGTTGGTGCACCGCCAGTGTGGCCATAGGAGATCCAGTGTAAATTTTATTTTCAACACAACCAAGTTTCTGATATTTATAGAAGAAGCGAAAGTGAAAACTATTACATGGTGCTCTTCCACTGTTATGTCACACTTCGTCAAGAGCGAGAGTTGGCATTAATTTCCCCCTCCCCCCTTTTTCTTTTTCAAATTAACTAGAGGGGAACCAAAATAATCGTTGTTTCTTGATTTGCAACCTCAAAAGTGTTGCAAACCTCGATTTGGTTGTTAGAAATGGTTATTCTAAATCCAGTTCCGGTTAAGGCCGACGTAAACAAAATTAGCGCGTTTATTTAAAACTAAATTGGAGTTTGATTTGTGTTATTATTATATTTTTCTTTTTGGTTTTTAGTAGTGATAATTGGAATAATAAACTAAAAACTAACGCGCGGTAAGTTAAAAAATATTATAATTGTTTTTATGATTTTTTTATTCGTATAATAATATACAGTGTGAGTTTGTAACTTTGGATAAATTTAGTAGATCCAGTAGGGGAGCCAGGGGCAAGACGGGGTCTGTATTATTGATTAATTTTTTTTTTTTATATTAATATAAATTATGCTGAGCGTCCCCGTCGTCCCCTTGGCTCCTCTACAGTTTTTTTTTTTTTGGAAAAATGCTTGGACACAGGTATTAACATTTTCAGTTGTGGGATTTTCTATAAAAAATATTTATACAGTGTGTCCCAAATTAGAGTTATGACGATATTGATCATATTTTTAACTGGCAATCTCTTTTATTGACTATTTTTAAGTGCATATTAAGTTATACCGTGCGAGCAAACATTATTTGCATCAAAGAGGGCCTTGCATCTAAGGACGTAATGCTTAGCCGTAGAGCTTAATACCTGTTGGGTGTCAGTAACTACTTGAATTAAAAACATCAATCAGTTATTTCGTCATCATTGACAGTCGTTACAAGTAATTGAAGTAATTTGATTCATCGCTAATTTTTCCAATTTTCGAAAAGGGGTTAGAGTAAATGGCGAGTGGCAATGCAATATGCAATCCGGGTTTGTGCATGGACGATTTTTCACGAATATTTTCCTAACGTTGCTTTTATTGCTGGGAATTATTATCATTGCCTAAAAAGAACCGTGGCTGTGTCTAGGAAAACAGGTTCTATACAACACAAAAAAGGAACAGGAAGACCATCTGTAAGAACAGAAGAACTTGTTGCAAACGTTCTTGAAATAATGCAAAATACGCCAACAAATTGTATAAGACGCCTGTCCCAAGAAGTGGAAAGATCTTATGAAACATGCAGGACTATTCTTAAGAAGCAGCTAAATTTATTTCCTTATAAAGTGCAAGTATTCCAAGAAATACAAGCCGCAGATTTTGAAAAAAGCAGGAATTACTCTCAATGGTTTACCCATAAATTTATTGGAAAGAAATGATTTATTAGAGCTGACATTTTTTTCGGATGAAGCCTGGTTCCACCTCTCCGGTTATGTGAATTCTTAGAATACACGCATCTGGAGTAGTGAAAATCCCCATTTTTTTTGTAGAGTCCACATTGCACCCTCAAAAAATTGGTGTCTATGGATAGCTGTTTCCCGAAGAAGAATTGTTGGTCCTATTTTTTTCCATGACACAGTTACAGCAGAGCGGTATAGAGACAATATTTTGAATTCATTTGTGGAGCAATGACTTGACGACGAACTACGTTTTGGATATTTTCAACAGGACGGTGCAACCGCCCATACAGCCGCCGAAACTACTAACTACTTACGCAATTTTTTCGACGACAGATTGATCAGTTTTCGATCAGACATTAAATTCCCACCTAGATCACCTTGTTTAACGGTTATGGATTACTTCGTTTTCCCTCATTTAAAGAACACTATTTTTAAAACACCAGTTGCAAATTTAGAACAATTACAAGAAAGGATTATCCAAGAATGTGATAACATTTCTCCAGAGATGCTGGTCAACACTTTCGAAAATATGAAGAGACGTGTGAATTTATGCTTGGAGCATGGCGGTGGCCAATTTCAGCAATTTATGTAATTATTTTTCTTTTTCTTTCTGTATATTCTTACTTTGTTAATTTAGTAAACAACAAAAATAAATTTGTATTTGTCTACTTATTTTATTACTCATTAGTTTGGCATGTCATGTCATAATATGAATTTGACAAAATTTTAACCTAGATTTGGTTAGATATATCGTCCTCATATCATTCTGATCTAAACCAAGCCCTACGTTTTTTAATCCAAGCCCTCTTTGATGCAAATAATTTTTGCTCGCACGGTACATAAATACCAAATTTCACATTTTTAGTCCTTATCATTTATAAGATATTATATTGAGTTGAAAGCACGAATAAGACATGAGTGTGGGTTAATTTCTCCCCAAATAATTAGAAATGTTCAAAACGAGTTTTACTTGCGTTTAGGATATTGCCAAATAGTAAATGGACAACGTTTTGAGCATTTATTGACGAAAAAGTATTAAAGATGGATTTGATGGATACAAGGTTTTATATTAAACTAGCGTGTACCCGGCCTGCGTTGCAGCCCGGCATTATACGACGTGAGATAATAAGGCGAACAAACCTCAAACTCAACCGTTTGCCGGCCCGTTCACAATTATTCGCATCCATGCATAAAACATAGTCTGTCTTCGTCTATTCCGGCTTCGGTGCTTCGGATCGATCGTTGAACGGGCCGGAGACCGGTTAGGTTGGATCGTTCGTTCTCCCTACTCTAATTTATCAGTGTTTATCAGTGTTTCTCTATAATATTATGCATGTATTATTATTATACATAAAAACCTTCCTCTTGAATCACTCTATCTATTAAAAAAACCGCTTCAAAATCCGTTGCGTAGTTTTAAAGATTTAAGCATATATAGGTTTATAGGGACGAATGGACAGACAGCGAGAGCGACTTTGTTTTATACTTACTACCAGCGTGCACCCGGCCTGCGTTGCAGCCCGGCATTATACGACGTGAGATAATAAGGCGAACAAACCTCAAACTCAACCGTTTGCCGGCCCGTCCACAATTATTCACATCCATGCATAAAACATAGTCTGGCTTCGTCTATTCCTGCTTCGGTGCTTCGGCTCGATCGTTGAACGGGCCGGGGACCGGTTAGGTTGGGTCGTTCGTTCTCCCTACTCTAATTTGTCAGTGTTTATCAGTGTTTCTCTATAATATTATGCATGTATTATACATAAAAACCTTCCTCTTGATTCACTCTATCTATTAAAAAAAAAACGCTTCAAAATCCGTTGCGTACTTTTAAAGATTTAAGCACATATATAGGGATAGGACGGGCGATAGCGACTTTGTTTTATACTATGTTAAGATATCACAAAATTATATAACCCACAAGTTTTAAAAATCCTGCTGTCTGCAGTTAATAGCGGGTGACTTGGTCCGGATTGCAGTAAATATTTGCAGGATGTATTTTTTAATTGTCTAGTCATGTCGCACTTTCTTTTGTATTAGTTTCGGTTAGGCCAATTTTGGTGAAACATTTTTATTTTATTTTTAACGTGCTATGAGTTCGAATTGTTTTTATTAATTTTTAAAAACTGTCATTTGAAAATCAAATGTTCGCCTTACGAATCTCGCCTGGGAAGATGGGGCGATAAAAAGCGTGAACAAGTATCGATAGCGACAGACTCTTGCGGCGAACTATACTTATGCAGGTCTATTCAATTGATTGGCCCTGTATACAAATTTGTGTGGTTATAAAATATTACCATTAAATCTACTATATAAAATTGTGAATTGACTGACAGACTGACTGATTTATTAACGCTCAGCCTAAACCAATAATCCTAGAATCACGAAATTTCGAGCATGCCTTCTTCTTATAACAAAGGCATCCACCATAAAAGGAAATTTCGAAAATTAACCCCTAAGGGCGTAAAAACGAGGGTTGAAATTTTCTATCTAAGAAACTGAAACTGGTGGAGCTCCAAAAATTGGTAGAAATTTACATTAATAAAATAAGAATATATGTTTCCTCATTTTTCAAAATTCACTTATAGTCTGTTTCCTATTGTCTGACAGCTAAGAACGCTCGTTAAAAATACAAAACACAAATTATTGCTTACCGGGTGAACCTATTATTTTTCGCCCAAAAGCAGTGGCGCAACCAGAAATTTAGTTCGGGGGAGCCTTAACTTCTTGCGCCGAAGGCGCTCTTTTGCGGCACAGGCAAAAAAAATTTGGGTGCCACGCCCTTTTTTGGGTAAAATACATATGATTGACGAGAGCGACAGCCCCCTAAAACTTCTGTAATAATACGCCGCTGGCCCTAACTAAATATTTATGAAAAAATAATTAGAGACTTCATTTTAATTAGTAAGAATGTATTTAAAATAAGTAACGCATATATTAATCATACTTATACTAAAACAAAAACCTTATACAATAAGTTGTAAGTAATCACTAATAATACTAATATTAAAGTAAAATTCTTCGTTTTGTTTTTGCCTTTTCGTCCAGAATTTCTTCCACGGTAATATCAATATCGTGGTTCGAATAAAGAACTGCCAAACCATTTAATCTGTCCTCTTCCGTGGTGCTACGCAGATATGTCTTTAAATATTTTAAATTTAAAAAGGACCTTTCAGATGTGGCGGTTGTAATAAGCAAAGTTAAAAAAAATTGTAAAAGCCTTTTTATATTAGGAAATATATAAGCATCACATTCGGAATACACTTTGTCCAAATCTGCCTTCAGTTTTTGTTTTTGCATTTTTTATACCACAGCTCAAGTTCAGCTTTTAACATCGTTTTATTGGAAAACTCTTTAAGGAACTTATTCTTGTAGAAGCTGTGAAGTTTCAAAAAACATTTAAATTGACTATCAAAATCTTGATTATCATATGGAAAGAGGCATTCAAAATTTTGAATGGTTTCTCGATGTTTTAAAAACCGATCCTCGAGATTTGCCATGAGGCCATCTAAAAACGGAATAAAAATTGTTATTTTAAAATACTCAGCAGCGGTATCGGTTTTTATTACCAATCTTTGTGTTTGTCTTGGCGGTAGTCTAGGTACTCTGATTTCAATATCGTATTCCGAAAGTAGATCTTGAGCTTCCTTAAAAATATTTTGAAAATTATCATCCGCCAGGCCTCTTATTTCTTTAACTTGATCTGTTACGTCATTAGCTAACTGTAATGCTTAAAAAAGGTTTAAATCGACTGTTTGTAGAATCTTGCGGCATATATTCTTTCTGTACACATTAGTGCGATCACAAATTTGGGACTTATAATGCTGGCCAGTAATCCAGATGCCTCAGTGGAAGTATTGCGGTTAGTCCATTCAGTCAGACGTAGTATAATTTCACTATTAATGACATGATTGATGTAAATTATGTGGCTGAATATAAAATATTAGTAAAAGTCGTGACATGAAAAATTGGTTTGCAATTAAACGAATAGGCTAAGTTTCGAAGCTCGGGGTGGGGGGGGGCTGCAGCCCGGCAGCCCCCCCCCCTGGTTGAGCCACTGCCCAAAAGTATATCTTTTTAATAACAATACAGATAGTTTAAACGCTATATAGATTGGCACACCCCTAATTTTACCTTTCACAATAGGGTCGTAAAATTGTAACAATAGGGCAAAGTCGATGATTTAGAATAAATCTTCGGACAGTGGAGGTCGTTTAGGTTTTTATTTATAAAATATAAATTCCTTTTGTTTCCTGCCCGTGTTGTAAATAAATTATGCATAGTAAAAACGTTAACCTGCGACCTTTACCTGCAAGTAGTTTCAAACCAGTAGACAAAAATTCCATAAATGCTTGACGAGAGCTTTGAATATTTTTATCTTGCCATATCTTTTGTACTGAATGTCCCTCGTTAACCCAGGTTTCGTCTAAATAAAAAATGGTCCTTTTTTCACTTCTATATCTGCTTGTATCTCTTTTTTTTCTTTCCCTAAAAAGCCTATTGATTGTTGATTCACTAACTATCCCGTCATATTAGCACATGCTCAGGGCCGGATCTACGTATGGGCTTAATGGGCTGCAGCCCAGGGCCCCCGGGTTCCAGGGGGCCCCGTTTCTCGAAACAGAAAAAGATGCATACAATCAAAAAAATAATTTTTGAAAAAAAACTTGTTGACGTTTTTCCAGATTTATATACCATCTTAAAAAATTTTCTAACGCTTCCTATTACTAGTTGTGAAGCCGAGTGTGCGTTCTCCTCTAAGTTGTCCTATATAGAAAACAAATATAGGACAACAATGACAAATACAAGACTTAATTATTTATCACTTCTTTCTTTCAATGCTGATCTCACCAAAGACTTGAAATGTGATAAGCAAATAAAATAATTTGCAGCACAAATAGTGTAGAAAAGTTATTTTATAAATTTCTTATTGGTTGTTATGTTATGTTCATTTATTAATACTTTCAACTCTGTCTTGTTTAAGTTATGTTTAGGTTAAGAATTAATGGCTTTAATTTTTTCTTCATCAAAGATAAAGAAGGTACCTGTTTATTTTAACTACTTTTACCTAAGTTTATAATGTATTTTCGTTTGAAATAAAAAGCTTTAAGTTTCGAATTAAATTTTCCCGCATAAAACATTTTTTAGGAAAATGCCTAATTTATATAATTTCGTGGGGCCCCCAGATATCGTTAGCCCAGGGACTCCAAAGGTCACGGTACGGCCCTGCACATGCTGATACTAGGTTTCTGATAGTACTAGATGGTGTTTAGTGCACAAGTGCATCGTGTACATTTAAAACTATTGTCTTTGCTTTTATATACAAAACACTGGGGAATAATTATTCGCCATTTTTGTATTATTTTTATAATATACACACAAGCTTTCGATAACACGTTAAAAATAAAACTGAACTACCTCACTTGAAATTGGAAATATTCTATGACATAAGCCACCTACCTGTATACCTATGCAATAATAGATAATTTAATTACTTAAGATCAGGTACCTGTTATTGTTACGCTTATCGTTTATTGAGGTTTTACGACTCATGACCCTCAGCTGTGCTGTCAGGCTTTAAGAAACAGAGTTTAGAGGTTGAAAAAAGGTGACTGTTTAGAGGGCGTACCTATATCGGTCTATAATTTAAAGTTCATATTATTATATTCTTTAAAAAACCGAAAAAAATCGTGTAAGTGTTTGACGTTGACATTTATTTTATTTAAAAAAACCAACAAAACATAGGCTATCGATTTTGTTGGTTCGCCGAGTAAGTTGCCAACTAATAATTGGTACAGGTGAATTTACTGATAAGATTATTGTGTAGGAGAGCTGATAAGACGGTAGAAGCAGCGTGGCATTGTTTTTAGTAAAACATATTCCTGTTGTGTTGTGTTTTAGTATTCATAACAAAAACAGTTTAAAAAAGTACCTTTTAAATTTCGACATGGTAAGTAATTTTTAAACCGCCTAAAATTACACACATTTTATGTTAATAACGGGAAATTCAGAACGATACAAAAATTTCATCATGGCTGTTCACTTAAAAACCTTTTAAAACCCTGATTATAAAAATTATAGTCAAAAATATTTTTTATCCTGAATATTTGAATATAAAACTGGTTCCAAGGTCTTCAAAGTTGCCGTGAAAGGGCTTCATATCAAATCATGATAAAATTTAAAGTTGCATAACGAAAATACCATTGGCAAAAGAAGGTTATTGTATACTGGTATAGTAATTATACCCATTTATAAATATATTATTAAATTGGCTAAAGTAAATAAATTAAAATTAAATATTTCAAAAACTAAATGAATGGTTATGGGTAATAATTTAAATTGTCAAAATATAAATGTTGTAATTGATGGTGAAAAATTGGAATTAGTAAACAGTTTTAAATATTTAGGGATAATCATTGATTTAAAATAATTTTTTTTTAATTATTTTGAAAGAATTATATCGAAGATTGCCGGAAAAGTAGATTATTTTAAAAGAATCAGTTCTAATTTAAGTTTGTTTTCTAAAAAAAACTGTATTTAATTTAATACTATTATATTACCACATTTTCTTTATTGTTCTTCCATTTTATATTGTCCTAGAGAGGAAATATTTGATAAATTACAAATTTTGCAAAATAAGGCAATGCGGATTATTTTAAATTGTGACAAATATACAAAAATTAATTTTATGTTGAAAAATTTAGATTGGTTGAATGTCAGAAATTTAATTTTTTTATTTAGTAGGTATGTAACTTTATACATAAAATTAAAAATAATTTATTGCCTGATTGTTTAAAAAATTGTGACCATCATAATTATAAAACAAGAACTAATCAGAATTTTTATGTGGATAGAGTGTCTAAAACATTAGCTTATAAATCTATTTTTTATAAAGGCTTGATAGAATATAATAATTTGGAAAATTCTATTAAATCTTAAAAATCATTAAAACTGTTTAAAAAAACTTTAAAATTACATTTAATTGAAAAACAAAATGATAGGTAATATTTGATACAATTTGCAAAATGTTTACCTTCTCTGTCTGTTTTTGTTAAAAGAGGTTGCGTTTTAAAATTTAAAAAAAAAACCATAAAAATGTGTTAAAAAGGTATTAAAAAATATTTAATTGTAGCTTTTTGCTCAATAAAACATGTTACTACTACTACTACTACCCGCACTACCCGGGTCTTCGCTTGCGCAATTCAATTGTTATAAATTTGCTACCGAAACAAAGCAGCGAGGGCCATACATAGGTACATTTTTATTATTTACGTTGAGAAGGTATATCTACTAAGTTTCAACAAAAATATTTTACAAATTAAAACTTTTATATCCTCCTTTTCACCGCTTTAAGGGCCAACTTTAAAAAAAAATAAAAAATACTTGTTTCAATATTTGTATTCTATAGTATTTATGCTCAATGTTTGTTTGAAGGTGGTAAACAATGAAGTAATATCACCATTGTATTTATTTTGTTACTTAACACAACGTTTCGGTTGGTTAGTATCTCTAACCGTTTTCAAGCGTAAACTAAATTATAATTCTAAGGCTGGCTACTGTCTTAAATACTATTCATGTGCAATGAAGCTTGATGACTCCGCCCACGTGCTTATTGGAGGGTGAAGTTTGAGTTGTTGGTTTTGGACAAGAAGAGGCGTCCATCAGATATCGAGGATATCTATACCTACTTGGTTTACTAAATATATGGTTATTTTCATTCATGAAAGCTGCTTCTTTGAATTTTCGTTTTCTCCAGTGCTCTTCCGTGTCCAAAACCTTGGCTTCTGACCACTGTATATTATGTTGGTTGGTCCATATATCGTCGCTTGCATTACGAAGGGGCCTATCTCGATTTTTGGCAAAAATGAGTTATACCCATATAAAGTCAGGGAAAGACTGCCTTAACGTTATGACAAACTGGCATATCTCAATACTACATGGTTTTTGTTTTATAGTATTATTATAGTCAGGCCTATCTTAAATTATCGATAAAAATACTTTTACGTAAAGACCAAACTTAAGATTGGCCCCAATGCTATATTTTTTGTATGGGTCTTACTGGGCGAATCTCAACATATTCCTTTACGTTATAAAATATTTTTAAAGGATGAACAGTACTTAGCAGATAGGCCTTATTAATTTATTATTTATTGCAATTTTATTTAACACATAAAAGACAATTCGTAAAAAATAAAATAAATACCAATCCCATTTTTAATTTGTTATACCTCTAGAGAATAAATAATTAAATATTACACTAGCTGTTTTTAATTCTTTTGAAATTATATGTTTAGAATTTTTTTTACCGTTTTTATAAAATAAAGATGTTTAAAGTTTAAAAATTTCGCTCCCTTTTCGTTGAAAACAAAATGTTTTATTAATATCACAGGAGCCTATCTTATTTCATGTACAAATCAGAATTTGTTATTGTTTTTACGAAGGGGCCGATATTGATTATTATTTATTTTTCACAAAACCCGTAAAACTTCATTAAAAATTATTATGTCTCATTATTCTAGATTGATTTATCTAGGAAACTGTAAAAAAATAAACCTAAATAAAAAATTGCTGTCAATGCTGTATCCAAAATAAGCACCATGGATTTCTTTAAATCGCTCTACTGAAAAACTACAAAAACGGAGTTAGGCCCCTACGTAATGCGAGCGACGATATGTTCCGCTATACCCTATACCTGATCTCGAAGTTTTACCTCTTTGTGTTGGTATGTTTCAGATGTTCCTTAACTCGTAAGGGAATAGGTCTTTTTGTTTCTCCAGTGTACGAGATCAGGTATAGCGGAACATATTATATGGACCAACCAACATAATATACAGTGGTCAGAAGCCAAGGTTTTGGACACGGAACAGCACTGAAAAAAACAAAAATCCAAAGAAGCAGCATGAATCAAAATACCCATATATTTAGTAAACCAAGTATAGATATCCCCAATATCTGGAAGCATCTTCTTATCCAAAACCAAGAGCTCAAACTTCACACTCCAATAAGCACGTAGGCGGAGTCATCAAGCTTCATTGCACATGGATAGTATTTAGGACAGTATATAGCCTTAGAATTATAATTTAGTTTACACTTGAAAACGGTTAGAGATACTAACTAACCGAAACGTTGTGTTAAGTAACAAAATAAAGACCACGGAAGTCCGACAAGGTAATTTTTTTTTTGATATTTATGCTCAAGTTTCAAAAAACCAGACAAACATATTTTTTTTAAATATAAAATTTTATACTTCCTTTTAACCTCTTTATTTTATTAATTACTAGCGTGTATCCGGCATGCGTTGCAACCCGCTGGTATAAATACAAACCCGAACAAACCCGATATATTAGTACCCGTCATGCCACTTTCTGAAATTGTACCCGTGCGAAGCCGGGGCGGGTCGCTAATTATACATAAAAACCTTCCCCTTGAATCACTCTATCTATTAAAAAAAAACGCTTCAAAATCCGTTGCGTAGTTTTAAAGATTTAAGCATATATAGCTGGACGGGGAGAGACAGACAGCGACAGCGACTTTGTTTTATACTATGTTAAGATATATTGGAGTATTTATGCTGAACGTCAAGAAAGCTTTCATAAATAAATTTTTCAATAAAAAATTGGACCACAGTCTTGAACAAAGGTATAAAATTTGTTCATGATATAGTAAAGTCATGATACTATACTATAAGGTCTAAAGTGTAAAATATATGGACTAAAATTTTCAACATACATGAAAGCACAACAGTGGTAATGGACCCTTAATTATTGAGAGTTTTTTAGTAAAAAAAGGTATAATACATCTTTTGGTTAAAATCACACAGAATATATAGGGGACTTCGTTTTTTAGTCTCTACACAATTTTTATTAAATATAGACATTGACGTATCTACGGGAGGGGGCAACAGGGGCCTTAGATTGTCGTATACATTTTTCTATTTATTTATAGGGCGCTTTTGGTGGCACCCACAAACCATGAGTGGAAAAATGTTTCCTGATGTAGATACTCACCCAGACAACCATCACCACCACCAACCGAAACAATTAGAATCCAAGATTCCTGTGCCATCTTCCCCTACCCCTTGTCGTAGACACAACGGCCTACGGCCTAAGGGAGAATGGGGACACATTCCTTATAAAAGAACTTTCAGTATTGAATCCAATATAATGGAACATGGGAAAAAATCGGCAAGGTAAAGGAACAACTAACTGCACATGACAAGTTAAAAAAATACACCTTTAAATTGATTTATACTATTTACTTTAAAAAACTAATTAATAATTAATTAATCGCTTTGTTAATTCAGTAATAAGTAGGTCATTTTTATTTGTTTTATTTTAAATCAATAATTTTCGTAAAACGAATCCATGTTGTCTCAATAAACTGCGATTTCTTTTGCTAGAATCGGCCATCCATCACTGAATGTATGTTAGTCTTAGTCTGGCGTTTTTTTTCTGCTGCCTAGCACAAGAGCAGTTTTTCTCGCAGTGCATTAAAAAATATCAACTTTTTCTAGACGTTTATTGTTTATAGTAGATGCAGTAAACCATTCCTATATTTTCTAGCCACTAAAGTAGCTCACAGACCGTGGCATTACTGGCTTGCTCCAGAGTGTTTTGCAGTGTAGCTAGCAAGACGTCTATTCTCGAAATAGGCGGATGATCATTTCAAGAGAAGTGATTAGTTTTTCTCTTAAGAATAATTAAACTGTATTCTTGAAACTTAAAATGACTATTCATTTACATGACGATGTGAGCATATGATGTGAAGTGTCCCTTCTCGCGAGAGAGCGTCCACTTCTGTTAAAATGGAGAATAGATGTCCTGTAGTGTAGTAGCAGTTTTCTTATGTTAACCTATTAAAAGAGCTGAAACTGGAACCCGGAGATGGATTATTCATTTAAACTCCTCCCCCCTCTAATTATTATCAAAGAAGACACGATTACCATGCGAGCAAAAATTAATTGCATCAAAGAAGGCTTAGACTAAAAAACGTAGGGCTTGGTTTAGATCACAATGATATGGGGACGATATATCTAACCAAATCTTGGTTAAAATTTTGTCAAATTCATATTATGACATGATATGCCAAACTAATGAGTAATAAAATAAGTAGACAAATACAAATTTATTGGAATACTTGCACTTTATAAGGAAATAAATTTAGCTGCTTCTTAAGAATAGTATGTTCCATAAGATCTTCCCACTTCTTGGGACAGGCGTCTTATACAATTTGTTGGCGTATTTTGCATTATTTCACGAACGTTTGCCACAAGTTCTTCTGTTCTTGCAGATGGTCTTCCTGCTCCCTTTTTGTGTTGTATAGAACCTGTTTCCCTAAACACAGCCACGGTTCTTTTCAGTCAATGATAAAAATCCCCAGCAATAAAAGCAACGTTAGGAAAATGTTCGTGAAAATCGTTCATGCACAAACCCGGATTTTATTGCCACTTACCATTTACTCTAACCCCGTTTCGAAAATACGCTTCTACCATGAATGTTTTGTGCTGTTCCGTAAAGCCCATTGTGTGAATTGTTCAAGAAATTGGAAAAATTAGCGATGAATCAAATTACTTGTAACGACTGTCAAAGATGACGGAATAACTGATTGATTGTTAACTCAGGTAGTTACTGACACCCAACAGGTATTAGGCTATACTGCTAAGCATTACGTCCTTAGATGCAAGGCCCTTTTTGATGCAAATAATTTTTGCTCGCGCGGTAATTAAAGCAAGCTGTGACCTCACATGAGCGACTGGCAACAACTTCTTGCTACAGACGAAATTTTAAAAATGTTCGGTTATATTTTGACAGCTGTTAATTTGACAATTTGAGCGGCCTCTTTCTATTGACCTAAAACGCTGGCCAATAAGTAGCGCTCAACTTTTTTTTAAACTCCATTGAAAAATGTCCTACCAGCATCAGCAGGACGTAAACTTCATAAACGCAACGGATTCGATGTCGTTTACGTGTGCAACGGGCCTTATTATCTACCATTTATCCAGAAGCGCCCTAATCAATAAAAATTTTAGCCGTGACAACCACCAAACCGTCCCTGTAACTCGGGCAGGAAACGGCGTCACAGGAATCCGTCGCCAGTGTGCCAACAACCCTCTACTGAAACGGGGCAACTCGTTCATGGAGAGGGGTGAAAAACGGATCGGCAGCGATGGAGGAAAAGTATCGGCGATATCGGCACATCGACCGACTACTGTTAAAATTAGCAGTAAAACGTCGACAGGACTGCAGCCACCCAGTGCGGCTAATTCGCCACAGTCGCCCAATAGGATCAGGAGTTTGGTGAGTCGATTATTCTAGTTTTTACTGTCAGGGTTTGTGTTCCTGCTTAATTTTTTTAGTATTTAAATGTCGATGACTTAATTTTTATTAGGTACAATAATAGACCAGGATCGATAATTTTTGAAACCTAAAAAAATAATAGTAGGATGAAACCCATTGGAAAAGAAAGAAAATATAACAAAAATAAAAGGATAAATAATTTACGGGCGATCCGAGGTCGGAAAGTGGAAGGGGGCGAGTTTTTAAGGGTAGAAAACGATTTATCTCGATTTCCGGAAAACTACAAGTTCTATGAAAAAACGTTAAATAGCAAAGTTGTAGGTAATAAAAAGATCTACAACTTTTGTATTTACACTTTTTTCACATAACCTCAATATTTATGTAAAAAATTCAAATTTTTGGTTTTTTATTTTTATCTTTTACAAAAAAATTTTTTTTTTCACGAAATTTGGTGAAAACTTACCTTTTTATGTCCCAAAAATTTTTTTGATTTAAAATATTTATTTTTTCAAATTATTTTGACTTAATATCAAAAAGCACCCTAATTTTCAATCGAAAATAAAATTCTCACGTCAAAATATCTGCTTTTTTTAAAAAAGTCGGTGGGCTTTTTGTTCGTTGTATTCGTATTGTATTCGCATAATTTTTTTGGATTCTACATAAAATTCTGAACATTTATTAAATAAAGCATTATTAGTCTATACTTAACAGTTTCCGAGATATTGACTTTTGAAAAATGACATTTTTTAACTTTGACAGCTCTAGCTTTCTAACTGTACGTCTTAGAGCAAAACGGCTTACATGTCCCTATCTTCGATTTTTATTATCTTTCCAATAGTGTCAACTTTTGGTTAAACCGGATGTAAGAAATAATTATATAAAATAGGGGTATCCATTTAAGATTTAGATCTTACCCCCCCCCCCTCCCTCCTAGGGGCTTGAAGTAACAAGATTGACAATATACGCAAAAGATGTCCCCCTCGAAATAAAAATCGACGGGTCCGAGCGATTTTCCACATTTTCATTTTAAAGCAGGAAAATCGAGGTGTTAAGTTTTCGTTGGACCACCCTGTATTATAATCCTTTTTACGGTTTAATTAATAGAATAACAGGAAATTGATAATAGTAGCGAAAGCTATTCAAGGTGACATAACTTTTTTCTGCATGTAACCTCTGACCTTGTCGGCTTATTATTATAAAGAAAATGACATGTCTGTCTTGATCTCTCGTCTGTCATCGTTTCTATAGGTCGAGAATTTTTCAGTGCCGTAAGGTTTATACTGCAGCAATATTTTAAACAAATAACAATAGTGATTGTTATAAAAAAACGTGCATATAAAACAAACTCACTTTCACGTAGATATTATTACAACAAAAATGACTTGAAATGCAGATTACAAATAACACTAATTACGAATTAAATTGATGTGCATAATTTACTTTGTAGAGGTTTAGATTTGGGTTATTTCGGTAACGTATTGTAAAATCCGTTTCATAATACGTTTTAATAAATTGCAATTTGCAAAAAAAAATTTAATAAAACGGGCCAAACGCTTGCAAAAAGTAAAAATAGTAAGAGCTTTCATTTTGATGACCTGATGGTATTTTTTATTTTGGTGGTATACCTAATATAGACTAATAGGTGTGAAAGGAAAGTGTTGATCTATATATGAATTATGTAAATTTGTTACCAAAATAGCAAGACCACAAGAACAACCAACAGAAGCTTACACTTTTAGAACTGACATATACAGTGTGGTTGTTTAAGTGTGCAACATAATTACCGAGTTCTCAGAAAATTGTTTTCTTAATAAAAGTTGGTGCATGTTCGATAATCATATTAGGTGCACTTGGAATGGTTGCAAGTCAAACGGCGTACAGGGTAGGCCAATAAATGCTAAATAAAAAATTAAACTTCTGACATTCAACCAATCTAAATTTTTCGACATAAAATTAATTTTTGTATATTTGTCACAATTTAAAATAATCCGCATTGCCTTATTTTGTAAAATTTGTAATTTATCAAATATTCCTCATTAATATCATTGTAATATGTCAGATAATACCTAAATAATGTGCCGACGATATTGATTTTATTTAAATGTTAGTTAACGAAATAAAAAACTAAAAAAAACAACGCGAAATAGGTTACAGGTTGGCAATCGATTGAATAATGTTGAGAATCCACCTTAAGGCGATCCCCGTCGATTTGCGATCTTTAATAAAACTAATGGAAGTCATTTTCACGCAACATTTATTACCGAGTAATTAGACCAAACAAAGTGTTTTATGTTTCCTATGAGCTTTTCTTTCTTGTTCGACGCTGGTTGGTAAAAACTAAAATAATTTATGCTAATGTAAATTGATTTCTTTTTCGCATCGATTACTCGCTGCCAATAACTGTATTTTAAGAGGGGTATTGCAACATTTCTTATAACATTTCAGGACCGGATTAGGTAACTTCCTGACCGATTTAACTCTGTAAAACTCCTCTGTTAACAGTTACGTATCATTTGCTCAGGCATCGACATTTTTTAAGAGTCTCACTGAATGGCGATTTTCCTACTGGCTAAACTATAAAAACAGATAATGGCAATATCGCGGTTCGTTTTTAATAATATACAGTGTGGCCAGTAAAGTCCGCATCATATGGGATTTTTTCTTATTAATAGCTTTATTCGAAATTTGACTTTTGCATCGTTCTGCTTCGATCGGGAATAAAATTAAGCAAAAAAATAGTAGTCACTTGATTCGCATTATCTGTCAAATTTTAATTTTTTTCAAAAAATAATTCAATAGTGGGGTTATTTCTGAATATATCGAAAAAAGTTATTAGAAAAAGAAATGCAGTTTCTAGCCGACATACAAAATTTCAGCTGCATAAGATAATTTTGATTTTTTACCGACCACTAAAATTTATCTTCCACTTAATGAACACTTTACTGATGACACTGTGTTATTTTTTTGTCATAATATTAAGATGTATTACTTTCAGACACAAACTACGTTTTCAAAAATACTTATTTTATGAAGTTACCTTATACAGGGTCAAAAACAAATAAACTTTATATCACATGCGACCAAATTTTAATAGTCCAATTTTGATTTTGTAGAAAAACACACATTGAATATGGTATGGCGCTACTTTAAAGAAAATGTATCTGAAGTAAAGCATTGTCAAAAACTAAGAAGTTTTATGTAGGTTGCGTTGAGTCTTATTTTGCAAAAGTGGTGCAATTTACAAAATATGGGTAAAAAATCAAAATTATTTTATGCAGCTAAAATTTTGCATGTGGGCTAGAAACTGCATTAAAAAAAACTTTTTCTCATAACTTTTTTCGATACTTTTAGAAGTAACCCTTCTTTTGAATTATTTTCTGGACAAATTAAAATTTGACAGATAATTCGAATCACGTGACTACTATTTTTGTGCTTAATTTTCATCTCGATCGAAGCAGAACTTGATGCCAAAGTCAAATTTCGAATAAAGCTATTAATAAAAAAAACCCATATGATGCGGACTTTACTGGTCACACTGTATAGTTGTTGATATTTATTTTCATCCGTTCCCTAAATTGCTCTTGCCAAGTATGGACGATAGGTGCACTCACTTTGTTATAGTTTAAAATATATGAAGAACCAGGGGTGACCATTTGAGGAATAGTATTTTTTTGGCGAGGTTTTTAATATTTAAGAAAATTATTTAAATGCTAGCGGGAACCTGCGGTTTAGCATGCGTGAAAGTTAATAACTTAAGGGAGAAAAAAGATTAAAGAATATCCCTAGAGTATTTAATAGCTCTATTTCTAAGCTTTTCAAGAGAGGGCCTTGGGAACTAAAGCAGTAATCCTAATAATTTAATTTATTATAATTATCGATTCATATTATCCCCACTCATGAGGGAAAAGGTCAAACACTCAAAATTAACACAATATAAGTATCCTTGACCTAAATATTAATTAGCTTCTAGTTCCTACCCTATTTATATATTATATTAAACGGAAAAATAATGGCTAAATTCGATAAGATTTAGAAAGACATAATTTATAATACCGTTCGAGCAAAAAGTATTTGCATCTGAGGGCGTAATGCTTAGCCGTGTAGAGCTTAATACCTGTTGGGTGTCAGTAACTACCTGAATTAACAATCAATCAGTTATTCCGTCATCTTTGACAGTCGTTACAAGTAATTTGATTCATCGCTAATTTTTCCAATTTCTTGAACAATTTACACAATGGGCATTACGGAACAGCACAAAACATTCATGGTTGAAGCGTATTTTCGAAACGGGTTTGGAGTAAATGGTGAGTGGCAATACAATCCGGGTTTGTGCATGGACGATTTTCACGAACATATTCCTAACGTTGCTTTTATTGCTGGGGATTTTTATCATTGCCTGAAAAGAACCGTGGCTGTGTTTAGGGAAACAGGTTCTATATAACACAAAAAAGGAGCACGAAGACCATCTGTAAGAACAGAAGAACTTGTTGCAAACGTTCGTGAAATAATGCAAAATACGCCAACAAATTGTATAAGACGCCTGTCCCAAGAAGTGGGAAGATCTTATGGAACATGCAGGACTATTCTTAAGAAGCAGCTAAATTTATTTTCTTATAAAGTGCAAGTAGGTATTCCAAGAAATACAAGCCGCAGATTTTGAAAGATCGACGCAGGAATTACTCTCAATGGTTTACCCAAAATTTATTGGAAAGAAATGATTTATTAGACCGTACCTAAATTTTTTTTCGGATGAAGCCCGATTCCACCTCTCCGGTTATGTGAGTTCTCAGAATACACGCATGTGGAGTAGTAAATATCCCCATTTTTTTGTAGAGTCCACATTGCACCCTCAAAAAATTGGTGTCTGGTTAGCTCTTTCCCGAAGAAGAATTGTTGGTCCTATTTTTTTCCATGACACAGTTAGAGCACAGCGGTATAGAGAGACAATATTTTGAATCCATTTGTGGAGCAATTACTTGACGACGAACTACGTTTTGGATATTTTCAACAGGACGGTGCAACCGCACATACAGCCGCCAAAACTATTAACTACTTACGCAATTTTTTTGACGACAGATTGATTAGTTTTCGATCAGAAATTGAATTCCCACATATCACCTTGTTTAACGGTTATGGAATACTTCGTTTTCCTCATTTAAAGAACACTATTTTTAAAAAGAAGAAAGGATTATCCAAGAATGTGGTAACATTTCTTCAGAGATGCTGGTCAACACTTTCGAAAGTATGAAGAGACGTGTGAATTTATGCTTGGAGCATGGCGGTGGCCAATTGCAGCAATTTATGTAATTATTTTCCTTTTTCTTTCTGTATATTCTTACTTTGCCCTCTTTGATGCAAATAATTTTTGCTTGCACGATATACCTAAGAATAAAATAGAAATTATTATTATTATATTATAAATAGCCGAGGATGACTTTTATTTCGTTAAAAACTATAAAGTCACTTAGGAGTAGATCCAATCATACTGAAATCAAGAGAACCCTTTTTCCTATTGGTTGGCCAAAATTTGCAGTTTTGCTGGCTTCTTTGTTACCTTTATGTTGACGGGAAATATACGTTTTATGCCTTTACTTGTTGTTTGAATTGAATTTTTCCAAATCCTGCCTTTTTTCTATTTAACAATCGTTTTCCGGAAAAATACCAGAAAGGAAAATATAAACAAATTTATAGTTTCATAACAAAGGCATAAATGGAAAACCATCAGCCTGATTGCAAATGAAAAAAATACTTTCCCACTTGAAATTACACCATTATTGCTGTACTTAGTTCGAGTTTCTCGGCCATTCAAAATAAACGACATGCTATGAGAACCTCATTTTACCGCTTTATAGTTTATTTTACATGCCAACAGGTCTTATATTTTCCCTGTTAGTTTGTGTCTGACTGACTACAAAGTGCTTACGTAGTTAGTATTTTAGTGGGAATTTAGTTTTACAGCCTAGGCTAGAGAAATGCAAAAGTTTAAGGCAAGTTATTTTTCTCCGTATAAAGATAATCGATTATTTTCGCTATACAAAATGAAAAGTGTTGACCCAGACGTATGCCAATTATATTTTTACAATATTCCAGGTGCAAAGAGTATGTACATTCATATTTTTAATTTAAAAATCGTTATTATGCAAAGCTCGGTTAACACGTAGCATTTATATGACCCACCCTGTATAATATCTCTTTCTAAAAAAATACATTTAAAAAAAATCAATTCGTCGGGTCCGAGCGATTCTTGATTAAGTGAGAGGTATTCTATATAAAAGGCTAATCCGTCTCTTTATGATAACGCTGTATACAGTGAGGACGTAAAGTCTGGAATAAATTCATTATTTAGGGAACGCTGAATGTTTTTAAAAATCGCTCGGACACGTCGATTTTGTTTTTTTAATACGCATTTTTTTCAATATTTTTTATTATACAGGGTCTCCGACAGCACTCTGCTTGGACCAACTTTAATTTTTTAAATGGGAACCCACATTTTTTTTTAATTTTAGGATTCTGTGCATAATTGTGAACATTTTTTATCTAACATGTCATTATGATTTATCGACAGTTAAAGTTCGAAAATAAATAAAACAATTAATTATTTATCATTTTATTAAATGTTGAAAATGTTGCCCAAAGGTTAATTGGCAGTAACCTAGACGATCGAAAAATTCTTTCTGCATATTTCTGACAACTTCCGGAGTGATTGTCCGTATTTCTTGAACAATTCGATTCTTTAAGTCCTCCATTTCCATTGGCTTAGTTTAAAAAACTTTACCTTTAAGGTAAACCCACAGAAAAAAGACAAGGGGGGTTAAGTCGGGAGACCTCCGCGGCCATTCAATAGCTCCCCTCCTTGCAATCTATCTATTTTCAAAAATAGTATTAAGATAAGCGCGAACTTTTGAAAATAGATGGATTGGAAGAAGAGGAGCTATTGAATGGCCGCAGAGGTCTCCCGACTTAACCCCCCTTGACTTTTTTCTGTGGGGTTACCTTAAAGGTAAAGTTTTCCAAACTAAGCCAATGGACATGGAGGACTTAAAGAATCGAATTGTTTAAGAAATACGGTCAATCAGTCCGGAAGTTGTCAGAAATGTGCAGAAAGAATTTTTCGATCGTCTAGGTTACTGCCAATTAACCTTTGGGCAACATTTTCAACATTTATTAAAATGATAAATCATTAATTGTTTTATTTATTTTCGAACTTTAACTGTCGATAAATCATAATGATATGTTAGATAAAAAATGTTCACAATTATGCACAGAATCCTAAAATTAAAAAAAAATGGGGGTTCCCATTTAAAAAATTAAAGTTGGTCCAAGCAGAGTGCTTTCGGAGACACCCTGTATAATAAAAAATATTGAAAAAAATGCGTATTAAAAAAACAAAATCGACGTGTCCCAGCGATTTTTAAAAACATTCAGCGTTCCCTAAATAATGAATTTATTCCAGACTTTACGTCCTCACTGTATACAATGTGAGTTTGTAACTTGGGAAAAGCTCAGTAAACCTATTACAGTTTTTTTTTAAAAAAGGCTTGGACACGGGTATTAGAATTTTAAGTTATGGCATTTTTTTTTAAATTATTGATACAGTATGTCCCAAATTAGAGATATGATGACGTCGAAGTACAATTTTCAAGGGGAAAGTAGTTTCACGAGCACAAAAATTGATAATTATATATAGATAATATACAAACGTGCTATTGGTCCTTCGACTGCACTTCAAAACATATCTTATTTATTTAGAAAATAATATAGTGTATGCCAAAATAATTAAAAGCGAATAATTTTGGCTTATCGGACAAGTGTGCGCATGTAACTGTTTTTTATATTGGAATACAAAGAGATCCAAGCACAATGAATACCCTGGGGCGGGTAGACCACGACGGGCGTTTCGTCCTTGTTAGGACTCTACGGGCAGCCATAACCCCAGCAATCTCGACACAGCGGTAAGATGTATTAAAAGCCTTTTTACAAAAGCAAAACGGCCACCAATGCACCATAGCGCCATCTCAGTGAAATTAACTCCAATATAAAAGGCAGTACACTGGTAATAATCGAAAGGTAGACAACTATATAAACCACGAAGTGCATCACAATCCAGTATAGGGAACGCTATTTGCGTTTTCACCGGAACATCTGCCATTTTGCAGACTAGAAACAGATCAACGCTGGCACTCACTAGAATTCGCGCAATCCGTTTAAAAAAGCCATATAAATGTTTAGAAGATAATATAGTGTCCGCGAAAATAAGGAAAAGCGAATATTGTCGCATATCGGACAGGTGTGTAACTGTTTTTTTTATATTGGAATATACAGGGATCCAAGCACAATGGATATCCTGGGGCAAGTAGACCACGACGGCCGTTTCGTCCTTGTTAGGACTTCTCCGGCAGCCATAACCCAAGCAATCCCAACAACAGCGGTAAGATGTATTAAAAGCCTTTTACAAAAGTACCTAATTGATGGCCGCTTTATTTTTGTAAAAGGATTATTTTCCCGGACACTTAATTATCTTCTAAACATTTTTATGGCTCAAAACTTAATTGGATTGCGCGCATTCTAGTGGGTGACGCCGGTGCCGGTGTTGATCTGTTGTCTGGTCTGCAAAATGGCAGCTGTTTTCGGTGAAAACGCAAATATAATCGTTCCCTATACTGGATTGTGATGCACTTCGTGGTTTATTTAGTTGTCTACCTTTCGATTATTACCAGTGTGACTGCCTTTTATATTGGAGTTAATTCCGTTGGGATGGCGCTACGGTGTATTGATGGCCGTTTTATTTTTGTAAAAGGCTTTTAATACATCTTACCGCTGTTGTTGGGATTGCGTGGGTTATGGCGTTCTAACAACGACGAAACGGCCGCCGTGGTCTACCCGCCCCAGGGTATTCATTGTGCTTGGATACCTGTTTATTCCGATACAAAAAACAGTTACACCCTTGTCCGATATGCCATAATATTGGCTTTTAATAGCTTATTTATTTTATTTTTTTTAGAGCCAATTTACGTTATTACTGATTAAAAACAGTACTAAAAAAATAAAGTAGAAAATTTAAATTAAAAATAACATACATTTTTTTTTAGTCGTTGTCGCTGTCGAACACGCGAATAAGCAGCCCAAAATCCCCATCCATTGCTACGTCATCACCCAGCAATCATATATCACCAGGAAATATAAAAAAATATTCTTCCAGCCACTTGGATTCTTGGGACACGGAGAGTATTACAAGTATAGGTAAGTGGATTTTTTATAAAAGTAATATCTACAAGATAGTAGAAAAATGACTTAGACGATCAATTAGTAAATGAACTGATTGAATTCAAGTTTTTTTACCATGAGTTTGAACAAAATGATGACGAAAATGACAAAGTCATTAGTCATAAGAGGTGGATGTATAAACTCATCTTCAAACGTTAAAGGTCATTTTCCTAATATTGAGATGGTTACAAACAGCAGTAAAGAAAGGTTGACCATAAACAGGCTTCGAACGTCTATCTTAGAAGAGTTAGAAGACACGCTCAACGCTTTAGGTTTAATTACTCAGCATTGAAAGGGACATTTTAAGACAACAGAATTGTGAAAATATTATAAATAGCTTCATTAGTACAATGTGTAGGCGTAATGAGAAAAAATTTTCTACTACACGAGTCTAAACCCTTATGGTGGACTAAAGCATTTTTACATTAATAAGAACGTCAATGTAAATATATGTAACAGTAACTTTACAAGGAACTTATTATACAGGGTGTTCATTTGAAAACTTCCCACCTCGATTTTCCTGCTTTAAAATGGAAATGTGAAAAATCGCTCGGACCCGTCTATTTTTATTTCGAGGGGGATATATTTTGCGTATATTGTCAATCTTGTTACTTTAAGCCCCTAGGAGGGAGGCGGGGTAAGATCTAAATCTTAAACGGATACCCCTATTTTATATAATTTTTTTGGATTCTGCATAAAATTCTGAACATTTTTTAATAAAAGCATTATTAGTCAATACTTAACAGTTTCCGAGATATTTACTCTTGAAAAATGACATTATTGAACTTTGACAGCGTCTAGCTTTCTAACTGTACGTCTTAGAGCAAAACGGCTTACATGTCCCTATCTTCGATTTTTATTATCTTTCCAATAGTGTGAACTTTCGGTTAAACCGGATGTAAGAAATATAGTACTTCCGGTTTGACCGGAAGTTGACACTATTGGAAAGATAATAAAAATCAAAGATAGGGACATGTAAGCTGTTTTGCACTAAGACGTACAGTTAGAAAGCTAGACGCTGTCAAAGTTCAAAAATGTAATTTTTCAAGAGTCAATATCTCGGAAACTGTTAAGTATAGACTAATAATGCTTTTATTAAAAAATTATATAAAATAGGGGTATCCATTTAAGATTTAGATCTTACCCCCCCTCCTAGGGGCTTGAAGTAACAAGATTGACAACATACGCAAAAGATGTCCCCCTCGAAATAAAAATCGACGGGTCCGAGCGATTTTCCACATTTTCATTTTAAAGCAGGAAAATCGAGGTGGGAAGTTTTCAAATGAACACCCTGTATATATAACTACTAAATTTTTACTATTTTGTTAAAACTACGTTTTTAGGCAATTTATTTCGACTTTGAGCTTTAGAACGCGATGTGGCGGAAATATATTCTACTAAATTGGAAAGTGAAGTAATTTATTAAATATCTACATTAGATAGAAATTTAATGTAATCTTGTTTAGCATAAAAAAACAGCGATTTTCATAATCCATCATGTAGGAAAAGTTGTACCTACCAATATAATAGGTAATAAAATATAACCTATATGTAGGTATACCAGTCCATTAATAGGAGTAATTAATCAATATATATACTTACTTGAAGAAGTTCATTTACCTGTAACTTAATAAATAATTAATACTAATAATAATTGCTGATCGTATCCGTGTTGCAATCCAAAATATTATTTATTCAATATTATAACTTTATAGCAATAATTAATAATTAATAATGAGTTAATTGATCTGTCCAGTAATAAGTAAAAGCTATATTATTAGTATGACATTTAATTAAATGCATGTCCACTGTCCAGTTTAGACATAGACGGAGAAATATTAGGCCTTGGTTTACTTCTATCAATTTTTTTTTTACATTTGAGACAAACTATGCAAACAATCTTTGCGTGAGAACTGGGGCTGGAGGCTGGAGCAGCATAGGCACAGTTGACGACAGATAATTTCGTACACTAAACTGTGACACTTTAAATGCAACTTTTTTACCTTTATTACCTTTGTAACGTGTTAATTGTTATCATGATATCTATCAAAGTATTATCATTATCTTATTTGATTTAAAAAATGCCTCATTTAAGTATTATTTAAAAAGCAAGAATAATATGTTTAGTAGAAATAGGGCGGTCTAATTGAAAAATAGCTGATCATTTTAGAGTACCTAGAAGTACTGTTCAAGGAATTGTAAAAAAATTGCGTTATCATCAAACACTTGAAAGGTCTGTTGGGTCTGGTTTAAATAATAGAAAATCATCAAATGAAGAAGACCGAAATTTGGTGAAGTATTTAAATCAAAATTCATTTGAAACTGTAGTATCCGCTATGCACATAGTTAACAGGAATCCCTGCTTCATCTAGAACTGCGTAACGCCGAGTAAGACCATGTTCCGAATTAAGAAATCGAGCAGCTGCATCCAAACCGTTTTTAAAAAATAGTGATAAGGAACAAAGAATTGGGTTTGCTATTTACCAGAAAATTATTTTTTGGGGGCAAAATGATATCTTATATGAGAAAACTTTTTAGTCTACATATAATGGAAGGATTCGAGTATATAGACCACCACATTCCCGATATGATGAGAAGTATACTCAAAAAAAGCAAACCAGTGAACGTTTTTCCGTTAATGTGTGGGCATGGAAAAGTGTTTTTATGTGTGTTATAGTGTGTTAATATATATCTTCAGATTTTGGAAAATGTTTTTCTTCCTTCTGCCGCGATACTTTTTGAAGGAATGAAGGTTATATTTCAGCAGGATAACTGCCCTGTGCATATACTGCAAGAAATATAGGAAACTGGTTTAGACAAAACAACGTAACATGTCTGCCTTGGTCATGATTTAAATCCAATTGAAAATGTTTGGGGATTGATGGTAAAAAAATGTACAAAATAAATATTAAACCACAGAATAAAATTGAGTTATTTGATAAAATAGAATAAATTTACCCTTTTGGCTTTATACTTTTTTGGTTTCCTGGTATTATTTTATAATATTCTTATTTCGCGGCTGTAATTTAAACACAAACATATTTAGAAATAACCATTATTACTTATGGTAAAAAATCGTACATACAATAATTTACAGCTATCCAGGTATAAGCAGCAAGGTGAGAAACCCATTTTACCCAATTTTCTTGTAATTGAGTTATGTATAGGTGGAGTGTACGAATTTATATGTCGTCAACTGTACATACAACTGATATGGTACATGGCTTACTAACAAAAAATACTAATAAAACGTTTTTCTGTACCAGAATATAAAAATAATATAGGTTAGTACGTATTTTTTTAAAATTTATTTTTAAATTACACACAATGAATTACTAGAATGAATACACTTACAAAAACAATTATTATTGCACTTTCTCGCTAATTGCGATTTTTATCAAACATAAAATTACAAAAACCCATTAATTTCGTTTATTCATGTACATTTTATTGAAAAATTTATTTTTACAACCATAACATCGCAGGAAAATTCTTAAATTCTTAAAACCTAATTATATATTATTTATACGTGTCGTTCCAAGATAATGTGATTTCGTGGGCATGTTTAAAACAACTTCATTTTAATTTAATGAAATCACATTTTAAACCCAAGAGATTACCATATAATGCAAAAGTTTTAAAGTAAAATATATTGGATATATGTTGTGAATAATAGACCTTTGAGCTTCTGCTGCTCACCTTCCTTTGCAATTTGTTATTTATTGTTTGTGTAAATGTTGAAACTCTCAGTTTTTACTTTCTATTATTCTTTATAAATATTTAAATAGAATAAGTTGTTTCCAATTTTAAAAGTATTACACAATAACCCACAATTATTTGATATGATAGGTTGGAATAGCCCAATATGACACAGTGACCTATTAAAATACATAGACACATTCAAGAACCATTTTTGTAGAATTTATGGTTTCTTATTTGTTCATGTGTTTGCAGGAAGCAGTGTGGCATCCTGTGATCATGCAAGCGTGGCAAGGAATGGCACCACCTTCTCAGGAAGAAGCATGAAGTAAGTTTTATTAATAACTTATTAATCCAAAGAGCACAGCAATAGTTTTATGTTTAAATGTTTTTGTATATGGGAAAAAATTACATACTTTTGGTGCGGTTTTATCTTTGCGTCCTGCACCTCTCACATACCATTTTCTTCGTTTCAGATATGTTTTTCATTGCAATCAACATGCGGGAGCTTCGGGAGACGATTACCTAACACCAACTCAAAGAGCTCACAGGTAACAGACAACAGTTCCAAAACTAACTTTATTAAAGCCCATATATGTAGCTTCTTTTTTAAATCTTATATTAACCAATCACTTTATATTTTTAGACAAGTTAAAAAACTGAAATACCTCCTTCATCAAGCAAAAAAAGACTTAGAGCAAAGGGATAGTGATATTTTAAAATTAACCAAAGAAGTAGTTGAATTAAGACTGTATAAGGCCGCTCTGGGTTCACCAGAAGACAAATCAAATAGTAGTGATGCAGTTACCGTTAGAGTAAGTATTGCTTTACAAAATACTACCGGGTACCCAAGCAGCGGGTACCGTAGATACAACCAAGGGCGTCCATAGAGCGTTTTTCAGGGGGGGGGGGGGGGCAAAAACTTAAACAATACTTTTTTATATACAGTGTCACCAGTAAAGTCCGCATAATATGGGATTTTTTTTATTAATAGCTTTATTCAAAATTTGACTTTGGCATCAAGTTCTGCTTTGATCGAGATGAAAATTAAGCAAATAGTAGTCACGTAATTCGCATTATCTGTCAAATTTTAATTTTTTTCTAAAAATAATTCAAAAATGGGATTATTTCTGAAAATATCAAAAAAAGTTATAGGAAAAAGTTTTTTTTAATGCAGTTTCTAGCCCACATGCAAAATTTCAGCTGGATAAGATAATTTTGCTTTTTTACCTATATTTTGTAAATTGCACCAGTTTTGCAAAATAAGACTCAAGGCAACCTATACATAAAATTTCTTAGTTTTGACAAGGCTTTATTTCAGATACATTTTCTTTAAACTAGCGTCATATTAAATGTGTGTTTTTCTACGAAATCAAAATAGGGCTATTAAAATTTGGTCGCATGTGATGCAAAGTTCATTTGTTATTGACCCTGTATAAGGTAACTTCATAAAATAAGTATTTTTGAAAACATAGTTTGTGTCTGAAAGTAATACACCTTAATATTAAGACAAAAAAGAACACAGTGTCATCAGTAAAGTGTTCATTAAGTGGAAAATAAAATTTTGCTTAACCCAACAGAAAGTTTATCTATTTTCAACGATTTAATTTAAAATCTTTATTTTATTTTTTATTTTTTTAGTTACAAACTACGTTTTCAAAAATACGTATTTTATGAAGTTACTTTATACAGGGTCAAAAACAAATGAACTTTGCATCACATGCGACCAAATTTTAATAGCCCAATTTTGATTTTGTTGAAAAACACACATTTAATATGACGCTAGTTTAAAGAAAATGTATCTGAAATAAAGCCTTGTCAAAACTAAGAAATTTTATGTATAGGTTGCGTTGAGTCTTATTTTGCAAAACTGGTGCAATTTACAAAATATAGGTAAAAAAGCAAAATTATCTTATCCAGCTGAAATTTTGCATGTGGGCTAGAAACTGCATTTAAAAATTCTTTTTCTAATAACTTTTTTCGATATTTTCAGAAATATATAACTTAGAACTATTTATATAGTAGAAACTTTTGAATTATTTTTTGAAAAAAAAAATTAAAATTTGACAGATAATGCGAATTACGTGACTACTATTTATTTGCCTAATTTTCATCTCGATCGATGCAGAACTTGATGCAAAAGTCAAATTTTGAATAAAGATATTAATAAAAAAAAATCCCATATGATGCGGACCAATGATCTGCTAGCAAATGCTAGCAGATCATTGATGCGGACTTTACTGGTGACACTGTATAAGACTATTTATTTAACTTATGCCTAAGTATTAATTTATTGATATGTTTTTATTATGTAATTGTTCAGTTTTGTGATTTGTTGGTCTACTAACTAACCACTGTACTATTCAATATTTATACTGAATTATAAAATAAAATAGTAATGTGGGCGGCTAGGGGGGGGGGCAAGTGCCCGTTTTGCCCCCCCCCCTATGGACGCCCTTGGATACAACCCAATACCCAATAGACCCTTTAATAGGTACCCATATTATGTTTATAAATAATCTTCTTGTGTGCTTTCTTATATTATTTCTTTCTCTTTTAATAAAAATGTCATCTATCTCCTGGCTTTGTTCATGAAAATAATACAAAATTTTCTTATCGAGTTTAATTTAATAAGTCAAGTGTAATGATTTATCATCACCATGATCTATTTTTAGGAAAATACAAGTGAAGAAACAACACCCGAGGCTGACGTAACTGATTCACCCGCACACCATCACATACCTAATGAACTGAACAGTTCATTTGCAGACTCCGGCCATTTTGAGGATGGTACTAACTCGTCCATCCATTCCAACGATGATTATATAAGGTAATATAAGAAATGTATTCACTACAAAATATATTTTTACGTATATTTGCTAAAACTGAACATACAGAGCGAGAGACAAAGCAGAAAGTTGATGAGGCATTATTAATTTCTCTATAACAATCTCAGTATTCCAGTAATTCCAGTAGGTACAGTAAAAGCCTCTATAGTCTGTATCTCTGGTTGAAATTACATCTACGATTATTGGGATATTCTTCTATAAATTCACAGCGTTACGATTCTAGGTCTCCATACAAAACGAAACATGTAGAAACTTCAGATAAAGGTTGTACAGCGCACCTGGGTGTTCTGGATAGAAGTTCCGAGCAAAGCAAACTAATTATGGAGTACGAGAAAAGAATTCAAGAATTGGTAAGGATGCACGAAGAAGATACATACCATTTAAAGCAGAAGCACAATGACAAAGTTGAAGAACTTTTGCAGAGGATAACTGAAATTAATTCAAGGTAAGGCAATGCTGGATGTATACTTCTTGGTTCTGGTATTAGTTCCATTCACTTAACAAATGAAAGTCACAGAAAACGCTAGAATATGAGCATGGTGACTTGGTTCTCTCTGTTTTTCTTTCAGAGAAGTAATAAACCTTATATGCACTGATAAGAGTATGAAAAAAAAAAATTTTTGGTATGTAATTCGGTTAAAATATTGGCAGTTGAAAGATCCTTTATATTCCGTATAAATTTGTGTTGGTGCTAAATACCTACGTTATTGTACCGGGTGTCCCACTAAGAATAGCTCTCGGCCGTATCTCAGAAAGGGTTGGTTGTATGGCTTGCGGAAAATTTTTTTAGTAAAAGCGGCCATGAGAAATTGCTGCAAATTATTTTTAAGTTCCGCATTTTGCCGTAAGAGGACACAATAAATTTTTTTTTTTTTTAATTCTAAATTTCTCTGAAAATTCCCATATTAAGGTATAACTCTGATTACATCATCGAAAAGCTTAGATAATTCTGCATCATTTTGGTTTAAGGCTGATTGGTGTACCGACCTTGATAAGAGTGGGGGAAGCTATTGAATGTGTAAACATTAAAATCGCTGTAACTTCTAAACGACTTATCCGATTTTACTAAATTTAAGCTTGTTTGGAAGAGAAAGGTAAGTATCTTCAATCGCCGTATATAACAGTACACGATAGTGTTTAATAAAATTGCTAGAAGGCGCAATTTGTAATAATAACAGTTTTTTCGTTTTTTTCCCAAAAATTCAAACCATACGGTATAACTATGACATCATAATCGGAAAGTAGATGAAATTTGCAAGAAAAAACGTAAAGACCGCAGTTCGATATCCTTGGTTATTTCAGAGTTATCGCCAAAATAATAATTATTAATACAAATAGCGCCCTCTAGCAATTTTATTAGAAACTATCGTGTACCATTGGATACGACGATTGAAGGTACTTCCAAAAAGCTTAAATTTAGTAAAATAGGATAAGTCGTTTAGAAGTTACAGCGATTTTAATGTTTACACTTTCAATAGCTTCTCCCACTCTTATCAAGTGAAAGTGTAAACATTAAAATCGCTGTAACTTCTAAACGACTTATCCCATTTTACTAAATTTAAGCTTGTTTAGAAGAGAAAGGTAAGTAACTTCAAGTGTTGTATCCAATGGTACACGATAGTTTCTAATAAAATTGCTAGAGGGCGCAATTTGTATTAAAAATTATTGTTTTGGCAATAACTCTGAAACGAACAAGGATATCGAACTGCGGTCTTCACAACTTTTCTTGAAATTTCATCTACTTTCCGATTATGATGTCATAGTTATACCGTATGATTTGAATTTTCGGGATAAAATCGAAAAAACTGTTATTATTACAAATTGCGCCCTCTAGCCATTTTATTAAACCCTATCGTGTACTGTTGGATACGGCGATTGAAGATACTTACCTTTCCCTTTCAAACAAGCTTAAATTTAGTAAAATCGGGTAAGTCGTTTAGAAGTTAAAGCGATTTTAATGTTTACACATTCAATAGCTTCCCCCACTCTTATCAAGGTCGGTACGCGAACGAGCCTTAACCCAAAATGATGCAGAATTGTCTAAGCCTTTCGATAATGTAATCAGAGTTATACCTTAATATGGGTATTTTCGGAGAAATTTAGAATTAAAAAAAAAAAATTTAATTGTGCCCTCTTGCGGCGAAATAAGAAACTTAAAAATAATTTCCAGCAATTTCTCATGGCCACTTTTACTAAAAAAAATTTTTTCGGCGAGCCATACGACTAATCCTTTCTGAGATACGGCCGAGAGCTATTCTTAGTGGGACACCCGGTACAAATCACAGATCTACAGTTTCAAATTGGTGCTCATAAAGCAACAGTAATGAGTAATACTATTTTATAGTATTTGGATGTCTATCCTTTTTCCCTGTAGGAACATATATTTTTTTCAGATATTGGGAATTAGTTCCAGAATTAGATGCAGCTAGAGAAAAAATCAAAGAGTTAGAGCACCAATTGGAGGAGGCAAGCAAAAAATTGCAAGAGCAAGAGGAAAAAGCAAAGCAAAATTATTTGCAGATGTATTCTCAAGGACAAACAGCAGCTAGAATAGAGCAGGAAAACGCAGTAAGTTATATCTATTATCCCTAAAATAAGAAATTTGAAAATAAGGTTTTTACAACTGTTTACTTTGCATTAATTTAAAAGGAAGAAATATTTCTAAATACAACATTTATTAAATATTTCATGAAAAGGAATTGAAGTAAATACGTCATATTAGTTTTTGGTACAAAATATGTTTATTTCTTGCAGGTTATGGAAATTGCACGTCAACATCCTACCAGAGTGTCCGTTCCTGAATTGTTAAACGAACTTCAAATTACAAAGAATGAGTTAGAAAATATTAAGGTAGGTAGACCGAGATACATAATAATATACTAATATAATATCGCTTTGTGACTGTCCTTCACTCTAATGAAACGAGAATACAAAAACCAAAAAAAAAAAACACAAGTACTTACATAATATCATACACATTTTTTTAATATACGCGATAATATTAATTTCAGGTACCTACTGATACAAAGAAGTTTTCGGATTTGCAATAAGCTTCTAGAATTTGTTTGAAGGTGGTAGACAATGAAGTAATAATTATATCAAAAAAAAATTACCTTGTCGGACTTACATTGTCTTTATTTTGTTACTTAACACAACGTTTGTGTTAACTAGTATCTCTCACCGTTTTTAAGTCTAAACTAAATTATAATTCTAAGGCTACTGTTTTAAATACTATCCATGTGCAATGAAGCTCCTGAATCCTTGAGCTGTGGGTTTTGGACAAAAGAGGCTTCCAGATATTGGAACATTGGAACATATTAATAGTATAAGACAATCCATTAAATTTACCATGGAAACAGAAAAACACTCCGCTCTACCTTTTCTCGATGTGCTCGTCAAACGAAGTGGTGAAAACATAAAAACTTCAGTGTACGGGAAACCCACTCACATCTTAATCACGGATCGAATCATTCAAATTTCATAAAACAGGACATATTTCAAACTCTTTATCATAGGGCATCTAACGTTTGCAACAATCCAGAAGACCTTAATATTGAAATTTCAAATATCAAAAAATATTTCAAACAGAATAGTTACCGTGAAACGTTTGTAACTAATACTTAAAAATCGCGAGGTAAAAACGAATACAGAAATGAAAGAGGAGCAAGCATTTCTTATAATACCTTATGTTAAGGGGATTTCTGAAAAGATTAGAAGGACAACCAAAAACTATAATATCAAAACAGCCTTCAAATCCGGAAATACGCTTAGAAGCTTTCTTACAAAAGTAGCCCCCCCACCCCCGTAATGAAAACACAAAAAATTGTATCTATCAAATCCCTTGCGAGTGTGGCGAATCGTACATTGGAGAAACAAGAAGACCTCTTCCCGTACGAGTTAAAGAACATCTGAAACATACTCAAAGAGGTGAAACTTCGAGATCTGGTATAGCGGAACATGTATGGACTAACCAACATAATATACAGTGGTCAAAAGTCAAAGTTTTGGATATCCCCAATATCTGAAAGCCTCTTCTTGTGCAAAACCAACAGCTCAAACTTCACACTCCAATAAGCACGTAGGCGGAGTCATCAAGCTTCATTGCACATGGATAGTATTTAAGATATATAGAATTATAATTTAGTTTATATACACTTGAAAACGGTTAGAGTTACTAACTAACCGAAACGTTGTGTTAAGTAACAAAATAAAGACAATGGAAGTCCGATAAGGTAATTTTTTTTGAAGCCTCTAGAAGTTACTAATATTAATATTTTTAATTAGAGGGTCCGTAGTAGTACTAAGGGGTTCCGTATGAGTTGTACTAAATGTGTGTATGCCTTGTATTTTTTTTAAAACAATCCACGTAATAAGATTATAAATTACCACTTTGTTAAATACCATTTTTTTCTTATTAAACATTATTTTCTACTGTAAATTAATTTTTTTTGGTTTTTGTTCCTTCCATAACCATACATGTGTGTTGTGATTTTTAGGATGTAGAATACGCGTCGACCTCTAACCAACCATTACTTAGTGCGAAAGAGGCACTGTCTCTTTGGGTACTCGGTGCACGAAAGGTAAAACATCATAAGAACCTACTTTGTGCACCCTGTAGAGCTTCTAGAACAGAACCGACTAAAAAATTAACTTACACACATTAATATATGTTATCTAGTTGCATGATTAACTTTTTTTAAAGTAATATTTCATTTTATTTCAGGACTTTGCATGACCATATTTTTTTTTTACAGTATTTGTAGTTTATTAGCTAATTACCAATTAATTCCCAGAGACAAATTTCATTTAAAATATATAAGGAGCGCAAAAAATACAGTACATGATTCGATTTTGCAGAAGTAAAAATTTTTGAAACTAGAGATATAAAGAACTCTAAAAATTAAATAAAATAACTCTCTAATAGGAAGTTTATCGGTATTGGAAATTTTACGATCAATATTTATTATTTTATTTCTTCTTTGCTTTTATAATTATTATTAAAGCCCCCAGAATTTGGTAGTACCCTTCAGCCTTTTTTTCTTGTAACGTTAGGGATGTAATACTGCCTGAAAAAAGTATCATTTTCTAGCCTATAACGACAATATACATGTTCCAACACTTAAAAAAGATTTTACAATAAAATTGCAATCAATAAAAAATTTTATTATATTGTGACGACGCAAACAATGCGAATCATAATTTTATATGTTTTATTTCGAATCTCGAAAATTTACAATTATTCTATTGGTATAACGTTATCAGGCACGTAGCCAGGATTTCTTTTCGGGGGGGGGCATGCGAGATCGCGCCCAAGGCGCCAATAAAAAAGCGCCGCAGGCGAAAAAATTTTGGGTGCCACGCCCTTTTTTGAATCATGATGCTTGGTTTTTCAAGTGGGAAAGAACTGTCACGAATAAAATTTATTAGTGTAGGAAATGTTTAATGTGTTGGCTATATTGTCGAAATCAAGAGCTATGGATATTTCGCATAAAATTCATTTTGTTTTTGTAAGTTTTATAAGAATGGTCTCGAGTTTCGGGGGGGGGCTGCCCCCCCCCCCCCCCCCCTAGCTACGTGCCTGAACAATATACTATAATTTTTCTTTTGGTACATGTTTCCCGTAGCGCACCGAAGTTCTTTCTCTGGGAGGGGTTCACCCAATGCCCTGATACATTCACAAACCCAGAACCCATTTAAGAAACGCAATTTTCTGAATTTGCGGTCGTAAAGTAAACAAATTTAATATGCACTTTAATATTTTTTTCATCAGACCCTGGGAGGGGTTCTAACACCTTGAAATCCTTCCCATCCCCCTCCCTCTCTCGGTGCGCCACTGCATATTTTACATAATTAAATTTGCTTTTGCCTGCTTTTCCGTTGCTTGTCAGTAGTGCTTGTATTTATTTTTAAAATATCCATAATATGTTATATTGTTTCTTAGATCTGTTGTATACTGGGTGGTCAAATAAGGACGGCCCTTTGCCCTATCATATAGAGACTATAGACCGTTAACTTGGAGCTTTCTGAAAGAAATATCTATACTTCTAAGTTTTGCCATCAGTATCTTTGATTTTTTTTTTAATCTAAAAATAAATTTGATGTAAAAAAAAGCACTTTGTTTGTCCACATTTCAGACAATCCCCTTTAACGGGAAAAACAAGGTTTACGTACAAACCAACCAAAGCGCAATGGATAGAGTAGGAAAAAATCTATTGAATAAGACCAAGTTTGTTAAAATCCTTGCATTCCAAACCAAGTTACCGATTTTTATATAAAGCAAACTTTAACAGTCCCCCATCGTTTTATTTAAGGAAATAGAGAAAAATTATTTAAAACCAAAAAGACTCGGCATAAAAAAGAGAGATTTTCTAATTGGCAAGTCTGTTATATACGCCCCCTAGCGAACTTAAAAATATTTTGGCAGTTGTACTTACTAACGATATTTTTTCCGAATGATGTGCTCTATTATACGGCCAAAGGCCGTCGTTTGGCCACCCGGTACATAGTGGGTAATGCATAAAAACTACAGTAGTTAGAGGAAGTCAGCTATTAGTTATAATTATTTTAAATAAAAACAAGACGAGCATTACTAGTACAGTTGACGACATATAAATTCGTACACTCCACCCATACATAACTCAGTTACAACAAAATTGGGTAAAACGGGTTTCTTCCTTGCTGCTTATACCTGGATAGAACACCAGCTATATACATAGCTGTAATTTATTGTATGTACGATTTTTTACCATAAGTATTAATGGTTATTTCTGAATATTTTTGTATTTAAATTTTCCAAAATCTGATATTACTGTTAAGTGTTCCACAAATCTTCCAGCATATATACCTGCACCGTAAACACGCATCCATGCCCACACATTAATGGAGAAACGTCCACTGATTTGCTTTTTTTGAGTATACTCCTTATCATATCAGGAATTTGGTGGTCTATATACTCGAATCCTTCCATTATAATTATATAGACTGAAAAGTTGTCTCATCGAAAAGATAACATTTTGCGGCTTTGCCAAAAAAAAATCATTTTCTGGTAAATATTGCATAGCAAACCCAATTCCTTGTTCCTTATCACTATTTTTTAAAAACGGTTGGATGCAGCTGCTCGATTTCTTAATTCAAACATTGTCTTACTCGGCGTTGCTCAGTTCTAGATGAAGCAGGGAATCCTTTTATGTGCATAGCGGATACTGCAGTTTCAAATGGATTTTGCCTTAAATACTCCACCAAATTTCGGTCTTCTTCATTTGATGATTTTCTATTATTTAAACCAGACCCAATAGACCTTTCAAGTGTTTAATGCGCAATTTTTTTACAATTCCTTGAACGGTACTTCTAGGTACTCTAAAATGATCAGCCGTTTTTCATAAGACCACTCTATTTTTACTAAACATATTATTCTTGCTTTTTCAATAATACTTAAATGAGGCATTTTTATTTTTAAATCAAATAAGATAATGACAATACTTTGACAGATATCATGATAATAATTAACACGTTACAAAGGTAATAAAGGTAAAAAAGTTGTATTTACAGTGTCACAGTTTAGTGTACGAAATTATCTGTCGTCAAATGTACATTATCTAGTTCTAGACTAACACTGTGTCTAGAATGCTATGAAATTTACGAGTTGGGTTTTTCTACTTGTATAATGTAAGTAATTTCTTCTCCATTGTTTCTTTCAGGCAATGTATCGTCAGTTAATGGAAGCCAAAAGCAAGAACAAAATTGATCCAGAGATTACTTTACAGTTTCTTAAATCGGCTTTTTATTATTTTCTAACCGATAAGGAAAACAACCAGGGACATTTGAAGGCCATCCAGAGTATTTTAGGGTTTACTACAACCGAAATCGAAAATATTGATAAAGCTAGACTTAATTAAACTATTTTTCTGTAATAATTTGCATGTACGAAACAGAAAAAATACTTTTTAAAGGATATCTATCCCCATTGGTATTGGCTTTGAAATTTTGTTTTTGCCATTTCACGTACCTATAGCTGTTTACTTGAATTATAAATTAAGTAAACTTAGATTTCCAACTTTAATCGACGAAAGCGAAGTGTTTACGTTAAAAATATTCGCATTTAGTAAGACCGTTTCCCTATGCATGGGCGTAAATTTGACAGCGTAAGCGTAACAGCGCAGCGTACTTACTCTCTAGGACCTAGTCTCCATGGGAGTAAATTAGACATCGTATGTGTGACAGCGTAAGCTGGATAGCGTAAGCGGGGCATCGTTAACAGGAAGTAACCCCTTTTCCACAATGAAAATTGCCGAACGTTTTGCTGGTCAAACGAAAAGAAAAAATAAAAATTGGTATTTAGAAAATAAATTCTACTTTAAATACCCCATCCAGAAAAGTAAATGACGATCGAAAATATTCCCAACATTTTTTTTAGAAATTTTTTTTATTTTTAGTAATTTTGTAATATCTTAAACAATTCTTTATTGGTCAAAAGCAAAATGACTTTCCCGGGTGTAGAATGTTGTACCAAACAATTTTTCTTAAAGCCATTTTTCAATATCGGCCTTACTTTTTTCTCAAAAACGTTGGGCGCGTAAATCCACTTTACACGCTTAAATTCACTTTACGTTTTTGAGAAAAAACTAAGGCCGATATTGAAAAATGGCTTTAAGAAAAATTGTTTGGTACAACATTCTACACCCGGGAAAGTCATTTTGCTTTTGACCAATAAAGAATTGTTTAAGATATTACAAAATTACTAAAAATAAAAAAAATTCTAAAAAAAATTTTGGGAATATTTTCGATCGTCATTTACTTTTCTGGATGGGGTATTTAAAGTAGAATTTATTTTCTAAATACCAATTTTTATTTTTTCTTTTCGTTTGACCAGCAAAACGTTCGGCAATTTTTATTGTGGTAAAAGGGGTTGCTGCTCTTTAAGTCAAAGTTAGGTGAAGGCTAGCAATAGATAATCTTTAAAAAGTAAAAAATTGGGGTTGGTGCTATTCTTATTCAAATGTTATTTATATTATAATGGTGCCTAAGAAAATTGTATAGATTTTAAAAGTTTTAAAAATTATAGAATTGTTAAGAACTTAGAAAGCTTTTTGGAAGTTTAATTTTCGTTTGTGGCCTTTTGATGTTGTTACTGTGTATAGAAATAGGATTTTAATATATTATTTTATAAACGCACATAAAAACCAAACACACGATTTGATCGTAATAGAATAGATATTATCTAATGTTGGTAAGACCCGTAAGTAATTTGACAGTGAATTTCCAATTTTTATAAGGTTCTATTTATATATACAGTGTGTCCAAAAAAGTATGCAACATATGGGAAAGTTTTTTATCACCGATTTCTCAGAAAATTTTATTCTTTATAAAAGGTGGCGCATGCCTAAAAACTATAAATGCATATTTCATATTTCACCTGCGGCTAATAGTAAGGGAGTAAATGCCATTTTTTCGAAATTGCCTTAAGAGTAAAGTACCTTAAGTATTAGAAATACAGCAAAATTTTATATGGAAATGTTCTTGTAAATTAGTAAGTTAGTCCAAATACAAAATTTGAGTTAGGTGTCACAATTTTTAATTTTTTTTGGTTAATCTCTATTTTCCCCTAAACGGTACACCTCTGGTCGATTTTTTGTTTACGCAATTTTAATATATTTATTAAATAACTTAAACGGGGGTTTATAATAAAAATGGATAAAGTAGTTGCAAACTTTTTAAAACCTTTCAATGTTACGAGTTGATTCATATATTAGCGTGTTGCACGCCTACTTAAACACATTTTAGCCTACTTATGTTCTTAACAAAATTATGATAGAATCCAACTCTATTCATATTACTGCAAATAATTAATAGTTTATTTGTCATTTTCACCCAGTACCTACTTACGCTAAAGTTCAAAAACCTATTTTAAAGAAATGCATTAAAAAAAATTAAAAATTGACACACATCTCAAATTTCGTATTTGAACTAAGTTTTTAATTTGCAAAAACATTTCCATATAAAATTTTGCTGTATTTCTAATAATTAAGGTACTTTACTCTTAAGGCAATTTCGAAAAAAATGGCATTTACTACCTTACTATTAGCCGCAGGTGAAATATGAAATATGCATTTATAGTTTTAAGGCATGCACCAACTTTTATAAAGAATAAAATTTTCTAAGAAATCGGTGATAAAAAACTTTCCCATATGATGCATACTTTCTTGGACACACTGTATATACTAGGTGTCCGGAAATTCAAGGGAAGTTTCTACATATGACAGTAGATCATTAAATGTTCAAATAAGGAATTAAATTAAAGCTATTATAAGCTATACATAATTCTATAATAGTTTATGTATGGATTTATATAAATCAAAGAAATAAAATAAAAACTAGGTTTTGGAGATAACCTTTGGACGGCCATAGCTTCCTTATGAAATAATTTAAGAACCTACATTCATATGAACTTTTTTCCTGTTTTAATAAGTAGCTTCTCCCCTTCAAATATAAGTACGGACCTTCGGTACATTTTTGTTGATGCAAATACATTTTAAATATTTGATGATATTAAGGTTGCAATGTGTATATTTATGTTATGTAATTACATATACGATTATACTTTATATTTATACATATTTTCAAAAATTTTATGTTGTTTTAAAAACTATTTTGAGCATAATGTGCGATTTTGCTGAAATAAAATGAGTAAAACTAATTCGCCAAAACGGTTTTGTCCCAGTTTCCGAAAACTTTTCGGCTGAATGTTTGATTGTTGCTGGTATCGCTTACAAACCTAATAATAAGCTTTAAAACGTAATCCCTCCATTTGTTTGAAATTAAAAGTTATTTGTCAGAAGAGATTTGTTAGGTATTTTCAGGTAGAATATTTTTCGAAGATTCAAATTTCGTTAAGCTTCTTAAATGCCTTTTAAAGTCGGGTTTTATAAGCTTGTAATTAGGTAGCTATTTAAATAATAATTAGGACAAATTATAAACAAATTAAACTGTGATTATTTTAGAAAAAATATCTCGTACTGAAAATATGGTCATGAGTTTAAAGGTTCGGTACAATTTTTCTATATGACGTATCAAACAAATGTATGCTTATTAAATATGCTAATATTTTTAAAAACTGGCTTGGAATGTACACACGACCACAGCGTCACGGAGGTACAGAACAGTGTCAAGTGTCAACTAAAAACATTGAGAAATGTTGATGCTATATTTGTCTATTAAAAAGGACCAGGGGAGCCGATAAATAACCACTGCTGACTGTCAAACTGTCAAGTTATATTTGGTACCTACAAAAAGCCATGAAAAAGTAAAAGTAACAACCTAACCACTCAAAAAGAAAAATTAACTCAAAATATTTTTATAAACAAGCAGTGTTGAACATGAACCTACATTTCTTATCGTGGCGGCCTTACAAGTATTTATTGTAATAAGCAATATGTTTTACTTAGCCTTACTTGACCCTACATAGGTGATATATATCTTTAACTTGAAGAAATAGTCCATTTTAGGTGAAGTATAAATTTGAAAGGAAAGAAATAAGACAGTTTAAATCTTCCTCCATTGGTATATTTAATTAAAATGTCTAAATTATGGTAAATTATCTGCAACTCTATATACGCGTCCATTTACTCTTCACTCATTTCTTTACGTGGATGAGGCGTCATTATGAGTACCCTCTTGTTCATTTCCTTTCATATATTTTTATAAAAAACTTATGTTCCTTAATTATATTTTATTATTTAACATTCTATATATATTTACATTTACATATTACATATTCCACAGACGCTCTGTCAAGCGCCTAGTCCATTTTAAATAAAGTTTAGTTATTTCTGGGTAAAACTAGTTTATAATTTTGCAAAATTCTAGTTTTGTATTGGAAATAAAGAATTGAGAAAAATTAGGAACAGGATCGCCACAATTATTGCCCTTCAAAATTTTTCTACGTGGTATATTTCCATCGGCTTCAATTACCTACTTTAATCCCTGCCTGGTGGGACTAAAGAACCTTCTTTACTACCGAGAGTATAAAAAATTATTTAGGAACTTACCTCCTTACCTGAATTTATTAACTTTCTGGAATGGAAAACAGTTTGCAGTTTGCAACCATTGTCATCTTTTAATTGAGTCGTTATTGCTGGATCTATTAATTATATAGTTTTCTGATAGTAACTTGTATTATATTTCTGGTTTAGGTATAATAAATTAATTGGTAATAGAGTTTTGAAATTTTTACCTGCATTTTTATAATAACAGACAATGTTGACAACTCGAAAACCCTAGAGAACCTACCGACATTGATCTTTTGAACATGAACATCCTGGCACTCGTAAGGAACCTGGTGGACCACCAGGTTCCTCACGAGTGCCAGGAGTGGTGGACCTTTACATAGCCGACTTATGATAAAGATAATAAGATATTTATCTTACTTTGTCGTTGCTGACTATTGTAAAGTCAGAACTCATAAGGAATATAGAAGAATATAACGATAATATTATGTAGTTTGTTCCTATTCTGATCTTTTTGATTCCTACCTCCTATCTAGGTGTGTATTTTTTAGCTAAATATATATTTTTAAATATTTTACGAATTATTTTATCCATATCTTTTTGATTGGTCGGACTGTGCAATCTTTTTCTGTAAAAGTAGTTAAGGTAGAATAATTAAATATTTTGTTAATTATAAAAATTCTTGTTAAATAAAAATGTATCTATAAAAGTCTATAGAATTATTTATTCCCGACTATAATCAGATCTTATACAAAAAAAATCATGTATACGCACAAATTATGTATTCATTCTAATTGATGCAAAAAACACAATTTTCCAACATCCTGTATATAATTACTCATTCTATAAAGCATAAAATTGTAAGACGCGTAATATATTAAAAAATATCCCTGTATGTTCTTTATTATGCCGGATTGTACCACACTTTAAAAGTGCCGCGTTTCCTGTAAACCATAAAACATTACCACCATTAGAAGAAATCGTAAGATAACTACATATATACAAGCAGGGACGGATCGAGAAGCTTGATAAAATTGCGATATAGTGCAGCAGGCGGAAATTATTTATTTATTTCTTTTACACACTTTCACAGTTACAATGAACCAATTAACAAATGTGTATAATATAGGCTATTTAAAATAAAATAGGTAATATTATTATAACAATTCAAAAAATTATGTGATAACAAGAAATTTAGACTTAATAAATTATGATATTGAAACGGAATAATTATGCCTAAAAAGACACTATATAACACGCTAATTTAGACTTATACTGGACTAGCGTGTACCCGGCCTGCGTTGCAACCCGCTGGTATAAATACAAACCCGATATATTGGTACCCGGCATGCCACTTTCTGAAATTGCACCCGTGCGAAGCCGGGGCGGGTCGCTAATTATACATAAAAACCTTCCTCTTGAATCACTCTATCTATTAAAAAAAACCGCTTCAAAATCCGTTGCGTAGTTTTAAAGATTTAAGCACATAAGACAGGATAGCGACTTTGTTTTATACTATGTTAAGATAAGATAAGAAGATTAAGAAGAAGAAGAAGATAAACCACAGCTAAAAATGTCAAATCTATGTTGGTGCAGATTGTATGTGTTGCACAATCGATAAATAGGGGAGTATTTACAGATATTGCTATACGCTCGGTTGGTACATAAAAAGTGTAGGGACGAGGAATTGCAGGTTTTCTAATGTATCACTGCATTCAACTCTATTATGCAAGATATTATGGAGAAATTTAAGTTGAGAAACTGTACGTCGATCTTCTAAGGAGCAAAACGAGTGACTTTGCAATAGAGCTTCTTCTAGAATACCGATTTCAGGATAGTGACCATCAATTTTAAAACTTAGATATTTTAGAAAACGTCGTTGGACCCTTTCAATGCGATTAAGGTGCCCTTGATAATATGGAGACCATATACAACCGACGCGTACTCCAATTTAGATCTTACAAATGCATTAAAAAGTATTTTTAATGTATGGCAATTTTAAAAATCTCGAGAATTGTCTTATTATAACACCTAGGTCGCAACAAGGTCGTTTATGTGAGAAACAAAAGATAGTTTACTGTCAAATAATCATAGGCGTAGTTAGACGGTCAACACTGGGGGTGCTGAAGTCCAGTGGCGGCTTATGACATGTTAACGTGGCGATGCACAAAAAGCCCGCCGCAGGCGAGCATTTTTTTAGACCACGCCCAAATTTGGTCAATAATTTTTAGTAAATATTTTAATGTGATGTTAATAGCAGGTTTAGGTCTTTCAATGATCTTGACAATCACTTTCTCCTCCAACGGTAACTTGCTAAAAGATTTTTTTTTAAATTCCACGGTGTATTTTATATCCGACGACGCACTCATTGTTTTTTCGTGTTTATTTAACTTTAACTGAATTCAATAAAACCATATTAAACCTTAATAAACAAAAAAATAGTCAAAATACCGGCTAAAAATTTTCGTGAATTTGAACGACTACGACTGGTTAAATTTAAATTATCAAATTAATGCAGAATTGCAGAACATCACATACACAAGCTATTATGCCGCTCTCGTATTTTACGAGATTTTTAAGATCATAGACCCGCTCTGACAAGTAAACTGGGCGTGAACTACACGGTACATGGAGAGAAAGTTTGAACAGAATCCGCAACTACCTAAATATACTTGAATTTGTACCAGAATTCGAATGCTTGAAATATTAATATGAAAAATTCATTACATATAGTGTTTATTATAAAAATAGGTTAGTTCTAAAAATAACCTATATATTGTACATTTTTTTGGGGGTGCTAATTTAGATTTGCTTAGCACCCCCAAGTACCCCCCTAACTACGCCTATGCTGACATAATACACCCAAATCGCGAAAAGTCTCAGCTCTGTCCACTGTAATGTTATTAATTTTGTAATCATACACAAGGGAATGTCGTTTTAATGAAAAGGTCATATGTTACACTTAACACAAAGAAAACGTAAAATGTAACAATAAAAATGGCTTCGAGCCGGTTCTGCAGTATATTGATATGATGTCGCTAAAGAAGGAAAACCTAATATCAAGAGGGTTATGCGTATCTCCATCGTTGTTGGGCGCCAAAAGATGTGACCTATGTGCCAAATTTTGAGAATAAACGTTATTCTCAAAATATGGTAAGTGGGATGGGCTTCTTATCCATCAATATACTGGCTCTTCCGATAACCCCTGCTTACAAAAAAAAAAGTAGCAACCCAACATAAAAGTATCAACAAAAATAAAAAAATAAGAATTTTTGATAAAATAAAAAAATTTTTCTTTGAAGAAATAGTTCATGCTTAAAGTAGAGTTGAAACTATGGGAAAGAAAGAAAAAACCTAAAGTCTTCCTCCACAAAGTTTAATAGAAAGAAAATTCTCTAGGGGTCTCCACATGTTTCGAACATTCGAACGTAGAAACGTTCATCATCAGGAGACATAATATGAAGAAAATTGATAAAGGTTAAAGCATACTGAGTATGTTAAAAAAGTTATTAAAGGGGGTCTAAACCAACCAAATAAACTGGGGAAGAAGAAAAAACCTTCCTGAAAAGAAGGTGTTGAAGATTATTTAAAAATTTTTATACCCAGTACCCCACAAAACTCTGTTTGCAATGCAATGCAATTTTATGGTGATTTTACAATTTTATCCTTATAATGTCTTACTGAGTTTTATAAAAAAATATAAACAATCTTCGACACCTTTTTTTCAGGAAGTTTTTTTTTCTTCCACAGTTTATTTGGTTGGTTTAGACCCCCTTTCATAAGTTTTTTAACATACTAAGTATGGTAACCTTTATCAATTTTCTTCATATTACCTATGCCTCTTCTACACATCATATTATGTCTCTTCTACACATCAATTCCATAAAAGCTCCATTAAGGTTTTACTGCATTTTCTCTTCTGCTAAAACCGTCAACACTAAATAAATTTTCTGTCTCCTGAGGATGAACGTTTCTACGTTCGAAACATGTAGACCCCTAGAGAATTTTTATTCTATTAAACTTTGTGGAGGAAGACTTTAGGTTTTTTCTTTCTTTCCCAAAAATTTGGTCGCCAAAGGTGCTTTTTTCTTAATTATTACTGACCATGAGGTGACCACGTTGATACCCGCTCAAGGTATCCTTCTTCTTGCTACGCCACTGAAACAAAAACTAATTTTACCCTAAAACCCGTACTTACCCCACTGTGTCATTTTTCGAACAGCATTACTTACTCGTTTTCTATCGTCTCTCGACACTGTTTTATAAAATTTAACCTTTATTACATCATATTCCGTTGGAAATATGAATTCCTATTCAAAACCATGATACATTCATTTTCGACGGAGACAAAGAAAGGAAATTAACAAAATTAAATAATAACATGCCATTTTCAGGGTTTGGTCTCGCTTTGAAACGTTATTTTGTCTCGCTGTGGCGGCTCAAACCTTTGATCTCGATGAAACATTCCTCCTGAACCGTCAATGATTGCGGGCTGGTCCGCGTCGATAAAACCGTTGGCAGGTTATCAACTTTTCTGAGTGAGTTTTATAACTTACCTATACACCTGGACTTTTTAAACTTTAGGGCTTTCTGCTGTACTTAATTAATTATATTGTGAGATTGGAACTTGGACTAAACTTAGTAAATCCAGTAGTTTCTTTTTGGAAAAATGCTTGGAAACGTGTATTAACATTATAAGTTGTGGTATTTTTTGTAAAAAAATATTGATACAGTGTGCCTAAATTAGAGACGATATCAATAATAATTTTTTTGAATGGCAATCCCAATTTTATATTGGCTATTTTTATTCTTCCCTGACTTTCTGTGTAATACGCCAAGACCGCCGCGCTATTTTGCTTTGTTTTAGCGACATTCACTGTTTATTTTTATCCAATTTTTCCAATTCTTTACCCCCCACTCCCTTTGTAATATTTTAAGACCGCCACGCTATTGTTCTTAGTTCCAGAGATATGCATTTTTGAGTTTTTCCCGCTTTTTTGCAATCTTCGTTCCCGACTTTCTTTGTAATACGTCAAGACCGCCGCGCTATTTTGCTTTGTTTCAGAGATATTCGCTTTTTAATTTTTTCCACTTTATTTTATTTCTTTACCCCCACTTCCGTTCTAATATTTCAAGACCGCCGCGCTAATATTCTTAGTTCCAGAAATATTCACTTTTGAGTTTTTTCTGCTTTTTGAAATCTTCACCCCTGATTTTCTGTGTAATACGCCAACACCGCCGGGCGTCAAGACCGCCGCGCTATTTCGCTTTGTTTCAGAGACATTCACGGTTTAGTTTTTTTCCACTTTTTTTAATTCTTTACCCCCAACTTTGTAATATTTCAAGACCACCGCGCTATTTTTCTTAGATCCGGGGATATCCACTTTTGACCACGGGTCTAAGTGACCCTTATGTCGAACTGACCGGTCAGTGTGGCCTTTCATTACCGCTAATCACAATAAATTATTTATCTCAGGATTTACATATTATGTGATACATACAATCTTCACTAATTATTCTTAATTGATTTATTGGTTTATTTTTTTTAATTCCTACAATTTATCAAAGCTCCCGATGAATAAGAATTACTCTAGCCGGTTCAACGTTTGGCCTATTGTAAATAAGGGATGAGAATTAAAATGAATAATTCAGTTCTCATATGTTTAATAAAAAACGTAAACCGTACAAGTACTGGCCAATTCAATACTTACTAACTAACTACTAACTGTTCTCTCTCCCGGCCATATTATCTTAATATCAACAAATATAATAATAAATGCCGAAACCCAAAACAAAACAATATTAACACTCAGCAGATGATGTCATCGATCCTGTGCTGCTCCGGTGTTTAGATTTAGACATCACCGCCTTGTTATTTATGTGCATGTCGCATGTCGTTCATTTTTCATGAAATGGACCCGTATATCATCCGCACCCAGTAGTGTTTTCAATACTAAAAAAACTGTACTGGAATTACTGAATTTATTCCAAGTTTCAAACTCACACGTTCGGTAAATCTTCACAAAAATATTTAATGGACAATACTAAATCGACTCGAACCATCCATAAAATTATCACGGCACACTAAAAAGTTTATCTTTTGTAAAGCGGTTGTTTTGTATCGGGCCGAGCAAGCCGCATTCATTTATTTCTCTTCCCTCCGTTAGTTCGTTTATTGCCTGCGCCGCATTAAGAGTGTTTGGAAAGTCGTTTGTTATTCATTTATTTTACTTCGTTGACTAAACGTGCAGTTTTTTCCGTAAAAAAATTGAAATTTCGGGTGTTTTTCGGATGAAAATGGACGAGGACGAAACTCGCGAAAGAAAGTTTGGTTTTCAGCTGAAATTTGGTACTTTTCTTTAATTCACACACGGTGAATTTTTAGTCAACCGAAAACTTTATGACAAGTTACGAAAATGAAGACTCGTGTTTTTGTTTCGTTCCTGGTCGCAGCCTTCTGTATTCGAGATTCAAAAACGGAACGATGTGAAACGATATCCTTAAAATTATGCAAGAACCTGGGATACAATTCGACGTTGATGCCGAATTTTATGGGCCACGATAGTCAGATCAACGCCGATCTAGGGGTAATTACAAATTTATTATCTTCCATAATATGTTATCTTTATGGTACTTCGTTATCGTGATCCTTTTTATATGATCCTCTTGTATGGATGGCATCATAAAAACACGGAAAGTAATATTTGAACCGTAGAATTTATATAATTTTTATTTATTGCAGTTAATAACGATTGGTTTTAGTTTATGGTTCTTATTTGACGCCGAATTAATTAAAAAAGCTATTATAGTATGCATTAAGCACAACTTATGGTTTATCTCTCAAGAACCTATAAAACCATACCTAGTACATTAACAGTTTAAAAAGAAATACCTACTTATTCTTTACCATGCATTAATTTACACAAACTCCCGATTTATAAGAATAATTATTACTTTAAATGGTATAAGGATAAGGTACCTACCCCTTGATCAATCATCTTCAGTTTGCACATTATAACATAACCAAGGTAAAAAAACCTAGGTAGGTATCTTAGTACCTACTTACTTTTTTAAACTAGTCTGCACATAACATATAGCTAGGCGTAGCTATATTCTGTGCTACTACTAGAAACTTACAAGCTTTTATAAACTTGTAACTTTCTTGCCAGCATCACTTGGTAGGCCCCATGTTGGGCGCCAAAAAATTTTCATATATTGGAATGTTTTAAGAACATTTTAATGCGAAAACTCTCCATTATATGGACTATTCTTACACATTAATAGAAATTAGAGTCTCGTTTTATCCAGCTTTAACTACTGTGATTTCATTTATGGGCCATGCCTTGATGTAGCAGATAAAAATAGGATACAAAGGGTACAGAATACATGCTCCCGCCTTATTTTTGGACTTCGAAAATTTGATCATATTTCTCATACGTATAAAAATCTTAAGTGGCTAGTAATGAACAACCGTAGAACTTTACATTTGGGGAGTTTTTTGGTTAAAACTCTAAATAATCCGGCTCTGTCTCTTTCTTTAAAAAGTACGTTTATATTTCATGAAAACATTCACGTGATATGAGATTTCCTAATAGTTTGACGGTGCCTCAACATCAGAGTGCCATGTTTCAGAGATCATTTACCTACAACTCTGTTAAATTATACAACTCCTTACCTAATGAAATGGTTTCCCTTGACAGTAACAAATTTAAATGGCAATATAAAAAATATCTATTCAGTATTCAAAATGAACAACTTCGTTAATTATTATTATTTTTGTTAAAGAATTATTTTTATCAATGTTTTGCAGGTCATTCTTCAAATTATGTTTTGTCATCTTCTCCATCAGGTCAGAATGTAGCGTACTTTTCTTTTTTCTAGAATGTTAACTTTTTAAACCAGAGGTTCCCAAACTTTTTTGTCTCATAGACCACTTTGAAAATTTTGCTGGTTCCGGTGGACCCCCTGCAACTACATTTCTACCATATTCCCAAAACCCGACAAAAAATGTGAAGATTAGATCTAACTATGAAAATTTTGCGTTGCGGCTGAGTTCCAACCACGAATTAACAGTTTTCAAAAAAAAAGTGAGAATTGATTGGTTAATTAATTGCTTGTGCTGCGAGTGGATGTCAAAAAAATAAAGTTGGCCAATCAAAAAAGTGATTACATCCAACTTTACTTTTTTGGCATCTACTCACAGCACAAGAAACCAATCAATTCTCACTTATTTTATTTTGAAAACTTCCGGAGTGGTAAAAATAAAAATAGTATATTTTCTTGTGTTGTATTTATTCAAATATATAATTATTACACTATTAATTATTATTGTTATCATATTACATTGTAAGGTTTACATTATATTGTACTATGATAACAGTCGTAATATAATTAAAAATAAACATTAATAACGTAACGTAACTTCTATAAAAACAAAAAAGACAGATACATTTTCGTGGACCCCCGCTTACAAATTGTGAACCCCCAGGGGTCCACCTGGACCACTTTGGGAATCACTGATTTAAACCACTCTTTTTTTTTCTTATTTCTTCTTTCTACGATATTTAAGTAGGATATAATATCTATAAATTCAGAATTTTTTATCATTATTTTAGCAGGCAGTGTGGGGTTCAGTAGAGTAGCCTTTGTGGCTAGACTGCGCCCCGCATTTGCTTGTTTGCCTATTATTGTTAGTAGGTATTTGTAATTGTTTTCTTTGTTCATCCTAATAAAAATACGTTTATTATTATTATTATTATTATTATTATTATTATTAGTTTGCCAATTTTGGACTTGTTTTTTTTTTACAAAACTCTTAAATTTTCATATTTAAAATCAAAATCTGTACAACAAAATACAAATCAGCCCCGATACACCTTTTAGAGCCAATCAGCAGAATGTTACTGTAGTATCTCAATTACTTAATCAAATGTTTAAAATTATTTTAATTGTGTTCTTTATTGTAATTATTGTTCACATTTATTTAAGTGAAGAAGGTAAAACCAAATCTTTTTGATATATTATAAAGATAAATCGACAAAGTTACTGTCCCTACAGTCGACCGTAACCTAGAATAGGTACCATAAGTATAAATCTTAAAGTTGGCTTAATTTTTAAAATTTCTTTATCCGCATTTTTTTTGCGTTTCATTTAATGTAATCTTTTCAAAATACTACATTATTACTATTACTTATTCTTATTATTACTATCGGAAGAATATTATGACCATGTCTTGTTATGAACTGGTTGCAGATAAAGTTGTTATAATATTAGGTATGGCAGACACTAATAGAGGAGTGTAGATTTTTTTAATTGACGATATGGTATGATGATCAGGTTTATGGTATTGTGGTAGCAGTTCTCCAGAGTGTTCTTTGTAATTATGAATGTTCTTGAGGCAGTCGCATGTATTTAGTGGTTCAGTGAGTTTATATAAGCAAGGCAGGTTCAAATATTTTAATACCTAGGTACTTACTTTCCAAAAAATGTTTCTTATATAATTTCGAATTAAACCTAAAACTAATGTTTAGCCACCCCATTTTTCAGTCTTAATTCTAAATAAATAAACCGCCGTTTAAAGTTTTAAACCACAGATAAATTATCTTGTCTATTTATTATTGGTTCCCAGATTTATTGGTTAAAACGACTTTAACGGCGCTGTTTTGACGAATTGAGACGAACGAACATTCTTGCGTAACGCACGGGGCAGCTTAAAAACTGCGCCTCGCAACTTACATAAATAATTATTTCTTTTTCTTAAAAGCCAAGAAACCAGTCGCCGACGCAAGTTCTAAACAAACGATTTCAAATTGTTTTTCGACTAATAAACATTCTCAGACATCAAAGCATCTCTACTTGCTTTAATGTATATCAAAGTTAGCTTTGATTTTTCATTTGTTTACGTATCTGCCATCTGCGATAAAAATCATCTAAAAGTTTTATGCTTTTTGTAGGACTAAGTAAATAACTAATAAATTCCAAATTACTTAATTGCTGTTCTCGGCAAATAGACCTTGGTATGAGAGAACGAACGATTTAAGTCACATGTCTTAAATCACCAGTTTTATGAGAAAATATTTTTAAAATTAGTATTTATTCTTAAAAACCTTTATTAACGCGAGCGAACTTAGAATTCGCAATGTTTTGTAACAAATACAAGGTGTCTTAAGAGCATAGATTCGTAAATAAAAATATGTACCTATAATGTACCTTGTATTTTGTACGTCCGCCCAGATCACCAGATTTAAGCCTTACATAATTTTAATTTATAACCATTACAAGCTCGCACCTAACGTAAATTAATTTAAAACAAAATCCAATTCATGAATAGGAATAGGGTATAGGTATTATAAACCAAATTATTTTTTAACCTAAAAAGTGTATTATTAACATAAATTAGCCAAGACTTCCTGTAGAGATCAAATAACATCAAAGCTATAGTGGATGAGTTATTAATCCCGAGTACCACGGTATAAAGGTACTATAGAAGCATTCATGTTTATGACCGCTGTGGCAGAGTACCTCTACGAAACGAATTAGCGGCGTTGCCAGACGTTGTAATTATAGGGTGTCGCAAGCCTTGCCGAGATCTGTGAGTGTTTCGAATTCCGGCTTACGGACGAAAAAGTAGTTGCGTCTTACATAATATTATTATGTGTAGAGGTTATAAGTATAAGCGAAACATTTGAATGGCGAGCCAATCAAATCTATTGTTATTAGGTTCGTTCAAACAATCAATTATTATCGACTGATTTGCAATTTTTCTCTGCGCATGCGTGGTTTTAAACTAGTTGCGAACTGGTTGGAAATTTTTTGCTTTGCGTTTACGATACAATTTGGCTTCTGCGAACGCCGGATTTTCCGTCAGCGGTTTGGGATTTGTCGTGTTCATTAATTTTGTTAAACAATTTGTTATTATTTTTTTGATATAAACTTTCAAAATAATAGCACAGAATGAAGGTATTCGCAATTAATGCCACTGTGCTATAGTATACAGGGTGTTAATTTGAAAACTTTCCACCTCGATTTTCCTGCTTTAAAATGAAAATGTGGAAAATCGCTCGGACCCGTCGATTTTTATTTCGAGGGGGACATCTTTTGCGTATATTGTCAATCTTGTTACTTCAAGCCCCTAGGAGGAAAGGGGGGGGGGGGGGGGGGTAAGATCTAAATCTTAAATGGATACCCCTATTTTATATAATTTTTTTGGATTCTGCATAAAATTCTGAAAATTTTTTAATAAAAGCATTATTAGTCTATACTTAACAGTTTCCGAGATATTTGCTCTTAAAAAATTACGTTTTTGAACTTTGACAGCGTCTAGCTTTCTAACTGTACGTCTTAAAGTAAAACGGCCTACATGTCCCTATCTTCGATTCTTATTATCTTTCCAATAGCTTTCGGTTAAACCGGATGTAAGAAATATAGTACTTCCAGTTTGACCGGAAGTTGACACTATTGGAAAGATAATAAAAATCGAAGATAGGGACATGTAAGCCGTTTTGCTCTAAGACGTACAGTTAAAAAGAGTCAATATCTCGGAAACTGTTAAGTATAGAGTAGAATAGACTAATAATGCTTTTATTAAAAAATGTTCAGAATTTTATGCAGAATCCAAAAAAAAACATAAAATAGGGGTATCCATTTAAGATTTAGATCTTACCCCCCTCCCTCCTAGGGGCTTGAAGTAACAAGATTGACAATATACGCAAAAGATGTCCCCCTCGAAATAAAAATCGACGGGTCCGAGCGATCTTCCACATTTTCATTTTAAAGCAGGAAAATCGAGGTGGGAAATTTTCAAATGAACACCCTGTATATATTGTATAGTGCATAATTGTTATGATAGTAAGAAAAGTGCGGCAGAGGATATCTCTTTCAACAGTTAATGAATCTCAATAGATACCTACATTGTTTTATTAAAATATTTATGGTGTCCGGAAATGATGAGCAAAAAATTTAGGGGATAATTTTAGACCGAAAATAAATGCTATCTCTTTCTATAACATTTTTTCGAAAATTGATTATTAACAGAGTTACAGGGTCTTAAAGTTAAATTTTTTGCAGTTTTAAAATACACAAGTTACTAGAACAATAAATTAAAACATTCAAATCAAAGGTTCAAAGTGACGTCCTTCCTCTTCAATGCATAAATTAATTCTTCTTAAATACATAATAAAATTAATTAAATTAAAAAATAATAAATTAAAATGATTTCGTATGCATCACACGCAAGCAATGTTATTTTAGCGTTTTTTTCGAAAACCGTTAGATTTATCGAAACAAAAGTAGTATACCTTTTTTATGTCAAAAGATTAGGAGAATAAAAATATTCAGTCAAAATATGCATACAGTGTAGGACAAAAAAGTTGGGACCATTCTAATTAAAATGTAGGCTCCTACGTGGCGCCCTCTACAAAATGCAAAAAAACAGTGAGCAAATTTGTATTCCTTATCCCGAAAAAACAAAATATACGAGATTTCGTCAAAATATTATGAGCGTGGCAAAAGATATTGCAAAAAAAAACTGCAAATAAAATTTAACTTTAACACCCTGTAGCTCCGTTAATAATCAGTTTTCGAAAAAATGTTATAGGAAGAGATCGCATTTATTTTCGGTCTAGAATTAGAATTATCCCCTAAATTTTTTGCTCATCATTTCCGAACACCCTGTATGCAATTTCGTTTCAACAACAAAATAATCATAAACCAAAATTTTATATTTCCGAGAACTAGGTCTACCTACATACTGAGGTATCAATCAACTTTTATTATAACTGACTATTTTAATAACCAGCAATTCCAAATTTAAAAACGCCATCTCATTGGCCATATAATGTTTCTTTTTTCAGTTAGATTATAGGTCTGTTCACAGTTTATTATACCGAGAATATCCATTCCCTCGATAATACTAGTCTAGAAATCTAGAATTATAAATAAACAAGTTTGTGTGTGTTTGTGATGACGAAAGGTGTACGGAGGTCACTAGAAAAGTTTTTACAAGAAACATTTATTTGTAAAGGGTTTTCCAATAAGAACGATATGATTTCAAAATGAAAAAAAAATCGAGAATAAAATTAAAATAATTTCAGATACAACAAAACGTTTTATAGTCGATAACATTTATGGTTTGAATAACACATCGTTTAAATGTCCTCCGCGACTTCGTGTACACGAGCGAATTCGACGAACCCAATTTTCGATGACTTTATGCAATAAATCGGGCGTGATCTGACGAATGCAGGGTTTAATGTTCAACCTTAATGCATCAAGTGTTTGTGGTCTGTTTTCATAAACCTTAGATTTCAAATAGCCCCACAAGAAGTAATCTAAAGGAGCTAAATCACAGCTTCTTGGAGGCCACTGAACAGTATATAGCATTCCTTGAAATTATCCTTTCCTCAAACTTTTCTTGCAGTATATCGATAGTTTCATGAGCAGTGTGACATGTGGCACCGTCTTGCTGGAAACACATATCCTCCAAATCAAGTGCATCTAAATTTGGCGACAAAAAAATTCTTAACATCTGTCGATATCTTTTACCATTCACTGTAACTGCATCTCCTGCCTCATTTTGGAAAAAAAATGGTCCGATGATGCCACCATACCATAAACCACACCATACATTTACCTTTAGCGAATACAAAGGCTTCTCATGAATCTGTTGTGGATTGTTTTCACACCAAAAACGGCAATTTTGCTTGTTAACGTATCCACTTAACCAAAAATGAGCTTCATCTAAAAAGATCATTTTTTTGGCAAAATTAGGATCCCTTTCAAGTTGTTCTAAACTCCAAGCAGAAAATTCTCTGCGCCGACGATGGTCCAGTGGCTTAAGTTCTTGGGTCAAAACAATCTTATACGGGTGTAAATTCAAGTCTTCTTTCAAAATACGCCAAGTTGTCGTTTTTTTAATCCTTAACTCTTGAGCACGACGAGGAATTGATAAATTTGGATCTACTGCAACACTAGCTCTTACAGCAGCAATATTCTCAACAGTTCTTGCGTTTCGATGTCTTCTTGGTGTTTTTACATCGTGAAGAGTAAAATTATTTTCAAATTTTTCAACGATGCGACGAATGGCAAGCAAAGGAGGACGATTATTTACACCAAAGTTTTCACGAAGTGCGCGATAAGTGTTCACAAAAGATCGTCTATTTTCGTAAAATTTTTGAATAATAACCAAACGTTCTTGAAGCGCGTATTTAGCCATAATAAATTGTTATAGTTTACTGACAATAACTGACAACTGGTGACAGGTATAACTTTATTACCAGGGTTACTATATCGTTTCAAAATCATATCGTTCTTATTGGAAAACCCTTTATTAAAAGCGAATAATTGTGGCATATCGGACAAGTGTGTAACTGTTTTTTTTTATATTGGAATACACAGTGTTCCAAGCACGATGGATACCCTAGGGCGGGTAGACCACGTCTAATTCCGGTTTCAAGAAAAGCTGTTGGCTGGTAGCCAATCAAAAATTTAACTTGATAGGCAGAAAAGTCGGTACTATATTATTAGGAATATTCCACACTGATGTAGAGAGCCCGCAAGAGGTAAAGTCAAATTAATGTAAGAACTCGCCGCATCACCTGTCATTAATGACACCCTGTTGAAGTCTGGTATATTTTACGTTAAGCGGTTGGCTACGGAAACAGAACCGGACTAAGTTATTTTACCTTCGCCTTCGCCATGTGTTAAATTTTGTAAGGGAGTTTTAATATTTTGTAAAGATACCTATAGCCAGAGGCGGATCCAGGGGGGGGGGGGGGCAATGGGGCCCGGGCCCCCCCTAAAGCCCGTTGAAACATTGAAAATTCTTTTTTGTTTAAATTTTTTACCGCAATTTAAACCGAAAATTAATGATTATTTTAAGTTCGTTTTAAACCAAGTATTTTTAGTTGAATAGAATACCTGTTACAAAAATTTGTGTTACGTTTTTCACAATATAAAATATAAGTATAGTGATTTATTTTGATTTTTTGCATGGGCCCCCCCTTAGGAGTATTTCTGGATCTGCCAGTGCCTATAGCGTAGATACTAATTTTATTATTTATAAAATAAAATATTAACATAATACCCGTATCTACTAAAATAAGTAGGTGAAAATATTATAAAACTAAAGGAAAAGAAGAAAATAACATTATTTCTTTCAGTATTTACCTACTTCTTTATATAAAGCAAAAATAGGTATTTCTGTATTTATTATACACGAAAAAAGTAATACATTTTTTGCGAAGTGTAAGCTTTGTGGTGCACGTCTAATTAAAACACCATATTGGGAACACTTTTGATATTGTTACTTTTGTGGGAGTTTTATATATGAATATATTATGCCATAAATGACATATTTCCAAGTCTACTATCTCCTGTTGCTGTATTTGCCCCTTAGTTATTTATTTATTTATTTATTTATTTATTAAGTACGGGAAAACCCCATTAACTGTTACAATAATAATAATGATAAAGTTAGGTATAAACTAAACAATAACCTAAATAAAATAATTCTACAGTATAACAAAGCTGAAATACAACAATGTTACACTCAAACAACAATAAATTATAATATATTACACTTAAACAACAATATATTCAACAATATAGAAGTAAATACATCACCACAGAGATACAGCATCAAATACCAAACTAATATTTATTCAGATAACTCTTCAGTTGACTTAAAGATACATTAAAAATATCAATGTTATGGTTATTCAAAACAGATAAATATCTATCAATTGGACTATTTATGCCATAAGAAGTTCTGTGAAAGGGTATGCAAAAAGGCAGTTGCTGTCTCAGCCCTTGATAAGGTACATTGAACCCGACATAATTTAAAAGGCCAGGACAGTCCAACATGCCATGCCATTCACCAGTTTAAAAATAAACATTATTCCAAACCTCTCCCTCCGAATGCTAAGAGGAGGTAAGTTCAACTGCTGCTCCACTACCGTGTAATCATGATCTACCACTCTACTGCCACACTTAAAAGCACATACTCTTAAAAACTTATGTTGAACTCTTTCTAAGGAACTTGAGTGATCCTGTATATAACGATAAGTAAATGGTTTAACTAGGCACTTCATTGATTTGATAATAGACGAGTTAACCAAAATGGTGTTTGTAGTCACTATTAAACTTAAATAATAAGCACCAAAAAAATTTGTCTCTGAAATATATAAAATCCAAAAGTAAAATATAGGGAAAAAACCCCACAATCGTCTCCACAAATATATTAAAAAGTCAAATTAATGTGGAGTACATGTTTCGGTACTAGAGAGTACCATTATCACCACCGAAACATGTACACTTTTAATACAGGGTTCCCCATTGAAAACGAAACAGGCTAAATATCTGGTTCCACGTTAATTTAAAAAAAAACGCTCGGACCCGTCGATTTTTATTTTGAGGGGGACATCTTTTGCGTATATTGCCAATCTTGTTACTTCAAGCCCCTATGAGGGAGGGGGGGGGGGGGGGGGGTAAGATCTAAATCTTAAATGGATACCCCTATTTTATATATTTTTTTTGGATTCTGCATAAAATTCTAAACTTTTTTAATAAAAGCATTATTAGTCTATACTAAACAGTTTCCGAGATATTGACTCTTGAAAAATGAGATTTTTGAACTTTGACAGCGTCTAGCCTTCTAACTGTACGTCTTAAAGTAAAACGGCTTACATGTCCCTATCTTCGATTTTTATTATCTTTCCAATAGTGTCAACTTCCGGTTAAACCGGTTGTAAGAAATATAGTATTTCCGGTTGAACCGGAAGTTGACACTATTGGAAAGATAATAAAAATCGAAGATAGGGACATGTAAGCCGTTTTACTCTAAGACGTACAGTTAGAAAGCTACACGCTGTCAAAGTTCAAAAATCTCATTTTTCAAGAGTCAATATCTCGGAAACTGTTTAGTATAGACTAATAATGCTTTTATTAAAAAATGTTCAGAATTTTATACAGAATCCAAAAAAATTATATAAAATAGGGGTATCCATTTAAGATTTAGATCTTACCCCTCCTCCCTCCTACAGGCTTGAAGTAACAAGATTGACAATTTCAAAAGATGTCCCCCTCGAAATAAAAATCGACGGGTCCGAGCGTTTTTTTTTTTAATTAACGTGGAACCAGATATTTAGTCTGTTTCGTTTTAAATGGGAAACCCTGTATATTTGTGGAGACGACTGTGGGTTTTTTCCCTATGCAACGGCTCTACTTTGAAATAATATACTACTTCCGTAAAATCAAAAGTAAAATGTTTAAAACACACACTACACAAAAAACAGCTACAGAAACAATTAAAAAACACCAAAGTCGGAAAAAAATAATATGACGCAACCTGACGCGTGAGCTTGCAGCTGATCTGGTAGCTTTAACGACGAAACCAGATCACTAGATCAGCTGTCAATGTCAAATGTCGTTGTCTGCTATCGAAACGATTTGAAGAAAAAGTTAACTCTAGCAACGTCTGTGCATAGATTTATTAGGTACAAATAAAACTCTGAATAACCTTATCGTCCATTAGAATATTTTGGAAAGTAATGCAATTTGAATCCTGCAATTTTCCGGTTATGTCTCGAACTTGCTTATTTTAAATAGAGCACCCTGTATAATATTTTCTATGTGCTCTTTTCTTCGTTTTCAAGAACTTTTATTAAAATAAAAGTTTTTGTATCGTAGGTACTCTAACCGTTTAAAAAATTAGTTTTTTTCAAGTTTTGATTACTTACAGGGTGTCGCCTAAAATGGAATATATCTTCAAAGATAACAGAGCAAAACTCGAAATAGAGGTTGTGAAATTAGATACATATTGTGCTCGATAAGGAATTGTCGGAAAATCGAATTTTATAAACAGGGAAGTGAAAAAGTAATAATTTTTGATCTTTATCAAATTTAAAAATCCTTATTTTATTGATTATATTTATTGTGTCAATATTTTTAAAAATCTAAATTTACATCCCCCCGACCTACCCTTGGATCCGCTACCGGATTACAACCCGATTTATCCCCCGATAGGGCAAAAGGTGTAATAATTTGACAATTCGGCTACTTCTAGAGACTCAATTTCCGATTCACTATTCGAAGCGTATGTGGCAACATCGCAAAGCCATTCGGGCAGAACTAAAATTGTAATGACCGTCTTTCCGAAGGCCTGACGAACCGTCGTCGCCGCTCTTCGTACCATCATCCTGACAGTGATATTTTCTAAGAACGCACTCTACCGGGTCGAATCCGGAGGGAGAGGGGGCACAGGATTGGACTGTACAAATTTTTAATAAATGTTTCACGTTGTGACCGGAAATTTGATATCTTAGTAGGTAATGTATCCGAACAATCCATAAACGTCATTGTTCAATGATTTCCCACTGATATCATGTTACGATGTAGGTACCGTTCACGACATAAATTCGTACACTCCACCTATACATAACTCAATTGCAACAAAATTGAGTAAAACGGGTTGCTCGCCTTGCTGCTTATACCTGGATAGAACACCAGCTATATACATACCTGTAAATTATTGCATGTACGATTTTTTACCATAAGTAATAATGGATATTTCTAAATATTTTTGTGTTTAAATTACAGCCGCCAAATAAAAAAATTATAAAATAATCATGAAAACTACAAAGTATAAGGCCAAAAAGGGTAAATTTATTAACAAACAACAAACAAAATACTAATATTTAACTGCTGCGCCATTGGATTATAACATTAATCGTAATCTTGGCATTAACAAAATAATACTTCTGGTGTAATCCGGAGTTAACCCTTCCCAAATTTCTTCGATTTTATCAAATAACTCTATTTCATTCTGTGGTTTAAAATTTATTTTGTACATTTTTTTTACCATTAATCCCCAAATATTTTCAATTGGATTTAAATCAGGCCTTTTTGAGCACCCAGGCAGACATGTTACGTTGTTTTGTCTAAACCAGTTTCCCATATTTCTTGCAGTATGCACAGGGCAGTTATCCTGCTGAAATATAAAATTATTTCGTTCAAAAACTATCGCGGCAGAAGGAAGAAAAACATTTTCCAAAATCTAAAGATATATATTACTGTTTAGTGTTCCACCAATATTTCAGCATACACCTGCAGTGCACCGTAAACACTTATTCATACCCACATATTAATGGAAAAACGTCCACTGGTTTGCTTTTTTTGAGTATACTTCTCATCATATTTGGTGGTCTATATACTCGAATCCTTCCATTATATGTAGATTGAAAAGTCTTCTCATCGGAAAGATAACATTTTGCCAAAAAAAAATCATTTCTTTTCAAACCCGAACAAACCCAATTCTTTGTTCCTTATCACTATTTTTTAAAAATGGTTTGGATGCAGCAGCTCGATTTCTTAATTCGGAACATTGTCTTACTCGGCGTTGCGCAGTTCTAGATGAAGCAGGGAATCCTGCAGTTTCAAATGGATTTTGCCTTAAATACTCCACCAAATTTCGGTCTTCTTCATTTGATGATTTTCTATTATTTAAACCAGACCCAACACACCTTTCAAGTGTTTGATGATAGCGCCATTTTTTACAATTCCTTGAACAGTATTTCTAGGTACTCTAAAATGATCAGCTATTTTTCCATAAGACCACCCTATTTCTACTAGGTTAAACATACTATTCTGCTACATCTCGAGATGTAGAAAATTAGTTGGTGCGTAGAATATACAGTAGAATATGTATAATTTTCTACCTACCCATCCCTGACGCTCAACTTAACCGTTGGCTTTGCTTTGCTATTTAAAAGAAGCTTAAAGGAACTCAGCTAATATCATTACTTTGAATTATTGCCGACTGTTCTAAATTTCTCTAATCCGACACTGAAGCAGTCCATTATTATTATTAGATGGGCCTTGGGCCCCTAAAGCCCGACCGGCACCTGTGCGGGGCTAATTACAAGGCGGCGAGGTTCACAAAGGCGCCTCGGCATGCTTGATTATGTCCAGTTTTACCTACCTACTCGATGGGCCCAGTAGCGGTACCCGAACGGTACCATTTCGATAGTTTTATTGCACAATATTATGGAATTCAATGTAGATGTCGAGGTTTAAACAAACGCGTTTGCTGTGCTGCCGGTATTTTATAGCAACATCTAGTGTTTTTGTTGTGATGAAAATGTGAACAACTTTTTGTTTAGATTCACCTTCGTTAATGTTAATAAATAGCACAGTTATCACCAGCTGATGGGGTTCTATCACATTACCTGTTGAAAGAAATATCCCCTGCCGCACTTAAACAATAATTATGCCTCATTTTGTTAATTACTTATTTGGAGAACTTAAAGGCAATGCGAACAATAATTGCTGAAGCCACCGTATTTAAAGCCAACATAACAAAACTGGGATTTGACGAAAATCTAAAAAAGCAAATTGAAGACAGTATTAAACTGTTCAATCCAGTTTGCAAAATTATTAATTCATTACAAAGTACTCAGGCTTCCATTGCAGATGGCAGATGCAGCCGAAGAATGGATGAACTTGCAATTGCCAAAAGGGTTTGAAGTTTTGAAGAGTACATCCCCTATGTAAAAAAACGCCAAAAGAACGCTTTTAATATCTTTTCCCTGGCCGCTAACTCCTTGCATCCTGTTTATCGTGGCAGAATATTAAGCGAAGATCAAATAGGAGATGTTGATGATTTCTTAATAGATAATTTAGATGCCATGGGGCTGGACAGTCTTCAAGAGTTTACGCGTAATCGCAATATACTTCAAAAACTCTGTGATAAAAAGATTACAAACATGCGAACTTTTTGGGAATTAGCTGAAAATCATTGTCCTACCTTGTCCCACCTGGCAATTAGGCTAAACACAATTCCTGCGTCATCAGCTCAGCTAAAAAAGCTATTTTCAAATTGGTCATTCACCTATCCGTAACCGACTTACTTCAGAAAATTCAAAGATGTTGACTTACATTAATATCACTTGAAGATGAGGGACCATAACAAATCGGACGAGTATTAGCTTGTTAAACTGAACTATGTATTTATAACCTAATATGTCCTTAATGTGTTCCTATTATTTTTATTTTAAAGTTAGTTATTTTCGAGGGGTGTCTCACTAGTCACAATTTGTACACCTACTGCCAAATTTGGCAGGACTTGTCAATTTTGCCCTTGTCCTGCCACGGTCCTGCTTGTCCTGCCAGGGTACTGCTTGTCCTGCCAAAACCCAAAACTTTAGGGAAAACGCAAAAAAATATCAAAAACGAAAATAATTTTAAAAAAAATCTTAACATAAAGAAAAATTATTTGTTTTTTGATTAGGAAGTATAATAATAAACCAAAGGTCTGAAAAAATTATTACTTACTTACCTATGCAATACCACAGGCACTACGCGTCTTAATGGTCTGGCCTTTCTCAACATTCATGCTGAGATATCGGTATCTCCCGATGAGCTATTAAATGAACTTTCTAAAGCTAAGCGCTGCTTAAATATAAAAATGTAATTTGTTTTTAATTTTTGTAAGATATATTAATTAATAAAAATAAAAATTTTTTCAAATCCGTATGTTTTTATTTTCAAAACTGGTGCTTGCGAAATTGCGATTTGCAGGCTTTTTCTTATTGGTTGGATTAACAAAAAACCAGAAACTTCTATTTGTTTAAATTTTGACAATATCTAAATAGTAAAAAAAAATTGCCATTATTAGCAGGTTAAGGACAAATAAAAACCAATCCCTTAATTTAAAAGCAAGTTTAAAAATTGCCGACCGCATCCCTAACCCGTTAACACTGGCCATCAAGCTCTAGATAACACGTTGTTTATTTGCAGTAATTATTCTTATACAGACCAAAACCAGATACATGCACTTCCGTTTCACTTTCAATCAATAAACAAATGCAAACAAAAATATTTTTTGCTTCCCGCTATTTATCCCTACTCCTAAAGTTATTGGAGAAATCTGATTGGATCTAAAAGGTACTGCCTGTCCTGCTTCGATCCTGCCACAGTACTGCCAAGGTCCTGCCACAGTCCTGCTAGGTCCTGCCAGGTCCTTCTACAGTCCTGCCAGGTCCTTCGACAGTCCTGCCACAGTCCTGTCAGTCCTGCTAAGTCCTGCCTTAACATTTGTACACCTACTGCCACAGTGAGACACCCCTCGGTTATTTTAATGTGTAAAGTGTTTAAATAAACATCTAAACAAAAATAATGGTCGAAAATATTTTAAAAAAATTCTACATCTCAAGATGTAGAAAATTAGTTGGTGTAGAAAAATAATTTTCTTCGCGTACAATATACAGTAGAATATGTATAATTTTCTACCTACCCTGTGTGTGGCGAACCATTATGTCGGTCACTGTATAATAAATAGCTTTATTTTTCCATGATTCAAAGCGTTTTCCCGACACGCAAAAAGTTTTTAGACTTTTCAAACCCACTCTAAATTTGTTGAACCTCCAGACCTGACGCAAATCGCTTTGTACCAAAGAAAGCAACATCAACTTGAAACTTTATTTTTAGACAAGTTATATACGATCGTATAAATTAAAAATAAATATTAAATTTCGCACCTCCCGGCTAAAGTAAATAAAAATCGGCCTTTGGCGTGCTAAAAGTGACGGAAATCTGTGAAAACTTTGGGTTAGTTTACTTAAACATTTTTTATGTGATTGCATAAAACAGGTAGACATAATTTACATATTTACCAAAGTTTTTATAACGCATATATAACGCCATAAAGTATACCAAGTTTTTCACTGCCAGACTGGCCATTTGCCATACTTACATTTTCTGTGGATATCCCTAAAGGGAAATGAATTAAACAACGTCATCATGGCCTCAGACCAATGTCGTGGCGGTCACATCTTTGGGGGTGAATCTCTTACTGCTGCGTTGCCAACTGCAGACTTTTGATAAGGTTTTAAGGACAAAGAATTAAATTTCCCACATCATGTTAATACTCTTACCAGCGTAAATTTTGCAAGCAATGTGGAGGGGCGAAGTTTGTATGTTGGTTTACTTCAGAACGGAATACGATTTTGTCAGCAGGTTCATTTGTTATTGTTTCATCTATAGGTACCTATCAAATCATATCATTAAACGATAAACCAAAAACAAATTGTAGATATTGGAGTACAGAAAATGGACACACATTTGTACAAAAAAGATATCGTAAACCATACAGGAACGACAAACAGGAAAAAACGCAGTGATTTTCAACATCATCGTTTCGAAGAATCTTCAAAAAGAAATCATAAGAAATACATATTATTCCCTCTATGAAGACAGGACAGGACTTTGGATAAACTTAAAATAAAGCCAGAACAAGATGAAATAAACAGTCGTTTCCACAATGGGCTTTAAATACCGTTTATTATGTAGTTGGGACACATGTTATTACTTGAGTAATAGATACATCATTGTCTACAACCTTCAAACAAACATGTTATTACTTATTAGCATATTTTTAAAATTAGAGTTAAATTTTTTTTTAACCCGTCACTGATTTCTTCACCTAAAATACCTGTTAGTTTCAAAAAAAATTACCTTGTCGGACTTCCATTGTCTTTATTTTGTTACTTAACACAACGTTTCGGTAAGTTAGTATATCTCTAACCGTTTTCAAGTGTACACTAAATTATAATTCTAATTAAGGCCACTGTCTTAAATACCATCTATGTGTAATGAAACATGATTACTCCGCCTACGTGCTTACCCTGAAACCTTTGTAACTAATACCATCTCAAAACTTAAAAATCTCGAAGTAAAAGCTAATACAGAAACGAAAGAAGCAAGCATTTCTTACAATACCTTATGTCAAGGGGATTTCTGAAAAGATTAGAAGGATAACCAAAAACTATATGAAAACAGCCCTCAAATCCGGAAATACGCTTTCTTACAAAAGTAATATGAAAACACAAAAAATTGTATCTGTCAAATTCCTTTTGAGTGTGGCGAATCGTACATTGGAGAAACAAAAATACCTCTTCCCGTACGAGTTAAAGGACATCTGAAACATACTCAAAGAGGTGAAACTTCAAGATTAGGTATAGCCGAACAAGTATGGACCAACCAACGTAACATACAGTGGTCAGAAGCCAAAGTTTTGGATATCCCCAATATCTGGAAGCCTCTTCTTGTCCAAAACCAACAGTTCAAACTTCACACCTCCAATAAGCACGTAGGCGGAGCCATCAAGCTTAATTGTACAGGGTGGCCCATTAATAAGGGACGCCGGCTATATCTCGGATAAAGCGGTCATGAGAAAATTCTGGAAATTACTTTCAAGTTCCTCATTTCGCCGCAAGGGGGCACAATTGAAAATTAGTTTTTAAAATGTTAAATTTCTCCGAAAATTCCCATATTAAGGTATAACTCTGATTATATCATTGGAAAGCTTAGACAATTCTGCATCATTTTGGTTTAAGGCTCGTTGGCGTACTGACCTTGATAAGAGTGGGGGAAGCTATTGAATGTGTAAACATTAAAATCGCCGTAACTTCTGAACGACTTATCCGATTTTACTAAATTTAAGCTTGTTTGGAAGGGAAAGGTACGTACCTTCAATCGTCGTATCCAATGGTACACGATAGTTTCTAATAAAATTGCTAGAGGGCGCAATAATAATAACAGTTTTTTTTTTATTTTATCCCGAAAATTCAAACCATACGGTATACCTATGACATCATAATCGGAAAGTAGATGAAATTTACAAGAAAATAAGATGTGAAAACCGCAGTTCGATATCTTTGTTCGTTTCAGAGTTATTGCCAGAACAATAATTTTTAATACAAATTGCGCCCTCTAGCAATTTTATTAGAAACTATTGTGTACCATTGGATACGACAATTGAAGGTACTTCCAAACAAGCTAAAATTTAGTAAAATCGGATAAGTCGTTTAGAAGTTACAGCGATTTTAATGTTTACAGTTTCAATAGCTTCTCCCACTCTTATCAAGTGAAAGTGTAAACATTAAAATGGCTGTAACTTCTAAACAACTTATCCGATTTTACTTTATTTAAGCTTTTTTTGGAAGGAAAAGGTAAGTAATTTTAATTGCCATATCCAATGGTACAAAATAGTTTCTAAGAAAATTGCTAGAGGGCGCAATTGGAATTAAAAGTTATTGTTTTGGCAATAATTCTGAAACGAACAACAATATCGAACTGCGGTCTTTACATTTTTTCTTGCAAATTTAATCTACTTTCCGAATATGATATCATAGTTATACCGTATGATTTGAATTTTCTGGATAAAATCAAAAAAAACTGTTTTTATTACAACTTGCGCCCTCTAGCAATTTTATTAAACACTATCGTGTACTGCTGGATACGACGATTGAAGGTACTTACCATTCCCTTCCAAACAAGCTTAAGTTTAGTAAAATCGGATAAGTCGTTTAGAAGTTACAGCGATTTTAATGTTTACACATTCAATAGCTTCCCCCACTCTTATTAAGGTCGGTACGCCAACAAGCCTTAAACCAAAATGATGCAAAATTGTCTAAGCTTTCCAATGATATAATCAGAGTTATACCTTAATATGGGAATTTTCGGAGAAATTTAAAATTTAAAAAACTAATTTTCATTTGTGCCCCCTTGCGGCGAAATGAGAAACTTGAAGGTAATTTCCAGAATTTTCTCATGACCGCTTTACTCATAAATTTTTTTTTCCGAAAGCTGTACGATTAATAGTTTCCGAGATAAAGCCGGCCTCCCTTATTAATGGGCCACCCTGTACATTGATAGTATTTAAGACAGTAGCCTTAGAATTATAATTTAGTTTACACTTGAAAACGGTTAGAGATACTAATTACTACTACAGTATCTTCTTGTACTCCTTTGACAATGGCCCGCAAGGGTCGAAACACGTGTCAAGAAACCTGTAGGATTGTTGTAAATAATAAATTTTGGCTAGAAATTTGCATTTTGTTAATTCATGTCGAAAAGGGAAGACGATATACTGTGAGATAGAATTTACTTTTACAGTCCGATTTTGAAATACCCGCCGCTGGAACTTGCACAAAAACTTGTACGGGGTTCTTGATTTGATGCCTTGACGAAGCTAAGCCGAGACGGGGCCGGAGACGAAAACGCGCAACTAAAAACTATAATTCGAAATTTGTCCCGGTCCCGCTACGACGAATTGTAAAGAATGCCCCGGCAAAAACTGCACAGAACATTACACACCGAAAATTCCGTTGAAATGGAGCAAAATTGTTTCAATGCCGAAAAATGTTTTCGCGAAGTCTATTATGGAGAAGTGTTTATTATATTATTAATGACATGAAGACAGAATAAGGTTCCCATTCAGGCGCGGATACAGGGGGGGGGGGGGGGCAATGGGGGCAATTGCCCCCCCCCCCCCCTGAGCAAGCAAAAACTTTTTGGGGCACCCTTGTCAGTGTGGGTAGGCGAAAAGCCCGAACATTTTTTTAACTATACGTCCAAATTTTAACAAATTTGGTCAATAATTTAGAGGAAAATTTTTAAAATCGACTATGTATTAAGATTTTTCACTACTACATATCAGTTTTTTTCTCAAACAATGTTCTTATATCCATGATTTCTAAAAATAAAATACTAATATTTTAGTAGGTATGTCCTACTTTGAGGAATAATAAAAAAATATGATTTCATAAAATTGTAATAGAGTTGCTAGATATATAAAACTCAAAGCGCAAATCAAAACGCCGAAGGCGCCCGAAAGCGCGCCTGCAAAAGGAGCACATGATGCGAATAGGAAGTAGTGAAACATTTATCTTAAAATTTTAGTTTTTTTTTTATATGCATAATTTATATGCATAACAATACGTATAACAAGTAATAAATCACAGGGAGTAAAACCTAAAAACACCTCTAATAAAAATTAAAGGGCTAAATTTTCTTTAAAAAACGCCCACATTGCCATTAAGCGCTCAATCTGGCAGCCCTGTAAACAGTGCCTATTATATATGTGATTTGTATTTAAATTTATTTTTTTTGGACAATAAAGTAAAATTTTATGAAATTTTTATTTAGAACGAATTCTCTGGAAGGTAAAATCACAAAAATTAACCCCCTCCTAAATGCACCTGTTTTGTTTTGTATTTTTTATTTTTCCCATTTGAAAACCAAGCACCATGATTCAAAAAAGGGCGTGGCTCCCAAAAAAAATTTCTCTTTTTAGCGTTTTATTTAGAACAAATTCTCTGGAAGGTAAAATCACAAAAATTAACCCCCTTTTAAATGCACCTGTTTTGTTTTGTATTTTTTATTTTTCCCATTTGAAAACCAAGCACCATGATTCAAAAAAGGGCGTGGCACCCAAAAAAATTTGTGTGATGAGACGTGGAAGAGAACCATTGATAAAGGGGAAAATGTTATAGCTGTATTTTTGGATTTTAAGCGGGCATTCGAAACAATTGACAGGGCTAGATAATTGAGTAAATTGTATCAGTATGGTATTCGCGGAAACGTTTATAAATGGTTTGAAAATGATTTAAGTAACAGGTCACAAAAACAAAAATATTAAAAACATATTCAAATAAAAAAATAAATAATATAGGAGTTCCGCAAGGAAGTATACTAGGTCCAATAATATTTATTTTATACATCGATGATATGCCTTTAGTTTTAAAAATGTGTAAGTTACAAATGTTTGCTAATGACACCTGGATTTACATTAATCCTTTAAATATTTTTGATGGTCTAAATACTCTAAATTCTGAGATAAATATATGTATTATTAAATTGGCTAAAATAAATAAATGGAAATTAAATATTTCAAAAACTAAATGTGTGGTTATGGGTAATAATTTAAATTGTCAAAATATAAATGTTGTATAGGTAATTGATGGTGAAAAATTGGAATTAGTAAACAGTTTTAAATATTTAAGGATAATTATTGATTTAAAAATAAAAATTTTTAATTATTTTGAAAGTATCATCGGGAAGATTGCAGGAAAAGTAGATTATTTTAAAAGAATCAGTTCTAATTTAAGTTTGTTTTCTAAAAAAACTGTATTTAATACTATTATATTACCACATTTTCTTTATTTAATTGTAGCTTTTTGCTAAATAAAACATGTTACTACTAAACTACTACTACTAATGCGCACATAAATTATTGTATTATTTCCTATATTAAATAGAGGCGAAAAAATTGATGAAATAAAATATTTATAATAAATATAAACGAATTACCTTGATTTTCGTAGACGAAAAATAGTGAATATGGAATATTTCCTAATGCGGAGTTTTTTTTTTGAAGAGGATAGTTTAGATTGGAAAAAATTGTATATTTTTGAGAACGGTTTAGACTAGTGATGTTACAACCTTCCCGAGTGTGACTATTATGTTTGACTAAACCTACTATAGGTACTTACCTACGCTACGTTAATAAACTTACTACTCTTGTACAGGTTTTGATTTTTTTTGTATTGAGAAATCTTATTACAAAATACAAAATAATTAGTAAAACAAATAAAAAAGGAACACATACCAATTTTCGGTTTCTTTTAAAATAAACGATATAAAAGTTGACTGTGTACATTACTGCCTCTCTTTGTTGTTAGGTTTCTAATCTTTATAATCTCAGGGGGGCCCCTGCGCCCCCCCCCCCCCCCCCACCCTGAATCCGCCTCTGTACGTTTTACTATATTATTAGTTAGGATGTTATCTCAGTTAATATTTAAGCGAGGAAGTTTGTTGTAAAACAATGTTTAACGTTTGTATTTATATTTCGAAATAATTTCAATGAGTTTATCTTGTTGAAGGAAATTGGACGGGAAGTATGATAAATCAAAATTTGGAATGAAGAATAATCTTGATAAAGAGTTATATTACTCTCACATACTATGACTTTTAGATATATAAATAAAACCAACAATACAGTGTGTAAAAAAATCCAGGACATTATCACACTGTCATTTGGAAAATATCGTTTCATAAAGTTTCTTTTAATAGAAATTATATTTTCATTTCAGAACCTAGAAAAATCGGTAATTTTTTTTTGTTAGTTATTATATTGTAATATTTAAATATATTTTTAATAACCTGCCTGCAATTCTCTATCTACCGAAATTTATTTCATTGGCTTCAATCATCACCTCACCTCGTCTCAAAACCTGCTTAAAATAGCTTTTATAAAATATTTACATAAATTCTATACATTCGAAAGAAATATCCAGCTGATATATTTCTACTTAAAATTTTAAAGTTTTTTTAATTTATATTTCACTGGTTTCGACATCAAAAATTTTCGACGATCCTTTCGATATTAATTAACAAACATTTATCAGTCGATTCTATATTATTGTTATTGCTATTAATGAGAGATATTTAAAAATAATTTAAATCCTAGAAGTAGATAGGTAGGTACTAATAAAATAATAATAATATATCTTATTTACAATTCTGGTATGTAGTATGTACATAATAATATAAGTACTTATAAGTTTTAAAGAATTCAACAAGCTTGCAAAAATTTAATGATTTTAAGTTAGATTGTCAAATAATTTCCTTTAATAAATGAAAATTAATTATAATTCTAAAATAAACCAGGGTGCCAATATTTTTGACCACCTTAACAGGTTACCATCCTCGCAGCATGCATTTATGCCATTTACTTGAAACCCTCTAAACCGATGGAATTTCTTTCAAGATATATTTGTTTATTTAAAAATAATATTTTTCTACATTTTACTTCTACGGTGTGACCAATAAAGTCCGCATCATATGGGATTTTTTTTTAATAATAGCTATTCGAAATTTCACTTTGGCATCAAGTTCAGCTTCGATCGAGATGAAAATTAAGCAAAAGAATAATAGTCACGTGATTCGCATTATCTTAGTTTAGTCTTATTTTGCAAAAGTGGTGCAATTTACAAAATATGGGTAAAAAATCAAAATTATCTTATGCAGCTAAAATTTTGCACGTGGGCTAGAAACTGCATTAAAAAAAACTTTTTCTAATAACTTTTTTCTCGATATTTTTAGAAATAACTCCAGTTTTGAATTATTTTTTGGAAAAAATTAAAATTTGACAGATAATGCGAATCACGTGACTACTATTTGTTTGTTTAATTTTCATCTCGATGGAAGCAGAACTTGATGCCAAAGTCACATTTCGAATAAAGTTATTAATAAAAAAAAATCCCATATGATGCGGACTTTACTGGTCACACTGTATACTATTAATGATTGTCAAGATAAATATTTCAAAAATAGTTGCAGTCGTTCGGCTGTCATCAAACATCAAATAGCACCAGTAAAATTTAATTAAACAGGTAGGTATACATTTGGTATCACTGGATAGATAAAAGTTCAAACATTGTCTTATAACAGATTTTTAATTTAGGCCTCCAAGTGCTTTTTTCGGCAACCGTCCGGGAAGATTTACATCAATATTAGCAATTGCTCGAATTTTAATATAAATATTAATATAAATAAGAATTATAATGTTTCTGTTAGTACCTATCTTCTGTTCGAATTTCAATATTTAATACAAATAAGAATTAAAAAGTTCGAAATTTTGTTCTACAAAGAAATATAATAAAAGAAATGTGTCTCATTGATTTGTTATTCTACACGGTTGCCGAAAAAATAGTTTACGCAACACGTCCGAAAACAGTTTTTTTAGACTCGCAGACTTCCAGGACTCGCCTACGGCTCGTCCTAGAATTTTATCGACTCGTCCAAAAGAAACAGTATTTTCCGGACTTGTAACGTAAATTACTATTTTAGGGAGCCAAACCAGAAAATACACCTCATGTGTTGCAGGTCCATCATTAAACCTTCTTCCTGCTCCTCCTCCTTCCAGTGGCGTAGCCAGGCTTGCGGGGCGGGAGGGGCGAACATATATATGGGGACGCTTTATGATTTTTTAGAACCACTATTATTATTAGTATTATTAAAAATATGGTGTTTGTTTTTCAAAATACATATAATAGAATACCAAATTATTTTCAATTTCAATAAATGTTACAGGGTGTAATTAAAGTATATTTTCATTTTGCATACGGGCACCAAGCGACAAGGGGCGCCATGCAAGGGGGCGGGGGGGGGGCAGGCGGCACTGCCTCCTTCCTGCCTCAAATAGATGTTCTCGGCACCAGGGCAGGAACGCACAAAACAACCATATAAACGGGCTGATTATTATTTTTTTTAAACGCGAGCAAAAACATAATGTATCGTATAAATAAATCAGTGTTATTGTCTTGGTCCACATCAAATACTTGTGGATAAGTATTTTTAAAGTATCGATAATTACGATTTCAAGATAATTATCCATTAACTTAAAAGCTTCGAGGAAAAAAAATATCTCGCAGATAAAACGAGAATCATATTTCCCTTATCGCGATCGTAATAGTTGACAAAGTTGTAAAAGGTGCGATAAGGTAAGTTTACATGTTTATTGCCACTAATCATATTATTATAAAGGGGTAATCAATAAATAATATCAGCCAAGAGGGCAAATTTTTAAGCACATCAACAGAAACTCTTTTTTTATATCATACTTAAACAGATTTCAAAAAGGTCCGGCAGGACAAAATGTGCGTGTGTATAACGGAAACAAAAAATAGTACTTTTCATAACAAGTGTGGAAAACGAATGTTCCACAAGCGTTAGCAAAAGCGTACGCAAATAACCCGAGTCCAACAGTTATATTCTATTTTTTATTTAAAATGTTCCATTTTATTACTTACTAGCGTGTACCCGGCCTGCGTTGCAATACCAGGCATAATACGCCTCTGAGATAATAATAAGGCGAGTTCACCATCACGTCAAAACTTATAAATGCAAACCCGAACAAACCTCTAAATTTATCAGTGTTTCTCTACAATATTATGCATGTATTATACATAAAAACCTTTCTCTTGAATTACTCTATCTATTAAAAAAACCGCTTCAAAATCCGTTGCGTAGTTTTAAAGATTTAAGCACATATAGCTGGTGACAGACGCGACAGCGACTTTGTTTTATACTATGTTAAGAAGTATTTACAGTGACCAGTAAAGTCCGCATCATATGGGATTTTTTTTTGTTAATAGCTTTATTCGAAATTTAACTTTGGCATCAAGCTCTGCTTCGATCGAGATGAAAATTAAGCAAAAAAATAGTAGTTAAGTACCAAGGTACCTACGTGATTCGCATTATCTGTCAAATTTTAATTTTTTTCAAAAAATAATTCAAAAGTGAAATAAAAATATCGAAAAAGTTATTAGAAAAATCTTTTTTAAATGCAGTTTCTAGCCCACATGCAAAATTTCAGCTGCATAAGATGGTTTTGATTTTTTACCTATATTTTGTAAACCGCACCACTTTTGCAAAATAAGACTCAACGCAACTTACATAAAACTTCTTAGTTTTGACAATGCTTTATTTCAGATACATTTTCTTTAAAGTAGCGCCATATTAAATGTGTGTTTTTCTACAAAATCAAAATTGGGCTATTAAAATTTGGTCGCATGTGATGCAAAGTTTTTTTTTCTTACCCTGTATAAGGTAACCTTATAAAATAAGTATTTTTGAAAACGTGGTTTATGTCTGAAAGTAATACACCTTAATATTAAGACAAAAAAGAACACAGTGTCATCGGTAAAGTGTTCATTAAGTGGAAAATACATTTTAGTGGTGGGTAAAAAATCGAAATTATCTTATGCTTTGCGATATTTTCAGAAATAACCCCACTTTTGAATTATTTTTTGGAAAAAATTAAAATTTGACAGATAATGCGAATCACCTGACTACTATTTTTTTGCTTAATTTTCATCTTGATCGAAGCAGAACTTGATGCCAAAGTCAAATTTTGAATAAAGATATTAATAAAAAAAAATCCCATATGATGCGGACTTTACTGGTGACATTGAATAGAAAAAAATATTCACCTATAATTATGACAAAAGCAATAGTAGATACCACTACGGTCACCACAACCAGGCGCGGATCTAGCATTTTGCTCAGGGGGGGGGGGGGCAAAAAGGAAGTAGCGCCGCAGGCGAAAAATTTTTGGGTGCCACACCCTTTTTTGAATCATGTTGCTTGGTTTTCAAGTGGGAAAAATAAAAAATACAAAACTAAATTACAAAAACAACCCGGTGCATTTAGGAGGGGGTTAATTTTTGTGATTTTACCTTCCAGAGAATTCGTTCTAAATAAAAATTTCATAAAATTTTAATTTGTTGTCCAAAAAAATATGAAATACAAAACGCATATATAGGTAATATCTAGGTATAAAGAGACTAAAGAAAGAAACAAAAACAATTTAAGTTGAAGCAAGTATAAGTATGTCCTTATTGTCCTTAAATATTAAAATCCAATCTTATCCTAGGGCCGGCTTTCGCAAATCTTGTAATGACTGTCTCAATATCAATAGGAATATGCCTATGGATGTGCATTAGGCCAAGACCGAGGAGGCGGTTTTCAGTCATAAGGAAAATTAAAATTAGCCCTTTAATTTTAGAGGTGTTTTTAGGTTCTACTCCCTGTGATTTATTACTTGTTATACGTAGTGATGTAAAATTCTCGGTAATAATCTTTTGGAGAATATTCTCCAGAATATTCTCAAGTTAGAGAATTTTCTGAGAATTGTAAGAAAACCGCTAGAAATGGCAATAAAAATAAATTAAAAATTACCAATTCTGCTTATTTTCGGCAAATGTCAAATGGCGTTAATAAAACAAAACGTAAAGAAATAAAATTTTTCGAGAAATTTTTATTTAAAAAACATAACATACTTTCCCAAGAATAACTAAAAACTAAACAAAAAAAAAACAGTCAAATAAAGAAAGATCACATTTAACTAATAAAAACATAGGACGCATATACAGGGTGGCCCTTTAGTGTGGCAAAGTACAATAGCTCCGTTACTATTTCAAATACATTAAAAATATTAATACAAAAGTTGAAGGGCAGTAAGTGACTTATAACGTAAAATTATTTTTAACTCTATAGGGTGGCTCAAAAAAGCGGAACAATAAAAAATGTACTTTTTTCAAATGGAATACCCTGTATATTTTTTCATTTTTAAATTCCACATAAAATTATAATTATTTTTTATTAAATACATTATTAGTCTATACTTTATAGTTTCCGAGATATTGACTCTTGAAAAGTGACATTTTTGAACTTTGACAGCTTCTAGCTTTCTAACAGTACGTCTTAGAGCAAAACGGCTTACATGTCCCTATCTTTAATTTTTATTATCTTCCCAAAAAAATCAACTTCCGGTTAAACCGGATGTTACTCGAAAGCAGGAAATATAGTTGTTCCGGTTTAACTGGAAGTTGATTTTTTTGGGAAGATAATAAAAATTGAAGATAGAGACATGTAAGCCGTTTTGCTCTAAGACGTACTGTTAGAAAGTTAGAAGCTGTCAAAGTTCAAAAATGTCACTTTTCAAGAGTCAATATCTCGGAAACTATAAAGTATAGACTTATAATGTATTTAATAAAAAATAATTATAATTCTATGTAGAATTTAAAAATGAAAAAATATACAGGGTGTTCCATTTGAAAAAAGTACATTTTTTCTTGTTCCGCTTTTTTGAGCCACCCTATAGAGTTAAAAATAATTTTACGTTATAAGTCACTTACTGCCCTTCAACTTTTGTATTAATATTTTTAATGTATTTGAAATAGTAACGGAGCTATTGTACTTTGCCACACTAAAGGGCCACCCTGTAGATGTATGCTTCTAGGGGATTTCCCTGAATCACTGTTGCCAGACGTAAAACACTGTTGCCAGAGTTATAGAAAAGGTTAGAGAAACTCAAAATTTTAAAAATCATTGCAAAATCGAGGCGGTGTAAATTATGTAGAAAAACTTCTCTAGAGAATATTCTCGGGAGAATTTTCTTACAGAGAATATTCTCGAGAATATTCCCGTTCTCGAGAATATTCTCTCAAGAATATTCCCCTCTCACATCACTAGTTATACGTATATTGTTATGCATTATAAAAAAAAATACTAAAATTTTAAGAATAAGAACCAATAAATGTTTCACTACTTGTTCCTATTCACATCATGTGCTCCTTTTGCAGGCGCGCCTTCGGGGTTTTGATTTGCGCTTTAGTTTTATACATCTAGCAACTCTATTACAATTTTATGAAATCATATTTTTTTATTATTCCTTAAAGTAGGACATTTTATTTTTAGAAATCATGGATATAAGAACATTGTTTGAGAAAAAACTGACAGTAGTAAAAATATCAATACATACATAGTCGATTTTAAAAATTTTGCTCTAAATTATTGACCAAATTTGTTAAAATTTGGACGTATAGTTAAAAAAAAATATTCGGGCTTTTCGCCTACCCACACTGACAAGGGTGCCCCGAAAACTTTGTGCTTGCTCGGGGGGGCAATTGCTCCCATTGCCCCCCCCCTGTATCCGCGCCTGACCACAACCATTACCAGACCGGTCGCAATAATTTAAGACCGTCACTATAGCAATTATTATAAATAAAAGCTTGTCCTTTACGTCCATATAAGTTTAATTATTAGTGCCGGTATTAAGTATTTACCCTGAACAATTAATGTCTAAAGTGCTAAAAAAAAATCGAAAGTCTCAGTTTGCCGACAAAGCGGAATACGACAAATTTACTGATAAAAGTCGATAAGGCGTCGATGCGATATTTAATAATAATAACCTTTCAAATTGCCGCACAGAAACATTTTTATAAACACAGCAATAAAATTTTATGTGAGTGTTGGCTTATCGTAAAAATATGATTATAGTGGAGGCGGTGCTGCCCGCGTACTTTAACATCAGGTAAAAAGAAGAGCAAAGGTTTGTGTGTTATAAGAGTTATATAATACGAATCCTCTTTAAATAGCCATATTAGAATTAGTTAGCGTTGAGATGCACCTTCATATACAGGGTGTTATTCAAGTATGTGGCCAAACTCCAAGGGGTGCTTCTTTAAGTGATTTTAAGAAGAAAAGTTATATAAACATGGGTCCGAAAATCCATAGTTTTTACGATACAGGGTGTCAAACTTTAAAAAAAAAATCGGATGTTTGTAAATATCTCAATACTCTTTTATTCGATTTTGTTGAAATTTGGCAATTCTGTTTGCAATAACAAGAGGATAATTTAGCCTCAATTAGATTAAAATTATTAAGTCCAGTGGCGTCCCGGAAGAGAGTCCATTTAATATTTCTGGCAAAAAAATTGCGCGCCACTGACTTTTTTAAAATTATGTATTATTTTTCGAATTAAGCAACTACAAATACAACTATTCTATTTCCGGATTTTTTTTATATCTTGCTTTATTTTCGAGAAAAAAAAATAAAAACCACTTTACAGCATGTCCCCGAGACAATAAGAGTAAAAAAATTAAACTAGGTACATACTTACTATTAAGCAATTAAAATGACACGAAAGTCCTCCTTTGAATTTTTTCGCATAGATTTTAAAATAATAAAATTCAAAACAGGACTTTCGTGTAATTTTAATTGCTTAATAGTTTGGTAAGTACCTAGTTTAAATTTTTTACTCTTATTGTCCCGGGGACATGCAATAAAGTAGTTTTTTTTTCTCGAAAATAAAGCAAGATGAAAAAACTCAGGAGATTATTGCAACTTTATTCAGAAACAGGTTTTTCTGTTTACAATTACCCCAGCTGACCATTACCAAAATGGTGTTTTTACTCACTATTGAACTTAAATAATAAACAACAAAAAAAATATGTCTCTGAAATATAGAAAATTCAAAAGTAGAATATTTAAAACATACACTACACAAAAAACAGCCACAGAAACACTTAAAAAACACCAAAATCGGAAGAAAATAATATGACGCAACCAGACTCGTGAGCTTGCTATGGTCCACTGCTGATCTGGGAACTTCAACGACGACACCAGATCAGCTGTTTATGTCAAATGTCGTTGTCGTCTGTCGAAATGCTTTGTTTTAAGAAAAATATAACTCTATCTATGACGGTCATGTCACTGTTCATAGAGGACATATTCTATCATATTACATGTCTTTGAACCCTTGCTACTTATAAAATTAAACCAGTTACTTCAAACTTTTATTATTACTTATTAAATTAGCTCCACTATTTTTACTGCTGACCACAGCTTTAAAAACGCACCTTCAGGATTTTCTGCGAATAAGACACCATCAGATTATTTGGTGGTAACATTATTAGATCTTAGGTGTTAGCAAGATTTCTGATAAGGCGGAAACATTTGGAATTTAAATAAAACAGGAATAAATAAGCCCACTTTGTAGAAACACATAACACGTTGATAGAATCATACAAAAATATTTCTTTACTCTAGAATACCTACAATAATATAAAGCCCAATCATAAACGTTGCTGCAAATGTCAGCACAAACCAACTTTACTTTACCGACATGGTACTTACTGTCTTATAATATTGCTTTTTGCTTTGTTATAATGTTTACACAAGTAAACACGTAACGTAAGTAGTAATTTCATTATTATTTTCAGAATAACCCAGAGTCTTTAGATTCGTCGCCAACAGCGTGTTATTCTAAAGGAAAAATTAGTAGTATATAGTCATTAGTCATGTGGTTTCATTGTTCAACTCGTGAGGAACCTTGCTTTGATGTCTTGCTTGTTTAATAAAGAAAATGAGATGTCTATTGTCTATCTTGTTCTGTAGTCGTTCACATTCACTGACGGTAACCCTCCAAGTAAGCTAGCTGAGCGACCTGGTTTACAAATGAACGACAGATAGAAATATCTATTCATATATTATACAGAAAAAAACAGAGGATCATTGACAAAGAAACAAAATCGTTCCACCCAGTTTGTTCCATAGAACTACACCGCCATATAGATACCTGATGAGATGACCTTAGATATAAAGCACAGATAAAAAAAGGCATCAGACTCAAAAAAATCATAAAAGTGAAATAGACAGTTGAACATAATCAAGTATTGCATGCCACTTTTTACAATTTGTCCCCTTCTTATCGTTTAACAATAATAATTTAAACCAAACTACTTTGGGGCATTGTCCTATCAGGTGTTAGATTAGTGGTGAAATCGATGCCAACTAACATTTTTATTGATAAGGCTTCGCGGTATCGAATTACTAAATGCCTTATTGTTTTGCAACTGTATTAGAAATAAATACAGGCCCGGCTCCGACAGTCGATCTATTGAGTAGAGTAGGTTTGTTGGTTTGGAGAATTTTTAAAAAGAAATTGTGATTGACGCCCGATGTTATTAAAAATATATATACAGAGGGTCTCCGGGAAAATGTGGGAAATCTCCCGGATATGAAAAAAACACGTGAAAAGAATACTACAAGTTCATATAAACTTCTTTCGTATCGGCCTCCTCTTCGGAGATATGGGCTCCCAAAGAGCTCCCATGGAATTAAGTTTTTGACACATAATTATTAAACCAACAGGTATATTTCAATTTTTTTTTTATATGATCTATACCGGTAAGACCCTTCAAATTACTATCCCAGAAAGTGTTGCGAATTACTCACAGCTGCAGGGACGGACTAGCTGTGACACTAATGTGCCAATTTTTTTACGCCCTGTATGATAAAAACTTAGGACAACGTTTTTTACATACCATAACTATTGACTAAAAATTAAGTACTCTTCATTCATGTTTGGGTTTCAAAAAAATAAATCAACACAAAATGCTATTTGCTGTCCAACAGAACAAATATATGATGCACTAGATAATAAAAAACCTTGTATTAGTATTTTTCTAGATTTAGCAAAAGCCTTTGATACAGTTAGCCATAATTTACTGTTAAAAACTTTGAAAATATTGGACTCAGAGGAAAGCAATTAGAATTAATTAAAAATTATCCGAAAAATAGACCAACTTATGTTTAAATAGATAAAGAAAAAAGCTATCCAAAGGTATTTAAGTATGGTGTTTCCCAACAATTTTAGGACCATTATTTTTTAATATTTATATTAACGACTTATTTAGTATAAATTGCGATGGACAAATTCATAGTTTTGCAGATGATACTACAATTTTTTATACCGATACAAATTCGGAAAACTTAAATAATAAAATTAAAAAAGATTTTAAAATTATAAAAAATTGGTTTGATAACAATTTGTTAACAATTAATTTTAATAAAACAAATTATATTCCTTTTACTTTAAACCTAAATAACCTACCACAAAATATGAATAGTATTCAAATAAATGAAGACATTCAAATTTTTAAAGTTAATAAAATAAAATATTTGGGAATTATTTTTGACAGTAAATTAAATTGGAATTTTCACATAGAATACTTAATTAAAAAATTAAGAAGTTTACTACCGATTTTTAAAAACATTAAAAAAATTTTAAATGTAAGACATGGAAATATTATATTACGCGTTAGTTAAAACTCATTTAAATTACGGAATTTTAGGTTGGGGAGGAATAAATAGAACTTTAGTTAAAAAATTAGAAACATTACAAAAAAGGTTTCTAAAAATTATATACAATAAAGATTATCTTTATCCTTCAAAAGAATTATATTCAGAAACAAAAAAGTTGAACATTAGACAACTTTACATTTATAACATCTTAATATATATTTAAAAATAAAAACCTTATACAATTTAAAAACCATAATCATAATACACGTCATAAAAATGAAATAACCATAAAACCTAAAATAAATAAGTCCATAGGACAAACAAATTTCAAATATTTATGTTTTTATTTAAACGATTATTTACCAACAAAAATTAAAAAATTGATTTCATTAAAAAAATTTTAAGTCGAAATAAAAACATGGATATTAAAAACAGACAATTTGAAAATATTTTTAGAAATGCTTTAATTAATTAATTAATATTGTTCTGAATAATTTATATGAGTAATATTTTTTACTTAAAAATTATAAATTAATAATTTTATTATAGGTAATATATTTTTTCAAAAAAGCTGCGTTTATACTATAAATTAACATTTTTACTTTAAAAAAATTGATTTTTAATGCATATTTATGATTTATGATTTTACATACTAAAACAAAAAATAAGATTTGCCCCTAACAAGCTCAGCTTCAGGGGATTGAAGAATAAGTTTATCGAAGACAACATAAACATATTTATTATATTATTAAATTTTTAAATAAACTTATTATTATTATTATTATTATTATTATTATGTCGCTAATCCTAACCGTTTTCGGAAAAACGTCATTTTTAACATATTTACATCATGTATATTTAGCGTATTTCAATAAAAGATACATCTTTGTTCCTATAAATTATAAATAGGTTCACTTTTAACTGCTTAATATTAATACATGATCGCAATAAAATGACGTTTTTCCGAAAACGGTTAGGATTAGCGACATGAATAAAGAGTACTACTTAATTTTTAGTCAATAGTTAAAGGTATGTAAAAAACGATGTGCAAAGTTTTTATCATACAGGGCGTAAGAAAATGGGCACATTAGTGTCACAGCTAGTCCGTCCCTGCAGCTGTGAGTAATTCGCAACACTTTCTGGGATAGTAATTTGAAGGGTCTTACCTGGTATACATCATATGAAAAAAAAATTGAAATATACCTGTTGGTTTAATAATTACCTATGTGTCAAAAACTCAAGTTTTTATCATACAGGGCGTAAGAAAATGGGCACATTAGTGTCACAGCTAGTCCGTCCCTGCAGCTGTGAGTAATTCGCAACACTTTCTGGGATAGTAATTTGAAGGGTCTTACCTGGTATACATCATATGAAAAAAAAATTGAAATATACCTGTTGGTTTAATAATTACCTATGTGTCAAAAACTTAATTCCATGGGAGCTCTTTGGGAACCCATATCTACGAAGAGGGGGCCGATACGAAAGAAGTTTATATTATGAACTTGTAGTATTCTTTTCACGTGTTTTTTTCATATCCGGGAGATTTCCCACATTTTCCCGGACACCCTGTATGAAAGTTAAAGCGCTATTCATCCAAATAGCCCTATTAAATAAATTGCAAGCCGTCCAAGAAGATATTTTTACCATAATTATTTATTTTTTGTTGTAGTTAATGATGTACGCACCCCTATTCGAGCTGGAATGTTCAAAGTATATACGACTGTTCGTTTGTTCGGTGTATGTACCGATGTGTTCCGAACATGTTCCCGGACCTATTCCAGCTTGCAAAGGCCTGTGTGAAAAAGTCAAGGACGATTGTATGGAGACAATGTTAAATAGTGGCTACCAGTGGCCTCAAGAGTTAAATTGTTCAAGGTAAGAAAAAAACACTCTATACACTGCGCGAATGTTATCCCGAAATACTTTTGTACAGGGTCTCGAACATCGACACCAAAAGATGTAGTAGCGGATAGCATCTAGCTGACTACTACTAACTATATTTAGTAGTAGTTCTTTTATCATACCAAAATCCTAATGTAGCATTACAAATAGACCAGGGCTGGAAGCCTTTGAAAATGGTAAAAAGTGAAAAGAAATAATAGTAGGATGAAGCCCATTAAAAAAGGAAGAGAATATAACAAAAATGAAAGGAAAAATAATTTACGGGCGATCCGAGGTCGGGAAGTGGAAGGGGGTGAGTTTTTAAGGGTAGAAAACGATTTATCTCGATTTCCGGCAAAACTACAAGTCCTATGGAAAAATGTTAAATGGCAAAGTTGTAGGTAATAAAAAGATCTACAACTTTTGTATTTACACTTTTTTCACATAACCTCAAAATTTATGTGAAAAATTCAAATAATTAAGTTTTTGGTTTTTTTATTTTTATCTTTTACAAAAAAAATTTTTTAAAGAAATTTGGTGAAAACTTACCTTTCTATGTCCCAAACACAGTGTAATTTTTTTGATTTAAAATATTTATTTTTTCACGTTATTTTGACTTAATATCTAAAAAGCACCCTTATTTTCAATCGAAAATTCTCACGTCAGAATATCTGCTTTTTTAAAAAAGTCGGTGGGCTTTTTGTTCGTTGAAATCCCTACTTTCTGATGGTATAAAAAAAATATACAAAATGTAGGTATGTAAATGTATATTTTTTCGATTGAAAGTTAGGGTGCTTTTCAGATATAAAGTCAAAATAAGGTGAAAAAATAAATATTTTAAATCAAAAAAATTACACTGTGTTTGGGACATAAAAAGGTAACTTTTCACCAAATTTCGTAAATAGAATTTTTTTTTGTAAAAGATAAAAAAAAAAACCAAAAACTTGGTTATTTGAATTTTTCACATAAATTTTGAGGTTATGTGAAAAAAGTGTAAATACAAAAGTTGTAAATCTTTTTATTACCTACAACTTTACCAATTAACGTTTTTCCATAGGACTTGTAGTTTTGCCGGAAATCGACATAAATCGTTTTCTACCCTTAAGAACTCACCCCCTTCCACTTCCCGACCTCGGATCGCTCGTAAATAATTTTTCCTTTCATTTTTGTTATATTCTCTTCCCTTTCCAATGGGTTTCATTCTACTATTATTTTTTTCGGCTTCAAAAATTATCGACCCTGGTCTATAATGAGAACGAGAAGCCATGATATGGCAAAACGCGTCTAAGGATAGATAGATCTAGCGATTGGTAAAATAAAAGTAAAACTTCTTCGACAATCAACAATTACATATGGTTTATGGGTTTCTCTTTTAGTTTTCCTGAACCTCCAGCCCTGTGTATGCAACAACCAGAAGAAATGGAGCAGCCTCAAACACCCTTTTTCAACCCGGAAGAAATTTCGTTTACGATTAACTGCCCTCCGAACACGACTCCAAGTGGAGGAAAATGTGTTTCCCTGTGTAAAAGTAGACAACATCTGGACCTTGAGGAAGCTGCAACGTTTGAGGTAACGACCACAAATTGTTTTAAAAATATTCTTGAACTTTTAAAAAAAAATTTTAATGTTTTTTTGAAAAATGGGCATTTTTTTATAAGATTTACATTTGGTGAGTAGTATATTGTAAATTATAACCACATTGTACCACTAAGCACTGGTACCTAGTGAAAAATAAATTACAGTAACGGACAAAAAAATTACCAATAAGATCGTTTTGATTCAAATATAGGTCAAACTAGTTTTTAAAAACGATCGAAAATTTTCGTGATATACTAGGGGAAACAGTTATTAGAATTAATTGATGACAACAAAATTTTAGTTTCCTTTCAAGCTGGTTTTCGAAAAGGGTACTCTACAGACAGTGGCGCAGCCAGAATTTTGTATTAGGGGGGGTTTTCAAAAAAAAAGAACAGGATTTCAAAATTTTAAAAACTAAAATTAAAACAGTGTCGATAATTTTTGAAACCCAAAAAAATAATAGTAGGATGAAACCCATTGGAAAAGGAAGAGAATATAACAAAAATGAAAGGAAAAATAATTTACGGGTGATCCGAGGTCGGGAAGTGGAAAGGGGTGAGTTTTTAAGGGTAGAAAACGATTTATCTCGATTTCCGGCAAAACTACAAGTCCTATGGAAAAACGTTAAATGGCAAAGTTGTAGGTAATAAAAAGATTTACAACTTTTGTATTTACACTTTTTTCACATAACCTCAAAATTTATGTGAAAAATTCAAATAACCAAGTTTTTGGTTTTTTATTTTTATCTTTTACAAGAAAAATAAATTTGTTGAAAATTTACCTTTTTATGTCCTAAACACACTGTAATTTTTTTGATTTAAAATATTTATTTTTTCACCTTATTTTGACTTAATATCGAAAAAGCACCCTGATTTTCAATCGAAAATTCTCACGTCAAAATATCTGCTTTTTTAAAAAAGTCGGTGGGCTTTTTGTTTGTTGAAATCTCTGCTTTCTGATGGTGTAAAAAAAATATACATTACTATGGTAAATGTTCTCAAAAAATGCAAAGAAACGAAAAAAACTCTAATCAGAATTTTTTTTTAAATTTATGAACAATTTTGAGCTATTTATTAAAATTTATACTTTAATTACTCGAAAAACGTAAGATTCCATGTTACATTGATAAAAAAAAAATTACAAATCCATAAAACATAAAGATCGCAAAAAATATGCGAAAATAGTTGAGATTTCATCACACTTACCATAGTAATCTATTTTTCTTGACACCATCAGAAAGTAGAGATTTCAACGAACAAAAAGCCCACCGACTTTTTTAAAAAAGCAGATATTTTTACGTGAGAATTTTTGATTGAAAATTAGGGTGCTTTTTCGATATTAAGTCAAAATAAGGTGAAAAAATAAATATTTTAAATCAAAAAAATTACAGTGTGTTTGGGACATAAAAAGGTAAATTTTCAAATTTATTTTTCTTGTAAAAGATAAAAATAAAAAACCAAAAACGGTTATTTGAATTTTTCACATAAATTTTGTGTTTATGTGAAAATGTGTAAATACAAAAGTTGTAGATCTTTTTATTACCTACAACTTTGCCATTTAACGTTTTTCCATGAGACTTGTAGTTTTGTCGGAAATCGAGATAAATCGTTTTCTACCCTTAAAAACTCACCCCTTTCCACTTCCCGACCTCGGATCGCCCGTAAATTATTTTTCCTTTCATTTTTGTTATATTCTCTTTGTTTTCCAATGGGTTTCATCCTACTATTATTGGGGGGGGGGGGGGGGGTTTAACCCCTAACCCTCGCTGCGCCACTGTCTACAGAGACAAAATTTGTATGTGGATAGAGTGTCTAAAACAGTACCTTATAAGTCTATTTTTCATAAAGGTTTAATAGAATATAATAATTTGGAAAATTCCATAAATCTCAAAATCAATAAAAATATTTAAAATAACTTTAAAATGAAAAAACAAAATGATACGTAATATTTGATACAAATTGCAAAATATTTAGCTTTTCTGTCTGTTTTTGTTAAAAAATATTTAAATGTAGCTTTGTGCTAAATAAAACATGTTACTACTTACTACTACAAATTTTATATTTTTTTCTTTAATTTCTCATTAAAAAGTTTATATTTATTTAATATATGATTTTTTTCAGATATGGGTGGCAGTATGGTCCATAATCTGTCTTGTCTTCACCCTGTTCGGACTCATAACCTTTATTATTCAGCCAAAACGATTCCGGTGGCCAGCCAGACCAATTTTGTACCTAACTTCGTGTGGATTTGTCACTTGTTCAATCTATCTTGTTCGGTGGGTCGAGGGACCATACACATGTGCTGGTAAGAAATATAATATACCATTCGTCCACGTAATCGACACAGTTTATTCTAAACTTCATAAATCAAAATCGGAATGTGGCGCATCTGCGAGTTTCCGAGGCGAGCAATGCGAGCATACATACTGAATGAAAGAATAATATACATATACGGGTTGCAAAGAGATAGGCGGGTGCAAAGGCGTAAGAAAAAGATTGGTCATAGGCATTGGCAAATATGTTTATCACTTATGACAACGGAAGTCATTGCATCTTATTTGAATAATAATAATATAATAATAATAAGTTTATTTAAAATTTAACAATATAATAAATAATAAATATGTTTATGTTGTCTTCTATAAACTTATTCTTCAATCCCCTAGAACCTGAGCTTGTTAGGGGCAAATCTTATTTTTTGTTTTAGTATGTAAAATCATAAATCATAAATATGCATTAAAAATCAAGTTTTAAAGTAAAAATGTTAATTTATAGTATAAATGCAGTTTTTTTTCAAGAAATATATTACCTATAATAAAATTATTAGTTTATAATTTTTAAGTAAAAAATATTACTTATATAAATTATGCCGAACAATATTAATTAAATTAAAGCATTTCTAAAAATATTTTTAAATTGTCTGTTTTTAATATCCATGTTTTTATTTCGACTTAAAATTTTTTTAATTGAATCAATTTTTTAATTTTTGTTGATAAATAATCGTTTAAATAAAAACATAAATATTTGGATTTTTTTTGTCCTATGGACTTATTTATTTTAGGTTTTATGGTTATTTCATTTTTATGACGTGTATTATGATTATGGTTTTTAAATTGTATACGGTTTTTATTTTTAAATATATATACATATTAAGATGTTATAAATGTAAAGTTATCTTATGTTCAACTTTTTTGTTTCTGAATATAATTCTTTTGAAGGATAAAAATATTTATTAAATATAATTTTTAGGAACCTTTTTTGTAGGTAATATTTCTAATTTTTTAACTAAAGTTCTGTTTATTCCCCTCCCCAACCTAAAATTCTGTAGTTTAAATGAGTTTTAACTAACGCGTAATGTAATATTTCCATATTATATGTCTTACATTTAAAAAGATGTTAATGTTTTTAAAAATCGATAGTAAACTTCTTAATTTTTTAATTAAGTATTCTAGTGAAAATTCCAATTTAATTTACTGCCAAAAATAATTCCTAAACATTTTATTTTATTAACTTTAAAAATTTGAATGTCTTCATTTATTTGAATACTATTCATATTTTCATGGTAGGTTATTTAGGTTAAAAGTAGAAGGAATATAAATTGTTTTATTAAAATTAATTGTTAATTAGCATTATTTGTTTGAATGAATAAATGAAAAAAAAATGAAATAAAATGAACAAATTGTTATCAAACCAATTTTTAATAATTTTAAAATTAATATAATAAATAATAAGAATAAACCCTATTTATTTTGCAGGTAACTTGGCCTACGAAAAACCAGCCGAAAGCCTGTCGTGCGTCGGCATATCATTAATCCTTCTCTTCTGCGACATAGCTTACACTCTCTGGTGGACAGTCTTCTGCTTTGTCTGGTTCCTCAGTGCCATGAAAGAATGGTCTACGGAAGCCATCGAGAAGATCGCCACAAAATTGCATGCAGTGGTATGGATATTTTCAGCTATACCCATGTTTTATGTACTTATGTCCAACCACATTAGCATTAACCACCTCTCAGGGTTTTGCGAGGTGACTAATAAAGTTTTAGTGTTCTTCCAACTGTTCTTTATGGTTATAAGCAGCATTCTTGCTGTTCTCACGTCTGTAGCTTTAAAAAACGTCCGAAAAACCCTTTTAATTGCAGGAAGGTCGCCGTTAAAACTGGAAAGACTGTTCTACCGCCTTTTAATTATTAGTATTGGAATAAGTGTGCCTTACTTCATGTATCTAATGTGCCAGTTTTATAATAGTTTTACCATATCTTTAGTTAAACTAGTTTTAAGGAAAACAAGTATTATTTTTTCCACCCTGTGGGTGTACAGTCCAAAGACCTTCGATATGTGGAGGGATCTTATTTGTTTTTGTAAAGGGGCGAATGAGGATAGTTTCAATCAGAGAAAGAGTATTTTGTCGTCTCTGCTGCCGAAAGTATTTAAAAGTAGAGAAAACAACAACAAAAATAGCAATACCATCCTGATAAACAGTACTAAAAGTATTATTGTTGATGAGAAAAAAACTATTTTTGATATATTTTTTGCTAGTACTTCACATAATGTGCCTGTCAGTAGAGTGTAGAGGTCGATAGTAAATTGATATATTATGTATTTAATTATGTAATAAAAACAAATGGCCTTATATTTAAATCCACGCTTCTTGCAGAGAAATAATTTCAGTTCAAAAGAACGTGTATAAAGAGCATAAAAAAAGGAATTTGTAATAATGTGGTATCTTCCCTTCCCAGTGCTATTATAACTAAACAGCTGCCTTACTTAAACACTGTAAATAAGTCTTAACAAAAATGTACATGTATTAACTGTTAATATTGTAAGATATTTTTATTTATTGTACAGGTGAAAATGTGATATTAGATTTTAATTATTTTTATACACTTTTTGTAAATTAACCAGTTATGTTTTAATAACTATTTATATTTTAAGGAGTTGTACATGACAAATAAATATACATTTGTAATTGTTATTGCAACAAGTCTTTTATTCTCAACAATCTACAAAAAAAATTTAAAATAAAAAAAGGAACTCGCATTATAATTTAAAGTTCTATGAGAATCCTATAAAAAAATAAATCGGTGTAAGCTTAACTATTTTATAATTAAAAACAACGTAACAAGACAGAGTTTGAAGTAAACTCAAATAAAACAACACAAATTTAGGCTGTAGCTTTGTTGTATCTTTCGCTAACATCTTTCCAGTTAACAATATCAAATAAAGCATTCACATAATCGGCTCTAACGTTTTTATATTGTAAATAGTAAGCATGCTCCCATACATCGATACCGAATACGGGAATTAAGCCAGTTGTCGCTAGAAGGGGGTCCTGGTTCGAACAAGTTGCAATACGTAAAAGACCTGTGAAATAAAACGGTTAATGTTGGCTTTTGATTTTTTATTATTATTGGTATAGTATTTTTTCACTAAGGATAGTACAAAAAATATCTCTTAGTTGGGCATTTCTCTACTAAACGGAAAATCGCCTATACATCGATGTCCATACTATTTTTATCCTTCAAATTAAAAAGTGAGTAAGTAGAACTAAAGGCAACAAGAAATCAAATTATTATTTGGAAAAAGCCGACACATTATTTTTTTATTTCAAGAGTTTTGGACGATTTTTTAAAATTCCTCGACAGGAGACTGTTATATATTTTCCAGTGGACTGCTAAAATGCATAAAAAAAACATGTTTCTTAGCAAATTAACTCAATTAAATTTAGGCGGCATGATGGAGCCGGAGCAAAACCACCTACTAAATCAAGCACCAGTTTGCCTACTGTCAGTCCCAGAAGTCAGAAAATATTCTTTTATAGATAGCGCCTCAAGATTAAACAGACCCCTGGAGCACAGACAGTCCCCTCCCAACTAGCAATATGGATATCCAAAACGACAAAAGTATTATATAGGTGTTCGTTAGTGCTATTTAAAGAATACTTCAGTTCTATAATGCCGACAGTTAAAACCATTCTAGCGAACGAACTAAATTATCCCATAATATAGTTGTAAGAATGAATATACAACAAATATTATAGTAGAAACGGCAATCAGGAGTATCTGTGTTTTATTAGTATTGCATAATTATTTATATCACATTTTACACAGCCTTTTTAAAATACTTCTAAAAGATGTATATATAAACTCTATAGTATTTGTCAATACTCTTATACAACAGTTATAAAATAGTTTTATACGCATTGAATAAGAAGTTGTGTAGCTTACATTAAAATAATTTATTAAAATTAGTATAATATTAAGACAATACAACTCTTACAGAACTACTTTAAAACTATTTTATAGACGTTCATAATCTTAGAGATTGTCACTATTATAAAATTCTTATAACATTAAAATGTATCTTATTAGAATAAAATGTTTACTAACACCGCGTTATACAACTTAACCTCATATTATATTTCGACTGACGCCATTATGCAAATGTTATTTTCTTAAACAAAAAATACACGAAACTTATCAATTTTTTTGGACAAAGACCATAATTACATAATTATTCTATCATTCACTTATTAAATCTGGTGTAAAATATACTGCAGATTAAATTTTTACTTTTTTTTGTTAAATATTTGTTAGCGTAATAAACCCAAATTTACGCCAAAGAGAAGGCGCTTGCATTTTTTACTGTAAAAGTATATATATTTTGTCAGAAAAAGTTGCCGGACACATAAAGTTCGTCATTTAATGCCGTTTGTCAAAGATTCTATCATTACAAAATATTTTTTATTAGAAATATTCCATCGCCATTTTAACTTATAAATGTTATCCATATTATTTTGCAAGACCTGGGTTATACAGAAATTTTGCGATATTTTGGTGTAGTTCTTCAACATTATAAAATGAAATTTTTGTTTTAGGATTTACAAAATATCTATATAACAGTTTTATAAGTTCGAAAAAGGTTTTTCTGTTTCCTTCCGCCAAACCCATCCCCAGACGCGTTTCGCCGTTATTACGGCTCATCAGTGAGGCTCGGTTTGGCAGAAGGAAACAGGACTCAAAGACAAATCACTTGTCAGGATCGATCATCAACGGGATTTATAAAACCCAGTGCGACATCTTGCGTCCCAGTACGGTACCTTAGAAAAGGTCAGTCGTAAAGGGTTATAGTTTTATAAGTGTTATTTAAATATACCTAGATGAATTGTATAATGACTGTATAGCCTTACAATACAGACACTATAGTATTAAAATATTTTATAAAAATGGGCCTTTTTTGGTTGTATAGCTATCGTATTACGGTTTAAAAACCTCTTTAAAAATAATTTGGTTTTATCAACTTTCCTTGTGTAGTGGTTTATACAATCATTATAAATATAATTTTGCTAGTTGGGCTGTGTTATAAACTGACAGGGGACTGTAAAATTGCAAAAAAACGTTATCCACTTTAAAATCATTCAAAATATTTCGAGATTTATAAGTCACAAATACTTAGGTACTAACTTGGTAATTATTTTATAAAATTATTTTAATTTAATTCCTTAAAACAATAGAAGAGTAACTTACCAGTGGACTGTTCAGGCAAGCGGCCCAGACGCGTGGCACTGCAACAAACGCAATCTCAAGGCTGAATAAAATGGTGCTGCCGGCTTGTATGAACATTCGAACGAACTTTACACTGATAGTGTTTCGTTCCGCCAAATATACAACACGTACTTTATGAGATGTAATTTTGGCGCGAATTTCAAATTATGACAGGGGACTGTTCTAATAATATTAGGACCACATTCGATTCGTTATTTTTTGTAATGCAAATGTATTTAATGTTATGGTTGTATGTTATTTAAACAGTTTATTTATATCTATTTAAATTACCTGATTTTAAATGTAAGGTTTTTTATCCCGAAATTAAATAATTGTTGCACAACTTGCCATTCAGAAAATGGGACATACAGGTGACTGTGTTGTGTTTTGAAATGCTTGAAGAGCATTTAAATTATTATTTTAAAATTATATCAAATAATTTCCTCTGGATAGTCAAGAATAGTAATCATACTATCGTTTTTGGTATACCAAACTCGGTAAATTGTCTGGGACATCGATTTTCCATTTAGTAGAGAAATGCCCAGTTACTAAAACCCAATAATTAACCTATCGAAACCCTAGTTTCTCCTAAGATGCCTTTATTATTTGGCACACTTTTACCTGATACCATTTATTGCAAGTTTAACAAATCTGAAAAATTTATACTATTACTATAATACTACTATAAATACCTGTTTGTTTTTCATATCCCAACCAACCCCATCCAGAACCCTGGATAGCAATAGTACTGGCCGCCAACTGTTTCTTTAAATTGTCAAGATTACCAAATGAATTATTTATAGCGCTGCATAGTTCAGGACTTGGTTGAGTATTACCAGGACTTAAACTTGTCCAGAAAATAGAGTGATTTACATGACCCCCTCCGTTGAATTTGATAGCTGGTGCCAAGGATATTTGAGCACTAAAATAGAGCATCTTATGTTAATAAAAATTTCTCCTTCAAAACTCATATTTGATTTAAGATTAATGACCGATGGTGCCCATTTACTTTGAGGCAGTATGCAGCCAGAGAACAATATACAGTGGTAAATTCTGAAGCTAGTAGCAAAGTGGGTGTACAAGTTGGAGTGGCTCAAGGGTCAGTTTTGGGGCCGTTGCAATACTTGTTGTACGTTCATAGTATAAAATTTATTGGACTTAAAGCAAATTATTTTATGTTTGCTGATGATACCGTTTTAGTGTATACAGGCGAAAACATTGAATTACTCGAAGCCACCATAAATAATGATCTCAAAGTATATTATGAGTGGTTATGTTATAATAAACTAAGTGTGAATGTGGAAAAGACAGTGTATATGACCATATCCCAAAAAGGCAAAAAAAATCACTACGATCCTGTAATTAAATTAAACAATAACATGTTAAAAAGAGTGTATGAATACAAATATCTTGGACTCTTAATTACAAGTAAGCTATCATGGGAGAAACACATTGAAAGTGTTATTCAAAAAATAGTCCCTTGCATAGGCGCAATAAAAAGGTGTGCACATCAATTAAACAGAAAATCTAAGTATTTACTCTATAACAGCTTTATTGAATCGCATCTCAGGTATCTAATCCCTTGTTGGGGAAATGCTAGTGAATACCTTTTAAATAAATTACAAAGAACTCAAAATAAAGCAATAAAAACAATATTCTCATTAGCGTGGTCAACTCCCAGTGAAGAACTATATCAACAACTCCCATTCTTAAACATCAGACAATTAAAATTTCTAGAACAAAGCAAATTAATACATTGTTTAAAATACGGTCTAATTAAAACAAATGTGATTATAAAAGAAACCAATAAATATCACGCGTATAAACACAAGATCAAATCTAGACATTAGGAATAATCATGCAAGAACAAAGAAGGGCCAGGACTCTCCAATTTACCGAAGTGTACAGACTTTTAATAAAATACCCAAAATTACTTTTTCGGGAAAACTAAAAAAAGTATGCCATAACCTAAAAAAGTATACTACTTATTAAAAATAGTTTATAATTTCATTTATCATTTTGTCATTCATTCAACTTTTGTTTTTCATTACTGTTTTTTTTTTTTATTAGGTGCTGCATATGCCTATTGAATTTTATTTTTTGTTACAATATTTTTTAAGATAATTATTGTTATAGTTAAAATGTAACTAAAGGCCTTGGTGCCAGTATTATGTACTGTTTTGAGGTCTGAAATAAATACATAATAAGTAAAGTAAAAAGTTCAAAAACCTAAAATGCAACTGGAGTTTAGTTTTATATCAAACTATTTGGTACTGCCTTTCCTTTCTGTAAGAGGTGCAATGCTGGACTGCAGGATCATTGATAGGCCACTGAAGGTGTGGATAATACATATATTAAATAATTATTTAAATAAATGACCTGCTAATAGAACCATTTATTATGAACTTTCCCAACCAATACCCTAGAAAAAGACAATTCCCAGAAAGGACAGTTTTTGAGACTCTGACAAACTAGTTTTTTTTTTTTTTTTGTATAAATAGTATCACACTTTCTCCAAAAATTATTTTTGTGATTTGCTTTATTTTTTGTAAATTAAGGGCTGAAAGACCTTGGTCGATAGCCTTTTAGACTTTTGTCTAATAAATATGTTTTAATAAAAAAAATGACCTGCTGACCTGATATCTCCTTTCTCTACTGCAGCTTTTAACTTATCTTCAGCTGCATTGAGATTATTGACGTAGGTTTGGTGGTGTTTGGTATGATGTAAGTTCATGATTTCACGTGATATTACTGGCTCCAACGCTGCATAATCGTATGGCAAATCGGGCAAAGTGTGTTTTGATCTTGAAGCCCTACAATAATAGAAATAAATATTTGAAAAAAGTTTAAAACAAACTAGTTATATAGAACACTTACCTGGCAACGACAGTAGCAATTGGTCTTAGAGTAAACATTTTACTTTCTTTTGATTAAAATCGACACAGTAATATTTTAAAAAAATTACGAAAGAGGTTCTAAGTTACAAGTATTATTCAATTATTTCAATTTCCAAAAAAAAAATTGACAACCGGGTCCTAGGTCAAACACAAGGACAAGGCTGAGTCACAAAATAGGCTGAGTACGTAGAGCACAGAGTAGAGTTAAAAACCCGTATCTATAAACCAACTACTATTTTCACTACGGACATGGACATATACACGCCCCGTAATATTTTTGACATGAACCATAACCTCAACTATTGGTAGAGATGTAGACGTGACGATCGTTGTAATTACAAAATATTTTAAAACGGATAAGATGGCACGAAATATATTAAAAAGTAGTGTCGAAAATGCATCTTTTAGCATTATATTCCAGGTATTATCAAAAAATTGCATTATTAAAGACTGTCATCTAATATTTTTCGATTTTTTTTAGATATTGTTCAGATGCATAACGTTTATTTTAAACGCTTTCATTATAAGAACGGTTGGACAGGATGTTTTAGGCATTATGAACGTAAGGTTGCTCTTACTTGAATCTACGATACTCTTTTTATCTAAAGAACCCCTGTTAAAGGCTTGCCTCACAAATGCCAAGTCCCACAACTGGGCACAAGTTATAAATTTAATTTGGCTCTCGTAAGTTTATTGTTTACACATTTTTTGACTTATTAAGTTTTGTTTTTATCATTTTAGTGTTCCAATATCAGGCTTTTTGGGTCTGGTACTAGTTTATATTTGGACCAATGTTTTAAGTCCTACTGATGAAATTTATTCTTCCCAATACAAACTTGGGTGTTACGCCATCGCCTTATCATGTATTATAGAGCAAGCTACACAGAGTGTTGTTTTAGTAGCTCAAAGTTTTTGCTTTGTAAGACTAAAGGTAATAGGAAATTGTTGTTGGGGAGTTTTACTGTTATTTGATAAGTGTTTTCTTTTTAGATTGTTATTGAAACTTTGTACATAGTAAGCAGAACTTTTATTTTTGTTTATTTGGTTATAAGCTATCCAAAGGGTGCAATAAACGCCTTTTCTTTAGCACAGATCCTTTCTTCAGTAATATTATGTGCTCTCTACTATGGATTTTTTGCTTGGTACATTCCACATTTAAATAAAATTAAAGAACTGGAGAATAATGACGACGATGACAATAAAAAAGATAAAAAGTATAATGCCATGTTTTCGGATATGAATGACTTTCCCTTCAGAACTGTTCTGAATTTTTTTCCAGGATTTATGTTTAATGAGGTAAAAGATTGAAATTTCTAATTCTTTATATTAGCTATTGGTAGATACCTTCCAAATTTTTACTAATAAAAATATATTTTAGGATGAAAGAATAAATAAGAATCTTCTTGTTTTAACAGTTAGTTTTGTGAAGCAATCAGTTATAAAGCAAGTATTAACAGAAGGAGAAAGATATGTAATGACTATTTCTCCAGTTTTGTCATTTAGTCAACAGTCAATGTATGATATTGTGAACAATTTGGGCAGTCTTGCTGCAAGGTATAGAATATTTCCAGTATTTTGTAAGTCCATTTTATATCATACTTTAAAATTTTAGATTTATATTTCGTCCAATAGAAGAATCGGCATATTTTTACTTTACTCAGATGATTCATAGAGATAAACCATTGAACAAACAAAAAGAGGTAGTCTTTACTTTCTAATTATTTATAATTACTTTTAACTTTTACAGTGGTCAAAAATTAAACTATAAGTACTTACTTAAAAATGTATTTTCTTGTACTTTTCTAGACTAATATTTCTGAAGCGGCTACTGTTTTAAGCCAACTTTGCAAAGTAGTAACCAGTATAGGTTTAGTGGTAGTGACATTTGGACAATCCTATAGTTATACCCTATTATATTTATATGGAGGGAACAAGCTTATAGAAAGTACTCTACCCACTACTCTTCTACAATTTCATTGTTTCGCCATAGTATTATTAGCTATAAATGGTGTAACTGAAGCCTATGTGTTTGCTACAATGAATAATAAACAATTAGACAGGTGAGGCTTTAGAAATAATGTAAAATAGAATATTATATGTATTTTAGTGGATAGTTTTGGTCTACTTCGACAAACAGTCTCCATCCTTAGAACATAGGGAGTTTTTATCAACAAATACCAAGAAGTACTGTAAATTTTTGAGATAAAACTTGTTAATCTTCATATTTTAGGTATAACTACCTAATGGTGATTTTCTCCATAACCTTCCTATTGATCTCATACATTTTTACAAATATGTTGGGGCCCGTAGGTTTTATTTTGGCAAACTGCATAAATATGGGTGCTAGAATAATACATAGCTTGTACTTTATTGGCCAAAAATATTCAACAACCAAATACAGGCCTTTAGATGGGTTGATACCCAATTTTAAATTCGTCCTTGTTTTGGTGTTATCTAGTATAGCTACAAAGCTTTCAGAGGTGAGTTTATTAATAACTAATATAAATAAATATTATCCCCTGTATTTATATATGATAAAGGGGCAGGTCCTACATAAAAATGGCTGTTGGTGCTTTTATTTTAGAATTTTTTACTGCCGAAATCAATTTTACTACATATTGGACTTGGAGCAATATTTTTTTTGTTAACCATAGCTGTGTGGGCATTAGAAAACTTAGGTGTATTAAAATCCAGTTATGAGAAGTACAAACGAAGGATTTCCTTAAAGTCAGACTGATATTTATTGTGATAAGTACGTACATTTTTTTTACAAAATAAAAATTGTTATATATTTCAATTAATTTATTAAATAAATGATCTATTATAAGAAATGTATGTTTGTACTTAATTATATATTATTTACATAATGTCTATTTGAATTAAGATCTATGTCATATCTTACCGAATTTGATATGCCTTATTTAATGTTTAATATAAAATATTACTTGCTTTGTATAAAATGTATCTTACTCTAAATTTTCTTATAAATTGCTCCTGTGATGGGTCCAGTTTTCTGAATCATACATATCTGGCTATCATTTTCTAATGCTATGATTGGCATCTTATTGTTTGGTTCTATGCGAGCAGCTTGGTTAGCTATAGCAGCTATGTAACCGGCACTATTGTTTGAAGCTTTTCCTTTTGCTGTTACAAGGAAACCAAAATATTACTTAAACTTTACATGTTCCTTTAATAAGATTCTTACCTCCTATGCATAGGCCTTGTTGATCTGCAAAAACACAACCTATGACGTCTGGAGCGTTGCATCTGAAAATAATTAGTTAGTAATAAGAAATATTTAAGGAGTTTGGTATTTACATTTCTTCCATAACACGTTCTAAATTCTTTTCCATTATACTGTTTTAAAACAGAAAATACTACCGAAAAAGATATTTTTATTTTGATATTGGTTTTGGTAGTTGATGCCATAGATAAAGGTTTATAGGGGGGAGTTGATGCTTATCCATCGACGGATCCAGATGACAATTCTAAAACTACGACAGATCAAGTTCAGTTTACGTCTCGATATTCGATTTACCAGATTCTTAAAAAGAAATATCACCATCACCGGTTCACCAATTTATTTGGGCTTTTGAGCTTTTCTTATTTTTTTGAAATGTGCACCAACGAAATTTTATAGGGTTTGTTCGACTTGTACCACGAAACGTCCTTTGGTACAGATAACAAACCCTTTATTTTTCTGTGCAGATACGAACACAGTCTCCAAACATTGAGGTTATGTCCGCTGTCATGTTTACATAATACATAACCCAACTTCTCATGTGCTCTTAAAAATTTTGAAATTTTTTTTAGGGTCATAGTTTAAAATGCCAAAGTGACTAAATATATTACAATAAAAAAAACAAGTTTATATTAAATGGCAATGGAAATATAAGATATCAATTTGACGGAGGGTCAGCTCACTTTTGTGAAAAATGTCTCTACAAGTGGATAATGCCAAAAACAACTTGATGTGGTCTGCATTTTTAGTAAGAACGTAGGTACATAGCACTAAAGAATAAAGATTATAAGCGCTTTTAGGGAGGTGGAGCTGCAGGACTGTTTGTCGATGTCGTACTGTTTCCATTAGACACATTAAAAACACGATTACAGGCCGAGCAGGGTTTCAAAACCGCTGGTGGTTTTAAAGGCATATATAAGGGATTAGGCCCTCAAATTATTGGGAGTGCTCCTCAAGGTAGGTATGTGATACAATACTAATTACTTCTCCATTTGTCATGGTTTGTGCTTATAAGTGATGCCATAAGCTATTATAAGGGCAAACTGCAAACTAGCTAGAAAATAGTAAAATAAGTTTGTTTTGTTGTACTTTGGACATCTTGCATAATAATAGTTTAGGCAACTATAAATACTGTATACTATACATATGACATCAAGTAGGTATAATATATTAAATAAATTTCATACAAAGGCAAGTGTTATTGTTTTTATTATTATGTGTTTATAAACAAATACTCAAGGCCTAAATATCCATGGTTGAAATGAAAAGTAGCATAAACCTTATTGACCTTTCACCATAAGAATGCTGTAATCTTTGTAACTTAACACCCCCCTAGATTTTATTTGTTAGGGTTGCCATAATTATATAGATTAGGTACATAAGAAATAAGGGTAATGATAAAAAGTGGCTTGAATTGTAATTTCACCCCAAAAATTCAGTATAGGTACATGTATTAAATTGTCTACTTGCTTAAATATGCTTTGTTATATGCTGTATTTTTAGCTGCCCTCTTTTTTCTAACATATGAGTCTATAAAGCATTATTCCGAACCATTAGTGCCTCCAGGAGCAATGCCACTTGTATATATGTTCGGAGCGTCTGTATCTGAAGTTGTAAGTAGTATTTTTAAAAGTATACAGAAATGAAATAAGAATCATAAAAATACAGAGCCCTTGCAACGTTTGTCTCTTATGACATGAAAAAAACTATTATTCTTAGTGGTATCTTGAGTCATCTTAGGACAGGTTGAAGGCTTCCTTGAGCTAAACAAAAGCTTAAGCCAAGGAAGTCTTCAGTACATTTGAGCTTTTCTGCATACCACCGTTAATTAATAGAAAAACTATTTTAATTTTATTTATTAATTAAAATAATTGGGGGAGTGCTAACAGGATTTATATTTAGAAATATTTATTGAAAATTTTTGAAGGGACAGGGTAAAGGAATGTTCAAATTGCAAATTTTTTTTAGAAACCCTGTTCATTTAGCTAGTAATTATATTTCCTAAGGATTTTTATTTGTAGATGGCATGTCTAGTCAGAGTTCCTATGGAAGTTGTAAAGCAAAGAAAACAAACTTCCATAGGATATAAATCTTCCTGGAAAATACTCATGGGTGCCTATAAATACGAGGGATTTTTCAAGGTATGTAGAATTGTACATAATAAGACTTGTAAGGTAAAGTCGCCACAGTGGATCTTTTCCCGTGCGTCATCACTTCACGTTATCAAAATCGTATGAATCAAATCAAAATTACGAGACGAAAATAGTCAAAACTAAGTCCAAGTTCATAAAATGGACGTGCCTGCCTACCGTTTGATGTACCTACAGAAAATCCCGAAAAATTATTATTTATTTTAAGTTTTGCCCGGCATTCTCTATTATCTAAAAGAAATTGACAAATAAATGTTAATACATTTAATACTATTTTTAAAGCTTAAAATCTAGAAAAGTTTGGTGTTTTATTGACTATTAAAATCGCAAAAGTCAAATTTTTGACATCCTTTCATTTAAGGGAGTTTAGCCACTGCCGTAAACTTTTCAAAGAACTTTCACGGTTAGAATATTTAAAATAAATAAATTAGGTATTATAAAAATCCATAAATACTTACCGCCAAGACAGATGGTGGGTATAATTAGCTCTAAAAAGAACTATTTTTAAAAAAAGGAACAGTTTTAAGGCACACAAATTTACAAAATACGAATTAGATTGGTAGATCAAAATAAGGTTGACAATGACGTTCTAAAATACAACGGTTGTCAACTAAACAAATAAAAAAAGTAATTAATTGACGTTTATAGTTTTATTCTTGTCTAGCACGTTATATTATTGCGGAATCTTGGAGACGTTCTTTTATGCTTTTATTCAAACTTGTTACTGTAATAAATAAGGATGCAGAGTTATTAACCACGTTGAGTCCTGATCGTTGATTGATGACGCACGGGCAAAGATCCACTGTGGCGACTTTATGTTTTATTTTCCTGAGAATTTGAAGTGTACCTTCCTAACAGACAGGTTTGAAATCTTGTACTAAATTTGAAAAACCTACTTAATCTCGCTAATAACTTTAATTTTTCCAGGGAATATATAGAGGATTTGGATCGACGATAATCAGAGAAATTCCTTTTTCAGTAATACAATTTCCTACTTTAGAACTTTGTAAATCATATTATAGAAGCAAATATAAAAATAATATACCTCTTGATTCCTGGGAAGTAGCTGTGTGTGGATCCATTGCAGGTACCTATACAGAGAAGGCTAAAATTATGAAAATAAATAAAATGATCAAAAAAAAAAGTCTTATTTCCTTATTGGGAACAAAATTTTTCTATTGCCTTTCTCTTTTAATATTTTTTAGGGGGTCTCTCGGCAGCTGTAACCACTCCATTAGATGTTGTTAAAACTCGAATTATGTTAGCAGATAGGAAAGTTGCCAAGAGTGGGTCTCTGACATTTGTAAAAACATTTAAGAACATTCTTAAAAAGGAAGGCATAAAAGGGTAAGTTTCACTCCTGAAATTATGTACAAATGGTTCATGGTACAGTTATAAATTGGGTTACTGTTAGCCCCTAAAGAATGCACTCATTTCTTTTGTTTTTTTAAATTTAGTGTTTTATAATTAATATTATTATCATATTGGTGTGGCTTCAGCCAGGAATTATATTTTTATGACAATACCGCTTTTTGAAGAAAATAAAAAATAAACGAAATATTGATGAGAAAATGAAATGGTGAATGCATTACTAGTGTTTGCTCTTAAATCAACGGAAAAAATATAAATTATTGTAGTAATTTTTTTTTGCTTATAAGTATGTAGTAGTAGTATAAGTATATAACAAGATTTATATTTAGGTAAAGGGGCTACAATTTAACAAGTTTTATAAAATATTTAAAATAATTTAACAATATCATCTATGAATTATTAAAAAAAAATGATCAGTCACTCTTTTGTTTTTTAAATAAAAAATTTTTTAATGTTTTTTTTTAATTTTTCAAGGAGCTCTGTAATTTAATTGAATTATTCAAGGTGTTATATTCACTTAATCCTTTATGGAAAACCGATTTATATGGTAAATGTTTTGATACCCTACTTAGACAAAAATATTTATTATACCCGGTTGAATAGTTATGATTTTCAAAATTTTGAGTAAAAAAATCTTTTAAATGAGATGGCAGTAAGTTATGTTGTATTTTAAAAATAAAAGTAGGTACAAATCAAAAGAAATATTAAATTTTTAACATTTAACCACTCGGAGCTGTCGCAATTACTCCTAAAAAGTAATTCAATTACAATTACCCATTACCCTCCGAAAAAGGCATCAATTACAATTACCAATTACTAACAGTATGATAAAAATATTTAAATTACCAATTACCCACTAAAAGTAATTGATTCCTTGATCAATTACCGCATTCGAATTACTGAGTTTAATTCAATTACTTTTATACTAATTCAATTACTTTATAGTAATGGAACTACCCTAAAAGTAATTGAATTACTCTGAATCTATAAATTATAGGCACTTTTTTGGCAAATAAATTACTCTGAGTAATTTAATTACATGTTGGTAAGTAATTGAATTACTCTGAATCTATAAATTATAGGCACTTTTTTGACAAATAAAATTTAATTACATTTTGGTAAGTAATTAAATTACTTTTTATGTAATTTAATTATTTAGAAGTAATTCAATTACTTTTTAAAATAATTGAATTACTTTTAAGTAATTCAATTACCTCAGATTTCTTAAAACCAATTACAATTACTTTATCACAATAATTGGAAAATCAATTACAATTACTATTTTCAAAAAGTAATTCAAATACAGTAATTCAATTACTAAAAAGTAATTGAACTCGATTTTTCAATTATTTTAATTCAATTACCGACAGCTCTGTAACCACTGAAGTTTCTCTAACATTAAATTTATTTTCGTATATTTATCCACATTTAAAATTATACGCATATAGCTATATTTTGCAAAACTTTGAGTCCAATGATCTGCTAGCTAAGCAGATCATTGTTTGAGTCTATTAAATACCCCATCATTTGCTGTGTATAAAATAGTTGAACAATATAAAAAATGAGGTAAAATTATAGTGTTATAATTTGTTTTTCGTGAAAATAAACTTAAATTTTGACTAATTCTTTTTAAATAATTAATTTTTTTTCCAATTTTAGATACAAGGTTTTCAAAATGTAAATCAAACTTTAATTTAGAATCTAAAATTACTCCCAAATATTTAAGAGTGTACCTATAATTTCTAATTTTTCATCATAAAAAAAAATATTTATACCTATCTGTATTATTATTATGTGATAAGGTAATACTTCATTAAAATTAAATTATTGGACAAATATAGCAAGATTTGGGCGTGGTCCAAATTTTTTGTTTTACGCCTCTGTGCTACCTGTCTGCCCAGGTTTTCCATATATTTTTTTATTGTATAACCAGTAAATGAGTTTGGTGCCCTAGAGGAATTTATGTTTTAGGTTATTTTCGGGGGTAGTACCGCGAACTTTGTGGATCTTCTTAGGTGGTTATATATTTTTCGGGACCTACGATTTTACCAAAAATACTGTATACGACTTTCTAGAAGAAAGGACTCACGATAGATGACAGTTAAACTGACCTGTAGACTGTAGAGCACCTGACCATAGTTACCTTAATAAATTTTATTTTGTTACAAAAAAAACTACTTTGTTTTTAGTAAAATGTATTAAGATGCGTATTAAAAATACTCCTCATATTATTTATTTATAAACAAACTAAATACAATGTAAAAAACTAAAGATAGGTTTTGTTCCTGACGTCTAGCAGTCGCTCTTGCGCTATGTATTGTAATTGACGTCCAAAGCAATCTTTAATTGCTTCTATTTTAATCCAGAGGATTACAAAAATCATTGTCTGTGAACTGTGGGTCTTTTGATGATATTAGCTTACGCTTAAGAGCATTATCTTTCAAATTTGATTTATTTATTTAATACAAACAGTACATCACAGAGAATACCTCCAAAGAGTACAATAACACAAATACGTAGGTATACATCAATAATAAAGTTCATTATTAACGTAATTTTTAAACCTTGTAAAGTTCCGATGTCTAAAAATGTCAACATTCATTCATGCAAGTTCCCTATGTTAGGGACAAGCGCGTTCAGGGCATCGCCCCCCCCCCCAACTTCTGCGATCCGTCAAAACGCTATTTTGGCGTAAAAGACAAGCTGACAATAGTAAGTTACGTTACAAGACCGGAAAGTAGTGTTTTTCAGGTCGAGACAAGCATTTCCAGGGCGAGCCGTAGCAGAGCCCTGGAAGCTTGGAGAGACCTGCACAAGTGCACAACACTAATTTTCGGTTGCGTGACGTACAATATTTTTTTTAAGACCGAAACTTCGATACTTACATTAAATTATTTTATACTAGCATGTATCCGGCATGCGTTGCAACCTGCTGGTATAAATACAAACCCGATATATTAGTACCCGGCATGCCACTTTCTGAAATTGCACCCGTGCGAAGCCGGGGCGGGTCGCTAATTATACATAAAAACCTTCCTCTTGAATCACTCTATCTATTACAAAAAACCGCTTCAAAATCCGTTGCGTAGTTTTAAAGATTTAAGCATATATAGCTGGTAGGGACGGACAGACAGCGACAGCGACTTTGTTTTATACTATGTTAAGAATATACATAAAAACCTTCCTCTTGAATCACTCTATCTATTAAAAAAAACCGCTTCAAAATCCGTTGCGTAGTTTTAAAGATTTAAGCATATATAGCTGGTAGGGACGGACAGACAGCGACAGCGACTTTGTTTTATACTATGTTAAGAATATACATAAAAACCTTCCTCTTGAATCACTCTATCTATTAAAAAAAACCGCTTCAAAATCCGTTGCGTAGTTTTAAAGATTTAAGCATATATAGCTGGTAGGGACGGACAGACAGCGACAGCGACTTTGTTTTATACTATGTTAAGAATATACATAAAAACCTTCCTCTTGAATCACTCTATCTATTAAAAAAAACCGCTTCAAAATCCGTTGCGTAGTTTTAAAGATTTAAGCATATATAGCTGGTAGGGACGGACAGACAGCGACAGCGACTTTGTTTTATACTATGTTAAGATTATTTTTAAATGCGTCGTATGACTTCTCGTAACGGGCTTTTGATTTTACTGGCAATATATCGTAAGTCGCTTTCCTTGCTGCTTCCAAAATTTCTTCTGAAATCTCATTTTCCGTGTCGGATAATTCGAAATCTGAATTCATATTGTTAAATTTGCGAACTCGGAAAAGATTTTTCCGGTCTCTAATGTCACTTTTCCGGTCTTGCGATCGGAAAAACGTTATTTTCTAGACGAAAAATTGTCCAGAAAGTGTAAATTTTCTGGTCGGTTTTAAAAAAAAATCTTTTCCGGTCTTGCGATCGGAAAAAGGTTATTTTCTAGACGAAAAATTGTCCAGAGAGTGTATATTTTCTGGTCGGTTTTAAAAAAACATCATTTCTAGATGGGATGGGTTAAAAATGATATCATATTAATTTAATTGTCATCTGAACGCGTCGACAACACTAGACGTCAAAAACAAAAAATACGGCATACACATAATAAATACATAAAAAATATAAGGTATAGTAGTATGGAAAAATATGATGTCATAAGAAGTACAAATAAATAGAGGTAAGGGAATATGGCAAAAATTTGCCGCGCCGGTAAAATTTGTATTAGCAGAGTACCGAAAACTTCCTGGGTATTGATTCTGCATCTCCGATAACCGACGATATAGATTTTTACATATGTCAACTGACTTCTGTATACCTTGCGGCAAATAAAAGGTCAAATTCGTCCAATTTTTTCAAATAAAATCTTGACTTTTGCATATATTTTATGATGTGCCTAGAATTTAATTCTAAACAACTTTTTCTAATACATTTTTTAATTTGCCGGTAGGTAATAATCAAATAATTTATAACTGCTCCTTGGTTTTATTTCATTTTCAAATTTATTTTGGTCAATTGACCAAAATTAATTTGACCAGTCAATTCCCCAACTCTATTGGACATGCAGAACCGATGCGCCAAAAAAGTTTTTTGTGGTGTATGTTGCTTATAATTTTGTTTTCTGTATGTTGAGTACTTTGTGCCGCGTGTGTGGCTAAAAGTTTACAATTTTACAAAGTAATTTTATACAATTTAGTATATTCTGCCTTGTCGCATGATGTAATCATCATTACAAAGAAAAGGTTAAAGCCCCATTTAACAGAAGAAATAACGATTTAAAAAAAAATCATATTATAAGTTCACCACTCACTAAAAATTGATGATTTTGTTAGGAACGATACATTTTGGTGCGAAGATTACGAGTCTGAAAATGATTTTCGGCAAAGTTTTTAAAATATTTCTTCATAACATGCAGTTAGGTTTTTGATGCAAAAGTCGCATTTATATATTTCTGGCACAAAAATTAAGAATAAATTAGTAAAACGGGTCATTCCATTCAGTTTGGTACTTGTTCCCCCTGATTTTCCTTCTTTGGGGTTAAAACAACCAAAGTACATAAATTATAACCTTTGGTTCCTCAAACACAACAATTGGCATAGTAGGCTATGACAAACTAAAAACAAATGAATCCTAAATGTCAAAATATGTAAGGAATTTAATTTAATACGTACGGGTTTTAAAATAAATATATTAAGTGAAAAACCAGTAAAATGTGCTATTTTTTTGTAATTTTAATGTGGAAAAAGTGTCAATGTCCTTGTGTAACAAAAAACGAGTGATTTATTTGCAATAAAGAAGAAAAATTTGGAAAATTTCGCGGCGGTGACATAACCTATTAAAAACCAGTACTTTGAGAAGAAATATCTCAAAAACTAGGCGTTTCTGGCGGTAATTGTTTTCAGATTTGGAATCTTCGCCCCAAAATTCATCATTCCTGAAAAAATCATCAATTTTGACAGGGTAAGCGTTTAATAGATATTTACCCTATTCATTTCATACTTCCTACACTTTATATAATAAATAAATTTTATTTTCAATATATTTTTAGGTAGAAAATAAACATAGGTATATTTTATCACTTTTATACAGTATAAAACTAGAACTATCTTTTTCAAATTCTGTTTTAATAGAATATAATTAACCTATTTCAATGTGCAAGTGACTAGACGCAAGAAAAAAATACTTGTCCTCGTTGCTGAAGTAGAAATAGGTCAAATTCTATTATATCCGAATTTGACTATGTATACATAACAAAGTACAAAACTAACACTACTTTTTAGTACAACATTATTTGACATCCACTCTTATTATGTTCTATAACTTCTAACTTTAGCAAACCTACAGTTTCTTTAAGCTGATTTACAACTGAACCCAATTCTGAATTTTCGCTTTTCAACAGTTTCACCTTGTCTTCAAGTTTGGATATCCTTTCTAGCTTTCTAGAACGGCATTTTGAGGCGGCCAGTCTACATAACAAAAAATAATTTCATTTATAAATAACCTAACTTTCGTCATTGAATATCAAGCTATTGATATTCAAAGCTTTCGTAAATAGAAAAAGGATAGGTAGGTAGGTAGGAACAATGACAAAGAAAATTTTATATGATTTCTCATTTTTCTTACCTATTTCTCTGCCGCTTCCTCTCCAATTTCATTCTTTCCTGATACTCCATATTAACAGGTGACATGGGTGGGCTATTGCTAATATTGGGCACAATCTGGGGTTCTTCCTTGATGTGCGATAAGTAGGGGCTATCATAAGTGGTACTGGCGTTACTGTCGGACTCTTGTGAATTGGAGTTATGAAGGTTGCTCAGGGCTTCCACAAAACCGCCGGCGAATCTTTCTTGTTCTGCGGTCACATTCTTGGGGAAGGGAAACGATGGAGTTGGGGTATTTGGTAATGGATTATCTAAAAAATGATATATTGTTACATTTTTAGACCTAGGAATTACATATTCCCTGTATATATTTTGGCAAATAACTCCTTAACCATGTGCAATAAAAAAAAAAACATGAAAAAGACAACAGTTTTGGAAAAGAACAAGGAAGGATTTTCTTAAGCCCTACTATTAAAAAGTTGTGTCTGCTGAAACGAAAAATTGCATTTAAATTAAAATAATTTAACAAACATTCACAAAAATATGAGAGTAAATAATATTCCTTACCTAATATCATGTTTTCCAACTCAGGAGTATCAACTTTTAATTTCATCAAATCAGGAGAAGAAAGGACATCTCCTAAACCTCCCGCTTCTCCCGTCGACAATGGAAAAGCCAGGTTTTTCTTGGCTTGATTAAAGTCTAATGTAAGGTTCCGTTTCATGTTGGACACATTGGGTCGGTTGCCTTCGTTAAATTGACTCATTTTAAAGTGTTAGTTGTTCTTGTATAGCTCGAATCCTAACCAAGACCAAAGGTTAAAGAATAGGTAGACTGGAAGTACAACTAGTGCTAAAAGGAAGTAATAGGTGGAGTCAGATATTTCCATATAATCTAAAAAAAAAGTGTGGATTAAGGACAATATACTATATAAAACAAATAAATGTGCGCATGAAGGCACTTAAACCATGGTGCCAGTCAAAGAAGTAAGTATTTTTTTAAGGACTTAGTAGTAAATGCTACTAAAACAGGACAAGGCCTATAAAAGCAAAGTATTCTAGCTAAATTGATAAAGCCAAGATATGCAGAACATAGTTTTAGACCTTTGGCAAAATGAATATAAATACACAGTTACAGACACAATAAAAGTTACCAGAAAACAAAGAACTAATTGTTATTTTATTGAAGGACATTTCCTATTATTATTTGACCTCACTAGCTTAAAAACTAATTATTAGGTAATTTAATGGACTTACCTCTATATAAACATTATATTATCCTTTACCACTCAAGTGACTCAAACTCTTACGGAAACTGAACAAAAATTTGTAGTAATATTGTAGTTTTATTCAATGAAAGGAAGAAAAACCTGCCTATTCTTGGAACTTTAAATAATACTAAAAATGGCTAATGACGTTTTAACTGACAGAAGGCTATCTATGAGTCATAGGAAAATTTAGTACGTTCGGTATAGGGTGTCCGTAAATCTATTTTATGAGGTAACTTGGTAGCCTATAGTTGAATTCACATAAACTTTTAACGCCGTGACATTTCAGTTCTGTCATACTTGTCAAATACTGCAGCAACTCATAAAATATAAATTTCTAATGGCTAAATTTAATTAGTATAATTGTACTGCACACAAAGTATGTCTATCTTGTATTATTTTATACGATTAAAAATAGATAGAAATAAAAAGAGTTGGCCGAACAAATCCAGAAAAGAAAAAGAAAAAACACTGAGCAATCTCAGCTGTATAAGAAATTTAGTAAGTTGGTGAAATCTAAAGTCACTAGACAATGACAAGTCTTGACATTTGGCATTAAAACTTTATGTGAATTTAACTATATACTTAGGAACTTGAATATTTTTCTTCTACTGTTTAACCAGCCGGACAAAAATTTACTCTAGTTAAGTATTCAAAATTTTAGTTCACAACTTCAGTTACTTTCAGCCTCGGACTGGCTATATAGCCGAGGTGGCGTTTGCCAGCCGGGCCCCAGCCACGATGCCGTGCCCCAGCCAGATGCGGGCCCTTACGGGTCTGACCTGCTTCTTGCGGCACTTGCCGCAAGCCAGACGGCACGAGCTACGCAATTAAATCTCCGACGCGCGCTCCCTGCTGCCGGCGTCGTATTCCATTGTTTATTCATTCGGTTTATATTTCCGCCCGTCGATACTCTAGTTAGTGCAAATTCATAATATTAGGTGTTTTTTTGTAATACATGTATTGTGTATTGTTCACGCAAGTGACTTGTGAAAGAAGATTTTCAGCGTTGAAGCGCATTAAAACAATACTTCGTTCTCTACTGGGGCAAGAACTGTTGGATTCGTTGATTATATTAAACACAAAATCGGATCTAATCAAGGATGACGAGAACAGCAGCTTTTACGATCGAGTTATTAACAGCTTCGCTGAAAGTTCCCCTCTTTTAAAAAAAATGTTGATTGGCTAGCTTCATATTTGTTATATTATTGGAATACAATAAACCTATATTAATATATCGTTGATAATTATTTAGAATATATGAGAATTAATAGCTTAAATATTTCATTATTTTCCTATAGTATCCTATCTACCATTATCCAGTCTCGGGCCCTGGGCTTGTGGGGAGCCACCCGCAGTGCCGTCTTTACGTATGGGCCCTATACGGCTGACAAAATTTCTTAAAAAGGCTTATTTCTTGAACGACACAAACTTTTCAGGGTTCACTAACAAAGTCCATTTAGGAGGTGTAAATGTAAAATGGGAATTAACACTAATTTGACTAAAATGTTTATTTAAAAAATCATAAAAAAAAGTAATCATTTAAAATTTTTGAGTTTTCAAAAATCTCCTAACAGGGGCATTGGCGTATTTAGGATTCGCCCTCTCCCTTCCTCGGCTCAATAGAAATGAGAAAACTTAAAATTAAATTATTCATCTTTCATTCATTTGCAATAATTCACAACATGAATCAATAGTTCAAATTTATTACATCGACAGAAATACTACCCAACTTAAAAAAAATATTTAAAATAAAAATATTGGCGTTTATATTTAGAAATTTCTTAATTTCTATGTTTTCTCGGGTTGGGCTATCGAAAAGTAAATTTCTAGATTTTAATAGTCCAAAAAAAAGGGCGTGGCACCTAAAAAAAATTTGCCTGCGGCGCTTTCTTTAAGAAAGAAAGATGGTAGAGGGGCCCCCATACCTAAAGACTGCCCTGGCCACCCGGGCCCAGTCCGACCCTGGTTACTTTAAACCATAAACATTTAAGATAAATGTCTATATATTATGCTTTAAACCCAAATAAATATCAATGGTTATTAAATTTTATGATTAAGCCACATACTTTTTAAGAACCTACTCAGACTAGAAACCATTACTTCATAAACTAACGTTGCTTGTTTGAAGGGTACTAAGATAAGGTCTCTAATTTTTTTCTAGTTTTATTTAGATTATTGAAATGATTCAGTATTGTTCGAAAAAAAATCGGGAGAGTTATAACGAACGAACATTTCAGGTCTTCTGGATAAACATTGACGATGACGTTATCCTTTACAAGGTTGTCTTTCCTTTCACTAGAGCGACGTTGCTGATGTAGACAATTTTCCTTATACTTTGGGAAAACTGAAGTTAGGCACAAGGGTTTTGAATCAAAAACCTTAAAGAAATAAAGGAGGAAGAGTTTGACATATCAGCTGATTGTCAGAATTTTCTTTGATTGTCAATTTAAAAATTCCCAGTAAAATTTTTTGTTTTGTCATCATTCCCCTCATTTCACCAGAACATTCAAGAATATTTAATTCAGATAAATAGAAGACAACTTTCCCCGTTCTCACAGTTTAATAGTTTTTGTATACAGACCTTGATGGTTTTTAAAACAGTGCTTTACACAAATTATTGGTGATATTTACGTTAGAACATGGAGTTGCCTCATCTAGGAAATCATTGCTCAAAATCAGACTGCAAAAAGCTAGACTTTCTACCCATAAAATGTGACGCCTGCAAGTTACTTTTCTGTGATGAACATTTTCGGTACACGACTCACAACTGCCCAAATGCCTACCAAAAAGACAACCAGGTACCTGTTTGTCCTTTGTGTAACATTCCCATTCCGGTACAAAAAGGTCTTCATCCAGACTATGTTGTTGGTGCCCATATAGACTCTGATTGCCAAAGTGATCCTGCTAAATCTAGAAGAAAAGTATTCACAAATAAGTGTTCATTTAAGAGATGTAAAACGAAGGAAGTGATACCAGTGATCTGTAACGAGTGTTCATTGAATTTTTGCCTGAAGCATAGGCATGTTTCTGACCACAACTGCGAAGGACGAGGGGCTAAACGGAGATGGATTTTTGAGGCACAACAAAGTATTTCACAAACTTTTCAGGGTGCATTAAGTGAAGATGAAGCTTTAGCAAGAGCTTTGGCACTATCAATGCAAGATGGTACCCCCAACAGTAAAACTCAAGAGGAATTAGACTTAGCTTTGGCTAGACAACTTCAGGCGTCAGAGTCACAAGAAACCACTGCTGCACGAAGTACAAGAGGTGATAGGTGTAATGTTTCATAATGGAATTTAAAAAAATGGTTCACAATTTATATCTTATAGGCCTTATAATAAATATTTTACACTATATGTATGGATTAAAGTAAAGCATTAAAAAAGTTTAAAATCTCATTTAAGATACCTAGTTCAAGTAAATTTATATTTTCTATCACTTTATTGTAAGTTTCACATAAAAAGTGTTATGGAGTTTTGGAAATGTATACATTTAAGACTTGTGTATTGTTTTTTAAAGTTTTATATAATTTAAATGTTTGTAAAACCTAGATAGTACTTAGTCATTCTTTTACTGACCAAAACTTTGAAGTTGGATTTAAGCTTAAGGGTTAATTTATTATAAAATGTTTAAAATATTTGTACACAATGCAGAATATATAGTTTATTTTAAAGTTAAGCAGTGTATTACCCTAATAGCTATCAAATTATTGTATATAAAAATAATTAGGTATGCTGCTATATATGCACTGTACAAACATAATTTTATTGTACATCAATACTCTGTTAATAAAAAATACAGCTGCTTAGAATGTATTATGTGTATTTAAGTAAAAAAAATCATTTTATACAAAAGTTTTATCAGTGGTCTGAAATTGAAACGGCAACATTAGTTGTAAACTGGAGACTAAAATGTCGTCCTGTCCTGGTTTTGCTATATAGATGTCCACATTATCGAATTCACTCATGAATTGTCTGCATGCTCCACAGGGTGTGGTAAAGAATTTCTCTTGTTGAGCCACGACAGCCACCGCTTTAAATTTTAATATTCCTTTGCTGATGGCTTTGCTATAGGCGCATCTAAAAAAGACACATACGTAATTTGCTTAGTAAAAAATTGGAAGGAGATGTATTACCTTTCTGCACAAATTCCAACTGTAAATGAACTATTTTCAATATTACAACCTGAAAACACTGTACCATCCAAGCACAAAACAGCTGCACCTACTTTAAATTTGCTGTAAGGGCAGTAGGCATATTCTCTAGCCTCTGTAGCTTCTCTAATAATATTCTGGATGTTTTCATCTAAAAGAATTTTTTTTAATTTTATTTGGCGCCATTTTTTAATAATTTTGAAAGGTTATGTTTAAAATATTGACCCAATCATGACACTTCTAAACGACTATGGAACAAAGAATTTGTTTTTAAAAAATTATTATTTGCTTTGTGCTTTTATCTGCACTTTCAGTTTGTATGAATCAAAACAGTAGAATATTATTACATAACCCTTTATGGTGCATGATAAGAGAAATTATACAAAAACTAATTTTAACTTAACTGTTGTATTATCAGAGAATTATTATAGTTTTGAATTTTTAGATGCATTTTAAAACTTGCCTAGTGTCTTTAGTTTTTGAATATTGTCTGAATTGTTGGAACAATTTTTTTTTGACATAATGTTGCTTTTCACTTGAATTTTACTCATTTCTTGGTAAAAATCAATAAGCTAGCTAGATTAACTGTATAGGAATAATTAAAATATATTAGCGATATTTATGTCTTTATTAACCAGATAATATTTGATAAGATCGATAGCATTGTTTTAATAACAATATTATTAATTTTGCATGTTTTTAATCCCTTTAATCCTCATAAAGGTACTAGGTAATTTACCTCAATTATATTAGATATGATTTTCTCTAGCAATTAAAAATAGGTACTGATAATATGTGGTAAAAAATTATTGGTGATACATTTTTTTTTATAAATAAGAGGTACTTGGATAATACCAATTATACCATGTTCTAGAAAATAACCGAAATAGACTTCTAAAGATGATATTTTTTGGGGCAAGGTCGAACAGCAAGTTTGGGGGCATAGGCAACCAGATAAACGGAAAATTTCTACCAGTCGAAGTCGATGGATAATTTCAAGGACGTCACTAGTGTTGGGAAAAACCGATGATTTTAATAATCGAGTAGTCACTACTCGAGCGATTTCAATAATCGAGCGATCGCTCGAGCGATTTATCACTCGAGCGATTTATCACTCGAAATTTCGGTTCAAGTATCAAGTAGTGAATGAATTCAATGAATAGCGCATTGAGCGAGTGGTTGATCGCTTGCCGCTCGATTCGATTCGATAGCGAATGACGCCGAGGGCAAGCGATCACCACCGATTGCTTTTTGAAGGCCAGGCCAGGCGTCGCAGATGTTTACGTTTACAGGTGATTCTATTTAACGAAACGCATGTCGCGATAGCGCCTTCTCTTTTATGTTTATGTGCCGTTAACAAAGACGTATGTCGTGTGAGACTTCGGAGCATTAACTTGAAAGCCGTCAAGCGACGATGGCCGAGCGGATATCGAATGAACGAACTTTCGCTCAGTGGTTAGTGCTTGACTGCTTGTTAAGCGACGATTTTCGCTTGAAATTATAACTCGAGTAGTCGTGTCAATAACCGAGTGATGTCGGTTATTTCAATAATCGAGTACTCGAGCGGTTTTTCACTCGAGCGATCCCAACACTAGACGTCACTGTCAGTTCCGTAATTTTTGCTGTGAGTGAGTGTGTGGATTTTTGCTAACTGGATAAAAAATTGATAAACTATCACGAGCACCCACATTTATTTGTTTGTATTTGTGTCACAGCGCAATGTTGAATTCCGATCACTAGTTTTTTTTATTCGATTACATCGGCGAACATTAATATAGGAAAAAAAAACAAGGTGGATAATTTCTTACAAAATATGCAGCACAAACGACTGGTTACCTTAGGGCTTCTTTTTCTAAGTTGTTTTAGCGAAGTGTATGTATTTCCCTCAGCCTCGTTCAAGACGGAATGCCCCAGGATTTATCCAAAACTTTTTAAGGGATATGTTCCGAGGGGTAATATATCTGCAGGTAAGTTTTATCATAAAGGTACTTTGTATGGTCATATTATTATACAGGTATGGCAGACAACTGATAATTTGGATGGACTTCTGGATATCTTGAATTACTTGAATAACATCATTACGTTCTTAACAAAGTCACTGGTGACATTAAAATAATTTGTTACTTACTCAATTCATCACATGTGCACCTATCGCCTGCCCGACCTATCCTAAAATATTGAGCTGTTATAAATAATTCTTAAGTTGTATATTCCACAAAAGATATTTTATATGATATTAGAAAAATCCTTATCTCGACATTATCAGTTTTTTTTTTTTATATTTAGGTGTTTTTGAAGCAATAACTGAAATAAATAATTTGAAACCATGTGTGCTTAAGTGTTGCACAAAAAGCAGTTGTCATGTTGCCTTCATGACTGATGATAAATGTTACCATGTTAACTGTAAAAGTAATGAGTTATGCATACCTACCCTGAATTTAAATCCGGCAACTGTCGACCATGTGGCCATGGTTTTGGTAAAGCCTACTGATGAGGATAATTGGGAAGATGTTCTAGCTCCCCAAGGTACAAATTACTTTAATACTAAATCAAAAATCAAAGAACCATACAAATAGGAAATGAAGTATGAAAAATAGGGGATTTTTTAACTGAAATGTTAAGACTATAGTAAGATTCAGAAAGCTTTGTGGAAGTTGAAGTAAATTTCCCTTTGAAATTTTTGTAAAGCATTTCATTTTTGAGATACCTATTTGTTTAAGTAGCTGTAATGTTTATAAACATACTTACCTACACTAATACATTTTTTTAGAGTTTTCTAATTCTCAGTTAGACAGGGAAATGTATAATATACTTAGTGACAGAACTCGATTTGAAAATGCTTACAAAACATTAGAAAAAGATGTTTTATTTGATGACAGCTTTTATGAAATGAGTTGCGAAGTTGGGGTTGACAATTCCTGTAATTTGCCAAATGAAATTTGCGTGCAGAACCACGAGAGGTCCAGAAGTGGTAAGTAAAAAATGCTGTCAATCGTTTATGAGCCTTGTTAAGTTCTAATTTAGAATAATCTATGAACCAAATATAAATCTATTAAAAAAAATACCTATTTTTAAAATGTTATTATTAAGCATGCAAGCAAGATACTTAAAAAAAATATATTTAGTAATGTTTTTTTTAATAACCTAATATAACAATTTCTCTAATTTAAATATATTATTTAAGTATACATTAAACTTTACAATTTTTTAGGTACCTACTATATTTAATAAATATTGTCATTTATTGTTTATATTTCCTGTTTTGTAATGCAATGTTCCTTGGAAATGATTTAATCGGGGATTTAATTAAAAAAAAAGTTGCAAGTCCTCATAATTCCAATAAACTTTAGTGTTAAAAGAAGTTAATTTTGATAGGAATCTGTCAGTGTAAGCCAGGTTATATGCGTCAGCCAGACGAAGGCATCTGTATTCCTGTTGATTTAAAAGACATTGGTTTACCTGACATAATAACCGAGAGGATACTTGATTTGGCAGTTAACAAATCAGCTCCTGTCACTAGGAAGCACTTGACAGTGATAGCTGAATCCAATTCAGTAAGTATTGGCTATTTAGTGTAGTGTAAGTAATAGGATGTCTGTTGGCAGTCTTAGAAGCTCTTTGGGCTGCCAGCTAATTAGAAAAATTCGCAGAATTATTGCCATTATTAGTAGTTTAAGGTTAGAAAATGTTAGCTTTTGTTAAAATTTTGACATTGTCATGACTTTTGTATTGATCATTCCAGAACACCTGACTTTGACAGGTCCGCCATGTTTTCTGGAGGGCACATTATTTATATTATTGTTTCGATAGCTCCTCCAAACTAATAATTTTTTAGGTTAAGTTACCAACAAATGAAGTGACCTTAATAGCAAACACTTCGCCTGAAGAAGATCCACAGGACAAGTATCAATATGAATGGACTTCGTTACACCAACCTGAAAGTAGTACTGCAGTGAAGCATCAGAATGAGAATCAGTTACACCTGGAAAAACTTTCTGAGGGCTTATATGAATTTAAGGTAAGAGTTTTGATTTGTATATACAGTGTGTGTATAAAGTCTGGAAACGGCTTAATAACATCACAATTTACCGGCCGATTTAAACCAAATTTGGTATAGTTGTGTAAGAGGATCTAACGTACCGAATGACGATATTGGCGTTGTTGCCAGCTTTTTAGTTTGTCTGGAATTCGAACGAATTTTATATTTTTAAATATAACACCTAGTATATTTTTACATTTTTAAATTCCACATAAAATTATAATTATTTTTTACTAAATTCATTATTAGTCTATACTTCATAGTTTCCGAGATATTGACTCTCGAAAAGTGACATTTTTGAACTTTGACAGCTTATAACTTTCTAACAGTACGTCTTAGAGCAAAACGGCTTACATGTCCCTATCTTCAATTTTTATTATCTTCCCAAAAAAATCAACTTCCGGTTAAACCGGATGTAACTCGAAAGCAGGAAATATAGTTGTTCCGGTTTAACTGGAAGTTGATTTTTTTGGGAAGATAATAAAAATTGAAGATAGGGACATGTAAGCCGTTTTGCTCTAAGACGTACTGTTAGAAGGTTATAAGCTGTCAAAGTTCAAAAATGTCACTTTTCGAGAGTCAATATCTCGGAAACTATGAAGTATAGACTAATAATGCATTTAATAAAAAATAATTATAATTTTATGTGGAATTTAAAAATGTAAAAATATATTGGGTGTTATATTTAAAAATATAAAATTCGTTCGAATTCCAGACAAACTAAAAAGCTGGCAACAACGCCAATATCGTCATTCGGTGCGTTAGATCCTTTTACACAACTGTACCAAATTTGGTTTAAATCGGCCAGTAAATTGTGTTGTTATTAAGCCGTTTCCAGACTTTATACACACACTGTATACCTATTTACCTATATTATTTAAACTCGCGAATTCTGATATAACGCCCCGCGCCCCGTAGCGGTAGAATTAGGAACTTAAAAAAATTATTTCCAGTGATTATTTTGGTCATTTTTTACCCCAAAGTCTTAGTTTTTATGATTTTGAACCCTTAGTGAACCACCCTGTATAATATTCTAAACAATGGCATAATTATTATTAGGTACTTCAAAAAGTTATATATTTTATAATATTTTCACATTTGCTAACTTTTTCAAATTTAATTATTTGGATTCGCATATATTATAACGTACCTCATATTTTCGGTGATTTGAACTATTTCTAGCGGTGCGGTCAATATATTTTATATTGGGTAAATATTATGCCTAAAGATTTTTTTTGAACTTTTAACAACTAATGAGTGGGTCAAAGTAATAGGCTGGCTTTATTATTACCTAATCATTGCATTTTTTCTATATGTACAGGGTCTTTGATTATATTTACGTGGCTTCTGGAGTCTTTGTTTTTGAAGATAGAAAAAAATGTTTTATATAAAAATTGTAGTTTGTCTTTTATGTTATCTTTTGAAATTATCATTAAAAAAATATCGCCTTTGAAAAATGGGAAAATATAGGCAATTTCAATTTTTTTAAATAGAACACCCTGTATATTATGCATTACAATGAAAGATATTTTCTTTTCTGATTTCAAATATATATATATATATATATATTGATGCTATTTGGGTGAACCATTTTTGAGATATTTTAGCTTAAACTATAAATAAATTGCAAATAAATTTCATATTTTGTATCAAGAAAGCCATGGAAACAATAAAATTGTTATGTTTTATAAATTTATAACTTAGGTATTTTCCGAGGGGCGGCTCACTCACCAAAATTTGTACATCGATTTCGGAAATCGCAGGGATTTCCACAGGATTTCGGGATTTCGGATAGGATTTCGGGATTTCGGAAGGATTTCAGATAGGATTTCGGGATTTCGGATAGAATTTCGGGATTTCGAAAGGATTTCGGATTGGATTTCAGGATTTCGAATCGATTTCCAATGGATTTCGGGATTTCGGAAGGATTTCGAGGTTCAATATGGCATGAAGGACATAAAAGTACTTTCATATTTTAACCCTGGATTAAGTAAATGTCAGGCCTGCATGTTCCGAGACGATGACGTCAGCTGCAGAGTCAAATTTTGACATTTTTTCTAAAACATGTGTTTCCTTTTTCCAAAAAGATAATTGGAGAAATATAAAAAAAAATTTTGTTTTCTAAATAATACTAAAGAAAATATTTGTTTTAAACCTTCACTCTCGCCTTCACTACTCTACAAATAAGCTTTATTCTAGTGATTTTGATTTTTGAATGTCAAACATTCATTCTGAAAAAGTTAATGTAAGATACCTACATTATTACAGTATATCGTGAGATTAAACCTTCTCCAAAAAAATCCGCCGCCCTGAAACTTTGACAGATTTTTACGTAAGTATATTTTTTATTTTACATAATATAATATAATTAAGATTTGTGTTCTACGACCCAAAATTAGAGTTGTGCAAAATTAAAAAATAAAGCAGACACGGCAATATCTACAGTTATCAATAGTAAATCACCAAAATTCATTTTTGGGACAAGATTTTTTTTTGTTAATACAATACTTACTTTTTTTACACATGTGATGTGGAAGTAAAAAATCTAAAAACATTTTTAGTTCAGTACACATGGCAGGAATTTTATGAATTAAATCGTAAGAGGAAATAATGTAGTAGTAGTAGTAAAAATATTTATTTAGCACGTGGCTACATGATACATTTTAAGTTTATACCCTTTTTTAAATTTATTTTTTGAATTAAATGACCTTTTGAAACTTTATTTGTCCTGTTGAGTTAATAAGAAAGATTTTAAACTTTTTTTAAAAGATTTTAAACTTTTTTGATTTTTAATTGACTTGTTTAATTTATTAAATTCAATAAGACCCTTATGAAAAACTGATTTATATGCAATATTTTTTGAAAAATTATTAAGAAAAAAATTATTGTTATTTCGTGTTAAATAATTATGTTAATCACTATTTAGAACAGTCAATTGCTTTAAATGTGGCGGTAACAAATCATTTTCAATTTTAAAAATAAATATTAGAACCAAAAATAATACTAAACTTTTTACATTTTACCATTCTAATTTTTTTAACATCACATTAATTTTTATATATCTATCCATATTAAGTAAAATTCGCATTGCTTTATTTTGTAAAATTTGTAATCTATTTATTACACCTTCATCCGCCATAAACAAAATTGTAGAACAATAAAGAAAATGTGGTAAAATTAAAGTATTGTATACAATTTTTTTTGAATAAAATTTTAAATTTAAACTTATTCTTTTAAAATAACTAATTTTTTCCGCAATTTTGTAAATTAAATTTTCGAATTGTAAATTATGTAGGTTGGTTTAACCGACAGTTTAACCGAGACTAAGACACTTTATTATTATATATCTGATTTACACTTACTTACACGACTATTATCACCACCAAACAATATATATTTCGTAGAGGAAACTTAAAAATTCTTTAAAAACAATCACCTGTCCTGTAAACCACAGAAAATACGTTATAATACTAACCGCCTCAACCGCGTGATGCAATTACGCGGTTGCCAATTTGAATTTTTGAATGTATCCCGTTCCGCATTCCGTGCTTTTAGTAATAATCCTACCGGCGTCTACCGCGATTATTTTTATTCTCTTCAAAAGTTCTCACAAAAAAAAATCGTATATTCAATAAGAAGTAATTTTATATTCAATAAAATGGATATTAATTACCAAGGATGTAACAAAAATTTAATAAATCATTTTTATATTATCGCAAGAAAAAAAGAAAAAACCGGCAACAGTGTCCATTTTGTTTAAGAATCTCGACGCGACCACTAATGATTTCGCAAAATCCATTTAGATTGTGGATATTATTTCGGGATTTCGGAAGGATTTCGGGATTTCGGAATGATTTCGGATAGGATTTCGGGATTTCGAATCGATTTCCAATGGATTTCGGGATTTCGAAATGATTTCCAGAGATTTCGAAAGGATTTCACGGGATTTCGGAAGAAAACGTACATCGATTTCGGGAGTGAGCCGCCCCTCGGTATTTTCTACATATATCCTCCTTGATTTTGGATACATTTTAACAAGTTTCCCTTCATTTTAGAATTAACAGAAGCGGAAATAGATAGTTATAAAGTTAATCTTTATAATTATTCTTATTAGTTAAAATGATAAACTTCAAAAATATCGAGACGTCAAATTTATCAAACATACAACATAACAATTTTATTGTTTTCATGGCTTTCTTGATACAAAATATGAAATTTATTTGCAATTTACTTATAGTTTAAGCTAAAATATCTCAAAAATGGTTCACCCAAATAGCATCAATATATATATACTTGAAATCAGAAAAAAAAGATCTTTCATTGTAACGCATAATATACAGGGTGTTCCATTTAAAAAAATTGAAATTGCCTATATTTTCCCATTTTTTAAAAGCGATATTTTTTTAATGATAATTTCAAAAGATAACATAAAAGACAAACTACAATTTTTATATAAAACATTTTTTTCTATCTTCAAAAACAAAGACTCCAGAAGCCACGTAAATATAATCAAAGACCCTGTACACTCCGTTAGTGTTCTTGAATATATTACTTTTTAAAATTTATAATTTTTGAAAATTCTTATATACGTAATGACGTGCTAATATTTTAGGGTGTGATTCCTCAAGTCATTTTATGAAGAAAAGTTCATATAAGCATATGTTGTAAACGGCTTAAATTTTTTGCCACAGGGTGTTGAATTTTTTCTTTTTTAATGCTTTTTTTGTAATATCTCCGAAAGTACTTTAGATAATATTTTCAATTTTGGCATGTGCTAATAGGACATAACACCACATGTTTTAGTTATAAATGTTTTTTTTTGTTCCACCAGTGGCGTCCCTGCAAACATGTCGGCGCCCCTGCAAACATGTCCTGTTATTTTTTAGAAAAAAAAAGGTACCCCACAGACATTTTTCTATTTAGATATTACTTCTGATTATTTATTATTATTAACATTGATAATGCAAAATATTGTTTTATAAAAATTGTTGGAAATTACGACCTTCACTTAATAGGTATGCTTTCGCCCGTCTTCGCATCGAATAGCGCACTCGTTCGATTCGGATAAACTGCATCTAAATGGTCGCGAACAATTACACTGAAATAAGCAGGAGCTCCGTCATGCATGTAGGTACCACATTTGATTCCTTAGCGCATATGTACATCTTCAAGGAACACAGGGAGTTTTTCTTGGAGAAAATGCAGATAAGACTGTCCGTTAAGGCGTTAATTATGTTTTTAAGAACGTTGACGTTCCAGGATTACTACATTTATGTGATCAAAAATTATTCGTCAATACTGCAAAATAAATCTAATTTAATTTAATTATTTTAATTAAGAACAGTGTGCCTGAGGAGAAAAACGCAAGTAATCATTTTTATGTAGAATTAATCAGGCTAATCAGAAATTATATTCACATGGAAAAATGTCAGTGGCGTATCACTTTTTTTCTAAAAAATATCAGAGAACATGTTTGCAGGAACGCCACTGGTGGGACAAAAAAATAACTTTTATAACTTAGACATGTGGTTTAATGTCCTATTAGCACATGCCAAAATTGAAAATATTATCTAAAGTACTTTCGGAGATATTACAAAAAACGCATTAAAAAAGAAAAAATTCAACACCCTGTAGCAAAAAATTTAAGCCGTTTAGGACATATGTTTATATGAACTTTTCTTCATAAAATGACTTGAGGAATCACACCCTAAAATATTAGCACGTCATTAAGGAACACCCTGTATATGTAATAACCACAACAAGCACTAAGAGCAAGTAATTTTTTTAAAACAAGCGCTGCAAGAATGGGTTCAGTTTCTATGGAAATTGTTAGTAGTGTTAACCGGAGATTGACATAAGCAGCATTAATATGATATTATTATCTAACACAACTAAACTACTACGTTTTAATTTTTTCCTTGTAGGTTAGCGTGTCAAATCCCACTTCCTATGGTGAAACCTTTGTCAATGTATCTGTGTTACCTGAAGCCCGTATTAACAAACCGCCAGTTATTGTTATCACTCCTGCTAACCAAACAATCAAACAACCCAACGCTGCTGCAGTGCTGGACGCGTCGTCTTCCACCGACGACGATGGTATTGTTGCTTGGCATTGGGAATTGCAGCAAGGACCTTTAGGTACTTTGTTTAATTACTCTACGATCTTATAAGTTCAGAGGTGATAAAATATTTAATCAACGACTCTCAACCAAGGCGACAAGACTAACAATGCTATATAACGTCCACCATCAGGTTCCTCGCTAGTTCACGAATGAAACCATGTTGACATATTAGCAACATTTTAAACTAGAGTAATATTTTCTGATGTTTTTTGACCAATCTGTACACTAATAACCAACAACATCTATGACAATAGCAAATAATGTTGTGGTATACTGGCATTTTAACAACGATAATTTATTTTTTAGGTTATCAACCTCAGTTGAAAGATAGTTCAACGCTTCAACTAAATGACCTAGCGAAACCAGGAAACTACTCATTCAAACTGACTGTAACTGATACTGACAAAGCTACCAGTAGCAGTATAGCAAATATAACTGTTCTTGCTGTTACTGATTACCCTCCAGAAGCTAATGCTGGTAAGTTCTCACAACTGTTACCTTTTTTTGTATAATTTGTTTTAAGTTTTAAATTAAACTATTGCTATTGTAAACAGGTGAAGACAAAATAGTTCATCTTCCTCATAACAACATAACGTTGAACGGTAGTTTAAGTACTGATGACCATGCCATCACTACTTGGGAATGGACAAAATCAGCTGATGACGCTCAAAAGACAGTGGATATGCAGAATACCAGGACGCCCTACTTACAGTTGTCAAATCTTCAGGAAGGTAAATTTAATACTTTTTTTTTTAAACCTTTTAGGCAAAATTATGCATTTTATGATTTTGAAAAGTTTGTGGTAGTCATTTAATTTGGATTTTGTTTTATAGAAAATTACATACATTTATTATCAACCACTTAGGAGGCTCCTTTTTGTTTATGTTGCGTATAGCAATGGGAGATTTTCGCGAAAATTTCACACCTGTACTTTTTAACCAATAAGATACCTTAATTATGACTAGTTACCATGGCAACTAAAAGAATTTCCGGAAATTTTTTCGAGGCGCCACGATATTTAAGTGGAAATTTTTTGACAGTTGAAAAGGTAAATATAAAATCCGGCTGTCACAAATGGAGAAAAATGGGTATCTTGAGCTTGACTTGCTAGACTAATAAGAACATTTCCAGATTTTAAATTGGATGGAATATCTACCTTGAACCTTCTTCCAATTTTATTGACCAAAATATTTGCCCAAAATGTTTCAGAAATAGTTGTAATCTCGATTTTAAAGATGGCGTTCCGACATTGAAAATGCGTCGCCACGTAGTGGGAGGCTGTTCCACATTTCGATATTCCCGAATTTTTTTTCTCGGAAACGGTTAGAGCAAAACGATTAAAATTTTCTGGATGTAGAGAGGAATAGTAGGGGCACGTCTTAGAAAAATTTCCAATATACAGGGTGAACCGGAAAAAAGTTATTAAAGTCAAAGTTGAAAAATATGTTTTTTTTTCGTTGTAGCGCGATACAGGTGGCAAAAATCATTTTAATCGATTTAAACTTTTTCGGCATGTAGACGACGTTGGGCTACAAAATACTGTTATTTGCGAACGCGATCAAAAGTTGGGATGTCAATTTTTTGATTTTTTTTTAAATCAATGTAGGGTCATGCTGGATCGTTAATAAATCAAATTTAAATCTTGCTTGAATTCTAACTCATCCTCTCTTCTTAATGGTGAATAGGAAGGTGACGAATTAATGTCTATATAACCAATAATAATTAAATTTATTTCATTATTATTTTGCTTATTAGTGGATATCATTAGAGATTTGCCAATGAAGATATTAGTTCAACATGAAATAAATTCTAAAATATATATACATAATAGGTATATCCATCATATTTCGTTAAATAAAAAAAAATTACCAACTTTATTTACACCAAATGCTAAAACCCAGATGGGTATTAGTTCAGTTTATCGCCCTTTTATAATTTTAGGTTACTAAAGGTGGTAGAAATGTATTTTTTGCTAAAGTATATTAGGTCACCATGAAATAAATTCTAAAAAATTATATAGGTATATCCACTCTATTTCGTTAAATAAAAAAAAATTACCAACTTTAGTTACACCAAATACTAAAACTCAGATGGGCATTAGTTCAGTCTATCGCCCTTTCATAATTTTAGGTTACTAAAGGTGGTAGAAATGTATTTTTTATTATTAAACTCAACACTCAACGTACATGCAGACGTTTTAAACTATATACCTAGTAATTATTAAGCTTTGTGACAGAACCGGTTAAACAAAAATGACAATTCAACATATTATTATGTCAAAATAACCTGGCCAACTTGACAAGCAGTGAAGTTAGTTTAAAATGTCAAGTTTGATTAATACTTTTTTTTTCCAAATTATGGTGTGAAGTGGTGTGAAATTTTCTTACCGAATCCCACGCGAGCTTAAATTATTCCTGGAAATTTTCTTTCGGAAATAATTTAAGCTCTTGTGATATTATAAGTGATAATTTTGTTAGTTTCTATTAACTTAATGAAATTAATAAAAGTGATCATTTTTCTGTCAAAAATGAAGTGCTTTATATCTATTGGCAAAAGTCACTCAGAATAAATTCAAAATACATTTTGTTGCTAACTTATAATTTTAATTGATACTAACCAATTTGCTTTACATATCGAACACCGGGGCTAAAAGAGACACATCAAAAATTTAACTAAACTCATCGGAAATATGTTTTTTTAAGTTATATTTGAAACTATGTAGACATGTAATTTCAGATGTTATGGTTGAAAACGAATTAATGTTACTGAAATTTTAGTAATAAACCTTAGTTACTAACAAGTAAAATCAACTTCTATTGTAAAAATATAGTGTGTCATATTTAACTAAACTCATCGGAAATATGTTTTTTTAAGTTTCATTTGAATTTAAAACTATAAAGACATTGTATTTCAGATAACAAATTTGTTATTTAATGTTTTTGTCACATTTTAGTAATAAAAATGAGTTATTAACGGCTAAAATGAACTTCATTTCTAAAACTCTAATTACTTACAATTAACTAAAGCCTAAAAATATGTTTTTGTAGCATTTTAGCAAAAAAATTACAAAGAAAAAACTCCAATTTATGAAATTTTCTTACCGAATCTCCCACGCATCAGAATTAATTCCCGATAATTCTGCTGATAGGGAGATTATAAGTGAGAATTACCCTTATTACGGAGGAGGATTAAAAATAGGATCCATTATTTTTATAAAAAAAAATATCATTTTTTTTCTGGATTGCAAAATTTTAGGGGTTTATTTATGTGTTTTTAGGAATGTATACTTTTACACTTAAGGTCAGTGATAGTGCCAATCAGTCTAGTACAGCCCAAGTACACATTTTTGTACAACCGCCTACCAACAAACCTCCAGTAGCTGAAGCTGGCGCAAATGTAACTATAAGGTACTATACAACTATTTTATTTACCAGCTAAGAATATAATGACCGTCATTGTCATAATAATATGTCAAACATATTTGCCAACATTTATTTTAAAAGTCCCTTAAACTTTAAATCAAGAGTTTGTTTTTTAGGAATAGTTTTGTGTCTTTTCAGTGGTTTCGGCAAGTATTTTGTCATTAATTTGATTATTTGGTGTTTATAAGCTATTTTGGTAAGTGTATTGTTGAACTTTGTGTGTCTGTAAAGTGTTTATCATTCTTGAAAAGTAAGTCGTATGTTACAGTTGACGACATATAAATTCGTACACTCCACCCATAACCCATACATAACTCAATTACAACAAAATTGGGTAAAACGGGTTTCTCACCTTGCTGCTTATACCTGGATAGAACACCAGCTATATACATAGCTGTAAATTATTGTATGTACAGGGTTTTTCCGTATATTTTGGAGCACCCCTGGAGCTTTTATTTGAAGACCTAGAAAAAACTTTAAATTACCAAAGTTGCATTATTTCTCCTGAACTGTCAGAATTTGTTATCGGACAAAACAAATGAACATCGTAAATTTGGTTAATAATGCCAATGTCGATTTTTTTTAATGGAACACCCTGTATATTCGTTTTTTTTAACTCCTCACTCTTTTCTGATTCCAAATATGTATATATGTTTTATGTTTGTTTCATAAATTATTATCATTATTTATATTAATTATTGTTACTGAATAAGCATTATGTTCTAGCATGTTTTCCTCACACCAATATAGATTTTCTAATCATCAATATTTTAAAATGCAATTTTGCCTAAACGACTAAAGTAAACGTATAACATATATACATATTTGAAATCAGAAAAAAGTGAGGAGTTAAAAAAAAATTAATATACAGGGTGTTCCATTTAAAAAAATCGACATTGGCCTTATTAAACAAATTTACGATGTTCATTTGTTTTGTCCGATAACACATTCTGGCAGTTCAGGAGAAATCATGCAACTTTGGTAATTTAAAGTTTTTTCTAGGTCTTCAAATAAAAGCTCCAGGGGTGCTCCAAAATATACGGAAAAACCCTGTACGATTTTTTACCATTAAGGTGGGAGTATCAACATGCTTGCCAACCTATTTCGCGTAGATTTATTTATGTTTTCTAGCTTTTATACAAAATTTAAAGAAAGTTAGTATCGACTTGATATTCTATAGGTAATAATTGACATATTTAATAAATATCAAGGAATTTCATAACTTATTTTAGGAGAATTGTATAGCGAAAAATATCGGATAAGATTTTTTTTAACATTATTATGTCATTGTCACTCATTGTTCTTTCACTATACAATTCTCCCAAAATTAGCAATGAAATAAATTGATATTTTTGTAATATATCAGATACTACCTAAATAATATATACCGACGATGTTGATTTTCTTTAAATGTTAGTTATTAAAATAATAAACTCAAAAAATCAACGCGAAATAGGTTATAGGTTGGCAATAGATTGAATGACGTTGAGAATTCAACCTTAAGTAATAATGGTTATTTCTAAATATTTTTGTGTTTAAATTGCAGCCGCGAAATAAGAAAATTATAAAATAATACCAAGAAAACTACAAAAGTATAAAGCCAAAAGGGTAAATTTATTAACAAACAACAAACATACTAATATTTAATTGCTGCGCCATTGGATTCTAACACTAATCGTAATCTTCTTGGGATTGACAAAATAATACTTCTGGTGTAATCCGTAGTTAGTCCTTCCAAATTTATTTTATTTTATCAAATAACTCTATTTCATTCTGTGGTTTAAAGTTTATTTTGTACATTTTTTTACAATCAATCCCCAAACATTTTTAATTGGATTTAAATCAGGACTTCTTGAGCACCAAGGCAGACATGTTACGTTGTTTTGTCTAAACCAGTTTCTCATATTTCTTGCAGTATGCACAGGGCAATATAAAGTTATTTCCTTCAAAAGCTATCGCTGCGGAAGGAAGAAAAACATTTTCCAAAATCTGAAAATATATATTACTGTTTATTGTTCCACCAATATTCCAGCATACACCTTCACCGTAAACACTTATCCATGCCCACACATTAACGGAAAAACGTCCACTGGTTTGCTTTTTTTGAGTATACTTCTCATCGTTTCGGGAATTTGGTGGTCTATATACTCGAATCCTTCCATTGTATGTAGACTGAACAGTTTTCAAAAAAAATCATTTTCTGGTAAATATATCGCATAGCAAACCCAATTCTTTGTTCCTTATCACTATTTTTTAAAAACGGTTTGGATGCAGCTGCTTGATTTCTTAATTCGGAACATTGTCTTACTCGGCGTTGCGCAGTTCTAGATGAAGCAGGGAATCCTGTTATGTGCATACCGGATACTGCAGTTCCAAATGGATTTTGCCTTAAATACTCCACCAAATTTCGGTCTTCTTCATTTGATGATTTTCTATTATTTAAAACAGACCCAACAGACCTTTCATGTGTTTGATGATAGCGCAATTTTGTTTACAATTCCTTTTTTAAAAGTTTATATTATGCTAATTTTATTAGCAGATAGTACAGTCTTATAAAGCATCTCCGAAGTTTAAGTTGTGTAAACATATTGTAATAATTACATACTAGAAATGGCATATGACAACGGTGGCCATTATATTTTAAGCTGGTAAATACGCATATTTGCATATATTTTTTTTCGTTTATATATTACACATCATTTTTGCTCAGACTAATCATTCTCTTTTCAAAGTTTGCCACAAACATGGGCCATTGTCGATGCCACAAATAGCTCTGACGATAACAAAATAATATCGTTCAAATGGGAGCAAGTTGAGGGACCGTCAACCGTAACCTTTGAAAATGCCAATATGACTAAAACCAATGTAACCGGTTTGACTAAGGGAGTTTACACATTAAAAGTCAGTGTCACCGACGACAATAAGAACGTGGCAAGCGATACAGTGTATGTTATTGTTAACCAAAGTAAGTAATGAGCTATTTTTCTTTTCCGCCAAACAAATCGTTTCATTTTTAATAACTCGGTATCAGTATTCTGATCATACAGTGTGTCCAAAAAAGTATGCAACATATGGGAAAGTTTTTTATCACCGATTTCTCAGAAAATTGTATTCTTTATAAAAGTTGGTGCATTCCTTAAAACTATAAATGCATATTTCATATTTCACCTGCGGCTAATAGTAGGGGAGCAAATGCCATTTTTCGAAATTGCCTTAAGTTAATTATTAGAAATAAGTACAGCAAAATTTTATAGGGAAATGTTTTTGCAAATTAAAAACGTAGTCCAAATACGAAATTTGAGTTAGGTGTGTCAATTTTTAATTTTTTTTATATGCATTTCTTTAAAATAGGTTTTTGGACTTCAGCGTACTAGGTGAAAATGAGAAATAAATTATTAATTATTTCCAGTAATATGAATAGAGTTGGATTCTATCATAATTTTGTTTAGAACATAAGTTGGCTAAAGTGTGTTTAAGTAGGCGTGCAACACGCTAATATCTAAACCAACTCGTAACATTGAAAGGTTTTAAAAAGTTTGCAACTACTTAATCCATTTTTATTATAAACCCACGTTTAAGTTATTTAATAAATATATTAAAATTGCTTAAACAAAAAATCGATCAGAGGTGTATCGTTTAGGGGAAAATAAAGATTAACCAAAAAAAATTAAAAATTGTGACACGTAACTCAAATTTCGTATTTGGACTAACTTACTAATTTGCAAGAACATTTCCATATAAAATTTTGCTGTATTTCTAATAATTAAGGTACTTTACTCTTAAGGCAATTTCGAAAAAATGGCATTTACTCCCTTAATATTGGCCGCAGGTGAAATATGAAATATGCATTTATAGTTTTAAGGCATGCTCCAACTTTTATAAAGAATAACATTTTCTGAGAAATCGGTGATAAAAAACTTTCCCATATATGTTGCATATTTTCTTGGACACACTGTAGACATAATACGTTCCCGTGCTAATATTTTAGGGCGTGATTCCTCAAGTCATTTTATGAAGAAAAGTTTATATAAACATATGTCCTAAACGGCTTAAATTTTTTGCTACAGGGTGTTGAATTTTTTCTTTTTTAATGCGTTTTTTGTAATATCTCCGAAAGTACTGTAGACAATATTTTTAATTTTGGCATGTGCTAATAGGACATAAAACCGCATGTTTTAGTTATAAAAGTTATTTTTTTGTTCCACCAGTGGCGTCCCTGCAAACATGTCCTCTGATATTTTTTAGAAAAAAAGTGGTACGCCACCGACATTTTTCCATGTGGATATTATTTCTGATTGGCCTAGTCAATTCTACATAAAAATGGTCTCTTGAGTTTTTCTCCTCAGGCACACCATTCTTAATTAAAATAATTCAATGCAAAGACAGGCGGAAGCATACCTATTAAGTAAAGGTGGTAATTTCCAACAATTTTTATAAAACAAAATTTTGCATTATCAATGTTAATAATAATAAATAGTAGAGCTAATTTAATAAAATTTAATTAGTTTAATTAATAATGGTGTGCCTGAGGAGAAAAACTCAAGAGACCATTTTTATGTAGAATTGACTACGCTAATCAGAAATAATATCCACATGGAACTTTTATAACTAAAATATGTGGTTTTATGTCCTATTAGCATATGCCAAAATTGAAAATATTATCTATACTTAGTACTTTCGGAGATATTACAAAAAACTCATTAAAAAAGAAAAAATTCAACACCCTGTAGCAAAAAATTTAAGCCGTTTACGACATGTTTATATGAAATTTTCTTCATAAGATGACTTGAGGAATGACACCCTAAAATATTAGCACGTCATTAAGGAACACCCTGTATAAGGAGAGACAAAATATTCCATTCATAAAACCCAATTTGTTTACAATCATACATACTTCCACGGTTTCAGATACGTTGGAAGGAGATGGCAAAATTTGATCTGTTAAAAACGAAACATAAACAATTTTGTCTCTCTTTATATTTTCTGTCTATGGTTCTAATAAGAAATTTTTTAGACAAGAATCAAAAACCCGTATCAAACGCAGGCCCAGATTTGACAGTGGAACTACCTATAAACGGAGTAGTAATAAACGGTTCTAAGTCCAAAGATGACTGGGAAATAGTCAAGTGGCAGTGGACTAGAGTCGACAAATCGTTAGCCGTAGGCAACATTGTAGAAAAATCCGACGAATCGCCCGTTTTAATATTGACGGACGTGTTTGTGGGCACGTACATTTTCAATTTGACCGTTTTTGACAAGCAAGGGCTAAGCGACACGGATAGTGTGATTGTGGTAGTCAAAAATGACCCGAAATTGTTTTATTTGGTTGATTTGACTATTGACGTTAATGCTATGTTTTTGACTGAAGCACAATTTGACACATTGAAAGCGAAGTTGACTTTGTTGGTAACTGAAGGGTCCAAACTGCAAGTAAGAAATGTAACCTTTTATTTTTTTAGTTTTGGACGTAGTAAATAAAATTTTCTTAATTTAAAAGTATTGTTAGATTTTATTATTATGTAATTATTATTCTTAGGAAGTGCTTTGTTTGATTATTTTTAAATTTTTTCTTATGCAAATTTAACAAGTTCCTAATTTCCGAATATATTTGGGCAAAACCGAATTTTCTCGATTTCGTTTCTATTTTTTTCTGACTCTATTTGAAGAGATATGTCAAAATAAATGTTACATTCTCGTTGCCATTTTTTCTCCTTTACAAGAAGGTGTTATTAGATTTTCAATCCGACGTTTCGTTTTCTCACAACCATCATCAACTTTGTTTTTTTAAATAGTCGGGTATTTTATTTCAATATTTTTAAATTCCCTCCTCATTCCAAATTCAACCTATCACACCTAGTATTATATTATACCAATAAAGGTATACCTACTATAGTTTTACTATTTTAGGTTAGAAATGTAAAACCTGAACCCGGTACTAATAAAGTGGAGCTTACCTTCTACCTAGAAGGATCCGATGGCCAACCAATTTCGGCCAATGATGTCGTCCGACATCTTAGGCAGAAACTTGAAGTCGATGCGAGCCTTTTAGGTTTTTCCGTGGCCAAATTAAAAACTGCCATCTGTCAGAATAACTGCTCAGGACATGGAGTGTGCAATGAAGTAACCAGGGTGTGCGAGTGTGAAGTTTTTTGGATGCATGTAAGTATTTCGATAACACGATAACTGTTTGTTTAGCGGGACAAATTTCCTATCTAAACGTCTTACATTACTGTCGATATATTTAATCGTTTTGGAATTATTGTTTTAATGTTAACCAGATAACTGACAGTACAGCACAGGAAGAAAAAATTAATAACTACTTGTTATGTTTCACAAATTTATTCAGTTTCCTGACACGTGTTTCGTCCCTTTCGGGTCATTTTCAAAGGAGTATAAGAAGATTCTCAGTATAGACCAGTATATAGTATACATCAGTATACCAGTATCTTCTTGTACTCCTTTGAAAATGACCCGAAAGGGCCGAAACACGTGTCAGGAAACTGAATAAATTTGTGAAATATAACAAGTAGTTATTAATTTTTTCTTCCTGTGCAATGGAACAACAGTTTCACTAAGCATGTAGCCCAACACAAATTAATTATATATTAAACGACAGTACATCACTTTTTACCCATATTTTTTTTATAGGATATGTTTAAGGAATATCTAAAAACTTCAGGAGACTCAGATTGCAGTTGGAGTGTATTGTATGTTGTTTTGGGACTGATCTGTGGCGTCCTAACATTCTTCGGCTGTTCTTGGGCGCTGGTATATCTGTGCTACAGATGGTGTCATAGTAGACATGACACTAATAAACCTACTAATTATAAGTTAATTGAAAATACAGATGATCTACCGCCATGTAAGTTACCATGCCACCTAAGAAAAATAACATTTTTTGGTAAAAAAAAGGCCTAAAATTTTTCGAAAGAAAAACTGTTCTGGATTTACTGAATTTATTCCAAGTTACAAACTCACACCGTATATTATAGACCAGGGAAGCCTTTGAAAATGGTAAAAAGTGAAAAAAGAATAATAGTAGGATGAAACCCATTAGAAAAGGAAGAGAATATAACTAAAATGAAAGGAAAAATAATTTACAGGTGATCCGAGGTCGGGAAGTGGAAAGGGGTGAGTTTTTAAGGGTAGAAAATGATTTATCTCGATTTCCGGCAAAACTACAAGTCCTATGGAAAAACATTAAATGGCAAAGTTGTAGGTAATAAAAAGATCTACAACTTTTTTAAAAAAGCAGATTTTTTGACGTGAGAATTTTCAATTGAAAATTAGGGTCCTTTTTCGATATTAAGTCAAAATAAGGTGAAAAAATAAATATTTTAAATCAAAAAAAATTACAATGTGTTTGGGACATAAAAAGGTAGTTTTCACCAAATTTCGTGAAAAAAATAATTTTCTTGTAAAAGATAAAAATAAAAAACTTGGTTATTTGAATTTTTCACATAAATTTTGAGGTTATGTGAAAAAAGTGTAAATACAAAAGTTGTAGATCTTTTTATTATCTACAACTTTGCTATTTAACGTTTTTCCATGGGACTTGTAGTTTTGCCCGAAATCGAGATAAATCGTTTTCTACCCTTAAAAACTCACCCCCTTCCACTTCCCGACCTCGGATCGCCTGTAAATTATTTTTCCTTTCCTTTTTGTTATATTCTCTTCCCTTTCCAATGGGTTTCATCCTACTATTATTTTTTTTTGATTTCAAAAATTATCGACCCTGGTCTTTTATGCCAACTAATACGATTTGTTTTAGTTTCTTCAAGGAAAGGACAACTGTCAGACAGTGATACCGACTCAGATGTAGTGTTTGAAACACGTGCAAAACCACCCCGTTTTTCGGATGCCAGGAATGGTCACAAACCTAGTCGTAATGGCTTTAGCAAACCAGGGAGCCGAAGGGTCAAGACATAAATTCGAAATTATATTGCACAAACATTGTGATATGCATTTTTTAAGTGATAGGTGTACGTATGTTTTTTTTTAATTTTTAGTGTATATTTTGGAAAATATGCAAATGACAAGGATCGACTTTACTTATACTGGTACTGGTATCACTAAAACGGTAAGCACTTTTTAGAAAAATTACCGTTTTTTAGTAGAACATAATAGCTTGACGTGTAGTTATGTAAATGGTTGATCTGCATAAGTACTGGTAAGTAATAGTGTTGTCACGTGAAACGGGCACTGATAACTCTATTAAGTAATTTTTAATCTTTGTCACCTTTTTTTCAAGTGTAATATTTTTAAAACGTCGTGATTACCGATCTCTACAAAATTTGCTGTTATTAGTGTGAAATAACTGTGAAATATCACATAAGTTGCACATTATTTCGGTCTCTCAAGTTAACAGTTTTACACAACTATATCTATATTTTTACACCCAAGCACAGTAAGTACTCCGACAGACGATATATTATTACCTGTTGAGTGCACCTCGTATAACCGAGTCATTTGAACTATATGTTACGAGGTACGCTCATAAAATATTTTTAACCTAATTTTTTTGTGATTTGAAATTTATGTTTCTATTGTGTATAAAGCTTATGCATTCTTAATTATTTTTTAAAATTTATAGGCTATCGAAAATTAGATTTAATCGTATAAAAAATATACAAGAAAGTACTTTGCGCCATCTAAGAGTACTTTCAACTTTTTGTTAATTTTTTTATATAAACTTGGGGTAGTGTGTAGTACGTTATTTATAAAATACAGGGTGCTTGATTTTCTGTTACCAGTTTATCTAGTCATGGTTTATTAATTTTTCAACTATTATACCTATATATTGATGTATATAATTTTCGAATTTCCTATATGATTTTGTGATTTTAATAATTTACTAAGCCGAATTTACATTAGTACCTACCTATTATTTTATTATTTATGATTTTTCTCTTATTGTCTCTAATTTACTTTATGGTTTTTTGCCAACAATATTGTAAATAATCTACCACTCAATAAGCAATTTTGCTGCTGGCCAACAACGAATACTGACACCAGGCTGGCCAAAAAAAGAAACACTATAGAAATCATCAATAATTTTTACGAGATTATTTACAAACAAATTTGATTTTATTATTGCCAATTTCATAAAATCGGCAATAACTTGTGTGTCAGTTAAAATACTACAATGTTCATGTACTTATTAACCACTTTATAGCAAATATACTTATAATTATTAATATATTATATTCTTATAAGTAACTTCTGTCCAATAAATATAAGATAAAGTATAAACCACTTTTGGTGCCTTTCATTTGGCAGGCAAACTTCAATATTAGTGGAGACGGGGGCCGATTGTCACGTGGGTTAGTTGTCTCACGATTACAAACCCCGACACCATTGTCAAATGCGGTTTAAAATATTCTCAATAATTCAAATACATACGGCAGTTAGTTTTAACGTAAAAAATAGCTGATGGTGAGTATATTTTTCTGACTATGTACATACCTAAATTTTGTGTCTTTTTTTAATCAAAAAAGAGAACAGCATTAAAAAGGAGCAGAAAAAATTAGAAGAGCAATATTGCTTGGTATTAAATTAGCAACGATTTAACTTTCAAAATGTCTTTATTCCAAACTAACTTTTACAGTTCATTACATGGAAAGTGACAACATAATATAGAAAATAATAACCATTAAAAAAAATGGAAGTTAATCCAATTTAATTCATTAATAAAATCAATTAAAAAAAATAGTATAAATAATTTAATTTAGTAAATATCTCCTTAATGGTTTTTTAAAAGTTGTAAATTTTTTAATTTTTCTGATATTTTTTGGAAGATTGTTATATTTTATTATTCCGTCATATAAAAGCGATTTTTTTCCGAAATTACTTTTTACTGGTATAGTTTGATAATTTATACACCGTCTGGTGATATGATCATGTAATGTCTTATTCTCCTGAAGTGTTATGTTTAATTTTTTTTTAAATAATAGAGTGAATTAGAATACAAATTTTTAATTTATAAATGTTTTGAACGCGTAATAGTATATTAACGTACACGTTTTATAAAGCATTATTTTATAGCACGCGTCCATTAACGGGACAAGTGCTTAAAACTGCTTTATATAACACGTACGTTATACTATTTTTTTTAATTTGTCGTTTTTTCAATAAAAACCACATATTTAAAAAGAAAATAAATCCTTCTAATTTTGTTAATTTTTATGTCTAAATTTTATGTTGGTAATGCTATTTTTTATCATAGTAGCCTCTGGACAACAAATATTATTTTGCGAACTGTCATTTTTTGATTTATTGACCCATTTTCACCACGAGATTCTAAAGTTATTTTAGCGATATGAGATTTGAATATGGACGGAATACGTTGTGTGATCCTTGTACATTCGGTACATATACAGAGCTTTCGGAAATTCGGGCGATTTTGCTACTTTTTTTCGAATTTCAAAAGACGTGATTTTACGTCACGGCATTGCAATTTAGTATAGGGAAGATGGAAAATTCAAATAAAGTTGAAGTTAAAATCGACTTTGGAAGGTTAGTAGATTGAATTTTGGATAGGATTTGGCAGAAAATTATAGCTTGAAGCATCTACAAAAGATTAATTTATAGATCTATGCAACCAACCTACATAACTGTTTTCCTCACAGAATAAAAAAGTAGGTTATCAAGCTATTTTTCCTCTGCGAAAAATGGGTTTTCTCGTAAATCACAAAGGCTGCGCAAGTCAATGAAATAAAATATGTCATGTAGGGCCAACCTTTAAATAATAAAATTCGGAGTTCAAAATAGATATATTTCGAACTCGCTAGCGCGTTCGAAATAGATCTGTTTCGAGATAAAATTAGAAAAATACCCTTTCGGTCTATATAGATTAACAGTTTGTTCTAAATGTGGTAATTTATGAATACATTTAATAACTTTATTTTGCAATTTTTGTAATGGTTTTAAGTTTGATAAACAAGCAGATCCCCCATACAGAAGCTAAGTATTGTAATTTTGTATATATTAATGAAAAATATATATTTTTTAAGTATTTCAACGGAATGAAATATCTACCTCTGTACAAAACATATACCAAAGGAGATATCGAGTTGATAATATACTGGATATGCCATTTCCAATTTACCTAAATTGTCTATGGGGATTTCCCATGGCCAGTCAAATATAAAAACTAAATACATGTATTTTTAAATTTCAAATTTATTTCAAAAGTACTATTGAGTAGAGTACTTAAACATGCCCTCAGAGCATACAAATTTAATTTATTTAAGATATTTTTGTTCTAAAATTAAAATTTAGAGGGTTTGAAAAGAGGCCAGACTTAAAGGTTTTATTTAAGAACAGAAATGTTGTCAGAAAATTGAATGTTTATACCCTGAGTCATATGGGTGTTTCTCAAAAGACGTTCACCCCTATAACTTTTTTATATTTATAGATATTAAAAAAAAAATTGAGATTATGCATAAGACATGAGTTTGCATTTATTGGCATACTTTTCAATTTGTTAGCACTTCCGGTTTGACCGGAAGTGACCTTGACTTTGGTATTTTAAATGGGACATCTTGTATATTTTTACTTATTTGGGTTTAGCATAACATTATAAGTGAAATGACACCTCACTTGTCACTTTTTGACGTGTTATAACATTTTTATGTTTATTTTTAATCTAGAGTGCTACAAATTAATTAAATCTGTTAATTTATAGTCAAGTAGTATATGGAAATTAAAATTATGTCATAATAATTGACTTTCTAAGTTTCACAAGCGTTTAAAAAATGAAATTTTGTTTTCTTGACGTTTACTCCATTTTTCCAAATGGAACGATGGTGGTTCACCAGGATATTTAAAACGAGCATTTTTTTTCCAACAATTTGATACCATTCACTCCTATGCTATTTTAAAATAATTCATATTGAAAAATTTGCCTTAAAGCCCAATCGCAAATTTAAAAGCGTTATGCATTATTGCCGCCCTCTCTTTTCTAAAAAAATATAAAGGCGGCTTGGAAAAACAATGGAATGGTTTTGAAAAGCAATATGGCTTTAATTTAAAGTTGTAATGTCATCTTAACATAGTATAAAACAAAGTCGCTGTCTGTCCGTCCCTACCTATATATGCTTAAATCTTTAAAACTACGCAACGGATTTTGAAGCGGTTTTTTTTAATAGATAGAGTGATTCAAGGGGAATGTTTTTATGTATAACTAGCGACCCGCTCCGGCTTCGCACGGGTGCAATTTCAGAAAGTGGCATGCCGGGTACTAATATATCGGGTTTGTATTTATACCAGCGGGTTGCAACGCATGCCGGGTACACGCTAGTTAGTTTATAAAACATACAATATTGCGGCTTCAGAAAAAAAATTCTGGTCACTCCAAAAATAAGACGCATGTCAATTTGTTCGTTTCTAGTAAAACTAACCATTTTTTCTGATTTACAATGTAAGTTTAATAAAAACGAATTAAAAACCATATTGGTTTTTTAAAACCATTCCATTGTTTTTCAAAGCCATCTTTATATTTCTTTAGAAAATACTAGCAATAATGCATAACGCTTTTAAATTTGCGATTGGGACTTAAGGCAAATTTTTGCGTGTCAATTTTAAAATAGCATAGGAGTGTATGGTATCAAATTGTTAAAAAAAAATGCTCGTTTTAAATATATCCTAGTGAACTATCATCGTTCCATTTGGAAAAATGGAGTAAACGTCAAGAAAACAAAATTTCATTTTTAAACGCTTGTGAAACTTAGAAAGTCAATTAGGTTTTATGACATAATTTTTATTTTCATTATATACTACTCAACTATAAATTAACAGATTTAATTAATTTGTAGCACTCTAGATTGAAAATAAACATAAAAGTGTTATAACACATCCAAAAATGACAAGTGAGGTGTCATTTTACTTAAAATGTTATGCTGAATCCCAATAATTAAAAATATACAAGATGTCCCGTTTAAAATATCAAAGTCAAGGTCACTTCCGGTCAAACCGGAAGTGCTAACAAATTGAAAATTATGCCAATAAATGCAAACTCATGTCTTATGCATAATCTCAAAAAAAAAAATTTAATATCTATAAATACAGAAAAGTTATAGGGGTGAACGTCTTTTGAGAAACACCCGGTATATAGATACACTGACCTTAACTTTAACATTTCTCAATCCTAATGGGAAAATCAGACATAATACATTTGTGCAAAATATTAAATACTGAATAACATCATTCAATCTTAAGTAAGTAAGTAAGGACTAAATTCTAAAGCATAAATATTCATACTTTTTGGTTCGGATTTTGATTGGTTTCACTAGCACTTACAACAGTTTTCTCACAAACTTCCCCCAAGAACGTCTGAGGAATATTGCTTCCAAAGTAAATCTTTGTATTTTTTGCTAAAGATTCATATTTCTTTAATTCAATATATTCCTTCGTAAAAAGTCGCATGTTCACTTCGGCTTGTTGATTGATTTTGTAAAATTCCGCGTCCGCTTGGGCTTTTTCTCTAGCTAAATGCATTTCGTCTTCGATTTGCGACGTGCGTTGTGAAGACTCTTTTTCCATGACTTTCTGATCGTTTTGAATTTTCGCTACCAGCGCCACTTTCTCTGCTTCGATGATGGCACGTTTTCGTTCAGTTTCTGCATCTTTTTCTACAACCTGTAAACAAAAATTGTGATTTTTTCAAGGTTGGCAGAATATATATCCGTAATAAATATCCTGATATAAATCTTGATAAATATCATGATAATTATGCGACGATATTTATCCTGATATATATCAATATTTTTTTTTCTAAAATTGTATTCATCAGTATAAAAATATGGCCCCGCTGCCGCTTCCAGTGTATTATGCTGCTTACGATGCGGTGATTCCCCGTCTTTCCGAGACGTTGACCACCTGTTGTTCTTTGCCGCGTGGCATTTTTATTCCGATTTCTGATTGAACGGAGCAATATTTTGCTGTTTGTTTTATGAAATAAAAGTTTTACAATGTCAAAAATAAAAAATCCAGTTTGGGTTCATTTTGATTTAATTAACAAGCCCAGTAATTCTGGAATTTAAGTTGAACCATATTTACAAGCAATTATATGATGTGTTCATATTCATAAACTTGTATTTTTTACCTACATTTTACATTTCTAACATAGGAGTACTAAAAAAACTTGTTATTGTGATAGCAAATTGAATAGAATTGAAATACAATTTTTATATTAAATTAAGTGATTTTGAATTTTTAAAATATATCTTTACAGAAAACAGATGAAATAATTTAAAAATAATCAAAAATATAAATACTTAAATACCCAAATTTGGATATATATCGGATATTTGGATATTTATATAAATATCATACTTGCCAGCCCTGCTAGTTTCTAGAACAGGCAGGGAGAGAAACTATTTAAAGTACCTTTTGATGCTCAATAGAAATAAGCAACTTAGTTTTTTCTCCCTCCATTAGTTCGTAATTTTTTCTGATCGGTTCTGGAATTTTTGGTTTAGTTACTCTGACGGCCTGAATAGTTAATCCAGGTGCCATTTCCAATAAATCTGTCTGTAATGCCTAAAAATAAAATATTTAGGAATTAGAGTACCTAGATATATTTAAGCCAGGAATGAAAAGAAAAGTTGAATTTAAATTTTATGAAAATGGTAATTAATTGACAATATACCTAAAGTAGGATAGATTAAGGAAGATGATTCTAACATCTCATAATATAGACCTCTTAAAATTTGTAATAGGAGCAGACTGCTGTATGGTCACATGTAAGAGTCAAAACAGGTATAGTTCAACAAAAATATAGCCGTTCTTCATAACAGCCACAATAAATTAGACAAAGGACAAATTAATCTTTTTCACTAATATTGACATTACTGTATGAGTAGGTAGTAAGGTATTATATAAGTGCCTAGTAAGCTAAGGTATATAAGCAATGCCATTCTTATTAGTTGTGTTTGCCATTTTATAGTAATGATGTACCTGTTTCAAATTTTCATCAATTTGATCAAATAAATCAATATAAACTTCATGGAGGTTATGAATGCTACAAAATTGGTTTAATTCATGATGGATCTTATTAAAAATAAGGGTTTTATCGTAATCAGCAGTGTAATTCCTTACTATGTCCATAACTAAAAAATAATAATTATCATTTTACTGTATTGATTTTTACTAGCCATTAAAATGCTGCATGTACTTACCACTATTGACATTTAAATGATTTACAACTTCAATGCGGTCAAAATAAATCATGACACCCCCACTTGTTCCACATGGCACATTAGTAATTTCATCCGTTTGCAATGTTACCTAAAAAATGTAGCAATTATTTTGATTTTTTTATTACACCTTTCTTGACTGAACCCAAATAAGATAAGACACAGCTGCATAATGCATTGGACTATAGACGACAGTTTCACAAATTTAGGAATTATGTTCAAGTATATATTTAAAAATTACATTATTATTTCAGTAGACAAAGCCAATAGTAGTTTGATAATCATACTTACTTGAACGCTCTTGTATGATGTTATAAGTGGTATCATCATATGATAACCAGGATAGCTCATCGATGGCAATAGAGCACCACCCTACAAGATTGGAACATTTTTATTCAATAAAATAAAAACTGATATACTTAGAATAGGAATAGAATATAAACTTACTCGAAAATAAATACCAACATGTCCCTCCTCTATTCTGTGTAAAGAATAGTTTGAAATTAAAAATACAAATGTTAAAACACCACCAATAAGAGCATGTTCTATAATCGAATTATAACTTATTAAAGGCATGGTTATTTAACGTCGAGTTACTCTACTTCATTTCCTGTGAGAATCGTTAATTTGTTTCAGTATATTTTATATGCCAAGAATCACCAATAAGTTAAATATTTTATGAGATCCCCATGACAACTACTTTCTAAACATGACTGAAAATGAGAATACAAAAATGAATTTATAGTTTTGACACGCGCTTCCCTAAACACTAACGAAATTGAAACACCAACACCAACCAAAACCTCTATTTTGTCTTGTGAGGTTATGTCGTTATTTACACAAGGTCTGACATACACGTCATAAAAAAGCCTATATGATCAAAGAAAATTTATAGGGTTTGTTGCCTATGATGACGTTGACATATCAGTAATATATAATATCATCCATGTATGGAGGACTTGAGGTAGGAGGCCGATCGCAATGCATTGGATTCGGTCCCAAATTAGCATCGGTAATTCAGCTTTACGAGTCGCTGTAAGATGGCGCGCGTGTTCGAAGTGGGCTATCAAATAATGGTTTCTTATGGACGCAATAACTATTTTTATTTAAATTAGTTCTCTAAGAAACAAATAAGGACTTTTATATGAATTTACACTTACTTTGTTATACTTATTAGTAAACTCGGCCTGTATAAAGTTCCAACAATGCTTGGTTTTTAAAATACAGGGTATTAAACATTCTAGCTATACCTTTTGAGCTAGAAAGAGACTTATTTGGCTGCGTTTTCTCTCTGAAAAAGATCCTGTCTTACACCCCGACACAAAGCAAACTCTACTTTTCTAAATTGTACCATTATTTATTATAAATATGGAAATTAATTACAATACAACGTTATTTGTCTTGTCTTGCCTTCAAACATTATTTGTTATTTCGAAAAATAAAATGTCAATTGTCAAAAGTAAAAGCACAGAAAAATAAAGGGTTTAGTAAAAGTTAAAAACTACGGAGGATCTAGTTTTCCATATTAAAAACGAAGAAGAAGAAGACAGCATCAGCCCACTTCGGACGCGAGAGCCATCTATCGGCCAATAGCGAACTAACCAAAAAACCGGGACAGAATTTGAAAATGCTGCCATTGTCGATCGGCCTCCTACCCTATAGTTCTCCATACATCCATGGTACTAAATTTAGTTCCATGATATCATCTGATTTTCCCCACACAGACCATGTACCCACATAACACCTGTGTTATGCATGATAGAAAGAAAGTCTTTGTATCATGTGTGTTATGTATATGCTTATGTGCATGTACCTCGTATATTTTTTTACGAGGTCCACGCGACAATCCATTTTCTTCCCCTGTTTTTTCATAAAGGTGCTTTTCGTGCGACGGGTATAGTATGGATATATTTATATAGTATGTTTGGGGAAAAATCTATTGGGTTCACTTAAGGTGTGTGGTGCAGCCCAGAGAACTACTTGGTAGGTAGTTCTCTGGTGCAGCCATAGCGTTGTTCCGTTGTTTCAGGCACGGGCCTATTACACGTGGTTTTACCATGGGAGAAGCGTCACCTATCATTTCTCTGTGGAATCACACAAAAACGTTTGTTTTCCATTGGAGAAACTCGTGCGATGTAAAGGCTGCTATACATGATCAGGCAAATCTGTCAGTTTAGAAGGCCTGTAGACAACAGTTCGATTGAAGAATCCAAAAAGCGTCCCCCCCCATGGGAGTCATTTTAAAGAATGGCGTTAATCAACCATTCACCTCTTAAAGTATAGGTACGCTGTCAAATTTACGCCCATGGGTCTCCGGTAAAAGTAGTTGTTATTTAATTTTATTATAGGGTATATATTTTCTCTCTAGCTCTATAATAATATGTCTATTGAAAACTACAATTAGGTAAATAATGTTTATGAAGAGGTATGAATTTTATTAACACAGAACATAACAAACAATAATAAACGAGGTAAAAATTTTACAAAAACATTTTTACAAAAATTGTTAAGTATAAAATACAAACCAATAAAAACAAAAAAATGCAATTACATCTTAAAAGCTATTAGGAAAAAAATATTATAGGCCTAAATATGTACACAAAGTAAATTATAGTAATAAATAACAATTAAAAAACCAATGTAACACCGACAATATAAAAACGTGGCAAAAAGGGAAATTGTTTTGTAAATATCGCTAATTTAATCGGTGTATTTCGATCCAGAGGAAACATACATAAATAATTATAAAATAAGCTTTTGAGTTCTCTGCTTATAGGTTTTTATTTTTCAACGAATCCGTGAACAAACTTGATCAATAAGGACATCAATTCGTTCACTCGTACCCTTGAAAGTTTTTGGGTCTGGCCCGATCATCTGGATAAGTTGCGGAACCTCCTGTCGTGATATTTCCGCAAATCGGGATAACGCTTTCATGCATCGGAAAAGTTGCTCTTCCGAGGGCTTCTGGTTAAAATACTGAAGAAGGGCCATCGTGAGTTCCACGGCTACATCATCAAAAACCTAAAATATGATGAACGGTCTTAAGAGTGTCCAAAAATAATAAATATAACAGTGACCAGCAAAAAAATTGCAACATTTGTTAGCATAGTACTACCCAAATAATAATACTTATTTATAAAAACTTAAACACTATTATAATAAAATTTAATTACGAGGGGGGCCGGGCTTAAAAATTCTTGATTGCCAATACTAGCTAAAAAGAAAAAATCTCCAAGGATAGAGTTTGGAAGAGGAAATTTTTTTTATTAGTAGATATAGGTAGAAGAAAAAGACATTATTTTTAAAAACGTCTGCTTGTGCTGAATCTACAATTTCGATTCTCAGATTTGCGATTACTATTTTACTATATACCTACAGGGTTCATCGCAAACAACATTTTTAGTTTTTTGGATTTTTTTTTTCGATTCCTTAATTTATCAAATTAATTTTGCTAGTGTTGAAGCTACAATTTAAAATATCAGATTTGCGATTACTATACAGGGTTCGTCAGAAACGACATTTTTAGTATTTTTGATTTCATTTAAAATAAATTTACGCAAAAACAAACAACTATTGTTGCTTTATTCTTACGTTGAATATGATTTTATATCTGGCCGAGTAACGATTTTGTTGTAAGAAACCCATTTTTTATTTGCCTAGTTTTAAAGTATTTTTATTATTACATGTCATATTTCTTCAAACATAAATTTTATTATACAATTTTTATTCAAGTTAGCGCATAGTTTAACTCGACATCTGAACTCCCAGTTCCTAACTTGCTGTATTGGGATATTTGCAATAACCACTCTTATTTTTTCTTTCAAGAGATCTAAATAATTATTGAATATGATTTTATACACATGTGGCTTCAGATATCCCCATAAATGAAAGTGGATAATTGTGAGATCGGGACTCCTATGTACCAACTGATTTGGACCATAAGTACCTTCCAATCCATTTGTTCCCAAAGTGATGATTTAGCCAATTATCAAAAGGAATTGAAAAAAAAATCCAAAAAACAAAAACTGTTGTTTCTGACGAACCTATAGTAATCGCAAATCTAATAGTTGAAATTGTAGTTTCAGCACTAGCAAAATTCATTTAATAACTCAAGGAATTGAAAAATACCATCCAAAAAACTAAAAATGTTGTTTGTGACTGCAGTAATCGCAAATCTGATATTCGAAATTGTGGTTTTAGCACAAGCAGACGTTCTTTATAAAAAATTACTTTTTCTTCTGTACCTACTAATAAAAAAGTTTTTCCTCTTCCAAACTCTATCCGTAGACGCACACTGTATATAAAAAAATAACATTTTTCAATTTTACCGTGACGTATGTCCAAATTGGTTTCGGACATGCAGAACCGATCCCCGGAAAAGTTCTTTCGGTACATTGCTAATTTTTTTCACTATACATAGGTAAAAAGTGTAAAAAGCCAAAAAGCGTGACAGATTATATATCTTAAGGGGCCCATTCCCTGGGAAATTACCGAACCGAGTAACCAGATTGACAATTTAGTCGCTTGCGACCAAATTTCCAAACGATTGCCCCGTTATAGTGGGCGATGTCGATGAAATTGCAATAGATCTTTTGGTTATTTAATTTACCAGACGGAAGGTGAATCGGGTTGCAATTGAATTCAATTTACACAAATTGCTGTGTGAGTGGACGTCGAAAACGTGCGCATATGCGACTGCTGATGGTAGTGAAAGGTGAAAGTTAGTAGGTTCCTCGTCGTGTTTTAATACCGTGCGAGCAAAAATTATTTGCATCAAAGAGGGCCTTGCATCTAAAGACGTAATGCTTAGCCGTAATGCTTAATACCTGTTGGGTGTCAGTAACTACCTGAATTAACAATCAATCACTTATTCTGTCATCTTTGACAGTCATTACAAGTAATTTGATTCATCGCTAATTTTTTCAATTTCTTGGACAATTTACACAATGGGCTTTACGGAACAGCACAAAACATTTATGGTTGAAGCGTATTTTCGAAACGGGGTTAGAGTAAATGGTGAGTGGCAATACAATCCGGGTTTGTGCATGGACGATTTTCACGAACATTTTCCTAACGTTGCTTTTATTGCTGGGGATTTTTATCATTGCCTGAAAAGAACCGTGGCTGTGTTTAGGGAAACAGGTTCTATGCAACACAAAAAAGGAGCAGGAAGATCATCTGTAAGAACAGAAGAACTTGTTCCAAACGTTCGTGAAATAATGCAAAATATGCCAACAAATTGTATAAGACGCCTGTCTCAAGAAGTGGGAAGATCTTATGGAACATGCAGGACTATTCGTAAGAAGCAGCTAAATTTATTTCCTTATAAAGTGCAAGTATTCCAAGAAATACGAGCCGCAGATTTTAAAAGACGCAGGAATTACTCTCAATGGTTTACCCAACATTTATTGGAAATAAATGATTTATTAGACCTGATATTTTTTTTGGATGAAGCCTGGTTTCACCTCTCAGGTTATGTGAATTCTCAGAATACACGCATATGGAGTAGTGAAAATCCCCATTTTTTTGTAGAGTCCACATTGCATCGGTGCACCCTCAAAAAATTGGTGTCTGGTTAGCTATTTCCCGAAGAAGAATTGTTGGTCCTATTTTTTTCCATGACACAGTTACAACACAGCGTTATAGAGACAATATTTTGAATCCATTTGTGGAGCAATAACTTGACGACGAACTACGTTTTGGATATTTTCAACAGGACGGTGCAACCGCCCATACAGCCGCCAAAACTATTAACTACTTACGCCTTTTTTCGACGATAGATTGATCAGTTTTCGATCAGACATTGAATTCCCACCTAGATCACCTTGTTCAACGGTTATGGATTACTTCGTTTTTCCTCATTTAAAGAACACTATTTTTAAAACACCGCTGCAAATTTAGAACAATTACAGGAAAGGATTATCCAAGAATGTGGTAACATTTCTCCAGAGATGCTGGTCAACACTTTCGAAAATATGAAGAGACGCGTGAATTTAGGCTTGGAGCATGGCGGTGGCCAATTTATGTAATTATTTTTCTTTTTCTTTCTGTATATTCTCACTTTGTTAATTTTGTAAACAACAAAAATAAATTTGTATTTCTCTACTTATTTTATTACTCATTAGTTTGGCATATCATGTCATAATATGAATTTGACAAAATTTTAACCTAGATTTGGTTAGATATATCGTCCCCATATCATTGTGATCTAAACCAAGCTCTACGTTTTTTAATCCAAGCCCTCTTTGATGCAAATAATTTTTGCTCGCACGGTACTTTTGGTCGTTATACGTGTCAAATAGAGAATGCTCAAAACGAAAGAACGCGGTTTTACTAATGGGCGGTTTACACGCAACCTTTTATAGTACGATTTGTCTGCGTCGACAAATCGTCGCAAACAAAACGTTGCAAACAAAGCGTGTCTACACTGCAACGATTTCTTGTAAGTTTTCATTATTCTAGTCGTTGTAAGTCATCATGGAGGAAATAGTGCTTTGGTCAATTTTCACTCTTTGTTTAATAAGAAAACGGCAAATTAAACGTTTAAACATAAAGCATAAACAACGCTTTAGACTCTAGATGGTCCAGAGCTTGGTTACTAAAAAGAGACAGATATTCTCATGTTCAATTGCTTAAGGAACTACATGGTGAACCTGAAGATTGGAGAAATTATTTAAGAATGGATATTGAAGCATATAATTATTTACTAGAATATAGTAATAGTAGTCAGATAAACAGTGTTTTTCTGCTTAAAAAGTTTGCGATTAGAATATTGTGTAGGCTTTAACGTCGGGATACCTGTAAACTGGGTTTTAGGCAGAATACAATTCTTACAAGTTTCGATATATTATTATATAATATATACTTGAAGTTTGCTTATATAATTATAGAGATAGGCGCACGTTTGAGGGATGCCGACTTAATCATAATTATAATACAAGAGGTCACTTAAGATTGATGCCACCACCTCATCGCACAGCTACTTACCAGAAGAGTTTTTATTTTAACTGTTTTAGATTTTATAATGTCTAGGACATTATATAATAGCATAAAAGTGGCACCTAATATTAATGTTTTTAAAAGTAGACTTAAAAAGCTGCTGTTTAAAAAAAAAACTGTTATAGTCTTAGTGAATTTTTTTGTAGTTACCTTATTTGTCTGACTTTTTTCCAATTATTGTAGTGCCCTGTATTACCTTTCAATTGGAGAAATAAACGATATTATTATTATTATATTATTATTATTATTATTATTATTATTATTATTTTTATTATTATTCTTTATAAACATTTGCAGTTTCAAAACAACCAGTAGATTTCAACTACTCGACAACCCTAAGTCTGCCGACAAATCGAGCAGAAGTGTTTACACGTTACGACTTGTCTGCGCAAACCGCCTAAATCTATGCCCATTTGCTCAGTCTTTCAACTCCGTCTTATGTGTTTGTGCAGTTCTAAAATTTGCGCAAATTTGCCATCTACACACATCGTTTTGCTTGTAACATTTTGTCGACGCAGACAAATCGTACAATAAAAGGTTGCGTGTAAACCGCCCTTACTAAAGCGTTCATGAAACCATCACTAAACGAGCGGTTCTATTTTAAAAATAAAAACTGGTTGCAAAGTAACGAATAATTGGTTGACAACCAAGTTGCTTGGAAAGACGCCTAATGAATGGCAATTTCTGAGCAACCGGATCGTCAAGAAATCTCAAAGCAATTTGATCGGGGGGCGACTTGGTTGTTCGGTAATCACTCGGTGATTGGGACCCTTAACAGCACACCAATGAGAATGCTACCTTTGATAAGCTTCCTTTGGGCAAAAACTGACGGATGAGGAAATTTTTGAACATTTTCTGAAAATACAAATGGATGCAAAGTATCTGGTCTTTATTATTAAATAATTAATATGTTAGATACAGTTAAAAGTTAATAGCAATTTAAAACTATGTTTGCAAAACAACTTTTCCAAGGGTTATGATGTGAACTAGCGTGTAAAGGAGTTATATAAAAGAAAATAGAACGCCAAGGAACTATTTAAAAACAAAAAGCGGTAGATGTTAGTAATGAAAAAAACTTTCCAAAAGCAAATATACGTTAATATAAAGAGATACAGACCACAGTTTTTACCTCCTTGGCCGCCAAATTGTGAATAATGGCGGCCCCTCGTTCTTGCAATACGTCATTGTCTGCGGCCAGAAGGCAATGAACGGCCACTTTTGTCGTTACTCTGATGTTACTGATCGTTTGGTTGTTGTATTGCCATTCCGAGATGTACAATAGCCATTCTGAAGAACTGAGGTTTTCAAACATGTTGGTCATCTAAATAATTAAGTTTATATATGTTTAAGTAAAAAATTTACTATTTTAATATAAGTAAAGGAAAATTATGTTTAAAAATACTTACAAACAAAGCAAGTGCTTCTTGTTCCTCTTTGCTTAACCTGTCGATATCAAAGGCATAGTTCATAAGAATGTGATCTTTTCGGTCTTGATGGAGAACTAAAATGACGTCGTCTTTCAGGGCGGCCATTGCTAATATGTTGAGTATTTTGGTTCTTACTTCTTGTGGGAGTTGTTTGTCGTTTAGAAGACGATCTATAATAAAAATTTAAAAAATCTAGAATCGAAGAAACATAAATAATAATAAGTTTATTTAAAAATTAATAATATAATAAATATGTTTATGTTGTCTTATATAAAATTATTCTTCAATCCCCTGAAGCTGATCTTGTTAGGGGCAAATCTTATTTTTTTTTAGGATGTAAAATCATAAATCGTAAATATGCATTAAAAATCAAGTTTTAAAGTAAAAATGTCAATTTAGAGTATAAACGCAGTTTTTTTTTAAGAAATATATTAGGTACCTATATAATAAAATGATTAGTTTATAATTTTTAAGTAAAAAATATTACTTATATAAATTATGCAGAACAATATTAATTAATTAAAGCATTTCTAAAAATATTTTCAAATTGTCTGCTTTTAATATTCAATTTTTTTATTTCGACTTAAAATTTTTTTAATGAAATCAATTTTTTAATTTTTGTTGGTAAATAATCGTTTAAGGTGGGAGTATCAACATGCTTGCCAACCTATAACCTATTTCGCGTAGATTTATTTATGTTTTCTAGCTTTTATACAAAATTTAAAGAAAATCAGTATCGACTTGATATTCTATAGGTAATAATTGACATATTTAATAAATATCAAGGAATTTGATAACTTATTTTAGGAGAATTGTATAGCGAAAAATAACGGGTAAGATTTTTTTTAACATTATTATGTCATTGTCACTCATTGTTCTTTCACTATACAATTCTCCCAAAATTAGCAATGAAATAAATTGATATTTTTGTAATATATCAGATATTACCTAAGTAATGTGCCGACGATACTGATTTTATTTAAATGTTAGTTTAAGGTTGAATTCTCAACGTCATTCAATCTATTGCCAACCTATAACCTATTTCGCGTTGATTTTTTGAGTTTATTATTTTAATAACTAACATTTAAAGAAAATCAATATCGTCGGTACATTATTTAGGTAGTATCTGATATATTACAAAAATATCAATTTATTTCATTGCTAATTTTGGGAGAATTGTATAGTGAAAGAACAATGAATGACAATGACATAATAATGTAAAAAAAAATCTTACCCGATATTTTTCGCTATACAATTCTCCTAAAATAAGTCATGAAATTCCTTGATATTTATTAAATATGTCAATTATTACCTATAGAATATCAAGTCGATACTGATTTTCTTTAAATTTTGTATAAAAGCTAGAAAACATAAATAAATCTACGCGAAATAGGTTATAGGTTGGCAAGCATGTTGATACTCCCACCTTAAAATTAATAAACTTGAAAAATCACCGCGAAATAGGTTATAGGTTGGCAATAGATTGAATGACGTTGAGAATTCAACCTTAAATAAAAACATAAATATTTGACTTATTTATTTTAGGTTAATGTTAATGTCGTCCTCATTTACAACATCGACGCTTGTATATGAATAATGTTTTGTTTATAGTAGTCAGAAATGTTTTTTGGATACTTACTAATATAATCTAAAAAACCATCACCCAAGGCCCAACTTCCTTCATCTCCTATTATATATTGTTGAAGTTCCTCGGTGGATCGTTGTTCTTCTTCATTCAATTTTCCATCAATTAAATTTACCAAAGCGTCAAATTCTTCTTTCACCTTTTGAAAAAGCAGTGCATTACATATAAAGTTGCCACAGTGGATCTTTGCCCGTGCGTCATCAATCAAGGATCAGGACTCGACGTGGTTAATAACTCTGCATCCTTGTTTATTACAGTAACAAGTTTGAATAAAAGCATAAAGGAACGTCTCCAAAATTCCGCAATAATATAACGTGCTAGACAAGGATAAAACTATAAACGTCAGTTAATTACTTTCTTTATTTGTTTAGTTGACAACCGTTGTATTTTAGAACGTCATTGTCAACCTTATTTTGATCTGCCAATCTAATTCGTATTTTGTAAATCTGTATGCCTTAGAACTGTTCCTGTTTCTAAAAATAGTTCTTTTTAGAGGTAATTATACCCACCATCTGTTTTGGCGGTAAGTATTTATGGATTTTTATAATAACTAATTTATTTATTTTAAATATTCTAACCGTGAAAGTTCTTTGAAACGTTTACGGCAGTGGCTAAATTCCCTTAAATGAAAGGATGTTAAAAATTTGACTTTTGCGATTTTAATAGTCAATAAAACACCAAACTTTTGTAGATTTTAAGCTTTAAAAATAGTATTAAATGTATCAACATTTGTTTGTCAATTTCTTTTAGATAATAGAGAATGCCGGGCAAAACTTAAAATAAATAATAATTTTTCGTGATATTATGTAGGTACGTCAAACGGTAGGCAGGCACGTCTATTTTATGAACTTAACTTAGTTTTGACTTTTTTCGTCTCGTAATTTTGATTTGATTCATACGATTTTGATGACGTAAAAGTGATGACGCACGGGAAAAGAACCACTGTGGCGACTTTAACAACGTTGTGTTGTGTACTTTTTAAATAAGTTAAAAAATAAAATTCTTTTTATGGTCATAATTTTTCTTACATCAACAAGATCCTTGTACACAATAGGTGGATCCCTAGCTTTCTTTTTTGCTTCTTCTTCCCTTTTTTCCTCTTCTTCCATAGCCAGCGCTTGCTCTGAAGGAAGAGATGTTTCAGAGCTACCGTTTACAGCTGTTTCTGCGTCCGCCATTTCCTGAAAAAAAATGAGCCGTAAAATAGGAATTCAACTAGCAAATAATTCGTACTCTCCATTTTTCTTTGGAATTATCTTAATTTTTAATTTATTTGATTGGGCACAAATTGTGAAAAAAATGCCAATAATCCCCGTAGAACCTTTACAAATACCTACTTCTAATTCTGCAGGTACTACACCACCAGATTTCAAAATTTTCTTTCTTTTCTTCTCCTTCTTCCGCTCCTTTTTAGCAAGTTTCTCTTTAAGAGTTTTCCTACGCTGTTCCAAAAGAAAACTGTTGTATCTATTTAAAAAGAAAAATACTTATTATGTACCAACGTATGTATAGTATATTATGGTGGTTAAAGTGAATTCATTTAAAAATAACATAAGTACTTACACAAAATAGAGCCGGGTGCCGAAGGATTTAAATAAAAATTACTTATTTTAATGAATAATGAAGCCTTTTTAGCCGAAATATGAAGATTTGAAAATATTAAATGATTACTTACCGAACTGTTGCGTTGTGCTAAAAATCCTGTTAAGATTTAGAGCTAGAGATGCACACATTTGCCTTTAGTTATTTTATAAATATTTTTTTTGCGTTTTCGTTCTATCCAAAAATCGCCCAGATAGGTACTCATCTTTGGAGAACCTAGGGGCAAATTTTACAAAATTTTGTTTTCTACTTTTATTATTTAAAATCAATCAAAACTTTTAAACTGTGGGTAATTGCATGCTATCCAGCTGTTTGGATAAGACGAAATAGTAGTAAAAGATGAAATAGGAAATGCGTCATCAGTAGCCGTACCTCTTTATAAAACAAATGAATAAGAGCCAAGTATTCCTCAAACCACATTCTCTGTGCAAGCCAAGATTATTAGGTAAAATTTCAGCAAAATAAGAAAATAAAATTAAGAAATGAAAACCAAAATTAGTTTGCCTAAAATTCTTTATTTAACAATTTCTATAAAACAAAAATGTTACTAGTGTTTTATAGAAGAGTGGCAATTTGATACTTAGTACCTACAATTTTTAGTTATAAAAAAAGTATATTAATTACTGAAGGGTCCCTTACTATGGAGATCTAGGTAAAGTATAAATAGTACCTATACAAATTGTCCTAAAAGCCAAATATTATAGTGTAATTCTGTTTTCAATGGAACCCAAGCCAAAAGACATGCATTTGACGATTTAACACCGGTTGAAACATTCAAAAAGTTAAAGCGGAATTTGCCAAATGGTAACTAATCAGTAAAAGACCCTGGACAAAACAATCATTTTATGAAGGTTATAGGAACTAACAGGCATGTTGCTTGTCAAAATTTTTGAAAAATCGTTAATAACTTAAAAGCTGTTTAATTTAAGCATAGGATATGTGTATAAAATATTTTTAGAATTAAGCAACCAATCCAAAAATATTATAAATATAGGGTTAAAAAAGGTACGTTTGATATGCCTGACCATTTGGGACACGCTGTATAATTCAAAATAATTTTAATTTATAATGTCACCCCGGGCCATAGCTGTTTTTGAAAAATATTTTTAAAAAATTGAGTAGTTTACATTATATGGAATCCTGCATTAAGAGTGGACCACCCTCTGTACAAGGTGTCCCAAATTTGATGTTCACAATTGGAATCTCGGAAACTATACAAGATTCAGCAAAGGTTAAATTGGGTTTGTTTAGTCGGATAATTTGGAGTTTAACTTAATGCCAGTAAAACATTAAGCAAATTCCGACCACTACAAAGATAAAGAATGCAATTCTACACGTAATGGTAAATTAAAATACATTAAAAAAAAAAGTCTTATGCACATTTATATAAATGATCAGACTGCTAACACCCCTGTATGAAAAACATAAAACCTAAGTTATGGAGTCTAAAGATCTATGTTTTAGTCAAAAGTTATCAAAATGTCAAATGTTTAGCTTTTTTAGTATCTAAGTAACAGAACTTTTTTCTCGGTGTGTTTTTACAAAAAAAATTAATTTTGTGATTCATATTTCAAAAACGGTTAGAGATTATTATTAACAAACGTTACTAAGGTTTTATTAAGGTATCCAAAAATGCTAGAATATACAGGGGATTCTATTTGAAATTGCAAACTTGGCCATAACTTCCGGTATAACCGGAAGTAATTCAAACGTGACAATATAATACTATAAAAATTCAAAGTCAATTAAGGAGTAACTCAAGACATGCTCCACCATTTTGAAGTCTTAATTCGAGAATGATTTTCATTGCTCTTTATACTCGTTAATTCCCATACCTCTTCACTAATCTTGCAATCAATAAATAAATAAATAAGTTACCTAATTTTGTAAAAATTACCTAATAAAATTGTTCCATTTTAGCTTTAATAAAACTGATGCGGTTACAAACACGACAGTATGGCGTTCAAAAAACTATTTTTGCAGCCCTCTTTTGTCAGATAAATTTAGCGAAACGAAGTTTTTCCCAATATGGGTATTTTCTTTACTTAAGACATTTTCACTGTACATTTAAATACTACCAAATATAGTCGTGGTATTAAACGAAAAGGGACCATGACATACATACAAACAAATAAGTGTTTCATTATTTGCATTTGGAGTATTTTTAGTTTCAAGAAATTCAGACCAAACAAATTTTTTCTAATATAAACTTTTATACCCATTTTCCACCCCCTAGGGACAAATTATTCGTAAATGCCTACACACATGTTTGCACCACTTTTGCAAAATAAGACTCAACGCAACCTACATAAAACTTCTTAGTTTTGACGATGCTTTACCTCAGATACATTTTCTTAAAAGTAGCGGCGCCATACGTAATAAATGTGTGTTTTTCTACAAAATTAAAATTGGGCTATTGAAATTTGGTCGCATGTGATGCAAAGTTTATTTGTTTTTGACCCTGTATAAGGTAACTTCATGAAATAAGTATTTTTGAAAACGTAGTTTGTATCTGAAAGTAATGTACCTTAATATTAAGATAAAAAAAAACACAGTGTCATCAGTAAAGTGTTCATTAAGTGGAAAATAAATTTTAGTGGTGTGGGTAAAAAGTCAAAATTATCTTATGCAGCTGAAATTTTGCATATGGGCGAGGGGTGTCTCACTGTGGCAGTAGGTGTACAAATGTTAAGGCAGGACTTAGCAGGACCGTGGCAGGACTGACAGGACTGTGGCAGGACTGTAGAAGGACCTGGCAGGACTGTAGAAGGACCTGTCAGGACTGTAGCAGGACGTGGCAGTACTGTGGCAGGATCGAAGCAGGACAGGCAGTACCTTTCAGATTCAATCAGATTTCTCCAATAACTTTAGGAGTAGGGATAAATAGCGGGGAGCAAAAAAATATTTTTGGTTGCTTTTGTTTATTAATTGAAAGTGAAATGGAATTGCGTGTAACAGACGTCGCAGTTTTTAAAGTTCTCGGCGCGCGTCGCCGCAAAATATTCCTGTTTGAGTTCTGTTGTAAACACCGGTGAATCACAACAGTCGACTATAGTCGAGTTTGCAGTCTCATTTATTATGTTCATGCAAGTTATTGATAAAATATATTGTTTATTTCCGAGTTTATTTCTTTGTTAAGAAAGAAGGTAAATATTTAGAAGTTGTGTATCTGTAGTAGGACAGTAACAGGACCGTGGCAGGACAAGCAGGACCCTGGCAGGAAAAGGGCAAAAACGACAAGTCCTGCCTATAGTGAGACACCCCTCGCATATGGGCTAGAAATTGCATTAAAAACACTCTTTCTAATAACTTTTTTCCATATTTTCAGAAATAACCCCACTTTTGAATTATTTTTTTGAAAAAATTAAAATTTGACAGATAATGCGAATCACGTGACTACTATTTTTTGCTTAATTTTCATCTCGATCGAAGCAGAACTTTGATGCCAAAGTCAAATTTCAAATAAAGCTATTAATAAAAAAATACCATAATGATGCGGACTAGCGGACTTTACTGGTCACACTGTAGATTAGTGTAGATAAATAAAAGATAATTTTAAAAAAATCGCCTGTGGCGCTGGCCTTTGGTTTGTGGGTGGTATAAGTGTAAAAAAAACTGTCCACTCCATATTAGTTCTATTACTAAATCTTAAATACTTTTGTTCTTTTATTTGGGATTTAAACTCGCCAATATCCAACTAAGGGGATTTTTTGCTTGCAACGCATTTATTTACTCTTCCTGGTGTGCCAAAATATTGTTATTTATATTTGATAAATGTCCTTAAAGTTTCTAGAGCTTATAATTTTTCACTGTATACCAAATCCAAGTTTTTTGAACGCCTTCAAATAAACAATTATATACAAACAATTTCAATCTAAGACAATGTGCAAGTGATATTACACACTGTCAAACGGCATCAATTCCGTGGCTCTGTCTTATCCACACTGTTAACTTTAGACTCTGACCTTGCTTCTTCAATTTCCTTCGACAAATCCGGAGAAGTTTCCCTGGTGAAGAGGGACTTTTGTTCTTCCTCGATAGGTCTTGCACTTCTTTCGAGCTGAGCTACAAGAGCGGGAATTGCAGGGCCTAGATTCGAACTAAGGACCTCGTTCGGTAGATCGAGGATGTACTTTGGAATGCTGGTTCCACAGAGAAATTGAGCGATTTCCTCGGAGAAATTGTTGCAATTGTGACTTAGCAGTTGGTAGGACTTGCCGCTATAATTAAATTAAAATTTAAAAAATTATAGACCTATCGCAGTTTTGAATGTCCCAGCCAAAGTATATTTAAATGTATTATTTACAATAAAATCTACAACTCAGTCTGCAGCAAGATCTCAGAATTTCAACTAGGGATCGACCGATACCGATATATATATATATATCGGTTATCGGCAATATCTGCATCTTTGCCGATATATCGTATCGGCAAAAAAGTGCCGATATAAATGCCGATATGGTTTTTTAATTTAAAAAAAAAACAAGGTAAACTATTTTATTTTTGTTATTAAGGCTTCAAAACATTATCAAAAGTACAAAAATTTCCTGCATAATGAGGCAAAAGTAAAAAACAGAACTTTCAAATCATACAATGTGTATGTCCATATCTCCCCTTTGGTTCACTAAGGGCGGATGTCAAAAAAAGGTATTTTACAGGAGAGCTAAAAACGTTAATAAAGTGACTTTGTTTTTAGATTTTGCTGTTATTATAATTATTTTAGAATTATTACATTTTCAAATATAAACTGGATAGTCCATTGAACATATTGCAAGCTCTAAATTTTGTGAACGTACCTAAATTAAGCGAAAATAAATTTTTTAAATGAAAAAATTACCATAAAAATGACGCGAGCGAGCTGAAACGGGCAAAAGAGTGGTCTTAAAAAAAATTCAAAAAATTATAGGCGTATTCCTTCTAGGGCGGAGATTTCGGGAAAAATAAGCAAAAAATGCCACTGTCAAAATTTGACACCTGTTAATGTCAATTTTTTTTTTAATTTAAAAAAAAAATCAGACGACGTACAGAGCTTCGTTTTGGAAAGATAAATGGAAAAAAAATCGTAACAATCGTATGTACCGTGCGAACTGCAGCTCTGTATAAACAATTTGTCAAAATTTTCTTTTGCTCTAGCTTCCTTATAGTTTATCCGATTTTGACGAAATTCGGTATGGTGGCAACGTATACTACAAAACGTATATCTCAGATCTGTCAAAATCATATTGACAAGCGGTATATAGAATACCTGTCAAAATGTAAAATTTGGGAATTCTCTATATTTGTCAAAAAAAATAGCGGGTCGTATAGACAGGATCAAGGAATACGGAAAAAATACGCAAAAAATTGTCCTGTCAAATTTTGACAGCTGTCAAGTATAAAAAGAAAGAGCGATATTGACGAACAAATTTTTTATTTTTACCCTCCATTGTTGAATTAAAGTGGCAAAAACTAGTGATGGGAAAAATCGAGTTATTTTAATAATCGACTACCGAGAATTCGAGTGATTTAAAAAACCGATTGATAAATCGATTGTTCACTCGAATGCTATATTAGGGGCACTGAAAAAAAAGGTCGCCAAAGTAGTAAAAAACCGGTTTTTTTTTATCACTTCAATAATCAAAAAAAAAAAGGTCGCTAGTTCGAATTTTCGTCACTCGAATAATTACCAACGATCCCATCACTAATAAAAACCATATTTTCGTCACTCATTTTCGTCACTCGAGTTATTTCCGAAGATAATCGAATAATTCAAGTGATTGAAAAAACCGAGTGATCGGTTATTTTTCACTCGAGTGATCCCATCACTAGCAAAAACAGTGTCAACACAAGTAAATTGATCACAGTTTGTTGAAATTTTACAGGTTTTACAGTACACTGTTGGCTGACAGCAGCCACAAGTCCAGTGTTGGCAGCTTTCACAAAAGACGTATGTGCGACTTTGGTCTAACGGGTGCTGGGCGATAAAGACGGTTGTCCAAATTTTGTCACATAGGCCGTTAGTACTCCAAAGCAATAGTGGACAACTGGCTTTATATAATTACTATACGTAAAAACTAATAATTTTAGGACATAGAGCTTTAGTCCATTGAATAGAGCGACTTCGGTTTGGTGGAAAATTATATTAATGTTATTTTCTCAAAATTGTGACATCCGCCCTTAGTGAACCAAAGGGGAGATATGTACAATAAAAATAATAAAAAAGGTATTCTTTGTCTAAAAGTTTAAGAAACAATAATTTTGACCATAAATGTCTAGTAATTGAAATTGAGTTTTCTAAGATTGTGATGCAGAAATATAAGTACGTGTTTCAGTCCCTTGTGGTCCAAGTCGATTTCTACTTGGTTGACATATGTTCCCTGCCTCTGAAAATATCTGTTCACTGAAGACACTAGCTGATGGCGCTGACAAGTAATTTACAGCTTGACCATGCAACAAAGGAAACGAGAGCTTATGTTTACTCCACCAAACAAAAGGGTTATCAGTTCAGGGAATAACTGGGCAATAAGTTGTACCTCTTTCTTTCGTTATCAAACATGGTTTACGTCGACTATTTCCCGTTTATTCAAACGGTGATTCCCTGTCAACTTGCTCAGTGATTCACCGGCGGCTGTTACAACGTTCGTCAAGACCTAACTCGATGGTCGAGACCTTCAACTGGAAATTAGGGAGTTTTAGCAGAAAATAATCCTTTGAACCCTTTCAGAAGATGTGCGATTTTTAACGTAAAATATGTTTTAGGTGCCGATATTTTCTGATTTTGGTAATACTGAAAACACAATTTATAGAAATACCTACGTTGAAGAGAACATAAAAATTTGGCCGATATATATCGGTATCGGCCAAAAATCACTGTATCGGTCGAACCCTAGTTTCAACACGGTTTTGTGACTAAAAGGTCCACGGCTATTATAGTAACTTATGTAATGTTTCTCAATTTATCTCTGAAAATCTTAATACGTTTGGCCAAGTTGACGTGATTTATACAGATTGTGCCAAGGCATTTGATAAGGTCTCACATGCGGTTCTCGTACAGACCTTGTGGAGCGAATTTGGGTTCCATCAGAACCTGATTACATTTATTATGTCTTATCTGACAAATAGAAACCATAAGGTCGTGGTTAGGGGTTATATTTCTCGCTCATTTATTCTCGGTTCTGGCGTACCTCAGGGCTCAAACCTAGGGCCATTGCTGTTCCTTTTGTTTATTAACAGTCTTGCCAATGTAATCAAACGATCTAAACGATTATTATTTGCAGATGATTTAAAGCTTTATGCTAGGATTAATAACCTAGATTCCTAGATGATTGCATTGCGCTGCAGAGAGACCTCGATAAAGTAATGAATTGGTCTGAAATGAACAAAATTGCTTTTAATATAAATAAATGCCACGTAATGTCGTTTACCCGCAAAAGGGAAAAAATTAATTTTGATTATGTAATGGATGGAACAGTGTTGTCCAGGGTGAATGAGATTAAGGACCTCGGGGTGACTTTTGACTATATGCCTACTTTTCGTTCCCACATAATAAATATATCTAACAAAGCATCTAAGATGTATGGTTTCATAGTAAGAAGTTCAAGAGAGTTTAGGAATGTTAATTGTATTAAACAACTCTATATTGCTCTAGTGCGCAGTGTACTGGAATATGCATCAATAATATGGTCTCCTCAGTGGCGTAGCGTGGTTGAAGGGGCGGAGGGGGGCGGAACCTTCAAAGGTAAGGGAGTAGTTTTTTTTATGGAAGAGAGGGGGCAAAAAAGGTATTAAAAAGAAATTTTTTTGGGTGCCACGCCCTTTTTTCAATGAAGTTGCCTGATTTTCAAGTAGGAAAAATATAAAATACACAAGTTCCTCAAGAAAATCACATAAAAATTAATCAAGTAAAAAAAAGTGCTTCGTTTTCATGGCTCATTATGGGCCCAGGGGGGGGGGGTAATTACCCCCTTATCGACGCCCTTGTTGAAAGGGCGCCTCACTGCTAATGCATAATTTCGTTTGTTTAGTAAATTTTGGCCTGAGAAATAAAGTTTTTGTTTTGTCATGTCTAAAATGGTTACATGAAAACAGAATATGAACACGGCAAGGGAAAGCTTGTTAAAACTCTATAAAATATTTTATGCATATTACATAATAATATGAGCATAATATTCTCATTGGTGACAATAATACACTTTTAAAAAGATAAAATTTAATCTCTAGTAAATTAGAGATTTCAAGAATACAAATTATTGGTTGTGGCAAAATATTTTTATTATAAATTAAATCAAGTAGTGCAAATAAAATAGAATCTCGAAATAGGTATAACAGATTTATTTTATGTTTCTTTACTCTTAAAGTTATAAACAAATAATAACCTAATTAAAACCTGAAACTGGGAACTACTGGGAGAGTGGGAAGGGGGCGCCGTTTGGGAAAGGGCTCAAAGGGCGGGGGGGGGGGGCGGTCGCCCCCCCTGCACGCTACGCCACTGGGTCTCCTTATTATCAAAATCATGTTTATACAATTGAGAGAATACAGAACAGAATTTTAAGATACTTGTATTATAAAGAAACTGACCACTATGATAGAAATATTTCTAAAAATCAACTTTCTGTTAGATATAATATTTTAAGTTTAGAAAAGAGAAGGGATCTTAATATGTTGCTTCATTTACACAAACTCTTACATAATAATGTTGACGATCCAAACACACTATTCAATTTGAATATAAATATTCCGGCTTATCCAACAAGAAATACAGCAACATTTTATGTAAACAATGCCCGAACGAATTATTACTATAATTCTTCCGATAATGCCATGTGTAATTTGTATACTAAATTTCAAAGTGAGTGTGATATATTTTTTCTAACCTATAAACAGTTTAAACAGAAAATTTTGAAACTACTTTAACTTAATAACTCCTTATTAGTTACAGATTAATATTGAATATGAATTGTATTTATGTTTTGTATCTTTGTAGTACTTTATAATAGGGTACCTATGTATATAGGTACCTGTAAATGTACTTAAGAATAAATAAATAAATAAATAAATATAATAAGTTAAATCGTTCAGTGTTCATAAATAAAAAAGTTCACAAATCTAGTACAGTAAAAACATAATGGCAGAGTTAAAAGTTATTAAAATAAAAAAAAAATTAAGTAAAATTAGAGGGGAAGATGGTGGATTATTGGACATGAGGTTATGTAGAGTAATGTACCTATTGCTTGTATGTATTTTAAGTACCAGATACCTGGAGAACAACTAACAGGACAAGGACAAGAATAGTACTGTCAGATAAGTACCACTATCTGTGGTGGTGTGGTTGAAACACCTCAGATATCAATAATTAATGCCAACTAATAGTGGCAGACACATAGTAGATACTTTATTTTTTAAATTTAATTCCAGTTAATACAAGAATAATAAGAAATGTAGGTACAAATGTTAAAACAATTTAATGCCATAGCTGACAAATCAAAATATGTCTTCCCACAATTTTGTAACTGGTGAAGCAGCAATGCTAGACAGCTTGTTATTTATTGTACTTATGCCAAATAATTTCGTTTCAAACGTGATAAAATAAACTGGAATAATTTATGCAAGTCTAAAAAAAAATAATGGTCACCCACACAAGCATTTATTTTGGGTTTGATGTCATTCTAGAACATATTACTAGAATTTGACTTTAAATAATCCTTGTTTGGTAATTTAGCAGTTGATTTTATATGGCTGGTAAAATTTAAAAAATTATATTCATTACATAGGTACCTATACATACATTTGATTTTGATATAGCTTGCCTGCTCAACAACATGTTTAGAAATGTGACATTAAACCCACAATAACCCAGTAAGATGGAAATATAATAATATATATTAGGAATCTATAAAACATCAACAATTTTACAAATAAGTAAAATAGGTATTTCAGAATTAAAATCTTGGTACTGAAGCATTTTGCCTATACCTACCTACTTATTATATATCAATATTTGGGACCACTCTGTATATCTCAAAAACAAATAAATAGGTACTATAGTGTAAACTAACATTAGGCCTATATCTAATAGGGTGTTTTTATATTAATAGAGAAAATTAAGTTTAGCACTTACGAAAAGGTAGAGTGGGATAATCCAGCCAAATAGTCAACAAAAACTGAATAGGGCACCTGAGTATCCCCTAAATATTTAACTTCTTTTGGATTCCCTAAGGCAGTCGCCCCCTAAAAATATATTTAGTTAAACACTTTTATTCTTAGAGTCACACAGTTGTCTTTTAAATTAAAATGTCAAGCTTCTAGATAATGTTAAAGTTATTAATAGAACGTAATTTGGAAACCATGTGGTTATTAGGATAATACCGGCTAAAATAACTGCAAAAAATTTAGACACGGTTTTCAAAATATAAATATTTAAGCACAACATTAGTTTCATGGGAGTGAACTTAGCTACCAGCAAATAGTTAAAACTTTCTTACAAATTTCAGGACTAAACACAATGAAATTAAATGCTGCCACTCGGTCTTTACACAACACTGGACCTATTTATAGAACGATCCCAATTTTAGACTTTTTTACTTCCACACTAAAATCTTTTAGTACTAAACTGAAATGGGCCAAGACACCAGAGCCATCTTACAGCGGTAACCCTACTCTACTAGTCCATCTATAAATATAATACTTTGGTAATGCGAATTGAAAATATTTGTCGTGCGACTTGTGTTTATAAATAAAGAAAAAAACAACTTGGTATGCGCCAAATTTCGATTTGACATGGGGTGCGCCAAATAAGAGTATTTTTATATACAAATCACAACCTAGTTTTCAGATTAAATTTATTTTTTAAATTTGTAGGTAGGTACTTACAGGGTTGCAACTTTCTACCCCATGGGATCCAAAAAAGTACTCTCTGTTGTAAACTACTATTGAAGTGTGCCATATGCCATCAATTTTTTTGCCTGCAAGAAATTATTTAATTTTAAAAATTCTAAGGTAAAATAACAATATTTTCCATAACCTAAAAGCAATAAATGTTTAATTTATGACTGAAACTGGGCTTACCTATTAAAATAGGCGATAAGTGAGTAGCCATGCCCATGGATAGATCATAAATATACAGTTCTACTTTGTGTGATTCCATTTTTATGCACAATTTCCGAAAAATTTGGCCCTTTAATTTTTGAAGATTTTGAAGAACAGTCAAAAACAGCTGATCCTAATCAATTTGTCAAGCACCCCCGAAACTGGCGAAACGAACGCGACTATAAAGTTTTTAAATAAAATTATGAATATGAAGACAAGAATTCTAATTTATCCTGGAAGCACATAAACTGACTGATCATTTATCAATAACGTAAACGTAACAAAAATATTGATTATGCACTGTCACCTTAATACGTTGCTTTTTCTAGAAAGAATGATATTCGTATTTTGCACGACTTGGATTCCCGCCATAATAACAGATTTTCAAAATGATCTTAGAATGGAAAATTCCTAACTAACGCGGAAATATTTTGTCCACCTAAAGTCCTCAATACTTTCTCGGCTCTATTTTTAACCAAGCGCAGTCTAAACGGCTCTTAAATATCTACCTGTTCAAAGATATTTTTAGATTTTCATAAAAATGAATACGAAAATAGTTTAATAGACTTTGTCACTTCTATGAACTCCATACCCTAAATTTCAGACTCATTAAAAACAAAAATACCTTTAAGGACTAGAATTATCGTTGATTTAGATATAAAATTAATAAAATAACTAAAAAAAGGATTTCTTTTCATTGCAACATTATTTGCGCCAAATCTTTTGAATAAATAATGGGGGATTTTGATTGATTTATTAACGTCATGGTCACGTTAGCCAACTGAAGATTTTGACACTTTGTTGACAGTTGTCTGACAGAAAAACTCAAAAGTTTTCAACGGGCTAGCTAAAATTTAAGAAATTTTTTTAAAATGTCCAAAGATAAACTATTTGTAAGTAATTTTACGTAACTTGAATCATTGGGTACTAATTTTTTTAAATGTCCATATCTAATTCATTGCCTAAGAAAATTATGTATCATCATCATAACCTTAAAGTTTCAAAAATATCACTGACGACAAAAATTTATTTTTATATATTTTCAGCTGTTGCGAATCCAGAGTCCAGAAGGGACCAGAAGAATTGAGATAAGTCCTTCCTCAACTACTTGTCAGTTGTTCGAAACCATACATGATGCTTTCGACTTAAATAGTTTTGCTTTCGCTTTGTATAAACAAAGAAACAAGAAAGATGAAATTGCTAGCAGTAAGACTAAAACACTCAGGACTTCCGGGCTGCGGCATGGGGATATGGTATACTTGTTACCCCTCAATGGCTCAGTACTATTTAATGTAAGATTCATAGTTTTTTTAAAATTTTATATTATTTGTAATAACTTAAAACCCCTTTTTTTACTTGCTATTTCATCACATTGAAATGAGTACCTATTTATTGCATGCCTAAGGTTGCACTATCATGCTTTCGAATTTCATACTATTTTAGATATTATTTATTACAATATTCAACAATATTGCTTAACCTCATTTTTTTTTCATTGGGTATCATTGTCTTGGACAAATATTATCATATTTTCTTTTTATTTGCAGGATTATAAATTCTTTATTTTACTGTATTTAATTAAATTCTTTTTAGACCAATACCCCTTCTGGTGAACCGGTTGTTGAACCCGGTCCGTCTACTAGCAGTAGTGCTAGAAGCAATACTGCTTCAAGTGGAACCCGTAGACCATTGGCAACTGCTAAATCAGGGGTAAAAGAAGATGAAGTGGATCAGACATTGTCAAAAGTGGAGGGTAGAATTGAAAGGAATAGGGATGATAAGCTGTTAGTATTGGTGATTGAATTTTAACTTAAAAAAATGTTCTCAATTTGTCTTGTGTTTGCTTTAATTACATATCTCTATAATCTACAATCCAAATAAACATTTTTATTATGTAGAGTAGGTTTTATAGTGTCTCAAGAATCCAGAATGAGTATTTTTTTTAAATTTCAAATTAAAATATATTTTTTAGCTGTCGTCACAATGCCAATTCAAAGTGTGTTCACTGCTCACCATTAGAACCGTTTGATGAAGCCTATTTAAAGGAACACAACATTAAACATTTGTCCTTCCAGTCGTATCTACGTAAAATGATGTCTGGGGTGGATCGTGGAAAATTTCTGGCGCTAGAAGATATATCTTGTAGTATCAAGACTGGATGTAAGGACCATCCTCCATGGCCCAAAGGAATTTGTTCCAAGTGCCAACCAAATGCTATTACGTTAAATATGCAGGTAATTTTGTTTTAATGTTCGATATTTTAAAAAAAATACACATCATGTCCACTGTATATATGGGAAATCCCATCTGAATTTTGCTACCCTCAAAATTGCCTCCCTTACTAATTTTACATAAAAATTAGATTTTATTTTTATTAGTTTTAACATGTTTTACAGTATTTAAGGGAAAATGATGATTGTACTAATTTAATAAACGGAAGTATCTAATTAAAACGAAATAATGGGAAGGTTATTTATTTCAATATTTGTAGACAAGGGGAAAAACTATAATTTAAATAAAAAGAAATAATATGTGGAGTTCCACAAGGATCAATATTAGGTCTGTTATTATTCTTCCCGTTATTTTTAATTTACATTAATTCCGTTTCCAAATTGAACTTAAAGGGCAATATAAAGCTATTTGCAGATGATACAACAATTATTTATTTTTCTTAAACTCTTGCAGTATTTTGATATTAATAATGATTTAAAAATACTTGTTTCTCGGCTTCAATCAAATAAACTTAAGTTAAATTTTACAAAATCTTCTTTTATGTTTATAACTAAAAATAAAATAAATTTCCTCATTAACCCCTTAACATTTAATAATGAAAATATTCAATATTCAAAAACGATAAAATTTTTAGGATTAGTTTTAGATGAAAATTTAAATTGGAAATGCCATATCCAGTATATTATCTGCTCGATATCTCCTTTGGTATCTGTTTTGTACAGAGCTAGATATTTCATTCCTTTGAAATACTTAAACAATATATATTTTTCATTAATATATTTAAAATTACAATACTTAGCTTCTGCATGGGGATCTGCTTGTTTATCAAACTTAAAACTAATTAATTAAATTAAAATTAATATCTATGCAGGGTCTTCTGCAGATCAATGAAATTTAGCATAATATAGACTGAAAATAACACTTCAGCAGCTCTTTGTGTTCTAAACGTTTGAAGGCGAAATGACGCAAGGTTTTAAGGTTTCTACTCTACCAATTTAAATATTTCTAGGCATATCGACACGTTGATAACGTAGCATTTGAAAATACCAATTTAGTTGAGAAATTCTTAAATTACTGGCGAGTTACCGGACATCAAAGAATTGGATTTTTGTATGGCAATTATGAGATACATGCTGATGTTCCATTAGGTAGGTTGTCCTTTATTTATGCTTGTACTTAAACAACTTTAGTCTTATTTTAATTTTTTTAATTACAAATTTAAAAAATTGTTTAGCCTCATCCCTAGGGGTTGTTACTTTAATTTTTCTTTTTTGGTAACTGCCAGCCTGGAACATTTTTCATTCAATTAATGACGTCATTCTTACCGCGGCTCGTATCGGCTTGCTCCCTTGGAAGGTGTCTGGATGAATAGAGGACTTGCACAAATTTTTTTTATTGCAAAAATTTGTTTAGCCACCTCAAAAAATAACATAATATACAATATATAAATATAAATAATACTATTTTATATAATCTCTTACTCTTACTCTAATCTTATACTTACTATTTAAATATGTAATCAGGAATTCATTGACGCTTTTATGTTTGTTTATTTTGGAAAGTGTGTGTTTAGTGTATAGGAAGTACAGCCACTTAATGACAGAAAATTTTTATAATATAGACTCAGAATATTACTCTTCCCATACCATCATTTTTTAATATTTATATTAACGACTTATTTAGTATAAATTGCGATGGACAAATTGATAGTTTTGCAGATGATACTACAATTTTTTATACCGATACAAATTGGGACAACCTTTATAATACAATTAAAAAAGATTTTAAAATTATAAAAAATTGGTTTGATAACAATTTGTTAACAATTAATTTTAATAAAACAAATTATATTCCTTTTGCTTTAAACCTAAATAACCTACCACGAAATATGAATAGTATTCAAATAAATGAAGACATTCAAATTTTTAATGTTAATAAAATAAAATATTTAGGAATTATTTTTGACAGTAAATTAAATTGGAATTTTCACTTAGAATACTTAATTAAAAATTTAAGAAGTTTACTACCGATTTTTAAAAACATTAAAAAAGTTTCAAATGTAAGGTTGGGGAGGAATAAATAGAACTTTAGTTAAAAAATTAGAAATATGTATTACAAAAAAGGTTTCTAAAAATTATATTTAATAAAGATTATCTTTATCCTTCAAAAGAATTATATTCAGAAATAAAAAAGTTGAACATAAGACAACTTTGCATTTTATAACATCTTAATATATATGTTTAAAAATAAAAACCTTATACAATTTAAAAACCATAATCATAATACAGGTCATAAAAATGAAATAACCATAAAACCTAAAATAAGGAAGTCCATATCAAATATTTATGTTTTTTTTAAACGATTATTTGCCAACAAAAATTAAAAAATTGATTTCATTAAAAAAATTTAAAGTCGAAATAAAAACATGCATATTAAAAACAGACAATTTAAAAATATTTTTAGAAATGCTTTAATTAATTAATATTGATCTGAATAATTTACATAAGTAATATTTTTTACTTAAAAATTATAAATTAATAATTTTATTATAGGTAATATTTTTCTTAAAAAAAAACTGCGTTTATACTATAAATTAACATTCTTACTTACTTTAAAACTTGATTTTTAATGCATATTTATGATTTATGATTTTACATACTAAAACAAGAAATAAGATTTGCCTCTAACAAGCTCAGCTTCAGGGGATTGAAAAATAAGTTTATAGAAGACAACATAAACATAATATTTATTATAATATTAAATTAAAAAAAAAACTTATTATTATTATCAACAACACAGATAGACGATAGAGAAACGAAACATTCAACAACTTCAAAATGTTCCCTAAAGAAGTTAAAAAATTATTATTAAATCGGGCTTATTACGATTACGATGTGGATATTTTGTGGAAATCGAGGTGGAAATATTTTGATATGTTTTAAATTTTCTGTTTCACATGACTTGTCTGGCAATTTGCTGCTATTTGATTTTAGGAATTTTGTCAGTGATAAGCTTTGTCAATGAGAATACTATATTGTGTCGAAAATCTATTCTAGAAAAGTACTTTTTTTTTCTAGGTATCAGAGCTAATGTAGTAGCAATTTACGAGCCACCGCAGGAAAGTACTCGTGATTCTATTCGGCTTTTGCCGGATGAGAAAGAGGCTGCAGTCAACCAAATAGCTACCGCTCTAGGTCTAAGAAGGGTGGGTTGGATCTTTACCGATCTCCTACCGGAAGATGTCAAACAAGGAACGGTCAAATATACTAGGAACGTCGAATCACATTTTTTATCAGCACAGGTAAAGTTGACAATGTGGAGAGTTTTTTTTTGAAAAATGATTTGGGTTTTTTTTAGGAGTGCATTATGTCCGGACATTTTCAGAATTTGTACCCAAATTCTAGTAAATATGCTTCCAGTGGTACATTTGGATCGAAGTTTGTAACAGTTTGTGTTACAGGTGAGCCATATTTTTAAGAAAGTGTTGCGAACGCTGTGTTTCGACCTAAAAGGTCATCGACAGTGTCTCTTATTCATTTTACACATAATACATTTAAAATATAAAGCGTTAATAAAACAAATTCACAAATGAAAATATTACAATTCAATAGAATTAATTTTTGGCGGTTGAACAACATTCATTTGTGTTTTGTTGCCTTATTTGCATGTACTTACATGGGAGAGTAAAAAATGCTGTTTACCATCCTTAGATCTGTGTAAGGCTTTTGACACCGTAAACCATGATATTTTATTAAGAAAATTATACAGTATTGGGATAAGGGGAAATACACACAAACTACTTCAAAGTTATTTAAGCTATCGTAAACAATTTGTTCAAATTGGGGAAAGAAAAAGTTCGAAAAAAGAAATAATATGTGGAGTTCCACAAGGATCAATATTAGGTCCCTTATTATTCTTAATTTACATTAATTCCGTTTCCAAAGGGCAATATAAAGCTATTTGCAGATGATACAACAATTATTTATTTTGCTGAAACTCTTGCAGAAATGTTTTTTGATATTAATAAAGATTTAAAAAGAAATAAAAATGTTTACTACTAAAAATAAAATAAATTCCAGTATTAACCCCTTAACATTTAATAATGAAAATATTCCATATTCAAAAACGACAAAATTTTTAGGATTAGTTTTAGACGAAAATTTAAATTGGAAATGCCATATCCAGTATATTATCAACTCGATATCTTCTTTAGTATCTGTTTTGTACAGAGCTAGATATTTCATTCCTTTGAAATACTTAAAAAATATATATTTTTCCTTAATATGTTCAAAATTACAATACTTAGCTTCTGCATGGGGATCTGCTTGTTTATCACTAACTTAAAACCATTACAAAAATTGCAAAATAAAGTTATTAAATGAATACACAAATTACCACATTTAGAACCAACTGTTAATCTATATAGACCGAAAGGGTATTTACACGTTCAAAACATTTATAAATTAAAAATTTGTATTCTAGACTCTATTATTTAAAAAAAAAAAATAACACTTCAGGAGAATAAAGCTTTACATGATCATAACACCAGACGTTGTATAAATTATCAAACTATACCAGTAAAAATAAATTTTGGAAAAAAATCGCTTTTATATGACGGAATAATAAAATCTAACAATCTTCCAAAAAATATCAGAAAAATTAAAAAATTGGCAATTTTTAAAAAACAATTAAAGAGATATTTACTAAATTAAATTATTTATACTTTTTTTTTAAATTGATTTTATTAATAAATTAAATTGGATTAACTTCAATTTTTTTTATTGTTATTTTTTTTAATGGTTATTAGTTTCTATTATATGTTGTCACTTTCCATGTAATGAACTGTAAAAGTTAGTTTGGAATAAAGACATTTTGAAAGTTAAATTTATTGGAAATCCCCGGAACCTCTTTCAAACAAGGAGTTTTTTTTTGATAAATAATACATAACTACACAGGTAAGTATACGAATTCTATGATTTACTTTAAGACAAAGGCAGAATTCTCAGGTCATGACAAAGGGTATTGGCGGAGTGGTTGGGGGGACTAGAGACGCCCGTGCTTCGTTAGTCACGAGTCAAAACAACAAGACGTTGACATCGATTTTTTTATTAATTGACCTGTCAAATCGCCATTTTGCCGTGTCTGGATTTTTGTCTTTGTCTACTCTTAAACATCCTAGAGAGCCATGGATTTGAGACCTTCCATTTTTCCTTCTCCAGGTGATAAAACAAATCAAGTTCACATGGAAGGTTACCAAGTGTCAAATCAGTGTATGGCCCTAGTGAGAGACAATTGCCTTGTGCCAACCAAAGACGTTCCTGAATTAGGCTATGTTCGCGAATCTACGGATAAGCAATATGTGCCCGATGTGTATTATAAGGTAAGTGATCTGTTGATTGTTTATTAGCTGTTAGGTGGTCTTAATAATTTTAACTATGTCGAGACGGTCGGAATTTTATATTTCATCCAGTGTCACATCTAAGTCAGTAAATAATATGTGGAGTTCCACAAGGATCAACATTAGGTCCGTTATTCTCAATTTACAATAATTCCGTTTCCACATTGAACTAAAAGCTATTTGCAGATGATACAACAATTATTTATTTTACTGAAACTCTTGCAGAAATGTATTTTAATATTGATAATGATTTAAAAATACTTCTTTCTTCGCTTCAATCAAATAAACTTACATTAAATTTTACAAAATCTTCTTTTATGTTTATAACTAAAAATAAATAAATTCCATCATTAACCCATTAACTTAATAATGAAAATATTCAATATTCAAAAACGACAAAATTTTTACGATTAGTTTTAGACGAAAATTTAAATTGGAAATGCCATATCCAGTATATATATTATCAACTCGATATCTCCTTCGGTATCTCTTTTGTACATAGCTAGATATTACATTCCTTTGAAATACTAAAAAAATATATATTTTTCATTAATATATTCAAAATTACATACCTACTTATCTTCTGCATGGGGATCTGCTTGTTTATCAAACTTAAAACCATTACAAAAATTGCAAAATAAAGTTATTAAATGTATACACAAATTACCACATTTAAAACCAACTGTTAATCTATATAGACCGAAAGGTTATTTACACGTTTAAAACATTTATAAATTAAAAATTTGTATTCTAATTCACTCTATTATTTTAAAAGAAAAAAAATCAATCATAACACTTCAGGAGAATAAGACATTACATGATCATATCATAACACCAGATGTTGTATAAATTATCAAACATACCAGTAAAAAGTAATTTCGGAAAAAAATCCCTTTTATATGACGGAATAATAAAATATAACAATCTTCCAAAAAATATCAGAAAAATTAAAAAATTGGCAACTTTTAAAAAAAATTAAAGAGATATTTACTCAATTAAATTATTTATACTATTTTTTAAATTGATTTTATTAATGAATTAAATTGGATTAACTTCCATTTTTTTTTCATTATTTTTTTAATGGTTATTATTTTCTATATTATGTTGTCACTTTCCATGTAATGAACTGTAAAAGTTAGTTTGGAAGAAAGTCATTTTGAAAGTTAAATTTTGTAACTTTAAAAAAAAAGAAAACAACTTAAAAGCAACGAGTAGTACTCAACTGACGACACTGCCCAGTATACGTGCGCGTTAGGCGATCGCCTAACCTGCCTTATAGATTATCCGGTACTGACGGGCAATAGGAGATAAATAAATAAAACACATGTTCTAAGTTCACAGATGCGGAAAGTTTATTTATTTGAAATCATCTAACATGAGGTGGTAGGTACTTAGTTATCACAAATATTAGTTGGGTAACAAGTAACAAGGCACATACACTGGCTGCTACATTGAGTTTCGCGCTGAAGGGTGAAAAGGTAGCCATACCTATAACCACATTCTGTATTATTTGAGGTCAATAGGGAACTTTCCAATTTTTTTTTCAATATGATTTAGTTCGGCCTGAAAAAAGTATTCCCCAATTATTACTCCTTAAAAATCAAAATAACTTGGTAAAAATTCTTTAAAGTTTCGCGTGTGTCGAAAGCATTTCAAACGATCTCTAAAGCGCGCGAAGCCCGATGACGTCAGGGGGTATGACTTTTGGTCATCCGTCATCCTGACACTCCTGACTGGTGCCGAGCGACCCAATTTGCATTTGGATTGCAGTGTGTTATTGTTATTGTATTGTTTTAAGGTCGTGTCGCTTGACGCGTGGATGTCAAATCTGACAAATCATCAAATTTATTGAAAACCTATAACCTATTTCGTGGATGTCACACACAAATCTGACAAATGATACCCCTTGACGTCACGACTACTAACTTCTAGCAGCTCGTTTTTACCCGCTTGGAATAATTTGAATTTTGAGGCATTTTTAAATCTTTCTAGCGGTCTTTTAGGACGAAATATGTTGTTTTTTTTGCTGCCATATGTTTTATGACAATATGTACTTTTGATTTATAGAATTTTTTCCCCATTTAAAATTTTTGTCAAGTTCCCTATTGGTAGACGCTTGATTCTGACTATTGTCCACTTCTTAACATATTTTTGTACTATCCACACACATGCAGCCACTGACTGTTTGTGTTTTCCATAAGTATTTTGATGGTGATAAAAGCTACGTCATTACCTCGGTCAGTCGGTCTGTTGTATGTTCGTATTGAGTACGTCGGTATTAAAAATAATAAAACAGAAATTATGTCCAATGTTTACGGAACTACAAACTGTGCGCGATCACTAACCTACTTTAGACTCTTCATGTCGACACTAGACCATAGACAATTTACCTTTAGATTCGTACAGCTTATCTCCTGCGCAAACAAAAGTTACGTTTTATGGGTGAAAAAATACGTGCGCATGACTCGCCGATTAGCTCCCTTCTCTCTGGGCACCTTCGGGCATGCGCACAAACCTCGTGTTATCGGCCTGTCTTTCTTTAGCGACATGCTCAAAATACACTCCAGAACCGGCTCGACCGCCATTTTTGTTGTTGTGTTTTAAGGTTGCTCTGTGGATTCCGTGTAGTTTTCTTAGCTATTGTGTATTGTGGATGTTAAATATTTACGGATTTCTAGTTTTTGTGTAGTTTAGTTAATTATTGTGCCTGATTATGAGAAAATTAATTCCGTCAAAGTTGCTGGTTGGTTAATTTTTTGGTTAAAATCTGTACACCCCGACATTAAGCTTTTAATAAAGCCAGTATTTCACGGGTCAAGTTCTCGGGCCAATCGGGCAAACACTTTTCAAATTCTTGAACAAGAAATTTTGCTTGAAAATGTTTTACACGTACCCAAGTTTTTCCAAATTGTAAAAATCAATACAAGTTATATGCCAACTTATATTTGACTTAAGGTTAGTTACGCGAAAAATTTTTGACAGTTCAAACAGCCAATTAAATTTTGTTATTCTTTATCATTTTACATAAATCACCCAATCATATCAACATTTAAGTGAAAACAACACTCCGGGTGGTTTTCAATCACTATGACACCCAGGCATTATTTATTATGACACCAATACTTTGACAGTTCATATTCCAACTATATAAATTTCAAAATGTCACGTTTTGGCAATGCAAATTTTTATTGCATTAACGCGCTAGTTAATGAAACAATCCCAAAAAATACCTGAAACAGTCACAAATACACGTGGGGAATATTTATGGAGTTTTACTGTGAACGCAAATACGAGTTAAATAAACATAGAAGCGTAGAAGAGCTGGCAATGATACTGAAAGACTGGGCGGTTAATATGAGAAAAAAAGATGGGAGTGAATTCAAAGAAGCAACGGTAAAGACTATGTGGAACGTTTTGTGCAAAATTTTACAAGAAAAGTACTATAATGAATATAAGATTATGATTGACCCGTTTAACAGCATAGTATTTAAACCAGCCCGAGATGCCCGCGATGCAACCAGAAAGAAATTACAAGCAGATCCATGTAAACGTAAGACCAGTTCAGTTTCGTAAAGTCTATCTGAAGTAAACCAAATAATATTGTTCTGGAATGAAAATACCCCTGAAGGTCTTATGCGTAAATTCTACCATATTGCTGCAGTAGAATTAGCGTGGAGAGGAGGCGAAGCAGTTGCATGTCTCCTGGCTTTTTTTCAAATCGAAAAAAATAATGATGGTTCTCCAACAAATCCTATTGAATATAATCCAGTGTTCAGTAAAACTTGCCTTGGCGAGAAATTTTATTTTTTTATCAAAAATTTATCAAAAAATTTTCTGACCGAATATCCCTCGGACATTGACCAATGCCTCATAATTTTATCTCAAGCACGTAACCAAGGTAACAACCCTCCGCCTTTAGCGTCGGGTTGTTACCAGGCAACGTGCTTTCGACTAAAATTATCTCGTCCATTATCAATGTCCTAGGGTTATTATAGCTGATAACATCGAAAATTGGTTATTTTGCTGGTTTTGTTTGTTTTTATATTCGTTTTTATAAGACTAGTTTAATTCACTTGTTCTTGTTCTCTTCCTTTTCGAGCTAAAAACACGACGACGAATCATTTTTAAACAAATTTTAAAAACAAAACCTTAAAAACAATTTTCTATCCTTAAAATCTGATAGGTTTGCCCTGGTTTGCTACTACTAAGAATGTCAGAAATCACTACCTTTTGTCCCAGCTTGATCAAAAATTGAGAAGAAAGTCCAATTTTTTGGCAAGAATTTAAATTTTAAAGCCCGGACCTGTCTATTTTCGCATTCGTCAAACGATAAGGTTGCAGTGCGCATGTCTAATAGTGTCTAGCTTTGTTTACACATGCAAGGCCATAAATCTGCCACTTCGTGATTATTGTTTGCTTATATAAAGGTAAATTGTCAAAATCAAAATCGAAATCTTGAATGAATCTCAACTTTTTTCTCGGAGACTGGTTCTAGGCCTCTAAAGATGCTTTTTCTATAACACAACGGATCCTAGTTCAACGAAACACATGTTTAAAAGATCAATTCTGGCATCGAATCCATAATGCGAGCGACACATTTTTGTAAAAACTGTTTTGAACGCGCGTTCTGTACTCCTGGGAGTATTTTTTATGTTTCGATATGTGTTTTTTTTTTGATTTACCATAACAACTTTGTGCTGTTTGTAACGGGTGTAATGAAATAGCCCCTTTTAATAATACGAATATGCGTGGTTATAGGTGTAAACGTTTACTACATTGAAAAATTATACTGAGGTCTATAGATAAGGTGCGGCAAGTAGCGTCAACTTCCCACCATCCTAATACAACTTATCAAACAAAATTGTATTAAAACTTTGGCCAAGCTTACCTAAGTAGTATTTTTTTTTTTAAATTACCTTTTTTTTTTAGTTTTTGAACCAATTATTACTTGTTTTACATACAGAGGTTTGTGCCGACTCGGCGGGTTGCGTTTTTAAATGATTCAAAACACACGCAGCTTTGTCGGCACAAACAACTGTGTGTGTGTCATCGACCATAATGTTATCGAAAATTTACTTGTTATTCTGTAACATTACGTTTTGTCTTCGTTAAAAGCATAAACTTTTTCCCTTTTCTAATGATACCAGAAATGATATAAGTAGTCAGTTTTTGTTCAAGGGGACTTCAATTCAGTATAAATTGTAATAATAAATAAAAGTAGCGTTCGTAGAAATACTACTAGCGATAACGATACTGCCGTGCGAGCAAAAATTATTTGCGTCAAGGGGGCTTGGATTAAAAAACGTAGAGCTTGGTTTAGATTACAATGATATAGGGATGATATATCTAACCAAATCTAGGTTAAAGTTTTGTCAAATTCATATTATGACATGATACGCCAAACTAATGAGTAATAAAATAAGTAGACAAAAATGCAAATTTATTTTTGTTGCTTACAAAATTAACAAGGTTATGGGGACGATATATCTAACCAAATCTAGGTTAATGTTTTGTCAAATTCATATTATGACATGATACGCCAAACTAATGAGTAATAAAATAAGTAGACAAAAATGCAAATTTATTCTTGTTGCTTACAAAATTAACAAGGTTATATATTTCTTTCCAATAAATTTTGGGTAAACCATTGAGAGTAATTCCTGCGTCTTTCAAAATCTGCGGCTTGTATTTCTTGGAATACTTGCACTTTATAAGGAAATAAATTTAGCTGTTTCTTCAGTGGCGGTTGCTCTATAAGGCCGCGCGCCCCTCCTAGGAATTTTAACATAACACACAAATTAAATGTTTATTTAAGTATTTATTATTACTATTCATTTTAATACTAATATTTCTAAATTTTAAAAAACCATAGCAACTCACCAATTCTGAACTCATCTCTAATTGTCCGTTTTCGTTGACCAACGATAAGCAAGCCTCCACGTGTGAATTTTAGATAATTGAATTCCGTCGTTGAAACGCTGCGACGGACGGTGAATCTCGCCTGGCGTATATAAATTTCGCCGAACGTCACCCGGTTATATCCGATTTATTTAGGGACTCTACGGCCGCGGTATTTTAGCGCCTGCATTGCTTTATACATTTCGGACTTTGTTGTGGCGTAAGCGCGCGTCGAGTTCAAACTAATAAAAATGAATTTCGTCAATAATATAATGTGAACGACGGGCCGAAAACCGATCTTTTACGCGTCGGTTTGCAAAAGACATTTATAAATGTATGTATTAATTTATTACCTAAATTTTTTTTTATAAATAGATACTTTTTCGAGCAATTTGCTTATATGTCATTTGGTATTGGATTTCTATTGCGCCCCTTCAAACCCAAACCCCATGACACGCCACTGTGTTTCTTAAGAATAGTCCTACATGTCCCATAAGGTCTTCCCACTTCTTGGGACAGGCGTGTTATACAATTTGTTGGCGTATTTTGCATTATTTCACGAACGTTTGCAACAAGTTCTTCTGTTCTTACAGATGGTCTTCCTGCTCCTTTTTTGTGTTGTATAGAACCTGTTTCCCTAAACACAGCCACGATTCTTTTCAGGCAATGATAAAAATCCCCAGCAATAAAAGCAACATTACGAAAATGTTCGTGAAAATCGTCCATGCACAAACCCGGATTGTATTGCCACTCACCCCTCTCTAACCCCGTTTCGAAAATACGCTTCAACCATGAATGTTTTGTGGTGTTCTGTAAAGCCCATTGTGTGAATTGTTCAAGAAATTGGAAAACTTAGCGATGAATCAAATTACTTGTAACGACTGTCAAAGATGACGGAATAACGGATTGATTGTTAATTCAGGTAGTTACTGACACCCAACAGGTATTAAGCTCTACGGCTAAGCATTACGTCCTTAGATGCAAGGCCCTCTTTGATGCAAATAATTTTTGCTCGCACAGTAGTTAACTCTGCACCGAAGGAACATTTTTATTTCTATTGCTGCCATCTCTCGAAATTTATTTAAACTTTGTAAATGTTTTGAAACTATTTCTTCGTCTAAGTTTTGAACCGTCTCGCATGGCCGTGACTTGATCGAACAAACCCAGGACCGGACCCATAATTACATACCTTTTTATCATAAGTTACAAATAGTTTAACGCTATGTCATATCATTTTTAGTATGGTCGTAATTAACGCTACTATAACCGCACTGTCTTACAATAATTAATTCGTACAACGATTTTTCTACACTAAGTTTTATGCACACACATATTTACGCTTTACACCTAGTACATTATGTATGGAGCAACATTCTTTAGTTTCTAAAGTAACCATTTAGGGTTAGAAAATAGCACATGCAACATTTCATAACAGCAATTATTATTTTTAAAGAAATAATGCGGTTGGTCCATAACGTCGATAATATACGCTGGTGATTGATGTTCATTTTTATGAAATTATGACACTCAATGTTCTTCCGGGATTAAACCAGAAGTGTCTTGCATTCGCGGCAAACGCGTTTAATTTCTTCAATTTTATATTTGTAAAAATAGTTAGAAATCTTTGGCAGTTGCAAACTATAGAGGGTGGTATTAGTTAAAAGGAACAGTTTATACTTGGGTTTTTATGAGTAAATTGGCAGAACTGAGATCAATAACATCGAGCCATATTAAATTACAAGTATTAGTTTTTGCTTTCTAAAAATTTATATTTTATAACGGTATTTGCGTTTTAACTTTGAAATCTGGTTATTTTCAAGGACTATAGAGCAAGATAAACATCTCATTCTGTTTATCATAACAAGCTGTCAAATGCAAAGGTCCACCAGGTTCCTGGCGAAGTGGCGAGTTCCACAATAAAACCACATGAAAATATACACCAATTTTTACTTTAAAATGATACGCTGAAAACTCGCCCATTTTGGGCTTTGGGCCGGTTTCAAGAAAAGCTGTTGGCCGCCACCTAAAAATTTAACTTTACAGTCAGAACAGTAGGTACAGTTGACGACATATAAATTCGTACACCCCACCCATACCTAACTCAATTGCAACAAAATTGGGTAAAACGGTTTGAATGCAGGTGCTCTATTTCTTAGTTCGGAACATTGTCTTACTCGGCGTTGCGCAGTTCTAGATGAAGCAGGGAATCCTGTTATGTGCATAGCGGATACTGCAGTTTCAAACGGATTTTGCCTTAAATACTCCACCAAATTTCGGTCTTCTTCATTTGGTGATTTTCTATTATTTAAACCAGACCCAACAGACCTTTCAAGTGTTTGATGATAGCGCCATTTTTTTACAATTCCTTGAACAGTACTTCTAGGTACTCTAAAATAATCAGCTATTTTTCCATAAGACCACCCTATTTCTATTAAACATATTATTCTTGCTTTTTAAATAATACTTAAATGAGGCATTTTTAAATCAAATAAGATAATGACAATCCTTTGACAGATATCATGATAACAATTACCACGTTACAAAAGTAATAAAGGTAAGAAAGTTGCATTTACAGTGTCACAGTTTAGGTACGAAATTATCTGTCGTCAACTGCATATTATTCGGAATATTCCACACTGGTGTATAGTCTGCAAGACGTGGCAACACTGGCAACGTCTGCCTTCTAGCGGCAGCAAGTGAAATTAAGAAAAGTAAATATGACAATTTTGACATTGGAAATATTAGGCTATTGTGAAGATTACTGTCGATCGGCGATAAACATTAACACACCTTTATCTACTAGTTTCGACCCAACGATTATAAACAAGAAGGATAGCTTACTTCGCCCGATTTCTCTGCCGAAGGTCAAATATGCAGTGACGTCACATCAGTACACTTTCAGATGTGCCCCGTTTAAAATGTATGATAATACATAGCAATTTTATTTCAATAATTTTTTTGAAGCATTTCTAGTCGTCAAACGTAAAAATTGTATAGAAAGTAGGGTATTCTCCTTGCAATGAGCTATATTACAGTATTTTTTATTTTTGAAAAATCGCAAAATTACGCGAGTTACTTAGCGGGCAATAATTTAATATTTTTTTTGGGACATTTCCGGTCGTCTAACGCAAACTTGTATAGAAAAGAAAATGTTTCACTTGTCAAGAACTATATTACAGTATTTTTTAGTTTTCAAAAATCGCAATATCAACGAATATAGACTTTGCGCAGTTTTTTTTTGGTTCCGAGTGTTATATTTGAATATGATAAAATTTTAGTAGAATTTTAGTAGAATCACTTGAAAAAGTATACTTACAAACTATATTATTTACAATTCAATAATGAAATAAAATATGTATTAACGGACAAGCCATTTACGACTATATACCTTAACTAGGCACAATACAATAATGGTATAAAAAATAAAATCTGCCCAGGCATCGCAATCTATAACAACAAAATAGTATTTTAGATATATTTTTTGAATATTTTATTGAGAAAACTTACCAAAATTGTTAAAAAACATTCGAATGCAAAAATGTCCAAATACTGATAAAAAACCAAGTCGGGGTAAACACCAACAAAATACGCAAAATTAGGCTTAAATTATAAAATTTTGATTGTTCGATGTTCTTAAGTGTTTATTATTACTAAAAAACAGTTAAAAATTAAAAAATAGTCACAGAAAACTAACAAAAAATACAATTAATCAGAACAAAAACACATAGGATTTCACCGATAAAAACAAATTTGGTACTTTCGTGTCGTCACAACCGTTCAGTCCACCGTCCGTTAAAAATCCAACGTTGCTCTTATGGCAATAAGCTATCCTTCTTGTTTACAGTTCTTGGTTTCGACCGACAATAGTATGCAAAATAACTCACTCTCCCTCAAACTATACAACTTGTGATCTCACTGACACATTATGGAATGTTGCAAATCCTCTTAATAATACACAATAATGCGTGTCTTAATTTTATTTTGTTTAAACATTTACAGCGAGAAACTACATTTAGAGAATACACTCTATTATATGATGACTGGTATACAGTGGTTGCCAAAAATAGAAAACTTTAATATTAAACCTACGGGCCGTGACACGAAGAAACTTATCCAACCGAGTTTCCATTTTCGTTCTCCTCGCGAAAAATTTTGTGTTCAAATTGGAAAATTATCAAATTTTTTTCCATGAATAAAAGGTGTCCGTATTTTTGAATGCCACTGTAGGTAGAATAAATTATGTAGGCTCATGCTTACACCTGCTAGCTAGATAGTACGTTTTTTTTATATACCAAAACTAGAATCGGCTCTATTTTACTGTCAGTCACATACCCTTTGTACTTTTCTTTATGATTTAGAGTTTTTTGGTCAAAGAAACACAAGTTTCGGAGCGACTAAAGTATCGAATTTAGGAAAAAACCTAGGTATAAATGAACTTTTAAAAGCGATGCTCAGTTGGTACAACGTAGTTTTTTTTAGAGTTGGGTAGAAAATTACAATTTTCGGAAATGTGAGTTACTATGAAATTTATTTCCCCAAGGGGAGTGGGGGATGTGGAGGACAAAGTCTTAAATTCAATATAACCAGTATTAAATTGGGACAATATTTTTACCGACAAATCGCACAACTCTAATATTATTACTAAAATGAAAAATAATTTATTGTACACTCACACGAAAATGTAAAAGAGACAAAGTTATCCATTCATGTGGCATCGCCTATTCGTTCTGTTAATACGCTCAAAGCGTATGTACCATGCAAGGAAATCCCCCACTCATAACCATGGCAAAATTGCGCACGTTTCGAGCCCTTTAGTTAGTTAAAGAGTCTTATAATTAGGGTAGGTGAAAAGAGAAATAATTTACTAAGGTTTATCTACATACATTGTGTATATCAAGATAACCAAACTATTTTAGCTGGATATATAACTCTGGAAATAGAAAATTTTAAAAACAAAACATACGCTAGATTTTTTTTAATAGGAGGGTATAAAACATTATAAGGCACAAAAGAATTTAGAGTTTGCCAGGAAATTGATAAATGAATGATATGCATCATCGATTTAATGATCTGAAAATAATTCGTTGTTAGGATAAAGTTAGTAACTTTGACTGTTAGTAAAAGAATGGCTACACTGCAGTAAGAATCACCAGTTTTATTTTTCTTAGAAGCCACAAAGTGCTCTTTCTATTACAACATTGCGCCTTGCTCTGCTTAATAAATATATTTTATATGCTCTGTTCGGTTGTGACAGTTTAGCGCTTGTCGCTTTTTCCTGTCAAAACCGTACATACCTATTTTTACTTTTTCTAATATTAGGCCTTTGTGTACCACGTACTTTTCCATTTGTTTCACATCTACTACAGTTTTTATTTTTTTATATAACTTTGGTTAAATTATGCGTTTGTAAGTTAATACATTATTTAAAAATTTCACGGATGCAGCTTTTAAAGTAGCAATGCATTAACGTACAATATAACAACTAAATTTAAAACATCTCTGTAAATTTCATATACTCGAACCGAACAAGGATTGTCGATTTTTTATTTTATTTAAGGAGCTAGTTATGTCAAAGACAAAGACAAAGTTTACACTGCTTCAAGCTTACAGCGATACAATAATGTTACAGTAAATTGACGTGACCAATTACGTTTACAACCGTTTTAAAAGCACGTTAAGCTTATAGCGATATAAGAACGCTCGTCTCTCAGTCGCTCAACTGATTTGTCTAAGCTATTATGTCTGCTTAGTTTATTTCGTAGAAATCGACAATCTTCATGCGGTTTGACTAAATACCATTTAGAGTGCAATAATATAATTGCACTTGAATTAAATCTATAAGGTACTAAAGTACAGTAAAATAAAGTCACTATAATATATAGTAATAAATATAAAATTAGGAAGCATTTTTATAACATAAAAATTACCGATCTACAGAACCTTTTAGTGGAATATATTTCTTTCTTTACAATAAATAAGTTCAAAAATATACATTCTTTTGTTTCCGGAATTGTTTCGTACAATCTTCATTTAAACTTTGATATCTTTAACATTCTCTCTCGATCACTTCGTCGACTAACATAACAAAGATTATATAATTATGTATAAACCTAACCTTCAGAAGCTAAAAAATCGACAACAATAAAAATATCGTTCCATATGCTCTTTCGATATTTATCATTTAATACGAAAATATAGATATATATTTCGAAATTCGTTTAAGCTTAGATGTACATCATCACGCTATGATGTATTGAAGCTACACATAAAAACATCTATTTTCTTGTTTAAAATACACCAAATAGATTTTTGCTTAAAGTTAAATACGTTTACGTTACCCCTAGCGTTAGATTACTGAAACATCTGACAATCCGACAAATTGTGTATCTTTTATTATCACCACGACTAGACACAACCTGAACAAACACTCGAAAAATATGTATCTATGTATCAAATATTACATAAAAAAGGAGTCCGTTAGTTTTCATACAACGTTAGACAGAAACTCTAAAGAAAGCTTGTTTCTGGATAATGATCGCAGCATTGTGGACCCAGATTATTACAATTAAGACTAAAAGCCCGTTGGTCGTTTTGTCCAAGTTCCAGTAACCCGTATAATATAGAAAATGTATCTACTTTGTAGTTAAACACAGTCATTTGGCAAACAGCTTTCTGTGTTGTGGCCGTGTCGTTTTGCTTTCATTTACTTCTTAATAAAGTTTTGAAAACAATGCTTTGATTATGTACTGTTGTTATTGTCACACCTATAGATTCTAGCGCGCTACTTACCTATTCTAATTTAGCTTGACACCTTACTGAAGTTTACCACATTTAGCTATTAGTATATTTTTTGTCGGTTTTCCAGCCGTATCACCATAAGTGCTAATTTTCTCGACTAATTCTAAACCTTCTACGACGTGTCCGAATATCCCTGTAAATCCGCGCATCTCCTGAAGGATAATGCGGAACTGCGAGCCTACCATTCCTAAATTATCGTGTCTTTTTTGGGTCCTTCGCATACCCACCGTTCCGCGTGACGCCACCAGCTTAGTATCGTCCGGAAGGAAGTAGGACTCTTCAAAAATCGATCTGCCCCCCCTTCCGTTATTTAATTCGAAATCCCCGGTAATTACGCTTTCGCCCTCCCAGCACTGGAATATTTGACAGCCCTTGTAACCCATTCCAGCCTCTCCCGTAGTCAAAACCCCGAAATTCTTAGCCATTTTTGGCGCTACGTCAGCTCTTACTTCTATTACGATTCTACCCATATGTGTGCCATTTACTTCGACATTGAAATAATACAAGGGACACATATTCGAGGGTTGTCTGATTTGAGGCGATGGCATCATCGGCTGCATCATCAAGTTGTTATCTTGATAGATGTTTTTAGGTGTAGCTACAAGTTGCTGCTGGGGATTATGTGCATGGGCGAGGTAGTTCATCGAAGGTACAGCGTTTTGGTTATGATTCAGTGAATGGTTTTGATTATGATTATGATAATCGAGCATTCCGTTAATCGGTTGTTTGGATAATACGTGACGGGAGTACAATTGGGACATGCAGTAATTCGCCAGAAAAAGGATAGGATTTTGCTGAGAAGCGGATAAAATTCGGGAGTTACCTGGAAATACGCTTTCGCCGTTGTGTATGCTGCTGAGCGCTTGCTTCAGCAGCTGAAAATCGAAGATCACCGAGGAGTTTCGTATGAGGTCATCCAGTTGACATTGCAGGTACATTTCGTGATAGCGCAGCTGGAGCCGTTGCTTCTCCACGTTGACGTTCGAGTAGATGTTGTGCACGTCGGAGAGGCTCTCAGCCATCGATAGATTGAGGCGAAGTTTCGCCAAGAGGTCGCGCGTCTCGCCGATTTCGAAATGAGACGCGTTATTCGTGAGGTCAGCTTCAACGTGCGTCTTCAACGTGACGCACGCTTCGAGAATCTTCAGCAGGAATTCGCGCTGCTGCATGGCCAGTCTTTGAATCTCGGACAGCATCTTGTTCATCGATGCTAAGTCAATCTGCATTTCCGCCACCAGCTGTTCTTTTGCTTCGCCTTGCGATTTTACTTTGTGATTGGCGTGATCGGCCGTTGCAGCGCATGCTCGGCAGAGTGGCGCGCAACATGAGTGACACCATAGGACCAGGGGCATGGCGTGTGTGTGACAGTTTTCCGAGCCAACCTAAAATAGAACAGTTATGTAAATGCCATGATGTAAAGCCCAGTTAAACATAGCCCCTTTTTTATAGGTGCTATTGTAAAAAATAATTCTTCTTGATAAAATAAAATAGAGATTCATATATTAAGGGCCTCTATCGGTATAAGGGTTTAAGGAGTTAGTACCTCAGTAACGAAGATGTGTAAAATTTTTCCATTAACTAATACTAGAATGATAGAACTTACTTTTGGTGGTACCGATGCCTTATCAGGCGGTTTCAGCCCCAGATTTAGTTGTGAAAAGTTCTTCGCCAGACACAGGACTGGCGTATACGTCGGCAGAGATTCGGGACCCAGCTCTCCCAGCTCGGTGCGTTTCCAGCAGTACACACAATACAGCTCCTGTCCTTTCGTCAGACTGGTGCGAGTGCACTGCAGGCAAAAGTAGTGCTTGCAGGAGAGCAGTTTCGGGCTCAGTTCTGAATCGTTGAATTTTTGCTTGCAGTAGCCGCATACCATCAGCTCTTCGAAATCTGATACTACGGGATCCATTTCTGGAAAAAAAAATCCTCATGTAGCATTCATTTAATTTTTTATTAGTTCTGTGCAAAATTTAAGGCCATCCTGGAGGGGAGGATTCAGCAAAAATCTTGCAGTTTTTTTGTAGGATGTGATTCAAAATTTTAATGGGTTAAGAAGGTCGACTTATGTCAATGTGTATTAAGGTGGAATTATCAACGTTTTTCAATCTATTGCCGACCTATAACATATTTTGCGTTTTTTTTTTAGTTTATGTTAATAACCAAAAATCAATATCGTCTGCACAATATTTAATATCTGACATATTTCAAAAATATTCATTGCTAATATTGGGAGAATTGTATAGTGAAAGAACAATCAACAAAAAATGCTATAACGAGAACATTAAATCTCGAAATATCAAAATATTTCAAAAACTAGTAGATATAGGGATAGGACGTTCTTCACGAAAGTTGAAGAATTTATGACGAGCTATAAGATGACAGAAAAATATATAGGGTGTTTCATTTAATAAAAGTGATATTTTTCAATTAGAAGTTTTCTGACTTTGGTCCTAGAAAGTAAACACCCCGTAAATGAGACGTCAAATATTTCATAGTGAATGTGTATTTTTGACTTTATTTACATTCATAAAAATAATTATGAATCGCTTAGTGTAAAAATTTAAGTGGCATTTCACAACAACGAGATGCTTGCAAATGCAAAATTTTCATTATAAGTAGGGTTGGGATTTTGACCGTCAAAATCTTTTGTGGTCAATTGACCGGTCAATTGACTAAGCCCCAGTCAAATCCTCAGTTTTGTCAAAAGAACTGAAGCCATGAGTAATTACATAGAAACGTGTCTTTATTAAAAAACAGCCAACAAAAAATAAAGAAACCATTCTGAGGTACAAAAAACACAAAAATGATACAAAGATTATGTATAATATTAATCTAACAATATTAAATTACTAATGAAGTAATGAGTGCGTGACTGATTGATAATGAAATGAGAGATTGCTGGCAGTACTGGCCTTGGTTGACAGCTTAGATAAAGGTACATCATCTTAGTCACTGAACTCATCCCCGGCATTGCCTTTTATCCTCACTACTGAAATTTAGCACTGGTTCCTCCGAATTTCCATTTTTTTTTTATTTCCACTGCCACTTAACAGCTTTACGTTGTACTTTATATAAACAAGCTTTCCTAAGCGAGTGGTTTTCAATCGGATGCAAAGCTTGCTATGGACAATGCCCTATGAGGACCAATTTCTCTCACAAAAGGCTGCAAAAGTTTTGACCGAATTTGACCCGGTCAAAATCTCGGTCAATTGACCGTTTGACCAAGCACAACCTAAGTCAAATTATCTTAAAAACTATTTCGTATATTAAACCATTAATAAAAATTTATGAACTAACACGTAGAATTAATAAATGTATGCAAATATAGGGTGTCCCATTTAAAAAAATGTAACTTTATGACACCCTACTTTTTGGGCGCACCCTGTATAATTCAAAATATTTTTAAAATGTGCCAGATATCCAACCATACCGTATTACAGAAGCTCATTATCGACAAATCTTATCTTCAAGGCATAAAATTACTCCGCGCAATAGTTGGCTCACCCGGTACAAGTCCATCATATTAGAAATTTTATATATTATAAAAAGTCCAATACAATTTTCATGTAAAATGAATAGGGTAACAAAATTTATATGGGATTTCCTATGGCCAGTCTGGTAATGCCGCACCTGGTATATGTTTCAAAAATGAAACCTAACCGTATGTACCAGTTTGAAGAAATTTCGTGACTGCGGAGGGTAAAAATGTTCACTTCTCATAGCGTTGAAGCCGTTAGTTAAGTAATTCCAACGAAACTACAATAATAATTCACCAGCATTTATCGATCTAAAAAAAAACTTTTGTTTTATAACATCAGTTATGAACAAAGAAATGATGGTGTCTAGTGTCTATAGTCTATAAAAAGAATTAATATCATAAATATAAGTAAAAGTAATATCAATTACGTCAAGTGCCTTCGGTTGTTATTGACATTTTTTATAAGAAAATTCTTCAAATAACCATTTTACAAAATGAAAAACTCATAGAATAAAAAAGGGAAAAATATTTAATTTTGCCCAATCAATACTTACCGTGTCAACAAAGAAAATTTAGCGTTGGAGCACGTTTTAAATTTTTTTTTTATAAAGCCGTTTTTAGGAAGCGATCCCCAAAACTTTTTAAAAAGTTTAATTTTGGACGAAGGATAGTTTCCTCGCAAATTTTTGCAACCTTTTGAACTCTCTACGTTCCCATTGTTCTTGAGGGATAAATTTTTAAAACCAGAATTACTTCAGTGACGATGAATCCGTAATAAAATGGGATTAGCGAGTCGCCACTGTTTCTTTATTACATGCTAGGAGTCTTAAAAAGTTCCGATATTAAGTAATGAAGCACTTATTATCATATGTAGTTGGTAATTAGTTTCTTCTTATGGTAATTTTCAATAAACGGTAAATTTTAATAACTGAATCCATAGAATACAAAAATTAAATAGGTAAAATCAAATTATATTTATTAGACTTGAAAGGCAATGGTTAAAGACAGTGTACCTAATAATGACCTGTTAGTATTTTCAAAATATGTATATTGTAATTTGTGTTAGTATAAATAGGACAACTTTAAAAATTATTTTCTCCCAAAGAAAGGCAAAATTAAAAAAGTATTACAAGACAAGTACGTTTGAATCTTGAGCTACCCAGTGATAGGTACATATTTAATTAAATTTTACTGGTGATAAATTGGTGACAATTTTTGAAATATTGATCTTGGCGATCATTAATAGCATACCTAGATGTCAAATGTAAAAAAAATATATCTAAATAATCTAGACTGGGTACCACCTCGCTAATCGTCAGCCGAGAGTGCATCCATTATTAGTAAAAAATTAAAAATAAGGAAACGAAAAAATATCTCTTTAATACTATTTGACGAGCTCTTTCCGCTAAAGTATACAAAATTTTAATAAAATGTCGTTTTCCTTACGAAAAAAAAAATAAAAACCGTGAAAAAATCGTGTCTAAAATCGAAATTTTCACCTTCTTACAATTTTCGACAATTTCCATTCCAGTTAGGTATAGAATGATATATTGGAAAAAGGTAGTATTTGAGATGGCCTAAACGATTATCCAAACCGAATGTCGCTCGGATGCACACAATTCGACTTATTAACGATCCAATTACGGCCCATTTTCGACTTTAAAAAAATCAAAAAAATGTCTTGCAAAATTTCAATCGCGCTCACAAACAAGGGGCTTCTTTCTGTACCCGCGGTCGACTACACGTCAAAAAAGTTTAAATCGATGATAATAATTTTTGCGACCTGCATCGAGTGCCAACGAGAATCCGATATTTTTCGACTTTGACGTTTAATAACTTTTTTTCCGGTACACCCTGTATATGCGAAATTTTGACACAACGTACCCCCACGATTTCTTTCTAAAACCAAAAAGTTTCAATCGTCCCACTTTAACCGTTTCCGAAAAAAAAATCGCAAATGTGAAAAGGTCAAAAGAGACAACAACTACGACAACGACAACATACATACATTATTTTTTTGAAGCAGCTATACAGTGTCACCAGTAATGTCCGCATCATATGGGATTTTTTTTATTAATAACTTTATGCAAAATTTGACTTTGGCAACAAGTTCTGCTTCGATCGAGATGAAATCTAAGCAAAAAATAGTAGTCACGTGATTCGCATTATCTGTCAAATTTAAATTTTTTCCAAAGAAAAATTCAAAAGTGGGGTTATTTCTGAAAATATCGAAAAAAGTTATTAGAAAAAGTTTTTTGCATAAGATAATTTTGATTTTTTACCTATATTTTGTAAATTGCACCACTTTTGCAAAATAAGACTCAACGCAACATACATAAAACTTCTTAGTTTTGACAATGCTTTATTTCAGATACATTTTCTTTAAAGTAGCGCCATATTAAATGTGTGTTTTTCTACAAAATCAAAATTGGGCTATTAAAATTTGGTCGCATGTGATGAAAAGTTTATTTGTTTTTGACCCTGTATACGGTAACTTCATAAAATAAGTATTTTTAAAGACGTAGTTAAGTAGTAAAAGTAAATTACTTTTCACACGCCGGATGAAAAGTCTAACTTTTCACACGCTCGTAAAAAAATCCCATATGATGCGGACTTTACTGGTGACACTGTATAAGACGAAAATTTTCAAGAGACGATCAGAAGTCGAAATTGGATTTGAAAGCGATATGTTAACAAATATATTTTGAAATAACTTTACTTTTGAGGGTTTCGAGTAAATGGTATAAATGTATATTTATCATAGAGATAATTAAGGACCTGGACGTTATCAATAAAAGCGTGATGATGATGATGATGACACTAATACGGATAGCGTAAAATCCGCTTTAAAAACAATTTCCTCTTGCAAATTTAATTTAATACCGATTATCTATTATTTTTTATATTTTGTTTCATCCGATCCCAATATGCCGTCTCATTGTAACGATTTTTATGACATTGTTTTATTGATATTGCCAAACATATCCTTAGATAACCAGTTTAATCAACGCGACAGTGATAAAAGCAACCTGCTAAGCGCGAATGTAAATATTACATGAGTACAATTCGATAAGTGTATATTTTGCTGTCTGAAGCGCGTGTTATTTTTATTTCGGCCGGGTCCTATCTCATTAATTATTTATTAGAATTATGTGGTTTGGACTATTCTTTTTTTAAAATTGTAGGTCGTAATGTCAAGGGTATAGTCATAAAGACCTCAATTTAAACCAAAATATTGTTTTTTGGCACGGAAATTACACCTATTACCGCATAAAATGGCTGGACACCCAAATAATATGTACTTTTCTTATAATAGTCTTGATAACAGTACATTTTTTTAAAACTTTTTATTGTGATGGCAAAAACATTTTTTTTGAGATACTGTCAGAATATGTAGACGTTGTAGGGTCCCTAGATCACGAAAAACATGTTTTCCATTTCCGTCGGTTTGTCTATATTATTATGTTGGCGAAAAGGCTTAAAAACCACTGGACGGGGATGATGAACTTTTGCATATGGATTAGGTATTAACTAACCAGGTATAGTCCCTGTCATTCAAACTAGAAACTATGAAAAGGTCATCTTGAAAAGATATGTGGAAGATGTGTGCAGAAAATGCAGTTGCCCTGGAGAAACAATAGTATATATTCAGGAAGAAAAAGAAAAATAGTTACATAAATTGCTGAAATTGGCCATGCTCCAAGCATAAATTCACACGTCTCCTCATATTTTCGAAAGTGTTGACCAGCCACATTATCACATTCGTGGACAATCCTTTCTTGTAATTGTTCTAAATTTGCAACTGGTGTTTTAAAAATAGTGTTTTTTAAACGAGGAAAAACGAAGTAATCGATAACGGTTAAAGAAGGTAATCTAGGTGGGAATTCAATGTCTGATCGAAAACTGATCAATTTGTCGTCGAAAAAATTGCGTAAGTAGTTAATATTTTCGGCGGCTGTATTGGCGGTTGCACCTTCCTGTTGAAAATATCCAAAACGTAGTTCGTCGTCAAGTAATTGCTTCACAAATGGATTCAAAATATTGTCTCTATACCGCTGTGCTGTAACTATGGAGGGCTTTAGGAAGGAGTCCGATCGAAAATGGCTGTTCCTTAAATTTACGTCCCTGTTTAGTAGTTAGTTCGCTGTTTCCCGGTCGCGGCGCAGTGATCGTCAAGTGTTTGACTATTTACAGGTTTTGATAGACGTCAGCGGTATTTTTATCCAATAATTAATAAAATAAGCTTTATTAGATATAATATATACATATCTCAGCCTGTAGCGTGTTTTCTGAGAATTCACATAACCGGAGAGGTGGAACCAGGCTTCATCCGAAAAAAATGTCAGGCCTAATAAATCGTTTTTTTCCAATAAATTTTGGGTAAACCATTGAGAGTAATTCCTTCGTCTTTCAAAATCTGCGACTTGTATTTCTTGGAAAACTTGCACTTTATAAGGAAATAAATTTAGCTGCTTCTTAAGAATAGGCCTGCATGTTCCATAAGATCTTCCCACTTCTTGGGAAAGGCGTCTTATACAGTTTGTTGGCGTATTTTGCATTATTTCACAAACTTTTGCAACAAGTTCTTCTGTTCTTGTAGACGGTCTTCCTGCTCCTTTTTTGTGTTGTATAGAACCTGTTTCCCTAAGCACAGCCACGGTTCTTTTCAGGCAATGATAAAAATCCCCAGCAATAAAAGCAACATTAGGAAAATGTTCGTGAAAATCGTCCATCTACAAACCCGGATTGTATTGCCACTCACCATTTGCTCTAACCCCGTTTCGAAAATACGCTTCAACCATGAATGTTTTGTGCTGTCCGTAAAGCCCATTGTGTGAATTGTTCAAGAAATTGGAAAAATTAGCGATGAATCAAATTACTTATTGTAATGACTGTCAAAGATGACGGAATAACTGATTGATTGTTAATTCAGGTAGTTACTGACACCCAACAGGTATTTTGCATCAAAGAGGGCCTTGCATCTAAGGACGTAGGTAATGCTTAGCCGTAGAGCTTAATACTTATACTATTACGTAGGTAATGCTTAGCCGTAGAGCTTAATACTTATTAAGCTCTACGGCTAAGCATTACGTCCTTAGATGCAAGGCCCTCTTTGATGCAAATAATTTTTGCTTGCACGGTATAAGGAGATCAAATTGTTTACATTTTGTCCTGATCAGCAATCGTTTTTAACAGAAATCAATGTTGACAAATTTCTGCTGATTGCCCTGGATCTACCGCCTGTTTAAAAACGAAGGTTATATTAATTATATTCGATGCATTTGTGATGTGCACATATTAAGTAAAAATAATACTAAATATGTGTGTTTTTAAAATTTTCTACTAGTCAAATTATGTAGTATACAAGCGTGTCTTCGGAAGTTCTTACCAAATGGGAAACTTTTTTATTATTAATTTTACGAAAAAAAAATGATTCTTTATAAAAAGCTCTGCATGGTCTAAAACCTAAAATGCAACCATCAAATATCGAAATTTTCCAGTCATATACGAGGTTTGTCAAAAAATGTGAATTTTTCCCAAGAATGTGAATTTTTCTTAAGAGCAAAGTACCTTTATTTTTGACATTATCAAAAATTGTTATTAAAAAAAGTTGATCAGAACTAAAAACTGCGGCTAAATGTGCAATTATACGCATTTATGTTGAAAAATTATTTTATTGATTTATTATTAATTATTTAATTTTTTAATTATTTAATTAATTTAATGCGTGTTATTGCATATTAAGACGTGGTTTTTAGTTCTGATCAACTTTTTTTAATAACAATTTTTGATAATGTCAAAAATAAAGGTACTTTACTCTTGGAAAAAATTCACATTTTGTGACAAACCTCGTTTATGACTGGAAAATTTTGATATTTGATGGTTGCATTTTAGGTTTTAGACCATGCAGAGCTTTTTATAAAGAATAATTTTTTTTCGTAAAATTAATAATAAAAAAGTTTCCCATTTGGTAAAAACTTCCGCTGTAGTTTCCTAATGACATTAAATTAATAATTTTCGATATTCATTCATTATCTAAAGGTGGGTCCAGACTTGAACATTTTAGCCCGAACGAACCGAACAAACTGAGCGCGCAGGAACAAGCAGAACAAATAGTCCGAACAAAAAATCGTTGCGTTCGAGCGAATATAAGTATTAATAAAATGTTCCAGTTGTTCGGAGCGTTTGTATGGGGAAAGACAAAACATGAATACTGACTGGGAGACTGTGCAGTAGCTTTCAGCTCTTTTTTATTATCTGCAAAATAGTCAAAAATAAGAAGAAATGGCGAAGCCAAAGGGTACGAAAATTGTTTCGACATCGCATTGATAACTTGTTATTACGAGAAATGGACTACATTCACGTGAAAATTTTTATTAGAATGACTTGTGAATACTTTGAGGAGTTACGTTAAGTTCAGGGTTCCACACAGCACCGGGTACTGTTCATAAGTGTCTGTTAATGTTAAACATTTTTCTCTATCCCACTCCCACTCAATTTTGAAACAATTGCCTATCTTCTATATGTATGTCTAAATAATAAACTTTTCTTCTTGGCAAAATACTGCGCGAACGACACGAACGCTGCAAACAGCACAAACTTACTAAAATTCCCGTCAACTGAATAATTCGGCGAACAATAAATCCTTTTGAGCAATTCCGATTTACCGACAAGCCCCGGAAAACGTTTGGCGCGTTCGGTTCGGCTCGGGGAAACGTCCACACTAGTTGTACACTGCTTGTTCCTGCGCGCCCTGTTTGTTCGGTTCGTTCGGGCTAAAATGTTCAAGTCTGGACCCACCTTAACGTTACAGTCTTGGTGAGCTTTGTGATCAATTGCATTTTTCGATTAATTTTAAATATTTTTTCGAAATAGAACTATTTAGTGCTATTTACTATTATTTACAAGGGTTCGTTAGTGCGTGGCGTGTAAGAGACCCGACTATTACTAGCCCTGGATTAATATTGCGGCGGTGAGGTTTTTCAGGTTTTTTTGCTGCTGCTGCAATGGTGCAGATTGTTCTGTATTTTAAGTAAACGTTGCAAAATATATGTATTGTTTTTGATCCTAAAAAAACACATGCCAATGCACGGCAAGGATAACAGCTAGTTTTAACAGCTTACAGTGTTGCCATATTTTAAAGCCATCTCCTTCTGATTCGACTTTTCAGAAGGTGGACTAGAAAAAAAATGACGTGCTTATCCAGGGTACCCAAGGAGTCGCCAAGTCAAATAGAATATGTAATTTCCAAAACACTCTGTATACATTGACGGCTATATTCGCAAATAACTATAAAACGATGACCGATACGATAAAAATGTAGGGAACCAAAAAGAATGAGACAAGAACTGAGTGCCAAATTGTGATATCAGTATTTATACAGGGCATTCCAAAAAAAAATTACAAGAGAGTGGAATTATCGATAGTGCAAAAAAAACGCCCTGTATACAGCATAATTTTGACATTTTCTTGTATAGATCCCAAAAACTAATAAGTGTACCTATATCTCGGAAAATGTGTGAGAAAAACAAAAAAACGAAAATAAAATTGAATTGAAGCCTTTTTGTACGCATGTTATGAATATGTTTTTTCCTATCTATAGAGTATCTACCACTCCCTTAAATATCTGCGTGACATTCATTAACACCCGGTATATATGTATAGATAATTATGCCCAGTCTTTCATATCTTGTAGTGTTTTTGGTGACGTGTGACTAATTACCTAATTAGATATTAAAAAAGTACTATTTTATTGGCTTAAATTAAAATAACAATTTGCATTTTTAAGGTAAAGTCAGGATTTGTTCTAATCTATTCCTGCTTTGCAGGAATTTCTGTTTAAAAAAATATAATATACATACCATTTATATTTATTACATGAGATTAAAATATCAAATTTTTATCGCCCAAATAAATTAATAAAGTTAAATATTTTTCTCAATTTATTTCGAAATGGAAAAAATGCTGCCTTTTTAGTTGCTCACGATAACGAACATAATACATATCCGCCTGCGTTATCGCATACCCTGGTTGTTCTAAAACATTATTTTAACTGAATTTTAAAACTGCTGTTAACTGTAAAATATATAAACAACAGATAATAACATTAATTATTGTTGTAACACCAATTTATTGATTTAAACAACCTTGAAGGCTGTGTGCGTATATGGAAAAATTTAAGGGGATTGGTATACATTTTCGCGTTAGATTAATGCCTGTTGTGCTGTTATTGTTGTGGGCGGTCCCCCCCTCCTCCCTTGATCCTTCACAGCATGAATTTGATATACGTTACGCGCTTTCAGGAATAATATAAGAAATATAAAATTTGATATAATTGGCCGAGTCGCCCCCAACCCTCCCCCCCCCCTTATCAAAATCCTGAATCCGGTACTGGTAGCCGACGCCCTTAAGTAAGCTAATATTTATTTGGGTGTATGATACTGAAAATAAACATTACCGTCTAAAAATGCAGACTGTAATTTTAAGAGTAATCGCACACTTGATGTGATGACATATGAGCGCGAAAAAAATACATTTTTAAGGCTGCGGCAGTCGATTCAGACATTTTTCAATTCCAGTTGTTAAAATATTTACATTGGTTTCCTCGTAAAAAAAGTATTTTTACTACATGCGTCTATGTTGGAGTGATGCAGTTCGAACATTTATTTTAAAAGACTTTTCATAAGGTTGAAAATATTTTCAGATTTTTTACAAAATTTTTTAAAAAGTCCAGTTTCCGGCTCCGGCTCAAAAAAGTGCCCACATTTATTTACTTTTAAAACTTGGTCTGCCTCCCCAGCACATAATCCAATAGATTGTGAGAATGATCTTTGGCTGCCTTTGCTTTTTTAGCCGTGGGTATTTTGGTTTTAATTTTCCTGGCAATACAGCTAAATACTACTGCTAAACATTCAGTTTGGACAATCCTCGGTAGTTTTGAAGCCACACTTCTATCAGGAGATTTCCTCTATGCTACAGTGCAACAAAACATGAAGAAAGGGTAGCTAGAGTTAGATCTTAGATATGTCGATAATTCTATTTATTACAATCTTCAAGTAATTAGTGTCTTTTTTGGCTTATAAAAAGCCAAAACAAAAGTTATTGAGGTGCTCAAATTCAATTAATTTTAAAACATTGGGCTGCTTCCCCAGCGTATAATCGAATAGATGGTGATAATGATCTTTGGTTGCATTTGTTTTCTTGGCCGTGGGTATTTTGGTTTCAATTTTCCTGGCAATACAGCTAAATACTACTGCTAAACATTTAGTTTGGACAATCCTCAGTAGTTTTGAAGCCACACTTCTATCAGGAGATTTCCTCTATGCTACAGTACAACAAAACATGAAGAAAGGGTAGCAAGAGAGATCTTAGATCTGTCCATTGTTCTATGTATTACAATCTTTAAGTAATTAGCATCTTTTTTGGTTTATAAAAAGCCAACACAAAAGTTATTGAGGTGCTCAAATTAATTTCATTTTAAAACATTGGGATGCTTCCCCAGCGCATAATCGAATATATGGTGAGAATGATCTTTGGCTGCCTTTGCTTTTTTAGCCGTGGGTATTTTGGTTTTAATTTTCCTGGCAATACAGCTAAATACTACTGCTAAACATTCAGTTTGGACAATCCTCAGTAGTTTTGAAGCCACACTTCTATCAGGAGATTTCCTCTATGCTACAGTGCAACAAAACATGAAGAAAGGGTAGCTAGAGTTAGATCTTAGATATGTCGATAATTCTATTTATTACAATCTTCAAGTAATTAGTGTCTTTTTTGGCTTATAAAAAGCCAAAACAAAAGTTATTGAGGTGCTCAAATTCAATTAATTTTAAAACATTGGGCTGCTTCCCCAGCGCATAATCGAATAGATGGTGATAATGATCTTTGGTTGCATTTGTTTTCTTGGCCGTGGGTATTTTGGTTTCAATTTTCCTGGCAATACAGCTAAATACTACTGCTAAACATTTAGTTTGGACAATCCTCAGTAGTTTTGAAGCCACACTTCTATCAGGAGATTTCCTCTATGCTACAGTACAACAAAACATGAAGAAAGGGTAGCAAGAGAGATCTTAGATCTGTCCATTGTTCTATGTATTACAATCTTTAAGTAATTAGCATCTTTTTTGGTTTATAAAAAGCCAACACAAAAGTTATTGAGGTGCTCAAATTAATTTCATTTTAAAACATTGGGATGCTTCCCCAGCGCATCATCGAATAGATGGTGAGAATAATCTTTGGCTGCCTTTGCTTTTTTAGCCGTGGGTATTTTGGTTTTAACTTTCCTGGCAATACAGCTAAATACTACTGCTAAACATTCAGTTTGGCCAAAACTCAGTAGTTTTGAAGCCACACTTCTATCAGGAGATTCCCTCTATGCTACAGCGCAACAAAACATGAAGGAAGGGTAGCTAGAGTTAGATCTTAGATCTGTCCATTGTTCTATTTATTACAATCTTTAAGTAATTAGCATCTTTTTTGGTTTATAAAAAGCCAACACAAACACAAAAGTTATTGAGGTGCTCAAATTAATTTAATTTTGAAACATTGGGATGCTTCCCCAGCGCATAATCGAATAGATGGTGAGAATGATCTTTGGCTGCCTTTGCTTTTTTAGCCGTGGGTATTTTGGTTTTAATTTTCCTGGCAATACAGCTAAATACTACTGCTAAACATTTAGTTTGGACAATCCTCAGTAGTTTTGAAGCCACACTTCTATCAGGAGATTTCCTCTATGCTACAGCGCAACAAAACATGAAGGAAGGGTAGCTAGAGTTAGATCTTAGATATGTCCATTGTTCTATTTATTACAATCTTTAAGAAATTACCATCTTTTTTGGTTTATAAAAAGCCAACACAAAAGTTATTGAAGTGTGCTAAACGCCTTTCATGCACTACCTACTTCCACCTAATTTTCCTTTTTACGACTCTATGAACCGCATTAGGAGATAATAGAAAGCGGTATAAGGTTTTATAGTGACATTGATGTGTGTTTATTTTTTGACCATTTAAAGAAATTTATTTCCTCCATTCTTCCAATAATATTCCCCGTTTTGGACGTATACCAAGAATATTTTATTACAACATATAGATAAGAAGACGCAAAGACGACAATATCATAAAAGATACGGTCACCACAAATTTATATCCTTTTTATTTACACTTCCGGCAATTTTCATAAAAATATCATAAACTCGATTTCTCTTCTTCATTTTATATTTTAAAATAAAAACGTTTCTTTATAATTTAAACGGCACCTTCTTTATCTCTTGACAGAAAATATTATAATTGCATACAAATTACGTTGGACTTATGCACCAGTAAGAGAGGGAGAGACGTATATTATGGTTTATAGCTCTCATAATAGCATACACTTTTGGTCAAAAATGAGTTAGTTGCACCAATAGGTTTGTTAAATCTTTGGAATAGAAATACCTCCTAGTTACTAAGATTCATACTTTCGCGCCAGTTTTCAAATGGAAATATCACCAAACTACACAAGTCTCATACAGTGTAAGCAATACCTCCTATCTCCCATTTTGTTGTGAACGGTGTTGTGTTACCAGCTGGTAAGTTTCATTTGATTACTTGTTGTTTTATGTATTTTTTTTTTCGTTTTTCCGTTATAAAGTAGTAATTTATGTCTTTTGTGATCTCTACTGTAATAGTTTTAATTCGAACATGCTGATTTATTTGTTAAAATGAGTAAATCAAAATTCTATTGTAGATAGAAGATCTTTCCATTCTATAAAAGTGAAATTATCTATTAGGATAAAAGTTAAACAGTTTTTTGTCCAGTGGCGGCTCGTGACTAGTGAGTCAGGGGGGCGCTGGCTTTAAATAAAAAAATAATTAAAATGTCTATTATTTTCGAAAGTACGTGTCTGTTTTTTCTAACTTTCTCGTTGTGAATTTTAATTTCATCAGCATAAGCACTACTTAAACAAGTTAAAATATTAGTTTGTCCTAACATCTCAAAACTTACCACATTATAACGATGTTTTGCACTATTGTCATGTTTTTTATTTTCTCTGAAAGATGTTTTAAGTCCTGCACCCCATTTATAGTTCAATTATCATCCCCGTCAAAAAGAAGACACACGAAACAAAAAAAAATTTGTCCTCACAACCGCATATCCAGGATTTTTATTATATACTTATTTGTCAAACTTACGCGTAAACTGTGCCTTACTTTTACATTTTGATTGCACTTGTAGGTACTATATTCAATATTGGTAGTGGCCGCCCTGTATTTTTTAAATCAAGTTTTTCACTTATGCTCAGCGAACTACTAAACACAAGCTTCTGTAAATCAACGACCTTCATATTAGACGAAATTTTCCAACTTTATAACGTAACTAATAAATAAATCAAAACAAATAAACAAAACGTGAGCCCGTGAGCGGCATCGACAGGTCGAATCGCGAACAGCTGTTGGGCGGAAAATTTTGAGCTCCTCGTTGTGCGATATGTAGGTGACGTCACGCCTCCGTAGTCATAACGGAAGTCGCGTTGAATCGGGACGAATAATAGGTCGCCCGCCGCCCGCGCTTAGTATAATCTTAAGAGTGCGCAACTCGCTTGTCTATGAGTATAGCCTACCCGCTGGAATATGGCTATGTTTGGTTTGAATTATGCCCGCGCTTAGTATAACCTACCCGCTGGAATAGGGCTATGTTTGTTTTGAATTATTTTAATGAATTGCTTACATAGATTGCTTTATTGGTTTTTTAAGTAAAGTATTTTTGGATTCTATTTGAAATAATTGCAGGAAGGGCGGCGCCCCAAAGCCCTTCATTAACGAACCGCCACTGTTTTTGTCCCTCCTGAACATTTTTAGTTTTTACACTTAGGAGGTATTGGTAGTACGCAGTCGATGTGCGATTAACAGAATGGCTAAATAGAAATTTTTCGGCGCAGGGCGTAGAATTAAGGATTATCGGTTTGAAGTTTGGATGTGAATAAATACTTCGTTTTACCCATAAATAGGTAGGGTCATGGCACTGTGCGCGCCGCAGCTGGACGGCCGTCATTTAAGTTAATATCATTAATAAAAAGAACTTTCTCAGGTTCGTGTCCGCAAAATTCAAATCCCAATGGAAACTGTTACCTACATCGTTCGAGTCTATTGTAAAACATACATTTAATGAAATAATTTTAATGTTTTGTATAACTTATTTCCTTTATGAGATTTAGTATTTGCATTTTGAGGTAATAATTATTATCGCGAATAAGCATGTTGACATGGAGATTTAAAGAAAATAAAAAAAAAATGATCAAAATTTTAACTTCATATTCTCATATCACTTCAAGGTTAATAAATCAAGGTTACTCAACGTTTTATTTTTATACGCATTTTATTTGCATAGGACTATCAACTACTTACGTTTCATATGATTTATACACAAATGTAGTACTTATATATATACATAATGTTGTTTTAGCGAAGATCCTAGTCAAATTTTTTCATTTAAAGTCATCATTTACACAGACTGCGAGTATAATGTTTTTACCATTTATTTTAATTAATTTGTTATGGGTATTAATTTCTATCTGCGAATTCATATTTCGATGAAAATCAGCAACATTGAGCGACCCCATCATCAACAATACGGTGATCAGGGGGTCAAGGCGATTGTGTGTCAATATACAGGGTTTCTTATGGTGGCCGTCCATTAGCAGATATTGGAAAGTAATGCGATTTGAATCCTGTAAATCTGTATAATGGGGTTTTCGGAGAGGCTCTTATCAAATACAGTTATAATAATAATAATAATAATAAGTAATAATAATAAAAATTTATTCAAATATTTTTTGACATTTAATGCTAATATATATTTTTTTTGTATAAACTATCAATTCCGAACTCAGAAGTAAAATACTTGTTTTGAGTTAAATAATATAATATATATTTCATAATTCAGGCACAACTAGATTATAATATAAAACGAACATGACAATATTTTATTGGTATATTTTATATCACTATAAGTAGTATACGAAGATACAATACGTTATGTATATAATATATATTTATTTATTTTATTCATTATATTTTATTAATGACGTTCTTAAATATATCTCTTGGATTAGATAATATCAAATTTTTAATTTTATTTCTATAATTATTATTTAACGATTTAATTATTTTAATTGACTGGTAGCATATCAAAAATATATGGATTGATGTTTAAAAAATGTTTGTGTGCTATTGTTTTGTTTACTCTATTTTTATATGTAATAGTATTTTTATTACGAGTTTCATGTGTGTGATTAATATAATTTATTTTATTTTTATTTTTAAAAATATATATTAACATGTTGTAAGAATATATTTGTTCAATGTCAAATTTTTTGCTATCTTTAAATAGTAAATCAGAAGAATATTGGTGGTATTTCTCGTAAATAATTTTTAAAATGTATTTTTGAATAGTTTCAAGTTACAATAATAGCGACAATATGCAAATTGCTTATTTTAAATCGTCCACCCTATTTAATATATTTTTTTGTGTTCCTTTCTTCATTCCAAGAACTTTTATTACAAGTTTTTGCATCCTACTCTATCAGTTATAAAAAAATTGTTTTTCTTAAACGTTGATCTTTAACAAGGTTTCGCCTAAAATTGAATATGCCTATATGAAGTTTGAAAGATAAAAGAGGGAAACTCGAAGTTTTGGTTGTGGAATTAGATATTATGCTCGATAATGAATGATTGTCGGAAAGTCTTAAAAATATACTTATAACATGTGTCCTAACTAATTTCACAATACTAACAAATAAAATAATACATAATTATTAAATCACTTGTCAGAGTCGTCATCTAGGTTAATAACAATGGGTTGCATATTAGTTTGTAAGTATGTAAATACACGAATCTTCGGCTTTTTAAATATGATTTACTGAATTGTTCCAAGTTTCGGCCGGTATATTGAGCCTAATGAATAAAAATTAAGCAATTACTTGAAGCAATTACTTTTTAGTAAAAGCAATTGCTTGACTAGCAAATGCAAAATTTTGAAGCAATTGCTGTTTTTCTTACACCTCTGTAGCAAATGCTTATTCAACATAAGTTCAGGCGTGGCTTATCCACTTGTTCAAATTATAGTTTTCATGTTCAGTTTGGTGCCTAATTTGCAAAAGAGTTGACGTAAATACAACAACGTTGGAACGTTGGTCTATTTATTTGGTACAATATAGTAATCTGTTACGTTTTTGTGGAAACTAGGAAACTTATATTATTTGTAATATTTATTTATTTATTTATTTATTTATTTATTTATTTTCAACAAAACAGCATCTATAAGGATGAACATATATATATATAAATAATAATATAGCAGATTTCAGTGAAAATGAGGAAAGTGATAGTAGTGATGAAGAAATTAAATACAAGCAATTAATATTCGTTCACAAATTGAAGGAACATAAATAAATCTCTCTGACCACAACCGTTTAGCTTTCACAACAGCTTCAGCACAAATTTAATAAAAATATTGGCCTTCTCCAAAACTGCATCCATTACAGAAGTGTATGTCTTACAGACAGTAGTTTGGTGAACACCGAGTTCTTCCCCTACAGAATTCTGAAAGCCCGGATCCGACAATTTCCGCAGAAAGACTTTTTTCTTATTTGAAGGCGACAGTGCACCCCCTCGCCTTTTACCAGTATCAGTCAAAAAATAATTTGCCAACCACTCAACATTTTCGCAGTCAAATCGATATAACCTTCTGAAATCATCATATCTGCAATTTTTACGTACACTGTAGATTTTTCTTTTACGGACGTTCATATATTCAGCCATAATTGAAGACACAAATTAAGAGCAATGCCCGTATATGCCGCGGAGAACTAAAGTTGACTGCTACCAAGCAAATGATGCAGGGGTCGACCTACCTTAAAAAAAGTTGAAAGTAATTGCTACACTAGCAAACGCAATTCCTTAATTTATTCATCACATTTTAAGCAAACGATAGCATTGACAACATTTTTATGCAAAATAGTGGTAAACAAGCATTATTAAAATTGTAAACATGTCACCCTGTAGACCTTTCAGGTATACAACAAAGAGGTTTTATTAAAATAAATGACAGGTAGCAAAAGCCAAGACGATATACTTTGAGATGTACTTTACATTCGGATACCTTTAATCGTTAAAAGCTTTGCTGGTTCGACTTATAATTCGGTTGCACTCGCCATGAATAAAAAAAACATTACTTAATATGTCAGCATTTGTATACGTAATATTTTCCCCATTTCGACAATATTTCTCTCGAATAAACTCTATCAAAATGTCGATAAATAATTAATTGCAACTGACAATGACACGCGCGTCTCTATATACATACATAATATTACTTTCTTTATCATGGGCCTTTTTGCCAAAAATCAATAAGACTGCTTGATATTTGGAGGATTTCACGAAAAACCGTACATAAGTTTAAAACTATTCGGGTTAGGTATAGGGACACCTTATGTGGACAGATAGGAAATGTTCTTGTTTATATATAGAATGAACCAGCAACGTGGTACCTACCATATTTAAAAAAAATTTAGTTTTTTAAAAATTTTTGATAAAGTTGAAAAATTGTTCGTTTCCCCTTTCCCTGTATCTAAAATTTCATTGTCCAATAATTCGTTCTCGAGCACAATTATATTTAATTCCACAGCCGGAATTTCGAGTTCCTCGTTCCTCTCACATTCAAACCCTGTTAAAGGTCAAAATTCGAGAAACATTTTTTCGTCTTGGAGACGGATCGAATAGGATAGAGAAACTTTTAAAAAAGTTAACGAAAATAAAGAAAGTTACACAAAAAACAAATTATACAGGGTGTTCCGTTTAAACAGAGCAAGTTTGAGGCAGCTTCCGGTATAACCGGAAGTCGCATATAGATGCTGTTACTTCAATTGAAGAGAGCGTCTCCAAAAGCCCCATTATCCAAATTTGCAGTATTGAAATCGCATTACTTTTCGAAATAATGTAATGTGAGACACCCTGTATATAAATAAACAAAAATACTGTTGTTTGTTTACTTATCAATATAACTTGTCCTTGTTTATAACTGTTTAACACCATAATAAAACGATACATTTCTTAGTGATTTATTATTCATTTAACAAGTTTAACCATTCATAATTCGTGGAGGGTTGAAAACAATCTTTTTCATATCTTTTTAAGGGCGGTTTTTGTTTTTCCCTTTTCGTTACCTTTCTTCTTTTAATTTAATAAATTTTCTAATTTAATCTGAGATTCAGAGATTGCAATAAATTGATTTATGTCGTAGAAAAAATTATTGAAGCCAATGTTTTTCCATCTTATTTGTTAAAAATTCTTGGCCCGTCCGAAACCGATTATAGAAACAGTTTCTGCCGAATCCTTATATAATTTATTAAAAAAGCAATTGAGTACTTACCACTGTGTCCTCAAATACATTTGGGTTTCCAGTAGTTGATTGTATTTTTATCATATCAACGACATTTAGATAATACAATTATTTTTGCATTGAAATATGAGTTGCGATATGATGAAAGGGGTTTTGGTGGTTTGGTGTTTATATTTGGATGGATTACATTGTTTTTCTGTTATTGTTGTGTTTTGCGAGAACGAGAAATAAACAATATTATAATCCTCATCAATTTTATCTACAATACATGCAACAACGCTAGAAATTTAAGCTTATGCCCTAAATTTTACTAATTGGGGTCAAGATAAGAACATTTCAATTAAAAAAAAAACAAGTTTGGGTTGCCCAAAGATTTAAACAACAATTAACTAACGTTAGTGTCATTGATGTTACGTTCAAAGTTGTCTGATTAGTTTTTTCTTAATTTACCGATTCTTTGTCATTCTTCATTGTCTTCACTTTAAAATAAGAAATTTGCTTGATTGAACGGAACGTCTTAAAAGAAATATATTGTCATTTTGTTAAATTCATCATCTATTCCAAAAATATGATATTATCTCGGTTATCGCATGTTCATCATCATCCTCGCCATGATTTATCGCATAGATTACGCGTTTCACATATGTTTCCTAAGATAAGCTTTAAACATCTATTTGTTATTAGAAGTTTACATGTTTAGGAGATAATGTGAAAAAGGAACCGAGCTTCTCACTCTCTTTATGTAATAATAATTATTACCTAACCCAATTTCTAAAATGTTGAGAGATCTACTACATCGAGGCCTGTCACAAAGTATATTGTAATAATTACCCTTAAATAGTAGGGATCAACTCAATTATTGCCCTATACCAGTAACTGGTCAGAGGGCCCTAAACTTATTATGTTGAGGTGATATTGATCACAATCAAAGTGATCTGGTTAGCTTAATTATTGGTCTGATGTACTGACCAGGCATGTGTGATTGTGAGTAAAAATAATTTCTGCCAATGTCATTGATGCCACAATAAAAACGTCTGGTTTGTTAATTATTATGCAACCAGCAATTAGTCTTAGTAAAATAGGAAATTGTTCGAACAAAAATTTGTTTGTATTCTCTTTTATAGGAATGTTTTATTGTGATCTTCCGTTTTATCAGATCCTATTTCTGTTTTTAATTAAGCAAAAGGAAATGACCACGACGAACACGTCCATTAATATCAGCTAATTGGCAATTACAAATAACTGACAAACGAGGAAATGGGGCTAATAATTAGGTTCACAGAGCACCAGGACACTGTTGCTTCGAAAATCGATAGAGTCGGCAGTTGGCGCCAAAATTAATGTTCAAAACAGGTAGAGATCGACAAACAAGTGGCTTTTGCGTCTTACATCGCGGCCACACGGTTAATGTGTTTTTTATTATTTCTATACTATTTTGGATGATAAGAATGGCATCTTACCGTTTAAAACTATACGATGTGTAACACAGCCTTTGGGTAAATTTCCGATAAAAAGCGATACGTTATTTATTTGGTCGTTTCTAATTAAAAACTGGAGTTCGGCTAAACGGGTTTTGGGTTTTCGTTTTTTTTGTACTTAGTTTGCGGTCCGGAACGAAAACGGCGATTGATGCGTGTACTTTTCGACGTGTACATTACATAATATTTGTTTTATGCCGACGGTATCGGCATTAATACGAAAAAACTTAAAATTATTGGTGGCCGCTACGCGATGTGCCACATCATGTTGACGACTGGTCCGTCGAGCCGAGTTTACCGTTAAGTTAGCTGCGATGCGCCGCCGTACCGACACGTCTAAGCGGTGCGTCGCCGCTCACTTCACGGCGAAACTCGCGTCGTTCTTTTTGCGCTATCGATTCGCGTGTTTAATAGCAACAATGGCGGTAAGTGCCAGCCCAGTGGCGGCATCTGCCGTAATCGACCGATCAATCGGACCGTTTGCCGCTAAGTAATCTGTTCCCAATCTGTTGTACATGCATATTAGCGTTGTCAGGATGGGATGAATGGATGAATAAAAAGAAACTTAAATCTCTGTCTGTAAAAAATTTATTAAATTCGACCTATATTTCGGATTTTGGCTTTAAAACCCTTAAAAGAAGGATGCCATTCAGGGCAGTATGAATGGTACTGTGCCCGCATAAGAAAATAAATATATACAGCTTTATGATCGCCCACATTTGTCATAAATCGAGCCATATACCTATCTTCAACCGTTTACGAAATATTAACAGCGGTATGCAGCACCCGTCCTTAATCCAGATTATTCTTTAATCCCGTTTTAAATGATTTTTGGGTATGTTGTACCACGGTAAAAATGAATTTAATCTAGATTAAAGTTGATCCTACAACCTTGCATACCGCTGTAACACTTTGATGTTGGTATTCACCATTGATATGTTTCTGGACTTAGCAACGTTCTCAACTTAAGCCACAATCTTTAAGGCATTGACAATGACAATTTGCTGTGTAAGTTTGCTGGTATGCACCATTAAATTGATATGTTTCTGGACTTAGCAACGTTCTGAAGTTAAGCAACAATCTTTAAGGCATTGACAATTTGCTGTTTAAGTTTGCTGGTATGCCATTGATATGTTTCTGGACTTAGCAACGTTCTGAACTTAAGCCACAATCTTTAAGGCATTGACAATTTGCTGTTTAAGTTTGCTGGTATGCACCATTGATATGTTTCTGGACTTAGCAACGTTCTGAACTTAAGCCACAATCTTTTAAGGCATTGACAATTTGCTGTTCAAGTTTGCTGGTATGCACCATTGATATGATTTTGTTTCACTTAGTCTTTTTGACTAATTTTTCAAAAAATCTTCTTTTTAGAAGTTTTATCTTACTTCCCTTTCTATTTAGTTGGTTTGACTTACAATTAGTTGTAATTTGGCACCATTGATATGTTTCTGGACTTAGCTACGTTCTGAACTTAAGCCACCAATCTTTAAGGCATTGACAATGACAATTTGGTGTTTAAGTTTGCTGGTATGCACCATTGATATGATTTTGTTTCACTTAGTATTTTTGACTAATTTTTTAAAAAATCTTTTTAGTCCCTTTCTATTTAGTTGGTTTGACTTACAATTAGTTGTAATTTTTACCACACAAACTTTGACTACATATATTTTTCTACGTACCTACTCGGTACGATGAAAAAAAAATTACCATTTTTTCTTCACCATTCATTTGATAAGTACCCCACACATTTTTTATTCCACGAAAGCTCCACTAAGGTTATGTACCTTCTACCATTTTTTCTCTTCTGCTAATACTGTAAGCTAAGCTTTTTCTGTCTCCTGATGATGAACGTTTCTACATTCGAAACATGTAGATACCTCGATTGAATATTTTTATTCTATAAACTTGTGGACGAAGACATTTAGTTTTTCTTTTATTTCTATAGTTTCAACTTTACTTTAAGCATGGACTATTTCTTTAAATTAAAACAATATTATATATAATCATAACAGGCATGACTGAAACCTTTTTTAAGCATACCACATTCGCGATTGTTTTTCTAGGTTTAGGTAGGTAGTAAACGTGACATTCATTTCATAAGAAATTATTTTTTTAATGCATTATTTTACAAGCAGTTATTTTCTTACAGGAAAAAGACTCGTACGGCAACGAAGTATCGAGATTAGCAAGACCTCTACCTGTCGAATATCTCCTGGTGGACGTACCAGCCTCGACGCCCGTTACCCCTACGTACACCTTTAATCCAGATCCATCCAAGCAGCCTTTTCCCGTCGAAAATCGGTTTGTCGATGGATACATTCAAGTAGGTCAACACAAATTTATATATTCGAATTTGTCATTGGACCAAGTCCCCACGGGCGTTTATTTGACAGTTTACCTATTCTCTAACACTCGAAGAGGTCGATGAGCCGCAATTATTAAAATGCCGGTCTTTTATTTCAGGATTTTAATGCCCTCGCAACCTACCTTCAACAGTTCGCCTTTGACGAATTCTACGAAGCTATTAACGACTTTCACATGCTCATTTACATCGCCACGATGGATATGTTGCCGATGCGCGAATATCTAGCTCCTCTCTTGGAAGCTCTGAAGAACAAAGATAGAGCGGCGGCGAGCGAGTGGTCGAGATCGGAACAATGGGCTACGCTTGAGCAGCTGATTGCTGCTAGCTCACCGCCCCCATCGAGGTTAGTATATATAGTATAGCTTTTATACAGTAGACATCATGGCATACTAATATGTCATCGATCAGCTGATATAGGAAGTTTCTAAATTTTTCCAGACTAGCAAAGGACCGCACTTGGACCAAATAAAACATTTGGTAGTAGTGGCCACATATACAGGGTTATCCAAATTAAGTGTCCATCATTGGTAACTTTGTTATTATGAAAGTTATAATGAATTTCTCTTAGGATAAATACTAAAGAAGTTATAAAGCCCAAATTGAAACAATGAAGATAGATTTACCAACTTTATTATACCTATTATGAACTTATAACAAAATAAAATCACTAATTTTTTCTTAATATGCTAACCCCGTTCTTCGATACATTTTTGTGCACGTTTTTGAACTGCTCTGCTGCATCTATCTCGTTTATCGTTTATCTAACGTCTTTAAATCGTCAACGTTATTGTATCTTCGCTTGTAAATTTGGTTCTTTAAAACACCCCACAAAAAAAATCCATAGTGGTTAGGTCTGGTGATCAGGGAGGCCACTGAATAGGGCCATTTGTTCCTATCCATTGATTATTAAAGTACCTCTGTAGTTATGGGCAGGTGTGAGGTGTGCCATCTTGTTGAAAATGAAGATTCTGTCTATTTATAAGATCCAGTTCGTCTATGAAATTATTCAAAATTTCAGTCATAAATTTCACGTATAAACCGCACTAAACGTAAAAACTAAATCGGACTTGTGGAGCTCGTGGATGTACTAAGAAAAGATTTTCCCGTGACCAGTAATGATGATTTTTTCTATTTTTACATTTTGTCGACAGAAGTTAAGATACCAATGGCAAAATCGCTTGAACTGCGCGGTACTTGTAAGGAATAAATTTGTGCTTTTTTAAAATCCTATGAATCCCATAAGACAAATTAAAGTCCTTGACAATATCTGCAATGGAATTCTCGCGGTAGGCTTCAAAATATATATGTCGTAGGCTGATAGTGAAGTCCGTCATTTCATGAAAAGCCTAGTCACTTCATGAAGAGTCGGCAGATAGTGTAAAAACATGAAATTACACGATCTGCCGCGTCACTTCATGAAAAGACCTTGACGTTTCGGCGTATTATGTATAACACAATCTGCCTAATGTTAAATATCGTCACTTCATGTAGTACCCAACAATGTCATGTCAGTCGGCAGATTGTGTAATTCCGTCTGAAAGGTATATTGGCAACTGGTTTGTTCGTTGTTCCCCAGGGCATTTTTTTTTAATTAAATTTTTTCAACTAATATTATTTTATAAAAATGAAAAAAATGCTCTGACAAACCCGAACAAACCAGTTGCCAATATACCTTTTAGACGGAATTACACAATATGCCTTGTTTTTGTGGCATTTCATGAAGTGACGATATTTAAAATTTAGGCAGATTGTGTTATACATAATACGTCGAAACGTCAAGGTCTCTTCATGAAGTGACGCGGCAGATCGTGTAATTTCATGTTTTTACACAATCTGCCGACGCTTCATGAAGTGACTAGGCTTTTCATGAAATGACGGATTTCACTATCAGCCTACGACATATATAAGCCTTCCAGATGCCAATGCCAAATAAATATTAAATAGTGCGATGGTGATGCGGTATTTTTATCCTCCTTTTATTTTACTACTATTATTATATCGAAATTCAATATTGACGTTATTTTGGACTTTAGTAGAAAAGTCATTATAAGCTTTTTTGTTTAGAATTTAAAGCTTTAACAGATAAAAATATAATATACAGCGGTTTCCGTTTAAAAATATTGCATTTTACTTTTAACCTCAAAAACACAATGCTCTACTGTTTTAATACTAGCTTTTTTCTAGCAACTGGTTTGTCTCTGTTGATTTCAATTTGATATTTCCTCTTACAGGCCTGGCAGCGTGGCGTCCGGCAACGTCACCACTCCAGCAGCACCACCTAGCGGACCAAAATGGACTTGTCCTTTCTGCACGTTCATTAACGAACCGGAAATTCCAAATTGCGAGATGTGCAATTTACCTCGATCTCGCACTTAGGCATTGTATATATATTTTGTTTATTACACGGCTCACAGAGGGCGCGATTTTCGTTATACAATTAATCGTAGGGTCAGACCATCAAATTCAAGAAAAATCAGCCAGCTACCTATATTTATCCGGTTGATATTTTGACGGCATTAGACAACAATTTTATTGTCAATGTTAGCAATTTTTTTTTATCGTGCGTTGTCGGGTATACCACAAATTATACCTTTAATTATGCTATTTTTTGTTTAAGCCCACTACCAACGTTTTGGAATTTGTTTTAATTGCATTAGTGATTGATTTGCATGGATTGAAAAACAACTGCATGAAAAATGTCTAATTCCCCTTTACCGTACAGTTAAAGTGTCTCCTAATTAACATAAATGGCGCACGCATTGGAGACGCTTAGAGCCTCGCTAGCGCTGTATTTTCTGTGTTGCAGGTTTCAAAATAGAAATTTCTTTGCAGGCTTTTCAATTTTGGCATGAAAAATATTAGTTTTATTATCCAATCATATACAGTATGTCTCCGTAAGTTTGCATCATATGGAAAACTTTTTTATTATTCATTTTACGAAAAAAAGTAATTCTTCATAAAAAGCTCTGCATGGTCTAAAACCTAAAATGCAACTATCAAATATCGAAATTTTCCAGTCATATACGAGGTTTGTCAAAAAATGTGAATTTTTTCCAAGAATGTGAATTTTTCCCAAGAGTAAAGTACCTTTATTTTTGATATTATCAAAAAGTGTTATTAAAAAAAGTTGATCAGAACTAAAAACTACGTCTAAATATGTAATTATACTTATTTATGTTGAAAAATTATTTTATTAATTTATTTTTAATTATTTAATTTTTTCATTATTTAATTAATTAAATGCGTGTTATTGCATATTTAGACGTGGTTTTTACTTCTTATCAACTTTTTTTAATAACAATTTTTGATAATGTCAAAAATAAAGGTACTTTACTCTTGGGAAAAATTCACACTCTTGGAAAAAATTCACATTTTTTGACAAACCTCGTATATGACTGGAAAATTTCGATATTTGATAGTTGCATTTTAGGTTTTAGACCATGCAGAGCTTTTTATGAAGAATAACTTTTTTTCGTAAAATGAATAATAAAAAAGTTTTTCATATGATGCAAACTTACGGAGACATACTGTATATTTACTACACATCGTGTCGTCTGTGATGCCCATTAGGTTTTGTTGTGACATGGTAGAGTACATATGTTGGAAGTTGAATAAAATTGGTTCAATCGTCTAGTAAGTTCTGTTAATATGGTTGTTATTGGTTCACATTTATGACCTTTATTACCTATCCCTTGATCAACTAAAGACCGGCCAATGCAATTAAATAGTCTCAACAGTATTATTTCGTTTACTGGCGTATATACAGTGATCGGCAGAAAGTGCGCAGCATATGGGAAAGTTTTTTTTATCTTTTAGTTTAGATAATTTATTTTATTTTAGATAGGTTCTGCATCTTGTCAAACCAAAATAACACCCATTAAATCCGGTAAAAGTCTTATGGTATACGAGGTAGGATCAAAAATTTGAAATTCCGCTAAGAGTAAAGTACCTCTATCTTTCATTTTAGAATATTTTTTTACTAAGAATTATTGTTTTAATTTCTAAGTTATACCCAAATGCCAAATTTCGCTTATTTTGGACAAAAAAATGGATTTAATCGTGTTTTCTGAATAACCCTGTATAAACAATAAATGGCAACCGAACAGTACGAAAATAAGATTTTCTGCAGACTTTGTTAGAGATAACCGTCGATCATAAGTCCGATTAGTTTGTTTTCATAATATGGCTTTTTAAAATAAAAATATTAAATATTTTTGCTGTATTTTATTTTCTGAGGGAACAAGTTAATTTCATCTAACTGATTTTTTTTGATTTATGACGCATCTCCTAAATAGTTTTTTATACATTGAAGTATGCATAGAAAGTTTCCTTTTGATTTATAAAGAAAAAAATTTAAATTAAAAATATATTTTGAACGGATTTTATTCGTCACGCAAAATAAGGAAACTTTACTCTTAGCGGAATTTCAATTTGTCGATCCTACCTCGTACACCATAAGACTTTTACCGGATTTAATGGGTGTTATTTTGATTTGAGAACATGCAGAACCTATCTAAAATAGAATTAATTATCTAAACTAAAAGATAAAAAACTTTCCCATATGCTGCGCACTTTTTGCCGGTCACTGTATACAGGGTGTTTCAGAACATGTGGGCAATCTCTCGGATTTATATAGATTAGGTGAAAATAACATGTTAAGTTCATATAATATTTTTTCCTAAGAGCCCCCCTCGAGGAGATATATGCCCCTAAAGACCGGCCCTGAAAACTAATCTTTGAATCGCCCTGTATATTTTGATTAAAATTTAGTATAATCTACACTATGGAAAGCTTTATTAAATAGGTTAATAATAAAATGTATAGTTCATTCTGTGGGCCAGGGACGGACTAGCTTGGGCATAAAAAATCATACATCTTTGACAGGTACTATTAAACCTTTTTAAAGCATGTTAACGGTCAAGTGGATTTTTCTCGAAAACGGTTCAACTTATCAAAATCTACGAAGAGTATCTATTTTGCGTTAAAATACGTAAGCTATCCAAAAATAATATAAAAATCCCGATTGCATGACACCTGTCAAAGATGTAAGATTTTTTATGCCCAAGCTAGTCCGTCCCTGGCCCACAGAATGAACTATACATTTTATTATTAACCTTTTTAATAAAGCTCTCCATGGTGTAGATTATACTAAATTTTAATCAAAATATACAGGGCGATTCATAGGCTATCAATAAAAAACTAGTTTTCAGGGCCGGTCTTTAGGGGCATATATCTCCTCGAGGGAGGCTCTTAGGAAAAAATATTATATGAACTTATCATGTTATTTTCACCTAATCTATATGAATCCGAGAGATTGCCCACATGTTCTGAAACACCCTGTATACGCCAGTAAAGGAAATAAGACTGTTGAGACTATTTAATTGCATTGGCAGGTGTTTAGTTGATCAAGGGATAGATAATAAAGGTAATAAATATCACTTATCAGTTGCTGTCCAGTTCGACGGTGCAGGATGCGGCATTTAGACACTTTCAAAAACGTAATAATTTTCTACAGACAACAAGCCGAATAAACATGATAAATCCTAAATTAACTTACTAGTTTTTAGACTGCTGCAACCTAAACCTACAGCTTTGTACCTACACTGCCATGCAGGCACTGATTGAAAAATTACCTAGATTTGGCATTAAATTGAAAATAATATCATTTTTTCCGCAAAATTTCCAGTAGTTTCCCTAAGTCTGGCAACCTTGTGTAGTGGAGTCAATGAGTCGAAATAAATAATATTTCAAGAATTTTTTAGCCTCCCCTACTTTTGCAAGACTTACATGCATTTGGTCGGTGGGTTTAGACCATTTCAACCATATTAACAGACATATCGTATACTTCACATTCTTAACTAGCCGTTTATTGTGGCAAGTGCGATATACGAATTTTATTCAAAAAACGTGTAGATTCTTATGACTTTCCATAGTAGCACAAGATGCAACGTTAGTTCGACAGCGCTGGTATGTATTTTTCTAAATTAATCAAAACGATGCATAAGTGGTAATCATACGATTTTTATTTATTTATGCTGTAAATACCTAATATACAAAACTGTTCTTTTTTGTAGATATAAGGCGGTTTATTTTAACATACATAATATATAATATTGAATGGTGAAGTGAATATAAAAGTTTTTAAAGACAATTGTTTATTTGTAACCTCAAGGAAATTGTTATAAAATGGGAAATGTTAAATGTGAAATGTACCGTGCGAGCAAAAATTATTTGCATCAAAGAGGGCCTTGCATCTAAGGACGTAATGCTTAGCCGTAGAGCCTAATACCTGTTGGGTGTCAGTAACTACCTAAATTAACAATCAATCAGTTATTCTGTCATCTTTGACAGTCGTTATAAAGTAATTTGATTCATCGCTAATTTTTCCAATTTCTTGAACAATTCACACAATGGGCTTTACGGAACAGCACAAAACATTCATGGTTGAAGCGTATTTTCGAAACGGGGTTAGAGCAAATGGTGAGTGGTAATACAATCCGGGTTTGTGCATGGACGATTTTCACGAACATTTTCCTAACGTTGCTTTTATTGCTGGGGATTTTTATCATTGCCTGAAAAGAACCGTGGCTGTGTTTAGGGAAACAGTTTCTATGCAACTCAAAAAAGGAGCAGGAAGACCATCTGTAAGAACAGAAGAACTTGTTGCAAACGTTCGTGAAATAATGCAAAATACGCCAACAAATTTTATAAGGCGCCTGTTCCAAGAAGTGGGAAGATCTTATGGAACATGCAGGACTATTCTTAAGAAGCAGCTAAATTTATTTCCTTATAAAGTGCAAGTATTCCAAGAGATGCTGGTCAACACTTTCAAAAATATGAAGAGACGTGTGAATTTATGCTTGGAGCATGGCGGTGGCCAATTTCAGCAATTTATGTAATTATTTTTCTTTTTCTTTCTGTATATTCTTACTTTGTTAATTTTGTAAACAACAAAAATAAATTTGTATTTGTCTACTTATATTATTACTCATTAGTTTGGCATATCATGTCATAATATGAATTTGACAAAATTTTAACCTAGATTTGGTTAGATATATCGTTCCCATATCATTGTGATCTAAACCGAGCCCTACGTTTTTTAATCCAAGCCCTCTTTCATGCAAATAATTTTTGCTCGCACGGTACTTAATATGTGTCTAACAGAATACTTAACCAACTTCCTTCGACTAACTCGGAACGACCGTCATAGTTCATCGGACTATCTCACTTTGGAGACCAACCCTAACGATTTCTGTATAGATAAGGATACAGCTTGCAACGCGATTAAACTATTAATTGTATGGACGACTTGGTCGCAGCATTTTTGAAGTGATTTTTCTACAGACTGTCCGCGGATAGCACAAATGGATGAAAAATTTCATTTTTCGGGAAAAAGTCATTCTTGATAAAAAAAGTTTTGCTTGTAAAAAAACTGCAATTCACGAAGAGAAAACTTAGATTTTTTTGACCAAAATGCCAATTAGAAAACTTATTTAGAATAACGTTTGTAATTTAAATCCGACATTTAAAATAAATCTTCGATTTTTTTAGTTTTTTTAATTTTTAGAGGTAAAAGAATTTTTTTTTAGATAGCAGCATTAGCGGTCGAAATACATACATTATCAATGATAGAGGGGTATCAAAAAGTTTCAAAAACTGATTATTGGTGTTAGCAGAAACATGTGTTTTTAATTTCACAAATGAAATGACCCCGGAAATAACACAAAAAAATCTTAAAATAACAAATAATAATGTCATAATTTGCTATTCAAATACTCCCCCTCTATATTCAACAAATTTTTCCAGCTGTAAACGGATGTGGTCAAACCGTCTTCGAACTTCTTCAATGGAAATTGTTTCAACAGCTCCAACAATTCGCTGTAGGTCGTTCTCAATTGGACGGGAGTACCTACACTAATTGTTTGAGGCAAAGATAGGCATCTGAAATAGTTAAATCGGGAAATGCAAGAATTCTAAAACGGGGGTTATTTTCGCCCCAGTATCTAATATGCGCAGAAGCAGAAGACACTTTCCCGTTTGTTGAAAATGTCGATTCATCGGAGAATATGATAAATTTATGAAAATTCCTGTTTCACTTACAATTTTGTTTACGACCCAAAGATAAAAATTCTAACGTTTGGCTTCGTCTTCTTCCAACGTTTGATTAAAAGTTGGCTTAAATAGGAATATTTTGTTTGCCTTTAAAATATACTGAATATGAGTTTTTTTTACTACATAAAGTTCTTGAGCTCGATTTCTTAATGAAAGGGTAGGATTGTCAGCAACTGACTGCAATACGATTAGGGAAGCTGCGTCATTCTGATCATAGTTTTTTTTTTAATTGGAGACTGAACCACTGAAATTTTCTTCTTTTTATGAAGTCCTATTTTTGAGACGTAAACGTTAGGGTATCTTCGATTAAATGTCTCTATCACAAAGTTGTAAGAACTTTCGCCCACACCGTAACATTAAACTAAATAAACCCTTTGTTCTAAAGTCAACATTTTCAAAACACATCAAATTCTATTTGACAACTTCAAATTTGCCCCATACGTAAAGCAATAGTAATTTACGTTACAAGACCGGAAAGTAGTGTTTTTCAGGTCGAAACAAGCATTTTCAGGGCGAGCCATAGGCGAGTCCTGGAAGCTTGGAGAGACCTGGAAAACACTAATTTTCGGTTGCGTGACGTACAATATTTTTTTTAAGACCGACACGTCGATATATTTTATAATCTACGCGAAACAAGTTTGACATAAAGAACAAAATTAAAAATCAACGAACTGTCACTCGACAATACATCGAAATGTTGTTGTCATAATAACGAAATCAAGGTATCTTGTATTATCAAAGAGCGATTGGAAAAACAAAAAACAGGGTGACAGTGACATTAGAGACAGGAAAAGTGACATTAGAGTCCGGAAAAGATTTTTCCGGTCTCTAATGTCACTTTTCCGGTCTTGCGATCGGAAAAACGTTATTTTCTAGACGAAAAATTGTCCAGAAACTGTAAATTTTCTGGACGGTTTTAAAAAAAGTAATAAAAAGGTAACAAAAATTCCTTGTTTTTACAAAAGAAGGTAGGAATGCATTTAAAATTTTAATATAAGATACACACCACCCATTATGAAAATAGAGTCTAATAACATTTTATATTAATATTTTTATTGAGCAGCAAAATTTCCATTTACCTCTAAAAATTTAAAAAACTAAAAAAATCGAGGATTTATTTTAAATCTCGTATTTAAATTACAAACGTTATTCTAAATAAATTTTCTAATTGGCATTTTGGTCAAAAATGAAAAATAAAGGTAGTTTACTCTTGAAGAAAAATCATGTTTTTGAAGTTTTTGCGAACTCTGTATAAAAAAATCAAAATTTTCTCTTCGTGAATTGCATTTTCTTTACAAGCAAAACTTTTTATCAAGAATGACTTTTCCCCGAAAAATGAAATTTTTCATCCATTAGTGCTATTGTAAACTCTATCCGCGGACAGAGTGTATATAAAATATTAATAAAGGAATGCTGCAAGGAATTCTAAAAAAGCGTCGAATTAAAAGACATTTATCTTACGTCAAATATCAATATATTTATCTTTTTTCAATACAAAATATATCAGCATGTACAAAAACTTATATGGCGTTTTAAATAAAACATTCTATTAAACCTTACCGAATATTTACAAAGCACAACGCGTGCAAAACAACTTAAACGGTCATTTTTTGATAAACTCAGCTGAGACTATAAATTGCAAAGGCTTAACTTAGATATTTAAAAATAATTTACCTATACATAAGGGTATATTAGCCAAGTACAGTACTGGTGTCTGGATAAATCATAATGGTAAATTGAGCTATTTATTTTTTACCGACATAGATGCTCATACCAATCAGGTGTATTAAATAATAATTAGTTTACGGGTAATAAATACGAGATATTTTCACTTATCCATCCCAGCCAATACCGAACATCTAATAAAACATCGACTTACTGATTTCACATATTTATTAACTAATGTGAATCCACATTAACCGTATTTTGTAGTATTATAGTTTTCAGTTACTAAGCTTAAAAATAATTAATAAAACATTTCCTAATATATACAGAGTGATCCTTTGAAAAAAGGAGCCTTGTGACATTATTTCGATTAGTAAAGAACCCCTCTTTTAAGTTTAAGGTAATACCACGACATTATCAAATAGTTCACCTAAAAATCAGTAAATTGTGTCACTAGGCACAATATTTCAAGCAAAATTACAGAGTACTTTGCGTTACAGCGGGATACTGTAACTCCAATCAACATTAAACACACATATAAAACACCAATAGCCTAACGGAAACTCTATTAGGCTAAGGCCCAAATTATTAATATCCTATTTACATTACATTGTATCTTGAGAAAGGTGATAGAATAGTAGATTCTAACCGAGTAGCAGACTATATTTTCTCCTCGACCATCCAGTTCCATATCTGATTCATCCGATTTTTCACTTATTTTTTGACTTGCACTAAAATTTGTCTGAAAATAATTATTACAACGCGGCCATTTTTATCTGACACTGACAGTTTCGAAATTCATGGCAACCTATGTCGTTTATATCAATTACAGAATATTCATTCCGTATCTTGTTATGGAATGAAAATACACGCAAAACGCATAAGAAGCAAGTGTTTCAGAATAAATATTCCAACTCAAGAGCGAGAATTTTCACATTCTATTATCAAAAATGATTTTGGAATTACTGGTATCTTGAGTTGGAATATTTATTCTGAAACACTTGCTTCTTATGCGTTTTGCGTGTATTTTCATTCCATAACAAGATACGGAATGAATATTCTGTAATTGATATGAACGACATAGGTTGCCATGAATTTCGAAACGGTCAGTGTCAGATAAAAATGGCCGCGTTGTAATAATTATTTTCAGACAAATTTTAGTGCAAGTCAAAAAATGAGTGAAAAATCGGATGAATCAGATATGGAACTGGATGGTCGTGGAGAAAATATAGTCTGCTACTTGGTTAGAATGAAAATTCGATACTCGTGGTTCCTCACGCTCGCGTTCGGAATGTTCCACTCGGATCGAATTTTTATTCCAACCTCGTTACAGAATCTACTATTACACCAGGCACATTTTTATAACATCAGAAAAAGTAAGATTAGAATAAGACAAACCTGTCAGATAATACATTTTCGAGGTTATGTTAGAAAATAAAATAGTTTATTGCCGTTGGCCGTTAGTATCAACAGGACATTAATAATTTGGGTCTTATAGTTAAGGAGCTAGCGTGCAAAAAACGCCATAGTTGGCTGCCCGTCAGTCGAGTTGTTTCTACCTCTTCGTTTGGATAAAATGACAGGAAAAATGCACTTGACTGACAAATCGAATCACGACGTTCTTCCCTGGGTGACCTACAAAATCTCGAAAAATCCAATTTTTCAGTCTTTAGCATGGCTTTTTCAGAAATTCAACCAAAATCATCAGTCAATCATTTTTCCTGATTTTTAGACATCCAATTAAGTAGAAATCACAAACGACTGACATTTTCCTAGAATATTTTCAATTTGGCCATACTTTGAAAGTTTTCTGATTTTGGACTTTTTTATAATGGCTTAATAATGCTGTTCCAAATGGACTTAAAAGTAAAACAATGTATGACGATGATGTTTGATGACCTAAAAAACGTTGATTATATTATTACTATATATAATATATATATAATATATAATGATTATATTAGGTAAAAGTAATAGTTACAATATAATCAACAATTAAATATCTGTTTTTTTCTATATTGAAATTGAAATGTTACTAACACAACCCAGCTTGCTCAACCCAAATATGCCAATAATTTCATTCAATAAATAATAACCATTTAATTTTCGATTTTCTTCAGTAATTATTCATTTCTTACTGCTGAAATTGGTTATCGTATCTTTTTGTGGCAAAAATTCTATATTTTTTGATTACTGAATCCAATATAATATAACATAAATTCAACGAATAAATAGGGGTGGAGGGTAGCAGAGGGGTGGAGGAAGGGGTAAATAGGTGATAGTTATGTATTGAAACGTTTTTTAGGTCATCAAACATCATCGTCATAGATTGTTTTACTTTTAAGTCCATTTGGAACAGCAATATTGAGCCATTATAAAAAGTCCAAAATCAGAAAATTTTCAAAGTATGGCCAAATTGAAAATATTCGAGGAAAATGTCAGTCGTTTGTGATTTCTACTTAATTGGATGTCTAAAAATCAGGAAAAATGATTGACTGATGATTTTGGTTGAATTTCTGAAAAAGCCATGCTAAAGACTGAAAAATTGGATTTTTCGAGATTTTGTAGGTCACCCAGGGAAGAACGTCGTGATTCGATTTGTCAGTCAAGTGCATTTTTCCTGTCATTTTATCCAAACGAAGAGGTAGAAACAAGTTTTGGAGGGGCTCTTTACTATGGCCAACAAAATGGCGGTCAAAAAACAAATTATAATCTTCCATTTGGCCTAATTCACGATCTAGTGGTTAGATCGCAACGAAATTTTAGATACATGATCTTGGCCACCTACAGAACCTAATTTCCAACCTGACTGACGGGCTCCTTACTATGGCCAATCGCCCTATGTCATTATTGCCAATAAGTCTTAAAGTTGATGGGTAAAAGCAAAACTTCAAGCACCAGGGTGTTCAGTGGAGTAATGGCAACGTTTTTTCAAACTCGACTGACGGGCAGCCAACTATGGCGTTTTTTGCACGCTAGCTCCTTAACTATTATACAAGGTAACCCATATAGTTTTAAATTTGGTCGAACACATTTTCACATATTATAATGGACTTTTTCATTTCATTGTAACGTTGACTCTATCGCGTAGAGTAAAGACAAAAATAAAATATTCTACTAAGAAAATAATTAAACAAAATACTAAGTATAAATAAGTGCCATTTTACACAGACGTAATTTTAACACAAATTTTGTGCTAAAATTTATGATATATTTTATTAGTAAAAATTTATAACAAAAATTCACAGTAACAAATTTGGATGCAATTTTTGCAAGAAATCATGGGCACTAAAGACCAGTGACGCATTATTAAATGGCAATGTCAAATGATATCTAACCCAGCTTTTCGGTAAATAAATAGTTATTAATGATACTAGTTCGATATGAACCCTATAATGAAACGTGTGCAACGTTAAACCACGAGGCGTTAGCCGAGTGGTTTAATTGCACAAGTTTCATTAACAAAGTTCATATCGAACGTGTATCATTCAAAATTTTATCTACGACAGTGCAAATAGATTTTATTCGTCTAAATTTCATTGATATCAGATAACGTTTTCGTAATTTTTAAAATTTTCAGGTGTCCATATTAGTCGATATCATGGTAACCGCATCTTTAATTGTTTCAATTTCGATTTTGACAACGTCATTATTGCGGTCTAATTTTCTATTGTATGCAAAGTGTTGGCCAAAAATAATTTAAATATGGGACATTCTGAATCCGAAAGTGTCCCTTCGGATGTCGAAATGTTTACCATAAATAAATGCAATCCGTTTTTCTAAGTAATAATAACAAATAAATAGTTTGCACCGACTTTCTTTTTGTTTTTGTATCTTAACATTTGGATGTTATTATGAATTCATAATGGCACTGAGTGCTATTATGAAGGTCATAATGACATCTAAATGATAATGCTAAATACGTCATAATGGCACTGTCCTAGATTAAATAAAGTAATTTGTAAATTTATATATTGTAAAAACTTGACCATTTGTTTTATATCTTAATAACTAAAAAAATATTGAAAAATATATTGATTTTAATTTTCACTATTATACAGTAACTTATACAATAGGTACTATTAAATGCAAGATCTTTAAAAAAGCGAAAAGCGCGTTTTAAGAGAAATACCTGTTGCTGAAATGTTTCTATATTTTCGTAAAATATTATAATATTTTTCTGGTAAAATTTGTAAAGTTTTGTGCTGCTCTGGAACTATAATGAAAAAGCCCATTCAATGACACAATTAGGAACCCTGTATAAGTTCACATCAAATATATTTTATATGTATTGTGTCAAACATTAACTTACCTAAACAAACTTATAATGTCCATTTTATTAGAACCTACCTCCAAAACGATAACTTATTTCTCACTTTTTTTTTAGCCCTTTCCCTTTTTTTTTGGTGCTAAAAACTGACCTAACATTTTCCAGCAGTAGGCCTGAAATAAGGGTTAGGCGGTTGAATACGACGAACAAGACCTCCATTGGTTTCCAGGTTGATACTAGATACAGTGGCGGCTCGCGGTTGTAAAAAATGGTGAAGAGCTTAGTAGCAGTTTGTGCTCAGAGGCATAAAGCCCGCCGCAGGCGATTGCGCCGCAGGCGAAATTTTCTTGGACCACGCCCAAATTTGGTCAATAATTTATTACTTTATTACTTATAAACGAAAAAAAATGACCACAATAATAATTAATATAATTTTTTAGACCTACAAAACAATTTTTGTAAGGCAGCACTACTAATACATAGCCAATTATACTCTAAAAACCAGGAACACTTAAAATTATAATCTTATAGGATCTGCCACTTTTTTTCGATTCTTTTTTTAAATCTATGTTTAAGATTCCAGTAGGTCGCCCGTGTTCTAAAACGTATCTTATCCTCATCTGTCCCACGACTGAATGGAGTTTCTAACAAATTACAAACTATGTCATTAATTGGGTTTATTTTTAAAACGTACAATAAAAATTAGTACTTAGGTCTACTGAATTAACTGAAAAATAAAAACAAAACTTTCTAATCACACAATAAATAACGTAAAAAGGATATCTATAGCCGTAAGTTTCGCGAAGCCTCAAAATAAATACCCGAACCAATACTTAAAACAATAGTGCATATGACTGATCTATTTTTAGATGCACTTCAATTACGTCTCACATGCTGTCGTGTACCTGACGTCACGTAACCATAGCGACGGTGGAAATCAAAGCCACTTGACTGTACGTTCAGTATGTTGGGTTTTCGCCGCTCTTCACTTGCTGCTTTAACCTTTCGATGCGACGGCGACGGACTCGGTCGGCTGGGGCGCGCCAAAATGCACGAGTGTTTATAATAGAATTATTGTCCATCGGAGTTAACCGTGGTCCTATTATGCATAGCTACATTTGGATTAAATTAATATTATTAATTTTAAGGTAGCTGTATTGGTACATTTAATATTTAATATTGTCGAAAAAAACTTCCTCCTGGTTTTATTTTTATTGGTGAAGGGCCCCTTCACCTACTTCACCTGACGAGCCGCCACTGACTAGATACGTACGACAGGCCTGTTCAATCGACGTAGGAAATTTATGGCTTTAAGGAATGCACACACTGGCGCAAATATATTTGTCGACTCAAGATCGTCGGCGTATAACGAGGAGCAACAAACCGGCGCGAAAATTTCGCTTGAGTTTGTGAGAAGAAATATCCGATTTAAGCCATGAAGATTACAAAAATATAAGAAAGAAAGATAAGTTATGGGATAAAATTGGGCAAGAGATACGTCTTTCCATATATCAAGAGAAAAAAAAATATCTTATGAAATTTTCGCGCAAATGGAGACACGAATTTTACACTGCCTATGTCGCGAAATATTCGCGCAAATGTGATAGGAGAGACGAATTTTGTTACCGCCTATGTCGCGAAATATTCGCTTCGTTATTGCGGCGAATTAATTCGCGTTAATGTGTGCAAACCTTTATGGTAACATTGTCATGGGAATGTTACCGCCAACCCCAAGTTTTTACCTACGCCGATTATACAGCTCTATCTTAACGAACTTTACGGTAACAATTTGACATTGAAAAGATCAATTCGGATTTATTGAAAATTCTACCCAAAACTAGCCCTAATTCAATCAAATTTACATTTGATATGTGTGTGTATGCCTTTTTGGTTTTTCGAAAGCATTTTATGAGTTTTTTTTGGAGATTTATATATTTATTTTTTTTTGGTATATTTTCGTAATACCATTTCACTGCCTAATCAAATGGTAAGGATCCAATATAACTCTACAGAACTACTAAAGAGCGATGAAATTTTAAAAAATATCACAGTCATTTTATAGTATCTTATTTAACGAGCGTATAATGTATTGTAGATCATAATAAACGAATGTATTATGTAATTATAAGCACCTCAAATACTTTGCTTTATCTACAACCGTCCACTGTATTTCATGTTCACTATTTCTAATCTATTATTAAAAGCGAAACTTCAACATTGACATCAAAATATCTAGGCATATTGACATTTTTCGGCGCGCCAGTCAATGACATTATATAGTCCAGGAGTATGCGGATGATTTTGTTAAGATATTTCGCCGTAGCTTATTTTTACTTATAAAGAGATTAATTTCATGTTATATATGAAGCTGGACGGCTGAACTACAGCTGTCTGATATATCTTCATATTAATTATTAAAATATGGTTGTGGTTATGTGATTATTACGAATTCATAAAACTCCTAGGTGTTTAAAGAGACGTTATAATTGTGCTTGCTGTATTATGCATAGTATAATGCTCTTACTATCACAACAGTATTATGCGCCTATTACTGAATGGTTGTAGATAAAATATAAAATTATTAAATATACTATTTTATCGATTACTCTTTTGATGTTCCGTTAGTGTCAGTATCCGGATTAAAATCGCAATTATATTTGGCCTATTTTAGCAAATATAAACAAGTAAAAATATCTGAACACCCGGTATAAATAAAGCTATAGTTCCTTTCGCTATGTAAAGTAATATTGGCTTCCTATTTTTCTGGGGAGTTTTTTTTTTAGGAATTTTATATTGTTTTTAATACCTTCCATAAGAGAAACGTAGCATATCATATCGTTATCACTAAAAATGTTTTCTTTTTGATTGTTTCAAATATAAAATAGTTTCACAATACTTAAATTATAAAACACCAGACACGAAACTTAAGAGGATATTTTTGTTTTTTAGACAAGGAAATATAAATTAATAGCTATTAGACCAGGGCTGAAGCCTTTGAAAATGGTAAAAAGTGAAAAAAAATAATAGTAGGATGAAACCCATTCGAAAAGGAAGAGAATATAACAAAAATGAAAGGAAAAATAATTTACGGGCGATCCGAGGTCGGGAAGTGGAAAGGGGTAGTTTTTAAGGGTAGAAAACGATTTATCTCGATTTCCGGCAAGACTACGATATTTTGACGTGAGAATTTTCGATTGAAAATTGGGGTGCTTTTTCGATATTAAGTCAAAATACGGTGAAAAAATAAATATTTGAAACCAAAAAAATTACAGTGTGTTTGGGACATAAAAAGGTAAGTTTTCACCAAATTTCGTGAAAAATAAATTTTTTTTGTAAAAGATTAAAATAAAAAACCAAAAACTTGGTTATCTGAATTTTTCCCAAAAATTTTGAGGTTATGTGAAAAAAGTGTAAATACAAAAGTTGTAGATCTTTTTATTACCTACAACTTTGCTATTTAACGTTTTTCCATAGGACTTGTAGTTTTGCCGGAAATCGAGATAAATCGTTTTCTACCCTTAAAAACTCACCCCCTTCCACTTCCCGACCTCGGATCGCCCGTAAATTATTTTTCCTTTCATTTTTATTATATTCTCTTCCTTTTGCAATGGGTTTCATCCTACTATTATTTTATTTTTGGTTTCAATAATTATCGACCCTGGTCTATATTTAAATTAAACAATAATATAATATGGGAGGACACACCACGACATTAAAGAAAATTTAAATTTTATAAGTACTGGGTTCAATTTTCGATATTTATTTTCTAGAAAAAGGTTTATTCAGATAAAATAATTAAATATTCCTTAATCTTGAGGTCCCCTTAACTAAAAACAATCCCCTTAAGAATAATGTCCTAAAAGAGAAACTACCAGATCCTCGACAAGTCTAACCAGGTAATGTATTAATAATACACTGATCAACATCATTTTCATTCTGTCCTCTTTGCTCAACAGGTGCACCTCGAACAACAGGTACACCCCATTCGGCTCGTCTCAGTCGCTGTTCTGAGTGAGAGGGGGATATTCTTGGTCGTCGGCGAACTGGAAAGCGTCTTTCGGGGGTATCTCGGAGGCCTGCGCCATCTCGCGGAGCTTCTCGGATTCTAAAGGACAAATTATTGATTAATAAAACCGTCTACTGTAATTACGTTGTTCGTCGAAGTGGATGAAATGAAATAATGCTGCTTGAAAGGATAGGTGGATTTTGTGTATAAAAAGTAGAATGAAATTGTTTATAATGATGGACGTTGACACCATTGGTGATACAAGTGCAATGTTCATCTCCCTCTTTTCCCCATATGTGAACCACATGTACAGACTGTCCGCGGATAGGGTTTACAATAATAGTCAAATGGATGAAAAATTTTATTTTTCGGGAAAAAATCATTCTTGATTAAAAGTTTTGCTTGTAAAAAAAATGCAATTCACGAAGAGAAAATTTTGATTTTTTATACAAGGTTCGCAAAAACTTCAAAAACATGATTTTTGCTCCAATAGTAAACTACCTTTATTTTTCATTTTTGATCAAAATGCCAATTAGAAAACTTATTTAGAATAACGTTTGTAATTTAAATACGAGATTTAAAATAAATCTTCGATTTTTTAGTTTTTTTAATTTTTAGAGGTAAATGGAAATTATGCTGCTTAATTAAAATATTAATATAAAATTTTATTGGACTCTTTTCATAATGGGTGTTGTGTATAAATACGGTGTGAAATGTTGGAAACATTCCTCTCTGACAACCTAGAAGAATTGCCTCTCCAATTTAGGAACGAAATGTACATTCAACAAGATGGATATATAGCAATTTCGCAATTGAAGTGAGGGAATGGCTTAATAATACATTTAGCCACAGAGGATTGGTCGGAATGGTCCAGTTCTGTGGCCCCCAAGAAGTTCCGATTTAACGATTTCAGATGCGTTTCTTTGGGGGCGCCTCAAACAATTAGTGTACTCCCGTCCAATTGAGAACGACGTACAGCTTCTAAAACAGCGAATTGTTGAAGCTGTTCAAACAATTTCCATTGAAGAAATTTGATGAAGTTTTGACCACATTCGTTTACAGCTGGGAAAATGTGCTGAATATGGAGGGGGAGTGTTTGAATAGCAAATTATGAAATTATTATTTGTTGTTATTTTAAGTTTTTTTGTGTTATTTGTTATTTCCGAGGTAATTTATTTTGTGAAATTGAAAATACATATTTCTGGTAACGCCAAAAATCAGTTTTTGAAACTTTTTGATACCCCTCTGTCATTGATAATGTATGTATTTCGACCGCTAATGCTGCTATCGAAAAAAAATATTTTAAACCATTAAAAATTAAAGAAACTAAAAAAATCGAAGATTTATTTTAAATCTCGGATTTAAATTACAAACATTATTCGAAATAAGTTTTCTAATTGGCATTTTGGTCAAAAATCAAAAATAAAGGTAGTTTGCTCTTGGAGAAAAATCATGTTTTTGAAGTTTTTGCGAACCCTGTATAAAAAATCAAAATTTTCTCTTCGTGAATTGCATTTCTTTTACAAGCAAAACTTTTTTTATCAAGAATGACTTTTTCCCGAAAAATGAAATTTTTCATCAATTTGTGCTATTATTGTAAACCCTTTGAGAAGATTTGATTTTCTAGAAATGTTATGCTTAAAAGTCGTTTCCAAATTAGAAAATAATTTTCGCATTATCAATTATTAGGATTTGTGCAAAATCAAAATCCTGAATATAAAGTACAGAACCGTAAATTACAAGTAAAAAGTTATTAGTAACATAAGGCCTAGTTGCTAAAATACTAGAATCAGATTTAAAAAAAAACAAGCTTTTCAAGCAGCATTAAAAAAATTAGCCATTATGAAAATAAAAGAAATAGCTTTAGCTTTACATTAATTTCCATTGTTAATACAAAAATAAATTACCTAACCAACTTTAAAAATTTTTAAATTAATTTTTATGCGTAAATTAATGTAAGCATTAAAAGACATCTGAAAACAAACATTATCTTACTTTTTAAAATTATAGCGCACTCTTAAACAAAGACTTTTGTTGCTAATTTTAAATAAAAAAAAATGGCAATCCTTGTAGGCACATTCAATGTAATATTTAAAGAACCTCGTCATTAAATTATCAACAAATCTTTAAAAAAAATGCCATGAATACTGTCCTGTCAGCTCTTATGATTAACAATGTTTAAGAGCTAGAGTAGCACCATTCACCATTATGTTTTTAATCAATATTTACCAACTTTTCAGCTTTATTCAAAAAACAATTATCGCAGTACAATTCATCAGTTTCAAGCTAAAAAGTTTGGATTTATAAGATAAGAAAAGCAGAAAAAAACATGTGGCAATCTTTACAAAATCTCGTTTCTTGCTTTTATTACTTTATCAATTAAAATTATTTAACTTTAAACTGTTTAGCTTTGATTGGCCGCTTTTTGGACAAAATGAAATATTGATTAAAAATAAATATGAAATGGAAAATGCGCCAATAGCCTTAGCTCTTGAAGGGATTGGTGCATTTTTTCTATATTATCAGATTTACATAATGACTGTTGTGTTGTTAGTATGAAAATTTTCAGAAACCGGTTATAAGGTAATTATTTTTACACAAAATATGTTTATATCACACACATATCATACTATAGATCATTTGTAAAAAACCAATAAAATTACCATGAAGTTTAAAAAGTTATTTCAGTTTTCAGAAAAAACGATGCAAATTAGAAAAAAAATCGAATAACTATTTTTTTATAAATTTAACCATATTACACTGGCTTTATGAAAATTTTGCTTATATAAAGATGATACGTTATATTTCTGCTCTATACTATTTTTCCCAATAAGGTTTTCTATAAAAATTGGGTTTTGTACTTTAATGTAAAGTTAAATTTAAAAAATTATTTATTTGAATTTTTTTAAGTTGACAGTGTGCATTTATAATATTTGTAGTCAACCCAAGTGACGAATGTACGAAAATAATAACATTATATTAAACAGAAGTAGTCTATGACCAAACAAAAATTAGCAAGAATTTCGAAATGATCGTTGAAACTATTTTAAAAAAATACAATAGAGGAAGATCTTGCCAATTATTATTTGATCACAGATTTGAGAAAATTGAAAAAAAAATTTAAGTCGAAAGGTTAAAGCAATAGAGGTAAGAATTCGGTGCAAAAGTGCGTCTTTTTAAAATTTTTCGAAATTTTATGTTCTTGACTTGCGTCTTATATTTCTTTATTGCAAATTGCTTTAAGAAAATGGGATTATTTTTATTTTATTAAACTTTTTTTGTTGTGGTGATACAATTAAGAATAATATATTGTTTAACCACATGAATGACATATTAAGCTCGCGGACTCCCGAGTCTGGAGCTTAATATTTGTTATAATGACGCTGGAATGGGCCAAACTCTAAGGGTGTAATCTATGCATCAAAATAATAAGAAAAAACTCAAATGTTGTTATCCAATATTCATTTGTTTTCAAATTACAGCGTTAAATAAAATAATAATATAGTTAAACCAAAATATGCATCGTTAACATTGTTTTAAATGAATCATTGTTTAGTAAATTTTCAAAAATATCGCCATTGACTTCCAAACATTTCCTGCTTCGTTTACGAAGGGCGCGCGTGGCTCTTCTAATTGATTCGTGCCTTTCTTTAATATTGAGTGCAGCATTTATAATGAGTCTAATTAATGGATCCCTAGTATCAACTTTCACTTTGTATTTTTTGTTTAAATTGTTCGCGATGGTCCTATTAGTTGGCCTCCTAGATCGCCAGACCTCACACCGTTGGACTATAGTTTATGAGGTTGGTTAAAAAATGATGCAGGTAGTGCAAACTGGATTTAAAAAGTATACCGGCTCAACCAATCCTCTTGAACGTAAAATTTGAAAAAATGTCAAAAAGACGAATCGCACCAAAATGAACATCGAGACGTGGTTTAATGGTTAGAAATAATACTGACCAGTACCTGACATTTCGCCCGAGGGGTTCCCTTTCACGATGCCAGCGTAGCTACCTAGAAGGCCTTGCATAACAAAGAAAATCATTTGTTGGATAAGGGTTACATCTTACAATGGAAAAGGGCTTGTCTATTGAGGGCTGAGCACATACATTCATGGTCCAAGAAATTCTAAACAGGAATGCTGGGGTTCGGGATGAGACGGGGGATCGGTGGGGACAGAGGTTCCATTTATTATTTGGTTTGAATTTGATTTTTTTATTTTATATTCACCTCATTGTACTAGTTTAGTAGCGTTTTCGGTTTACCACTTCGAGGGCGCCCTGTAACGTCATAATCTGTAGCCTCGAAAGCGGTTGCCCTTGCACAGAGTGTAAATTGGATGTAATCGTTAGTGTGACTGCGCAGGCGCTGCTCCTTCCTCCCTAAAAATACTCTGATCGAAGAGCACTCGCTAACGGATTCGGAGTAACTAAATGTCTAAATCGAACGTGTTAGTTCGAGTGAGATCACTCGATTTTGATCATTCATTTTGACAATTTAACACGCGTCTCGGGGAGAGCACTCCTAGAGTGCCTGAAAGTAGTACACCGAAAACGCTGTTAGTTTGGATTGTTGGACAGTTGGTATTCTTTTTTAATAAGGAATATAAAAGGAAGACAGGAATGTGCAAGCGGTTTTTTTTTAGTTGTTCAGCCTAAAGAATTTTACGTTATAGGCCATTTGCTTCATTTACTCGACCGCTAGATGTCATACAAATATTAAAAAATAATCAACATCAAACCAAATAATTTAGAAAAATATCACTGAACAGAGGAAAAGGCACCCCTTAAACTTGTGTATTTCATGTTTCATGTACAATTTCTTTGTAGAGTTTTAAGTCCTAAATAAGTATTATATTTGCCACACGTTTTGGACTATAAACCATGATTTCAACGCTTTGATATCTGTAGAATATAAAACAGAAAACAAGAATTTTAATAGTTCCACGTCTACACTATTGTGGCAGTCTAAAGAAGAAGAAATATTTTAAGATCTCCAAACTAGAATTCAACTATTTCAATGCAGATAATTTTACAAACTATTTGATCAAACACAATCGACGTGTCGTTGATAAATATAAATTCAAGAATGCAAGGCAAAAATATGCCAGTCTAATATACATAAAAATCGGTCATTTATGCTTAAATTCTTATGATCAAGTATCGACGCAAAGAGATATAGGGTGACATTTATTTTGGTTTGAAAATGGCTAAGCGGATAAGAATTAAATTTGGTGCAGTTATGTGTTTTTGAGATCAAGAAAGACGATTTCATAATTAGTTTTAAGATACCTTCTAGAAAGCTAGTTATACAATATGAGTTTGTTCTCGCATATATTGTCTCTCATATTTCTGACCCTTTCACTTTAACGATGAAATTGGGGTATTTTGTACGTACACACGTAAATAAGTTGTACGGTATCGATATTTCAATTAGTTTTTGAGATATAATAATAATAAGTTTATTTAAAATTTAATAAATATGTTTATATTGTCTTCTTTAAACTATTCTTCAATCCCCTGAAGCTGAGCTTGTTAGGGGCAAATCTTATTTTTTGTTTTTGTATGTAAAATCATAAATCATAAATATGCATTAAAAATCAAGTTTGTTAATTAAATGTTAATTTATAATTCAAACGCAGTTTTTTTTTTGAAGAAATATATTACCTACCTATAATAAAATTCTTAATTTATAATTTTTAAGTAAAAAATATTACTTATATAAATTATTCAGAACAATATTAATTAATTAATTAAAGCAGAAATATTTTCAAATTGTCCGTTTTTAATATCCATGTTTTTATTTCTACTTTAAATTATTTTAATGAAATCAAAATGTTTAAATTTTTGTTGGTAAATAATCGTTTAAATAAAAACATAAATATTTGCAATTTTTTTGTCCTATGGACTTATTTATTTTAGGTTTTATGGTTATTTCATTTTTACGCCGTGTACTATGATTATGGTTTTTAAATTGTATAAGGTTTTTATTTTTAAATATATATATTAAGATGTTATAAATGTAAAGTTGTCTTATGTTCAACTTTTTTGTTTCTGAATATAATATGTGCATTTCAATGCTAGACGGCAAGGAAAATTTAAATAAACACCTTTCATAACGAAACATAATTTATTGAAAATTAACCCTGGCTATTGTATCATAAGAAATTAAGAATAATGACCTATTTTCAAGTCTACTATCTCCTGTTACTGTACGGCCTGCGGAACACCCTGTATTATTATTAAGAATTTAAAAGTAAAACAGTTTTTAGTCTGGAAAAAAATATATATAACGCAACGACTAGAAATTTGTACTGTTCATTTAACACAATAACACAAGAATAAGGTGCTTAAAAAATGGATGCATAGAATTTTCGAAATAATATGAAAATAAATTCTATTTAATAGAATGTTAATAATATTAAAATTTACTATCATGCATTCATTTTGTGGAGATTTTTTTTTATAAAACATTTATTAAAATATAATTTTTATATAATTTTATGTGGAACCATAAATAATTATCAATGGTGCCGAACTCGCGTTCACCATGCACAGCAGATACATTTCTTCACGTCTTTAAATGTTTTGAAAATTACTTTAAGGAAAATACGGTGTATTTTCAAACTTGGAATTTTTTTAGAAAATGTTTTATATAAAGAAGGAACGGGCAAATATCTAAAAGGTAAGGGCTAGGGGATGCAATAATGGATTAATTTGGATGCTAAAAAAAAATGTCGGCATTGATTTCATAAGAGTATCGATGATTGGGATGCTCTCACATTTTCAAATGCCTTTTACTTTAGCAAGAGAAACAACAAACACCTAAAACTACACAAGTATTAAAGATTATTAAAAAAAAACATCACATCCACAGCAAGTTTTTACCTGATTCTGCTTTTTGTCGATCCGTACCTTTTGGCTCTCCATCTGTTTGTTCGGTTCCGACATCGTCTAGTTGGAATTTTTTGTACAGTTCCAAATCGCCTCCCTCCTTACTATCGAAATTATATATGTATAAAACTCCGTCCTCTGTGGCTACTAATAATCGTAAACCGTCTTGTATACTAAAAAAAAAAGTGGTATAAGTTTCATAAGGCATGGTCACAACCACCTTGGAAAGAAGCCATGAAGTGACATCAGGCAACGCCGCATCAGCTAAGAGTTGCGGATCCACAAGCTATTATTATGACGCGCGGCAATGGCCAGAGTTTTTTTTCTTTCTGATATTTTTGTGTTTTTTTGGCTCTGTTGCCACTATATTGATATTGAAAGATGTACAAAAAAGTAATAAATAGTTTTGGATAACAAGAACAACTTACCTAATTATTAAATAATAGTAATATTGCGTTGAGAAGCCGTTTTTGTTTCACAACGAGTAGCTTTATTTGATCGATCAAAAGTAATACTATTATACAAATTATTATCTTCTGCGTTTAAGTTACAGGATTGACTATCGACTTCTGAAGTCTCAAAATTTAATAAGCTTAAGGCTTTGTTTAATAAATCTACGCTTGTCTTAAGAAAGTCACCTACAATCTGGGTAACTTGGTTAATTTCATAATGTATGGATTGGTACCGAGACAATAAGTTTTCAAGCTGAGACCACCTGCTTAGTTTCATTTAAAAGGGTAAAATCCATTTCAAATCATTGTAAGCCAATTCATTACCTTTTAAAAAACCTTTACCTTCATACCAATGTCCACTGAAACCTGATTAACAATATTTATACAGTCATTGGTCAAATCTAAACTATAAAAATATATTACACTCTGTTCACCTGCTTTTAAAACACTTTTATAGTTAGAGTTACACCCAGGAATACAGCAGGGGCTTGGCATGTTGATAAATAAACAAACTAAAAGAAAAAATAGTACTTACCTAAAAGTACCTAGGTATCTAGAGGTATCCTACCTACTTATGAACTATTTCTACTAGTGATATTTTTAAACTAATTCACATATACCTTCAAATTAAATAAACACTTCAATATTTAATAAATTAACTGTAGCTACAAAACAATAAAGTTTATCCCAAAGAGCTAACTAGAATACAAAAAACACAACTTTTAAATTAAAACATAAAATTCTGCCGCCATTTATAAGACCCGTAAACAAACCGCCAGGCCCGCCAAGCTGTTGGATTTTTCACTTTATTAATGATATTAGAGCAAACCCGCACCAAAAATTTTCATCAGTATTTTGTAGAGGTTCTTAGCAATCATGTCACTTAAATTTTCTATTAGATATTAATCGAAAACCGGATAAAAATACAAATTAATACGACACCTACACCTAGCTCGCGCGTAAATTACATACTAAACCATGGCTAACCTCAAAAAAGTCACACGACACATGGACCCTCAAGCAGTGTTGTCGATGTTTCTGTTTCACGGCTTCTTTCAAGGTGGTTGTGGCATGGTATAATAGTATATTAAAGTACGAGTTTCATAAGAAGCGGTTTTAGCGCCCGCGTCTATTTTTTTTATTGACACGGGCGCTAAAACGCCTTATGAAACATGTGCTTTATACATTTTTTTCTATTTCACCTTTTATAATCAAGAAAAATACATTTTAAAAAGAAAATAAATCCTTCAAATTTTGTAAATTTTTATGTCTAAATTTTATGTTGGTAATACTATTTTTTATCATAGGAGCCTCTGGACAACAAAAATTATTTTGCAAACTGTCATTTTTTGATTTATTGACCCATTTTCACCACGAGATTCTAAAGTTATTTTAGCGATATGAGATTTGAAATTGGACGGAATACGTTGTGTGATCCTTGTACATTCGGTACATATACAGAGCGTTCGGAAATTCGGGAGATTTAGCTACTTTTTTTCGAATTTCAAAAGACGTGATTTTACGTCACGGCATTGCAATTTAGTATAGGAAAGATGGAAAATTCAAATAAAGTTGAAGTTAAAATCGACATTAGAATGTTAGTAGATTGAATTTTGGATAGGATTTGGCAGAAAATGAGAGCTTGAAGCATCTACAAAAGATTGATTTATAGATTTATACAAACCAACATACATGACTGTTATCCACATAGAATAAAAAAGTAGGTTATCAAGCTAGTTTTCCTCTGCGAAAAATGGATTTTCTCGTAAATCACAAAGGCCGCGCAAGTCAATGAAATAAAACATTTAAATGTTACCAACATCAAATAAAGAAAAAACGCGTATCGAAATAGCTTCATTACGATCCGCAAATGAGGGTCGTACTGAACTCATTATGAACGTGAAATAGAAAAATAAACTTTAAATTGTCAGAAATTATGGCTGTAATCCATCTTTGGTACTTAATTTCGTAAATGTTCTGTTTTTCCAATTTTAATAAGTATAGAACATTAAAAATTATACTTACTACACTATCGAGATGACATTCTTTACGCCTCCAAAGGGTAAGTACGCGGTAGCAAAAGCTCTGCCTTGGGTAAAAACGTCGGTAACCTGCGTTGGCAAATAAGTCGACAAATACCCCATCCAGCTACTCTCTTCGACGCTTTTTCTTGGACTAAAAGTTGTAATAATTAAAAATAGATACACATTAGGCAATATTCTAAAGTTGGGTTAAGTTATTTTTTTTTAATTTAGGGTCCAAAAATAGGTCTATTATTATCCAAACAATACGTACGATAACTTTATAAATTACCTATCTTTGGGTTCTTCTAATTTAAATATATGAATGGTCTCCGTGTTACTGCTGCAGCACAAAAACTGTCCGCACATGCTGAACGCGAGACAGGATATCGAGACGCATCTTTTCACTCCTCTGCGGAACTCGAATAACTTTGTACCGTCAGTCACCGAGAATACCCTTATGACGGTCCCTTTTTCCGATGCTGTGGCGACCCTGAGCCCGTTCGGGCTAAATGCAATCGCCGCCAATGGGCTATCGTGGGCGTGGATCATGATTTTCGCGTTCTAAAATAAATACATCATTAAAGTAAAGGAAAAAACATAAATGACGATGTAAAAATTCTTATGCACCGTTTTTCGAAAAGATTAATTTAATTTAAAAACCATAATCATAATACACGTCCATAGGACAACATTTTTAAAAATATTTATGTTTTTATTTAAACGATTATTTACCAACAAAAATTTAAAAAATGATTTCATTAAAAAAATTTAAATTCGAAATAAAAACATGGATATTAAAAACAGACAATTTGAAAATATTTTTAGAAATGCTTTAGTTAATTAATATTGTTCTGAATAATTTATATAAGTAATAAATTTTATTGTAGGTAATATATTTCTTCAAAAAAAACTGCGTTTATACTATAAATTACATTTTTACTTTAAAACTTGATTTTTTAATGCATATTTATGATTTATGATTTTACATACCTACTAAACCAAAAAATAAGATTTGCCCGTAACAAGCTCAGCTTCAGGGGATTGAAGAATAAGTTGATAGAAGACAACATAAACATATTTATTAAATTTTAAATACACTTATTATTATTATTATTAATTTATTTTGCTGTTTTTTCTATTTCTTGTATTCTTTAAATTTCTTTATAATTTCTACTATTGATAACCAGATATAAGCGTCAAGTTTACTGAAGTTAAAAAAAAGTAGGAGCAACCACTCTTTGAAATATTTGTACAAATTGTCAGGAAATCGCCGGAAATCCCAAAATCTTGAAATTATTCTCGAAATCATATTCGTGGTGCGGGATAATTTGACAGACTAGTAAAAAACTTGTCTGAGACATTTAAATTTTGAATTATACTAGGTATTTTTCCGCAGTAAAAATAACAACCTGGACTGTTTTTCTCAGGGTTGAATTATATTCACTTTTCCGATTTGACATAAAGGAAAATTCCCACAAAAAATCTTAAATTTGTAGTGGTAAATCCTTTGTAATTGACGGAAATCATCCGAAATCCATATTGTGTGATTTCGAGGAAATCCTCGTTCTCCCAAAATACATAATAAATATGTTTATGTTGTCTTCTATAAACTTATTCTTCAATCCCCTGAAGCTGAGCTTGTTGGGGGCAAATCTTATTTTTTGTTTTAGTATGTAAAATCATAAATCATAAATATGCAATAAAAATCAAGTTTTAAAGTAAAAAGTTTAATTTACAGTATAAACGCAGTTTTTTTTTTGAAGAAATATATTACCTATAATAAAATTATTAATTTATAATTGTTGAGTAATAGTTATTTATGTACCAAGGCAGTAAAGTGATTCTTTATCGGACGAGTCTGAAATTATGAGATGAGCGAGCGAAGCGAGCGAGGCGAATAACAGGCGAGTCGATAAAGACAATTTACTGACGTGGTGCATGCAAAATTTTATCGCCAACCGTTCAGAATTTATAATATAAAAAATTGAGGTATAACTCATCGCATTTTATTATAACAAAGAAAACAGCAAATATACACGTCAGAAAATTTCGGCTGACCACGTGCGTATTCCAAAGCACCCCTCAAAAAATTTGACCTACTATTTATCGAGCTGTAATAGGGAAAGGCGTGACAGTGACAGACGATTTTTTATGACATGTCAGAAAATTTCGGCCGACCACGTGCGTATTCCAAAGCACCCCTCAAGAAAAAATTTGCGGCAGGTAAAAGTATTTATCTGCCGCATATGCGGCAGGTAAAGTATTTTATTTTACAATAAAATAAAGTGTTCCTTTACTTTCGGAAATCACTCTGATAATGTAAGGCTTTACTGCCGGTTGACGATAATAGTTATTTATGTACCAAGGCAGTAAAGTGATTTTTTATCGGACGAGTCTGAAATTATGAGATGAGCGAGCGAAGCGAGCGAGGCGAATAACAGGCGAGTCGATAAAGACACTTTCCTGACGTGGTGCATACATAATTTTATCGCCAACCGTTCAGAATTATGTGCTATGGTTTGTGTTCATATTTTCATATACGTTTTGTGCTATCTTTTTTTTTTAAACATCATGCTAGACGAAATGTTGCTTTTATTGGACTCATCCAGTGATTCGGATTTGGATGATGCCCTTCTCTTGGAGGTGCTTGATCGCCAGGACATTCAGTATCGAGCACAGTTCTATGGAAATTTCAATTTAGAAAACTATAATAATGCTGAATGCAAACTTTATTTCCGATCAAAAAAATGGTCATTACGCATGCGTTTCGTTTTCGCTATGACTTTGTCTTCCGTCCGTTAGCTCCCGCCACTTATCCGTAACGATAACGATAAATGACAGCTCAAATGTCAAAGTTGTCAAATAGCGGCTATCGGAATCGTTTTTAAAAGACAATGAAAACTGTACGGCTTTACTGACGGTTGACGATAAAAAATATTACTTATGCCTTATTCAGAACAATATTAATTAATTAAAGCATTTCTAAAAATATTTTCAAATGGTTTGTTTTTAATATCCATGTTTTTATTTCGACTTGTTTTTGTTGGTAAATAATCGTTTAAATAAAAACATAAATATTTGATTTTTTTTTGGTCCTATGGACTTATTTATTTTAGGTTATATATTAAGATGTTATCAATGTCCTATGTTCAACTTTTTGTTTCTGAATATAATTCTTTTGAAGGATAAAGATAATCTTTATTGAATATAATTTTTAAAAAACTTTTTTGTAATATTTCTGATTTTTTAACTAAAGTTCTATTTATTCCTCCCCAACCTAAAATTTCGTAATTTAAATGAGTTTTAACTAACGCGTAAATATTTTCATGTCTTACATTTAAAACGTTTTTAATGTTTTTAAAAATCGGTAGTAAACTTCCTAATTTTTTAATTAAGTATTCTAAGTGAATATTCCAATTTAATTTACTGTCAAAAATAATTTCTAAATATTTTATTTTATTACCTTTAAAAATTTGAAAGTCTTCATTTATTTGAATACTATTCATATTTCGTGGTAGGTTATTTAGGTTTAAAGTAAAAGGAATATAATTTGTTTTATTAAAATTAATTGTTAACAAATTGTTATGAAACCAATTTTTAATAATTTTAAAATTCTTTTTAATTTTATTATTTAAGTTGTCCCAATTTGTATCCGTATAAAAAATTGTAGTATCATCTATATACATGTGTACACTATTTGGATAAGCGGTTGGCTCGTCGAAAAATCCTTACCAGATTCATTGCATCGAAAATTTGAACTTCTCCCACAGACGATGAACCAGGATAAGCAAGATAGCAGTTCTCGCTATTAGAACTAAGGGCGCACAAACCCGTGGGATTGGGAGGCGTGTCCCTTATAGTATGCAGTACTTTCATGTCTCGGATATTGTGAATGTATAGACTCTCCTCTAGACATACCACCAACCGAGCCCTGCAAAGGAATTAAGTAAGTATGGAGGTTTTGTCGATATATACCCAAAATTAGAGTTGGGCATGGTCAAAATTGACCATGACGTATTTGACCGGTCAAATTCGGTCAAAATATATCAATTTTATTTTATTATTTATGCATTTGTGATCTGTCCAGATTACCTCCTACCACCCAGGATAATGTTTGGTGTATCGGTATAGCGCCGGTATTTAAGAAAACAATTACACCTGATTCTGGGAATCCCAATAGTCGGCCTCGTTTATTAGTGGTTCCCGGAACGGATTCAATCACAATGAAGGAAAGGAATAGAGAAGTTATTGTTATTCTCTTTTTATACCATTTTCATAGACATTTCCTTCTCAGTCTATTTATTTCACAGAATACAGAGTATTCTGTGATTTATTTTCATTTCGTATTTGCCAGAGTTAGGGTTTGCACTTGCATTGCATTTTTGTGAACTAACGACGCGACGTCGCATTTACGATGAGTTTGGGGAAGTCCAACACCAAAATTTGGAATTGTTTTACCGAAATAAGAGAAGAAAACAAAGTACAAGGAAAATGTATCTACTGTGGAGCAACTATTGAGATATAGGTACACTTATAGAATGTGTACCTGGATGGACCTAACTATATCATCCATTTGACCACCCTGTATAAAATTTAGGTATGGCAATAGACTTTTCAGAACAAGCAAAACTTGTTATAAAAAAATATTTTTTTCCAAAATACAAAATAAGAAATTTGGCAAGTATAGTTAGGTTCATCCACTGCATTTTTAAATTTTAATTTATTTCAGTCAATTGACCGGTCAAATCCACAACTCTACCCAAAATAATGTAAATTTGTTTATTAGTTTTATTCTATGCAACGTAAACAATGTTAAAATGTCATTGAATCATGAAGTATAAAAATAAAAACGGGCAATTACATGATAAGCTTTGCACTTTCAAGTAGTGTAAACAAAATTATTAATTAAGAGAATAGCCCCGCTACTATAAAATTCTGTATGCAAACTGCGTTTTTAATAATAATATATTGTTTGCGGATGATACTAATATTGTATATTTTCATGAAGACTATATATCTCCCCTTTGGTTCACTAAGGGCGGATGTCAAAAAAAGGTATTTTACAGGAGAGCTAAAAACGTTAATAAAGTGACTTTGTTTTTAGATTTTGCTGTTATTATAATTATTTTAGAATTATTACATTTTCAAATATAAACTGGATAGTCCATTGAACATATTGCAAGCTCTAAATTTTGTGAACGTACCTAAATTAAGCGAAAATAAATTTTTTAAATAAAAAAATTACCATAAAAATGACGCGAGCGAGCTGAAACGGGCAAAAGAGTGGTCTTAAAAAAAATTCAAAAAATTATAGGCGTATTCCTTCTAGGGCGGAGATTTCGGGAAAAATAAGCAAAAAATGCCACTGTCAAAATTTGACACCTGTTAATGTCAATTTTTTTTTTAATTTAAAAAAAAAATCAGACGACGTACAGAGCTTCGTTTTGGAAAGATAAATGGAAAAAAAATTGTAACAATCGTATGTACCGTGCGAACTGCAGCTCTGTATAAACAATTTGTCAAAATTTTCTTTTGCTCTAGCTTCCTTATAGTTTATCCGATTTTGACGAAATTCGGTATGGTGGCAACGTATACTACAAAACGTATATCTCAGATCTGTCAAAATCTTATTGACAAGCGGTATATAGAATACCCCCAGTAGCACACCAATATTGGTAAAATATTATATATACATATTGGTCCAACAAAGAAAAGGCGAGATTTGGTTTTATTGGTACAATATATGTTTTTCATATTTATACTATAATGAAAATAAATATTGGTCTTATATTTATATTAAATACTGGATAAATATTAAATATTCACATCGGACCAATATTTATTTTCATTCTGGTATAAATATGAAAAACATATATTGTACCAATAAAACCAAATCTCGCCTTTTCTTTGTTGGACCAATATGTATATACATATAATAAATATACCCATATAACAAAATAGTCATTCGTCGTGACCAATATGTAGGATTAGAAAAACGGGAATTGTTAATAAAACGATGATAATTTATGAAAAATCAGTTTATTCATTTATAAAATATGACAACAAAACAAAAGTATCAAAGTGTAAAGAAAAAAACTGAATAAATATATAACTTATGTATTATATTATTTTATTAGAAAACGAAAATCCTTTACTTTGAGTACTTTGACCTACTTTTGCGCCCGCCTTCTCTATCTGCCGCACCTGCCAGGTACAAAGATCAGTTTCTTCTGATACGTCGCTTGCAATTAAATGTGTTTAGATGTCACTCTCATCGTAGTTTTTCTCTCACTGGAAATAGTTGTATATTTTTTAACGGCTCGTTTTTTTGCATGAGAAGACCCAGCAATTTCTTCCAATGACCTTTTAACACTTCTATATTTTGCATTATAAGTACCTTTTTTCCGCCATAGAGATGCAGCTGCCATAGAAAACATTATTATATGCAGGAAATCACATTTTTATGTTCAGTTTTTGGAGACATTTAAGCATATGAAAACCCAATCCAAAACCGCCTTGTTTTTAAAAGGGGTTAATGACTACCTGAAGATGGATTTTTTGAAAGTTTGGAATAATTTTCAAGAAGAAGTAACATTTAACACCTCGTACTGTTTTGAATCATATATTTACAATTTTTCGCGTAGAGTAACTCTCTCCACAAAATGTTTTATTTTTGAACATAAAAATGGGGACATCCTGTATTTTTATACATTTATCAGCAACTTTAAGCTAAAAATTATTTATTTCGTTAAAAATAGATGATAACATTGATTATTATTGCTGGCATTACTAGAAATTTTTGATTTACTACGAATTCTGCTTGTAAACTAGTAAGGGCGAAAATAAGAAAAAGATATATTTAGCCAATATTGGCCCAACTTTGGAAACGTTTCATATTTTTTTAATGAAAAATTAGTTACATAGTTCATTTAACAAAATCAATTTTTTTAAACAAGCTTATTCTAGTTAGCAGTGGCTGCGGGTTAGTTATCTATATTTCTTTATTTTATTTAGGTAGCTCCATAAATGTATTTAGGTTAGGACGCCTATAAAAGGTTCTTAATAGCAATTTCAAATTTACCTTATTCAGAGCTACTGGAATACCTATTCTTCTATCTTTCACTAAAACTAAAATTCTCTTAACTTTTTCACTTAAATATAGGTATTTACTTGTTATTTTAGCACAATACTAGTCACCACACAAATTTTACGCATGTGCGACACGTCTCGGCCGTAACAAGACTGTTTGCAAAATGGCGGCTTTGGCAATTGGCACATGAGTCAAGCCGAGCATTTCATTATTGTCATAAGCATTGACCTTTTATTTTGTTTCGCTCAAACTTCTCGCGGTACGAAAAAATCGTGTAATAATAATTTTAAAATAAGAATAATATTATGATTAACTTTTAAAATAAAAAGTTAACCCTGTGAATATTAGTCAATAAATCACAATAAATGCCCCATATTGGTCCAATATTAGAAAACATATTATTTTATGCTTAGTACAAACGAAGAAAGTTGTAAACAAGATGTCTAAATTTATATATTATAAATACCCACCTATCTCAACTTTTTTTAATTGAAAAAAAATTATGTTTTTTATATTTATTATAAATATTGGCACAATATTGGGTAAATATAGAATTATTATAAAGGAAAAAGTTATATTGCCAATTAATTGCCAATATTGGCTAAAAATCGTCAATATTGGGCCAATTAACAATTTTTAACCGATATAGCCTTTACATTGGGCCAATATACTGTGCTACTGGGGACCTGTCAAAATGTAAAATTTGGGAATTCTCTATATTTGTCAAAAAAAATAGCGGGTTGTATAGACAGGATCAAGGAATACGGAAAAAATACGCAAAAAATTGTCCTGTCAAATTTTGACAGCTGTCAAGTATAAAAAGAAAGAGCGATATTGACGAACAAATTTTTTATTTTTACCCTCCATTGTTGAATTAAAGTGGCAAAAACAGTGTCAACACAAGTAAATTGATCACAGTTTGTTGAAATTTTACAGGTTTTACAGTACACTGTTGGCTGACAGCAGCCACAAGTCCAGTGTTGGCAGCTTTCACAAAAGACGTATGTGCGACTTTGGTCTAACGGGTGCTGGGCGATAAAGACGGTTGTCCAAATTTTGTCACATAGGCCGTTAGTACTCCAAAGCAATAGTGGACAACTGGCTTTATATAATTACTATACGTAAAAACTAATAATTTTAGGACATAGAGCTTTAGTCCATTGAATAGAGCGACTTCGGTTTGGTGGAAAATTATATTAATGTTATTTTCTCAAAATTGTGACATCCGCCCTTAGTGAACCAAAGGGGAGATATATTATAAACTTTGCATTACATGCAACTAAATTTTAAAAGCCCAATTTTGATTTTGTAGAAAAACACACATTTAATATGGCGCTACTTTAAAGAAAATGTATCTGAAATAAAGCATTGTCAAAACTAAGAAGTTTTATGTAGGTTGCGTTGAGTCTTATTTTGCAAAAGTGGTGCAATTTACAAAATATTGGTTAAAAATCAAAATTATCTTATGCAGCTGAAATTTTGCATGTGGGCTAGAAACTGCATTTAAAAAACTTTTTCTAATAACTTTTTTCGATATTTTCAGAAATACCCCCACTTCTGAATTATTTTTTGGAAAAAATTAAAATTTGATAGATAATGCGAATCACGTGACTACTATTTTTTTGCTTAATTGTCATCTCGATCGAAAACTGCATTTAAAAAACTTTCTCTAATAAATTTTTTCGATATTTTCAGAAATAACCCCTTTTGAATTATTTTTTGGAAAAAATTAAAATTTGACAGATAACGCGAATCACGTCACTACTATTTTTTTGTTAAAGTTATTAATAAAAAAAATCCCATATGATGCGGACTTTACTGGTATACTGGTCATACTGTATAATGGTTCTCATGTTAATGGAACTCTTCAATTTTATGATTCTTTCGAACCAGAACTCTTTAAAATATTTTAACTTGCCTGTTAAGTTTGACGCCGAGAATTGTATTAGAATACGAATAATTGCATATTTCCGTTCCTTTTTTAAAATGGCACACTTTCAGTTTTCTGGGGGCTGCCAGTGATACCACAGCCACAAGGCTGCTGCTGAACAGCCTCTCGACAATACACGAATCTTCTGTGGCATTACTATAGATCTGTTCCAAATTATCTACAGACCCGAGAGAGAATAGCTTGTAACCTGATTTGCCGCCAACTGCAAGGGATCTGAAATAAGAAAAAACACAATTTTCTATGGTGTTAGTTTTCTACAAAAACAAAAACATACTTACTCACCTAAATGTTTAGAATATTCCCAATTTTATTATTATGTTTATTACCAATTCAAAAAACGGTAATTTTCACATAATATTTATACCTCATTAATATTTTAGATACAAGGAACCCTCAAAAGTAAATTTCTTTAAAAAAGTAGTAAAAGTAAATGTCCTCAGTTAAAAATTATAAACAAAATTCATAGTTTATTTTAAGGTCAAGTCAACTTTATTTGTGTACAATATAATTTTAGATTAAGAAGTATTAACAAATTTAATCTAGTCCATATAAAAAATTAAATAAAGAATGGAGAAGCAAGCAATAGATAGATACCTAACTAATAACTGATAAGGAAAAAAATATTGAATTATTTTAGCCTTTTGTTTTATACACACCTTTGTTAATACAATAAGTAATGATTTAGGTACCCTTGAAAAACGAGAATTGTTATCAAACAAAAATTTAAAATATATTATTTCATGACCTTTAATTTTTTTTTTAAATCCTAAACTGGTTCCTAACATATCTTCCATTTCATTCTACATATTAGGCACAAGAATGGTTACATTTATTCTTGTGTATAAGGTAGCAGTTATGTAGGCCCTGGATTCATCCAGCAATTAAGTTTTCTTGGTGCCTACGCAGCCTACCTAGCATTTTGAAATTTTTTTATGAAGCTAGGTTTAATATACTATTCAGTATCTACATTAAAGCAACTAAAAGTTCCTAGTTTCTATAAAAAAATGACAAAAAATGATCAATTTCTGGAATTTCAACTAGGTACCATAGACAATTTACCTTTTTGTCTATGCTAGGTTACCTACCACAGATGGAAGCTTTTTCTTTCATCAATTTTTTTGTGGATAATATATCTACTGCATTGAGAGCATAATCATTATTCTAGCCGAGGTGAAAAGAAACACATAAAAATTTAAATTGTCAGAGACAAGGGGACAAAAATATAAACCCGTAAAACCTCTCTGTCATTGTCACTCCTGGCCAATTTGAAAGAGAACCTTTGGCCATTCTTAGTTTTAGAGCTGACAATTTTTATTATATTTCCTTTGCTGGTAATAAGGCTTTTGTACACACCTTGACATCAGATAGTTATGTGCACCAGAGAGAAAGTGAAATAATATGGTTCTTTGTTACCTCAGCCTAATTGAGAGCTACGGAAAGAATGCTGAACTAAAGTATAAATTTCTGTATTAACTTTTGTACCTAAATTGAACACTAACAATAGAAATCTAATTACTAGCCAGGTCTATTGTCTATACAGTCTTTTTGTTTTGTAGATGATACCTCTTGTATTTACCTTAAACTAAACTCCATATACATTCTTCAAAACAAAGTTGCGTCCAAATTGCAAGGTATCAAGGATTTGGCGTAAATCGTTTAAAACAACTTTGTGTTGTGTTGGTTGGTTCTATCACAACCCGTAACTAAGAACACATTAAGTAATAATAGGTATTACACAATATTGCCATTAAGTTCATACCATGCTAATTTCCTGACATTGAATACAATAATCCTTTCTCTTTATGTTCAACTTTAGTAACCAAAAGATGAAGAATAGCTTTACGGTAGTAGGAATGTATAGCGAACAAAGATATGCCAGGTACTTAAGTATCAAACAAATACAATAATAGACCTGATGACTCCAGTCCTGCTTTGTTTATAATTCTGCGTATGTTTTAAGTGTTTAATAACGCATTGCGCATTTTTAGTTTTCAAATAATAATTACGCAGAAATCCTAAACTTACGTGCTGTCTTGATTGAAATTTACAAATAAATTTTTTGTCCCATTGGTATCTGCTGAACTTGGGCTACTCATGAGTCCAGATAAACACACTTTTGTCGCGAAATATCACTGAAAATTCGGTGAAGGTAAACACTAACTTTTTCTACAACCTTGTTGTATGACGCTTTAATTTACTTGTGAAAATTTTGCAATTATTAAACGACATACAGACTCTACAATCAAACTTCCATATTGTATTGAACAGCTGATTCTGATAACCTCGAATTATTGCGCACGCGCAAGTTGTAATAATCGACGAAAATTTGAAAAAGCGTGGGACGCCTAAATAATGTGATGATTACATGTTTATTTTTTAGTTTTAAGCGATTTCCTCATAATCCAGGTGCCATTTTCTATTGCATAATACACAGTAACGGAATGAAGAAACAAAGAAAATTTATAGGGTTTGTTCGGGTTTTGAAGCATGTGGTTTATAGAAAAGTACTGGGGGTTGTACACTATCAGCTTTCCTCCTCATTCATTTGCAATTATTGTTAAACAAGATATAATAATAAACAATGCAGGAGATAGATTACTTGTGTATGTATTTTATTTACAAACCCAATTTAATTTAAATATTAATTAAACTTTTTGGAATCGTCTCTTATATATAGGCAACCCGTTAAACCATCAGAACTGTTTTGTGTTGCGTTTATGAACAGGGTATTTTATGTATTAAATCCATTCCTGATATAATGGTGAATGAAGAATAATACATTCTTAATTTTATTATGGCAAGAGCTTCTGTGGCTATGCCATCTAGACAATTTACCTTGGCTATGCTCACAGAATAAAATATAGAATAGCTATTTATTATATAGCTTTTTAGAGTTCCTTTCTTTTATGCTTCTCTTAAATAGCAAAGCAAAGCCAATGGCTAAGTTGAGCGTTCCTTTGAAACAGCGGCGCACCCAGGATTTTATGTTAGGGGGGGGCCCCGCCAACCAGTGCTGGAAGCAATTTTTTTAATTAACTTTTAAGTTACGCATTTTTCTAGAACTTTGGAGCTTTTTTAACAGGTACTCTTGCAGGGAAGATCGCAATAGCCTAGTCATGGGAGTCGTTAAACGGTTTCTTAGGGGGGGGGGGGGGGCATTGGCGGCTTGTGACTTGTTAACTTGGGGGTGTACTAAAAGCCTGCTGTAGGCGAAATGCGCCGCAGGCCAAATTTTTTTAAGACCACGCCCAAATTTGGTCAATAATTATTATAGTAAATATTTTAAAAATTTATGATTACCTTCTTATTCTATTGAAAATGAAATAAGATAAAAAATAAAAAGGCTAATTTATTTTTCATTAGTGGGTACATTGTTTAAAAGTAAAGTTCATTCATCTGTTGTTATTTGCAGCAAACTTATCAATAACAATAAAGTCCCTAGATTTACACTTTGTGGTATGTATCAAGTTAATTTCGAGAGTTTAGGTCTTCCCTTAATTTAAATTTAAATTTTTTGCTCAATACTTAATGAGCTAAAATTGTTTCTCAAACATTCATAGTCGTTTTGGCATTAAAACTGTTTATTTTTATTAAAATAAGTCTTTACTACCCCAAAATAATAACAAAAATATAAAGGAAAACTCGAAATAATAAATTCATAGATTCAATCAAACCATATTAAACCTCAATAAGTCAACTTTTGTCAATAAGTCAACTTCCAGGGGGAGGGGGGGGGGGCAAATGCCCCACCTGGCCTCCCTCAAACGAGGCCCGGGCCGTGAGGTAAATCTAAGAAAATTGACTTTTTAAAATACTTATCCACTTTCATAAATTTTCATTTCATTGGGGGTTTTGGGGGGGGCCAAGGCCCCCTTGGCCCCCCCCCCCTGGGTGCGCCACTGCTTTGAAAAATTTAACTTAGCGGTTTTTTTTCTGTTGATTAAAGCAAAATAGGTATTTACGTATTTATTATACGAGAAAGTATATACCTAATGCATTTTTTGGGAGGTGTATAAGCTTTGAGGTGCACATCAAATTAAAACAATTATACCATTCTGGTATTGCTACTTTTGTGGGAATTTTATATAGGGTGTCCCGTAACCAAAGGGCTATACAGCAACAGGAGATAGTGGACTTGAAAATATGTAATTTAATTTTATTTGTTATACGGTTAAAGAGATACAGAGTGATCGAAGTAAATATTTACTCCTATAAAATTGGCGATGAAACGATGTTAAGCGGATATGAATCAAATTGGGTGTAGATGTTTATGGGGACAAGAAGGAGGATTCCATAGTTTTAAGATATCTCCTAGAGAACGCTAGCTACACAATATGAGTTTGATAAATTCTCGCATATATTTTTTGTCTCTCACATTTTCTGACCATTTCCCCTCAAATTATGAAAAAGGGATCTGTTATACGTAAAAAAGTTATACTTGATATTAATTTCGATATTTCAATTAGTTTTTGAAATAATTGCGTTTAAATGCTAGATGGCATGCAAGAAACATTTAAATAAACACCTTTCATAGCGAAACATATAGGTATTTATTGAAAATTAACCGTGCGTTCTTATAAGCATAAATGACATATTTTCCAGTCTACTTTCTCCTGTTGCTGTATTTGCCTATTAGTTATTAGAAATCCTGCATATAACGATAAGTAAATGGTTTAACTAGGCCTAGGCACTTTAGATGTTATAAAAGATCAGTTAATCAAAATGGTGTTTGTACTCCCTATTAAATTTAAATAATAAACACCAAGAAAATATGTTTCTGAAATATATATAATCCAAAAGTAAAATGTTTACATCACACACTATACAAAAAGCAGCCACAGAAACATTTAAAAAACACCAAAACTGGAGGAAAATATTATGACGTAACCTGACGCATAAGCTTGCTACGGCCCACTGCTGATCTGGGAACTTTAACGACAAAACCAGATTAGCTGTTATTTATTTATTTATTTATTTGTTTGTGTACTTAACAGATCTACTACACGAATAAATCCTATTATAAAGTACTACAGCAAATAGTTACAAAGCACTCAAAGTTCTTAAAGTATTCTCCCAATCACTGTTCTAAATTCACTATACTTCATACAGAATAAATCAACATTGTACTGCTGTATGCTATTATAAATTCTACATATATTATGCAATGGTGACCCTAGCTGATAATTGGTGTGGGCTACATCTGGTATGTAAAATGATACTGGGTTCCTGGTGTTACGAACAGGAATATTGAAATTTAAACTTTCCAGAAACGCAGTATCATTTGTAAGGCCATTTACTGTCTTATACAAATAGAGCATGCATGATACCGCCCGACGTTTGGTTAAAGATTCGAAACCATATCTGAAACAAAGTGATGATGATGATATAGAAAAGTCATAGATGCCCACTTCTTTGAAGTAAAGGTAACGGGCCATTTTATTTTGTACCTTTTCAATTGAGTACTTGTGACATTTGTAATATGGGCTCCAAACTGTACATGCATACTCTAACATGGTTCTTACAAACGAAAAATACAACTGTTTCATTGCCTGGAGACTTTTAAAATCTTTGGTATTTCTTACTATAAAGCCATACAGTCTGTACGCCCTATTTGCTACATCAGCCACATGTGTGTTGAAGGATAATTTGGAATCAAAGATAAGACCTAAACCTTTTACTTGCCTGACTCGAGAAAGGATAACATTATATATGGAGTAGTTGAATTTTGTAGGACTTTGTTTTCTAGTATAGGTAAGGACAACATATTTGGTAACATTAAAATTAAGCATATTTTCTAATGACCATCTGGCAATGTTGTCTAAATCAGACTGTAAGGTTATGCAATCTTGCAGGCTTCTAATTTCACAATATATTTTCAAATCATCCGCAAACAATAAGTATAAAGCATATTTTATAACCCCAGCAATACTGTTAATGTACATGAGAAACAACAGCGGACCCAGATTGGATCCCTGTGGTATGCCTGAGGTTGGCTTGAACGGATGTGATGTATATCCTTTCATAGATACAACATGCTGACGATTGTAAAGATAAGATTTTAAAAGTTTTGTTAGATTTGGATGGAAGCCGAATTCTTTTTCCAATTTATCAAGTAATATCACAAAGGATACCCTATCAAAATCTTTTTCAAAGTCCGTGTAGACAACATATCCACCTGGCCGCGTTTGTTTAAGACATCAGATACATTCTGCGTTATTGATAATAGATTACTTGTGGTTGATCTTTGCTTCATAAACCCATGTTGATATATTGATATGCTATGTTGTACAGATGAGTAAGTATATCTAAAGATAATTGATTCGAATATTTTAGCTGGTGTCGACAGTACAGCAATTGGACGGTAATTAGTAATATCCGATTTATCTCCTTTTTTAAAGACTGGACATATTTTAGCCTTTTTCCATTGGTCTGGAAATGTGTTCGTTTTAAGGCTTAGATTGAATATAATTAATAACGGATATGATATGATTTCTTGAAGACCTTTGAATATAAATGAAGGAATACCGTCTGGTCCAATTGCTTTAGCGTTTTTTAGTTTATTTATGGATTCCAAAACGTCTTCTTTTGTAATATTATTTTGTACTACCGGCATAGAGTTAACGTTTTCTTTAATGTTTGGATTGTTTTGTTGATTTTGTGTATATGTACTATTGAAATACTTAGCAAACGCATTGCAAATATCGTTACCACCGTGATATTCAGTACCATTTAGATGCATTTTATTGGGAATATGAAGCGAACCCTTCTTACTGTTAATAAAGGACCAAAACGACCTTGAATCCATACCAATGTTATTTTGTATTGTGTTCAAATAGCTTAATTCCGCAGCTCTAATATCACGTTTCAGTTCTGCCCGGACTTTTTTAAATTGTGTAAATATTGTAATATTTTTATTTTTATTGTATTTTTCATCAAAAAAGCCTAAAAATTGCCTGAATCTACTTACTAATTTATCGGTCTCGCCAGTATCATAAATTTGTTTCAAGTATGTTAAGTTCAAATCGCCCATTATAATAAAGTTGGTGGTAAACAGATATTGTTTACTTTCCAGGAAGTTATATAGATCCTCATACGACTGTAGAGTACAGGTTGGGGTAACGTATACAGCAAGTATATACATAGAAGTGTACTTTGTTAGACTGTGTCAAATGTCATTGTATCGTCTGTCGAATCGCTTTGTTTTAAGAAAAGTTAACTCTACTTGTAAATTAAAGGTTGGCAAATTTATATTCTTATCTGGTAAATATACTATCCACATGAGCGATAGATGTTCCTCATGCACGATCCAATTTAAAATTTAATTTTAAAATGTGTATAATTTCGGCAAGCAACCTCGCACTTGACCGTCTTGTAAACGCAGCAAACTTGGACAGCAAAATTCCTGCAAGCCCTCGAAACTAAACTCTCCTGAGACCGACAAATTATATGGGGTAGAAACGTGCTTGCTTCACTCGTAGCGGCCTAAATATTTATACCCTTTGTTAGTCCTCAACTCACCAACTTTGTCGTCCTCTGTCTACAAGACGACAAAAAGTTAACCGACCATGTAAACAGTGTAAACTAAAAATAAACAACTTGTATGATATCAAATCTTAAGGGAATATTATATAGTATTAAATCTTAATATTTGGTAGTTTTTTTTTGGTATATTTATAAATATTTTTGTTATTAAAATAACTGGGTATATGGCTGTACAGTTGACGACAGATAATTCCGTACACTATAAACTATGACACTGTAAATGCAACTTTTCTACCTTTATTACCATTGTAACGTGTTAATTGTTATCATGATATCTGTCAAAGTATTGTCAATATCTTATTTGATTTAAAAATGCGTCATTTAAGTTTATTAAAAAAGCAAGAATAATATTATGTTTAGTAGAAATAGGGTCAGTGGCGTAGCGCTACTACTGCGAACCCCCGCAGTTGCGGGGGGGGGCCCGAAGGCTCCGAGGCCCAAAAGAGCCTATTGCTATGGCCCCGAAGGGGCCGAAGTCCTGGCCTAAAAAGGCCAACGCCCAGGGGCTTAGACTCGATGTGTGTCTGTACTCTTCCAAATTAAAAATCATTAAAAATTATTTACGAAATAGTTCCTCTCAGATAAGGTTAACTAACTTGGCTATACTGTCCATAGAGGCAGTGGCGTAGCTAGGGTATTGTCTTGGGGGGGGGGGGGGCATATAGTTGCATAGAGGCGTAAAGCCCGCCCACGCCCAAATTTTGCTAAATTTTTCTATTATCTATAATTGTTACGTAATCGCCTAAGTACAATCCGCAACTGAAATAATCTAGAAGTCCTACAAACAAACCACAACCAAACGTAATTACCTAGGTTTTTCTACGATGTTTATATCTTACTTTGTCTTATTTACGTAAATAAAAAAGAGAAAAGGAAATTTACACCACCAGACACCAGATCCGCGAATGTCACATAAAACAAGACGGTCAAGACGACGGGGATGTGATGACCAAAACAGACGCGTTGTTTCTCAAAGTAAGCCTACCTACGGTAAATTTAAAAGGGCAAAAAAATTAAATTTAAATATTGTTTTTGAAATATTGTTGATAATTACTTTTTTTCATGGCTCTTGATGGGGGGCAAATGCCCCGATGCCCCGATGCCCCCCCCCCCCCCCCTAGCTACGCCGGTGCATAGAGGCACAAGAGGCGGCCAAAATAGATAATATCCATTTAATAAAAAATTTTGCGGGGGCAAAAGCTAGAAAAAAACAATTTACCACCTTAAAGTAACAATGAGATAACGGCTATAATAATTGTACCAAAATAATTTTAAAGTATAATTAGGATATTGTTACTATTGAAATATTCAAGATTTTCCCGCTTAATTTAAAATATTTTTGTTTAAGAACTGTTCAAGGAATTGTAAAAAAATGGCGCTATCATCAAACACTTGAAAGGGCTGTTAGGTCTGGTTTATTTAATAGAAAATCATCAAATGAAGAAGACCGAAAGTAGGTAAGTGGAGTATTTAAGGCAAAATCTATCTAAAACTGCAGTAGGTACTTATCCGCAATGCACATAACAGGATTCCGTGCTTCATCTAGAACTTTACTGCGCAACGCCGAGTAAGACAATGTTCCGAATTGAGAAATCGAGCAGCTGCATCCAAACAGCTTTAAAAAAATTGTGATAAGGAATAAATAATTGGGTTTGCTATGCAATATTTACCAGAAAATTAGTTTTTTGGCAGAATGTTATCTTTTCCGATGAGAAACTGTTCTGTCTACATCAGTGGCGCACCCAGAGGGGGGGGGGGCAAGGGGGCCTTGGCCCCCCCCAAAACCCCCAATGAAATAAAAATTATGAAAGTGGATAAGTATTTTAAAAAGTCAATTTTCTTAGATTTACCTCACGGGCCTCGTTTGAGGGGGGCCAAGTGGGGCATTTGCCCCCCCCTCCCTCCCCCTGGAAGTTGACTTATTGACAAAAGTTGACTTATTGAGGTTTAATATGGTTTGATTGAATTTAAGAATTTATTACTTCGAGTTTTCCTTTATATTTTTGTTATTATTTTGGGGTAGTAAAGACTTAAATTAATAAAAATAAACAGTTTTAATGCCAAAACGACTATGAATGTTTGAGAAACAATTTTAGCTCATTAAGTATTGAGCAAAAAATTGAAATTAAAATTAAGGGAAGACCTAAACTCTCGAAATTAACTTGATACATACCACAAAGTGTAAATCTAGGGACTTTATTGTTATTGATAAGTTTGCTGCAAATAAAAACAGATGAATGAACTTTACTTTTAAACAATGTACCCACTAATGGAAAATAAATTCGCCTTTCTATTTTTTATCTTATTTCATTTTCAATAGAATAGAAGGTAATCATAAATATTTAAAATATTTACTATAATAATTACTGACCAAATTTGGGCGTGGTCTTAAAAAAATTTCGCCTGCGGCGCATTTCGCCTACAGCAGGCTTTTAGTACACCCCAAGTTAACAAGTCACAAGCCGCCAATGCCCCCCCCCCCCCTAAGAAACCGTTTAACGGTTGGCGGGCCCCCTTTAACATAAATTCCTGGGTGCGCCGCTGGTCTACATAATGGAAGGATTCGAGTATACCTATAGACCACCTGACCACCAAATTCCTGATATGATGAGAAGTAGGTATTTTATACTAAAAAAAAAAGCAAACCAGTGGAAGTTTCTCCGTTAATGTGCGGTCATGGATAAGTGTGTTTGCTGGAATATTGGTGGAACACTAAACAGTAATATATATCTTCAGATTTTGGAAAATGTTTTTCTTCCTTCTGCCGCCATGATTTTTAAAGGAAATAACTTTATATTTCAGCAGGATAACTGCCTGTGCATACTGCAAGAAATATAGGAATTAACGTAACATGTCTGCCTTCGTGCTCAAGAAGTCCCGATTTAAATCCAATTGAAAATGTTTGGGGATTGATGGTAAAAAATGTACAAAATAAATTTTAAACCACAGAATGAAATAGAGTTATTTGATAAAATAGAAGGAATTTGGGAAGGGCTAACTCCGGATTACACCAGAAGTATTATTTTGTCAATGTCAAGAAGATTACGATTGGTGGAGTGTACGAATTTATATGTCGTCAACTGTATCTACCTATTTGGACTTCGGACTATATTCGGTACTAATTTATATCCATATGGGTGTTTCTCTTCTACGATTCGTTCTTCAGATTGGGTACAAGTTTTAAAAAACTGATGGTTATTTAAGTGTGTTAAGCCAAATTTCATTAAAATTAATTAATTTTAGGTTTATCCGTATTTGTATGGGTTTTATATGCAAATGTCAACTCCGTCCAAAGTTTATATGTATTTATAGTACAAAATATAAAAGTAAATAAGAAATATAACCACATCCCAGGTAGCAAGGTGACGTATTTAAGACGTCGATTATTGATCATCAGCGACGTCATAAATTACGTAAATGAAACGTTAAAAAGACGTGCTTAAGTCACAGACCAATAACGTCTTTTTTGACGTAAAAAATACGTCATCTTAGGACGTCTTTTTAGGTGTAGAAAACGTCAATAAACGTCATAATTTACGAAAAACGAACATTTACTAAAAACTTCCTAAAATAATACATAATAGGGGTAAAAAAATACATGTACATATTTTATGTAAAAAATCCTTTTAATGATAATAAATTAACTATTACAACTTTCATGTGTACGCAGAATTGGAAAAATGCTAAGGAATCCTTTAATGGCGGCCAAAATACTTCTTTTTTTCGGGGCGTCACCCAGTTTGAGGGCACAACGGCTACTCCCCCGCCGTCAATTGCCTCGAACTCGATAACCTGGTACATTTATATTCGTTTATAACACAAAATATATAGAAACCATGATAGAAACTAAATCAAAATCACCATAAACTTTTCACTTTCACTTTTGCCGAACTGTCGACTGCCTGACTGCTAGCGCCAACAACAGAATACCAATGCGTTCTGCGTTCTGTCAGACTGCCAATGTCATAAAACGGAGCGCGGGTAATTTAAATTTGATATTCGCAGACTTTTAATGATAAAATAGGTTTTCGCTTTTGCAAAATTTACATACATGAATGGTTCATTTGAAATGGTAATATTTTAAAAGTTTTATGATACGTACGTGCCTTTAACTATAAGAAAAAGCTATTCTCAGGCGTTTTACTTATTTAAAAGTCTGTCCCACTATATTTTCAGAAAACTTGGTCACTTAAATACTTTTTAATGATACGTATAATTCAATAAAATGACTAAAAATGGACGTTTTTATTACGTAAAATTATGACGTATAATACACGTGTTAAAAACTACGTTATTTTGACGTCATCTTGCGACCAAAAGACGTCAAGTGACTAAAAATCCCCAATATTCGACGTCATAAAGACGTCATCCTGGTACCTGGGATATAGATACGATTTATTTCGATTTGAAAGACCTATTCTTAAACTCAGCTTCTCATGTAGCAAATATTCCGATTCCCTTTTCGCTTTCAAAATTTATTATAATTTGCGTTTAGTATAAATATATGCCAACTTAAAAAATTATTTTTTCCCTAAGATAGGCCTATATTAAAAATCTGCTATAAGACAAACAACGTTCCAACCTTTAGCTATCAAGTGATGCCAAGTTAATAAATGTTTAATTAAATTTTACTGGTGATTTTTAGTGACAGCCGAACGTCTGCTACTATTTTTAAAATATTTATCTTGGCTGTGTTTGTACGAAAATGGCTTTGTTATTTCTAAAAAGACAACTATAGGCTTGAAATAAATTCGACAGTTATAGAGGGTTTAGAGTAAATGGTTTAAATACATGTAGCGAGTAAAAGCAATGGTATATTCTTAATTATAGGTACGCGAAGCTCCCGTTCGCCGATATACAGGGGCGGACACCTCGAACCGGCGCGGGAAGTCAATTGAAACAGCGCCGCGTCGTGTCGATCCAATAAAAAAATTAAAAGACATACTTAAATATGTATTTTTTCATTCACTTACGACATATTTTTTATAATAACTCATAAATAAAAAAACAAACTTCATTTTTTTATTTCTTACGAATAACTCCGTTATTGTAAGTTTGAGAGAAAAATGTTACTTACTTTATTAATGGAACGTTTGAAGACGCGTCTTTTTATTTTAAAAAAATTCCTCTAAGTATTATCAGTTTCGAGATATAAGGCAAAATATAGAAATCATATTTTGGCCGATATCTCGAAAACCGTAAGAGATACGAAAAAATAATAACAAGCTGAGATGTAGATTTCTTCGAGATACAACTTTTTAGCTATATAGACTTTTTTCCTAAAGTTTATACTTTCTGAGAAAAATGGCAAATAATGAATATTACGAAATTTTCCTGAATGGAAAATGTCGGAAAATTAAAATTTTTAAAAAATTTGCAAATATCGTTCTTTTCTTATAATTCGGCATAGACGATCGGGTTTGTTCGGGTTTTTGTAACCAACTTCTTTGAACCCGATTTTGACCCACTTTAAACGGTCAGATTTAATTTAAATTTTGTAGACTTATCAAGAACCGCTGACAATACAATAATCTACTAATCTAGCTCAATCTAAGTACTCAAAAAAAATGTTTTTTCTTAACAATAACTCAAACTAAAAAATGAAAAATAAATACAGTTTAAAAAAACTAAAAAACACGTTTTAATAATTAATCAAACTAAAAAGCGGAAAATAACTATAGTTTAAAATAATTCTTGAAATTGTTCATATAGGCAGAAAATAATAATAATAAACGATAAACATCAGTATTATTTTGAAAAAAGCGTGGGGCGCTTTGTGCTATATTTTTCGTATATCGAGCACCCCATGCTTTTTTAACACTAATACTAATGTTTATCGTTCATTATTATGCGTGTTTTTTAGTTTTTTTAAACTATATTTATTACATTTAAAACACGTAGGTGAAAAAAATATTAATTATTAATATAAAAATTAAATAAAAAATATTTAACATAAAGATAACATAAATAAATTCTGGTTTTTTGCTTTTACGATTATTTTCAAAATTAATTCAAATTGTTAAAGAAGAAAAGAAAAAAGTGCGCAAACAGCGGCGGCGCCTATCGGCGTCTGAGGGACCGGCACACCGGGAAATCTCCCGATGTCCCGGTGGCATAAACAGTAACAGCACGCGTGCTAGAAAATCCGACTTTCCGAAGTCCTGGCTAGTAACGACACTCGCGCCAGCAGCAGTTACAGTAATAGCACGCGAGGTATAAAAAGGTATATCGGCAATCGGTTTGTTCGTTGTTAGCAGAGTATTTTTTTTTAAATCCAATTAATTTCATAATATTTCATAAAATATTAATAAAATTTTTAAAAAATGCTCTGCTAACAACGAACAAACCGATTGCCGATATACCTTTTTATACCTCGCGTGCTATTACTGTAACTGCTGCTAGCGCGAGTGTCGTTACTAGCCACCACTTGAGGAAGTCAGATTTTCTAGCCCGCGTATTGTTACGCATTCTGCTGTCTAGCACACGTGTCATTACTGATTATGATTTCGGCGATCCGAGCTTAAACGAAGTTTCTAGCCCGCGTGCTGTTACTGTTTATGCGTCCCGGTGGGCCCATCCGCCCCTGCATATATTCTTCTATTTAAGTACTAACTTTTCCAAATTATTTGTTTGAGTTTGCAGATGACCTTTTTATTTATTTTAAAGGGCTTTGATATTTCTTGATTAAAACTCCAAATTTATTCGCGGAAGTGAATTAAAATTCTTTCAATAAAAAATACTCTTCAAGAATTTAAATTTCCGATCGGTTTGAATAAACATACTTTTGACTGGGATTTACTTAAGCGACGATTTTCAAGCGATATATATATATATAGGGACCAATGTATTGAATAAATTCGATGGAAATTTAGAGATCTATACATTTTTTTCTTAATAAAAATGCAGATCTTTCGATAAGGATTCATACTATATTTAACGAATGTATAATGTAGGCCATAATAGACGAGAAGGATTAAAATACGAGCCACTTGCGGCAAGTGTATAATCGTCTAAGTGTATGATATGTATATGGTACGCAAGTCACATACTATATGCTATACAGTGTCACCAGTAAAAAGTCCGCAAATGGGATTTTTTAAAAATTAATAGCTTTATTCAAAATTTGACTTTGGCATCAAGTTCTGCGTCGATCGAGATGAAAATTAAGCAAAAGAATAGTAGTCACGTAATTCGCATTATCTGTCAAATTTTAATTTTTTCCAAAAAAAAAGAATTCAAAAGTGGGGTTATTTCTAAAAATATCGAAAAAAGTTATTAGAAAAAGTTTTTTTAAATGTAGTTACTAGCCCACATACAAAATTTCAGCTGCATAAGATAATTTTGATATTTTCGGTCAAACCTAAATGTAGAGATCTCAAATCCCATTTTGTCAAAAATTTTAGTTCGAAAAGTTTATATAACTTTAGAAACTGAAGTCCCTCAAATACTCCATTTTGCAGATTGGTTTTGACAGAGCAAATTTTAATCCGGCGATCGGCCTCGCATCATCGCATTAATGTTGACATTTATCGTCTTGTAGTAACGGCAATGAAAACGCTATGACATTAGTCCGGGAGTCCGCGAAAAATATATATAAATTATCATACGCTATGGCGAGTTTCGTTTTTTTTTTGTTTATACGAAACGAATGTTTTTTTTTAATTGCATGTCTTTTCTTTATATCTATAAGTACCTACTAAGTTTGGGTAATAATTGTTAATTATTTTTATATACTAATTTATCCCTGCAATAAACTTGTAAAGTTGGTTGGGAATAATAATAAAAAAAAAATTGTCAGGGTGTCCGGGAAAATGTGGGAAATCTCCCGGATATCAAAAAAACACGTGAAAATAATACTACAAGTTCATATAAACTTCTTTCGTATCGGCCTCCTCTTCGGAGATATGGGCTCCCAAAGAGCTCCCATGGAATTAAGTTTTTGACACATAATTATTAAACCAACAGGTATATTTTAATTTTTTTTCATATGATGTATACCAGGTAAGACCCTTCAAATTACTATCCCAAAAAGTGTTGCGAATTACTCACAGCTGCAGGGATGGAGTCGGATGGACTAGCTATGACATAATGTGCCCATTTTTTACGCCCTGTATGATAAAAACTTTGGACAACGTTTTTTACATACCTTTAACTATTGACTAGAAATTAAGTAGATACTCTTCATTTATGTCGCTAATACTAACCGTTTTCGGAAAAACGTATAATTTTATTTACATCATGTAGGTATATATTTTTAGCGTATTTCGATAAAAGATACATCTTTGTTCCTATAAATTATAAATGTTCACTTTTAACTGGCAATAAAATGACGTTTTTCCGAAAACGGTTAGGATTAGCGACATGAATGAAGAGTACTTTATTTTTAGTCAATAGTCAAAAGTGTGTAAAATAGTTGTCCAAAGTTTTTATCATACAGGGCTTAAAAAAATTAGCACATTAGTGTCACAGCTAGCCCGTCCCTGCAGCTGTGAGTAATTCGCAACACTTTCTGGGATAGTAATGTGAAGGGTCGTACCCATAGACAATTTACCTTTAGATACCTACAGCTTATCTCCTGCGCAAACAAAAGTTACGTTTTATGGGTGAAAAAATACGTCCGAGCGCATGACTCGTCGGTCAGCTGTCTTCATTCGGGGAACCTTCGTGCATGCGCACAAACCTCGTGTTATCGGCCGTCCTACTTTATCGACAATAATCGACGTGCTCAAGAATACTCTCCAGAACCGGCTCGGCCGCCATTTTTGTTGTTGTGTTTTAATGTTGAATTCTCAACGTCATTCAATCTATTGCCAACCTATAACCTATTTCGCGTTGATTTTTTGAGTTTATTATTTTAATAACTAACATTTAAAGAAATTCAATATCGTCGGTACATTATTTATGTAGTATCTGATATATTACAAAAATATCTATTTATTTCATTGCTAATTTTGGGAGAATTGTATATTGAAAGAACAATGAGTGACAATGACATAATAATGTTAAAAAAAAAACTTACCCGATATTTTTCGCTATACAATTCTCCTAAAATAAGTTATGAAATTCCTTGATATTTATTAAATATGTCAATTATTACCTATAGAATATCAAGTCGATACTGATTTTCTTTAAATTTTGTATAAAAGCTAGAAAACATAAATAAATCTACGCGAAATAGGTTATAGGTTGGCAAGCATGTTGATACTCCCACCTTAAGGTTTCTCTGCGGATTCCTTGTAGTTTTCTAAAGTTTTCAGCTATCGGATCGGCTATCGTGGATTGTGGGACTGGTGTTTTTTAATTTAATTTTTAAAATTTTAAAGCCCGGACCTGTCTATTTTCCCATTCGTCAAACGATAATGTTGCAGTGCGCATGTCTAATAGTTCCCAGTTTTGTTTACATGCGCGAGGCCATAAAACTGATTCGTGATTATTGTTTGTTTATCTAAAGGTAAATTGTCTATGGTCGTACCTGGTATACAGCATATGAAAAAAAAATTGAAATATATATGTAGTTGCGACCCTTGGATTATTATGAATTCACAGTAGTCCTATAGGTGTTTCATGGGAAGTTATAATTGCCCTAGATGTATTATGCATTGCATATACACATATATGCTATAACAGGTATTATGCGCCTATTATTAACTGGTTTAGAAACAAAAATGAACCTCTATGCCCTAACCCTGAGGGAATAGTTATTTATTATGCTCAATTATTATATTTCCTAGATATTAGGAACTAAATGTAATAAATGGAAAACATAAAATACAGATTTTAAAGTAAAAGGATAACTTGCAGGAAAAATTGTCTCAGCAATAAATTTTCCAGTGGATCCCAACGCTCGCCATTTATTGTACATTATTTTAATGGAAACTAACTTTCCAGGGATACAATTTTGCTGGCATTTTGAGTTTTAAGTTAATGGCTTATAGGTCAGATTCGTTCTCAAATTATGTACTACCATAAAAGTAGATATCTTTAATTTCTGAAAATAATAAGAGTATATTATTTAACGAGTGTATAATGTAGGCTATAATCATCTGAGTGTTATACGCGAGTAATACACTATATGCTTTGTCTACAACTATCCATTGTATTTTATTTCTTCTATTATAAAAATCCATTTATTACTTATTAAACACAAAGCGAAATGTTAACATCTATATATGCATAGTAATGGCAATGCGGCGCGACGTGAATGACTTAATAGTCCAGGAGTATGCGAGTGATTTTGGTAAGATGTTTCGCCGTAGCTTACTTTTAGTTATAATAAGATTAATTTTATGTTATAAGAAAGAATTTTTATGTTATAGTGAAGTTGCAATAACGGCGGAAGGTATTGCTGTATTCTATATAAATCATATAAATTATTATAAAGTTAACAATCCGCTATGGGGATTCCGGTTACTAAATTATACTAGGTAGTGGCTATCGGATTGTTTCAATTTCGTGATAGTCCTAGGTGTAGCCAGCAAAGCCGCAATCTGTGGATTCCTTTACAATTGAGTTTCAATGATTCGAGAATACAGCCAGTTACGCTTAGATTGGACATAAGTACTTACTGTTTTGTACCCAAAATAATTGTCAAGCCTTGTCTGTAGTTAACAAAAATATCAGTGATGCAAATTGCTAATAGGAATTTGCCGAACCAATTTATTCCTGGACGGAATACTTTGTGCACAGGCAACTGGAGTGCATTGCAACCTCGCATTTAAACACATAATCGGGAATGTCGGGATCATATTCTGTTTCACAAACAAACTAAAATTGTGTGCTTGAATGCCCGGCATTGCCTTTATAACAATTGAGGCTGAAATGTGAAAGCACGGAAGCAATATGATGCATGGGTTGACAAGCTTTTAGAATATATTATGATAATTATTATTCCTTTAATCATTTTATTAAACATTTGTAAAATAGGTAGTTAATTGGAAAAAATAAGCGACAGTTTTGAAGGAAAGTTTTCAGGACTTTTTGGATGTATATACTGTTCATTTGAAAACTTCCCAACTCGATTTTCCTGCTTTAAAATGAAAATGTGGAAAATCGCTCGGACCCGTCGATTTTTATTTCGAGGGGGACATCTTTTGCGTATATTGTCAATCTTGTTACTTTAAGCCCCTAGGAGGGAGGGGGGGGGGTAAGATCTAAATCTTAAATAGATACCACTATTTTATATAATTTTTTTGGATTCTGCATAAAATTCTGAACATTTTTTAATAAAAGCATTATTAGTCTATACTTAACAGTTTCCGAAATATTGACTCTTGAAAAATTACATTTTTGAACTTTGACAGCATCTAGCTTTCTAACTGTACGTCTTAGAGCAAAACGGCTTACATGTCCCGGAAGTACTATATTTCTTACATCCGGTTTAACCGAAAGTTCACACTATTGGAAAGAAAATAAAAATCGAAGATAGGGGGGGATAGGGTAAGCCGTTTTGCTCTAAGACGTACAGTTAGAAAGCTATAGACGCTGTCAAAGTTCAAAAATGTCATTTTTCAAGAGTAAATATCTCGGAAACTGTTAAGTATAGACTAATAATGCTTTTATTAAAAAATGTTCAGAATTTTATGCAGCATTCAAAAAAATTATATAAAATAGGGGTATCCATTTAAGATTTAGATCTTACCTCCCTCCCTCCTAGGGGCTTGAAGCAACAAGATTGACAATATACGCAAAAGATGTCCCCCTCGAAATAAAAATCGACGGGTCCGAGCGATTTTCCACATTTTCATTTTAAAGCAGGAAAATCGAGGTGGGAAGTTTTCAAATGAACACCCTGTATATTTAAATGAATCGCTAGAGTAACTGATTTTGACGTGTATAGGAAAGTAGCTCCATAGTAGGGAGAGCGACCAACAGTGGCCATCCTTTTTTATATTTCCACGTATTTCAAAAACGTTTAAGAAATTTATGCTTTTTCCATTATTTTTGACTACATATACGATAAGGCTGTACAAATATGACTCTATTTAATTTTAAAAAGTAGAGGGTCTTTTCCTCAATCTTTTTTTAAAAACATACCACTATGGCCACTGTACCGAACCACATAGTGGTACAGTGGTTTCTCTGAAAAGCATACTAAAGACTGTTTTTAAGTTGGTAATAATAATAATAAGACTTCATACAAAATCCTTTAATTAGGAAATTTATAAGTATACACATCGGAAAACAAAAGAAACATGTATCAAATAAATGCAAAATTTTTTATTCAAATAATGTAAGGAACAGTGGCCACCCCTTTATAATATATGAGAGTAGTGGCCAATGTACCCTCCGTTAAGGTGGCCACTGTAAGAAAGGGAACATAAAAAATAAAACCTGACCTAACAGAAAAACAATGCAGATTCTTTAGTCTTTTACCACTGAACTTCGTACTGCAATAGCACATCCTTAAGAAGCATGCAATAAAGTGACTGAAACACTTACCAGCTTTGAATGATAACAACGGATAGTCACTCTAATAAAAAAACTTTCCACACCGAATTTCAATGTCGCGCTTATTACGACGAAGCCGGCCATTTAACTGAAAGTATTCGACGCGCCACGTGCTGGAAACATACTTAAGCACGGATACAAGAGAGGGCGCTAGCGGTGTACGTTTTGTAAGAGAATATTCACTGGCGGCCACTGTACCTGCCATGGCCACTGTTGGTGGCTCTCCCCTATATTCTGTTAAGAGCATTTAAAGCTAAGTTGTTAAAGGAACGCTTATTAGCGAATTAGAGAGGGGCCTACTTAACCGCGGCAAAGGGGGAGGAAAAAATCTTTGCTGTTCTAAGTAAAAATTTTAAAAGAAACGCTCTACTTAGCCGTTAGCTTTGCTTTGCTATTTCAAAGAAACTTAAAGAAACTTTGCTAAAATTATTTTATGGTATGCAAAGGTTGGGACTGTTGGGAGTGCAGAAGAAGTATGCGTTTTATAATAAAACACTGTTATTATTTATTTAACAAATGCCATTTAAACATTAAATTATCGTTTTAAAAATGCTCAACCTAGACAGTTTATCCTCTAGTTATCCGCTCGTTTGCCAGATTATTTTTTCAATTTAATTTTGCAGAATAGATGGTAAATATTTTATTTAGAGTATAGTGAAAAATTTACAGCTTTGGGATATTAACTTCTTGCAGATTAGGGAATACTACTTGGGAATCTGTTTACAGTATTCTATTAAAAATTTAATACCGTTTACTTACGAAATTTGTCATTCTTAATCACCGATTCCTCGCAAAAATATTATTTTAGTTCATAATATTATAATCTAACGCTGCATCCATAAAATTACGCGTACAGTCCTTTCCTCTGATAATATGAATAATGAAGATATATGGCAAATAAATCTCCAGTTTTTTTTGTTGTAACAGTGACTGAACCTAAAAAAAAATATTTTTTTTCATATTTCTTTATATTGAAGAATTAGTTTTTTAAACTTTTTACTTTACATTTCGAGTTGTCACGATTTATTTTTTGTTTTTTATTTTCTTAATACAATTTTCATAACCGAGCTTTAAATGGCATTCCATATTTCATATTTTGCGATAAAGAAACTAAATGTTATTTAATTTATTAAGACATTTATAATGAGAAAACTTAAAATAATTATAAAAAAATGAATTACACAATACAAATGTAAGAAACTAAAGGGGTTGACAAAAAAAGTAGATATATGTCTCCAAAAATAGGGAAGAACCTTTGAACCCATTATATGAGCCAGACAATAAATTCTGTGTTATTGCCTTATAAGGGTTTATTTAGTTTTGTTTTGTCAACTCCTTATAGTTTCTTAAATTTATATTGTAATTCATTTAAAAAAAATTTATCTCATTAAATGTCTTAATAAGTAACATTTAGTTTTTTTATCACAAAATAAAATATAAGGAATGTCATTAAATGCTAGGTTATGGTATTAAGAAAATAAAATAAAAAAAATATAGCACTCGATTATGAACAAAAATAACTAAAGAGTAGCAAAAATGTAGGCTCTATACTAACTAAATTCGGTAAACTCTTAAAGGTATCAAATTGGTATCAGTAAAAAGGATATGAAAAGGGCTTTATAGAAATACCAAAAGTGTTCCCAATATGGTGTTTTAATTAGATGTGCACCTCGCATAAAGTGTTTTACTTTTTTCCTTGTTTAATAATTACAGAAATACCTATTTTGCTTTTTATAAATAAATACTAAAAGAAATAAATGTTATTTTCTTCTTTTCCTTTAGTTTTATAATATTTTCATGCTCTTATTTGGGTATATACGGGTCTGTCAATAATTTATTTTATAAATATTAAAATTAGTATGTACGCTATATCTTTACAAAATATTAAGACTCCCTCAGAAAATTTAACAGATGGTGAAGGCGAAGGTAAAAGAACTTAGTTCGGTTCTGTTTCTGTACCCAACCGCTTAACGTAAAATATACCAGACTTCAACAGGGTGCCAAATTTTTATTATTTTCTAATAAGCAAATTAAAAGTTATTTAGAAAAATATTTCGTTATTTCAGGGGTATGCAATGTTTGTCTGTCAACTTAATAATGTAGGGTAGACTGGGGCAAGTGCCAAGCCTTTTTTAATAGTTTAGGTTTATTTTACTCCTACTCTGAAAGTACGATATTTATAAAAGTGTTTTTAAAAGAAAATGATTGTTTAATATGTTTAGTTTACATAACGCATAGGGCATTTATCAATAATTTTCCAGAGTTAGAGATTATAAATTTTCTATTTTTAGTCTACCGAAATTTTACACGTACCCCAAAAAGGGAAAGTGCAAAATTGGAATGCAACTTAAAATAACGTTCGAAAAAACGGCAAAGGGAAAGTGTAAATAAAGCTTATATGTCCCATGTCAACTTTTCTTTTTGCACAATTAAAAAAAAAATAAAAATCTGGCAAGTTATGAACTTTTTTATTTTTAGAACAGTTAGCCAACAAATCGTAAACATAAAATTAAAAAATATCTGTGAAAAATAAGTTATTCTAAATAACACTTTCCCAATAACGAAAGTACTTAAAAAAAAGACATTAAAAAAAGAGATTAAATATTGTACTTGACCAATGAAATGTAGGTCTGACGTTAGGACTGTCGGAGAGAGTTAAGCAGCAGATTATCAAAACTTGTCTTTTCTTGTTGTAAATCTTCGGTTTTGGATATTATAGCGTCATTTATGTCCTGAATATTATTTAGTATATTATCTTTATTTTGGCCAGAGCTGATAATTATTTTGGAATTGGTGTCATTAGATACTGATGAAGGGGCTGTTAGCAATTTTACATTAGAGAGAGAAAAGTACCGGTGACAACGTTTAACACACTCGGAAAACGGGGCAAGTGCAAAGTTGTTTTTACACTTACCCCATTACAATTTTTGCACTTGCCCCCACATGATGTTTTTATGGAAAAAGTGTAAACGTGCGTATAAGTAAAAACAGATTTTAGATTTGATCATTATATAGGATTTTAGAGCCGCTACAACTAACTAAACATAAGAAAATCCAATAAAACTAAAAATATACTTTAAATTCTTACTTTTGCACAATTTTCTACGGATATATCACACACTTTTCACCAGACCGATTTGGAGGTTATTGTACAAATGACCGCTCAGAAAGAAGAAAACACGTGATTTTATGTCGGGAGGGGATAATGTAACAGCGGCTACGCATAATTAGTTGGCTAAGAGTCCACAGACAAGAAAACTCTCACTATTGTCTGATGGGAGGTTCTATTTTACACTTACCCTGATTTTACACTTGCCCCAGTCTACCCTAAAAACTAAATTTTATGGGGATAATGCTTGACAGTAAAGGGTGGACTGTTTGAGCATCTGATCAAAAAAACATTAGGTTTCCATTTAATTTAGTTGTTATAATTTATCCAAAGTCAGTGTGATGACATTCCAATCATTCCATACGGCATAAAAACGGCGGTAAACAGTCTCAAAGAGACCGACCTTACAACTAGGGTTGTCAGATCTTTCTTCTTCAATTCTTTAAGTTTTTTTATTAAAAATGTTTCTTTTATATCAGTATTCAATTGTTAGTCAGTAACTTTCTTTGAAAGGTAGTTTGCAAATATACTTTAAACCGAGGAGTTTTGAGTGTGACAGAAAAAATAACAAGCCATTCATTATTATAATAATACATTCTTTAGTCCTTAAGAAACAATATAACTGAAATCATTCAGTGTTTAAAAACAACTAACTAACAAACCCTTGTTTCTCGTATATACTTACATTGTGCTTACAAATCCGAAAATTTTGAAGAATTGGCAACAGCATATAATTTGTTATGCTTGCAAGCGCCAGTTAAAGCGGCTGGTGTAAGCTGAAGCGGTACGCAGCCCGTTTTACGATCGATTCTGTCAGACAGATATAGGCCAGTGACCGCCGATGGCGTGGAAGAGACGAAGATAAAATATACGTAATTTGGAATTTGTGGACGGGCTGGACAATGGTCCCAGAATGGAGTTCTGGTAAAAAAATTAAAGCATTTTCTGAGTAGTGTCGTGCCGTGCCGTGTCAGGTTTATTTTTCTGATTTTAGTTTTGTGTATAGAATTTTTGAGTTAAGTACCTTATATTTATTATTTTAATATAATATTATTATATATACAGTGGGTTTATAAAGTGTAGTATGTACAAACACCCAATGTAAAACAAACTTATAAGTGTGTATACGCATTTTAATTATTTGTTTGGGTCGCCTATGGTTAGGAAATTCCTACAGTTTAATGTCATTAAATTGACCTAAGAAACACTATACCTAGGTATTCTTTTTAAAAAGTGTTGTTTTTTCACTTGTCCTCAAATGTTGAAATAAATAAAGTTCCTATAATTGTATTTAATTTTAATACACAGCAAATATTAGGGAAACCAAAGTTAAAATACTTACACCAAAAATATAAAGCGAATCACGTTTAACCCCCAAAGCCCTTTCTGCGCCTCTGTTTAACATCGAATTAACTGAACCTAAAATATTTTATGAACAAATTTTTATGACTGTGTTAAATTCAATAATGCTATATTTGGAAAGTATTATTATTATTACCAACAGCATATAAAATAAATTTAATCTTTTTAAATTAATTGATTTTTCCACTCTAAAGCGTTGCGATCTAATTTCAATTTATCGTTTTAATTAAACTTTTAAAGAGAATAAACAAACTTGGTTAATTACATCACGCTGGCAGGTATAAATTTACTTATTGATATCAGCCTAAAGTCTAGACTTTTAGCTTATGTTTTATTAAATTTAGTATTCGCTAAAAATTATTAGAAGAAAAATCAAATTCGTTTAATAGGGTCATAATAAATTAATTATTTTTGTATTCATCTATAAATAATGTAGTGTATAAATTATTTTAGAATAATAATTATAAAAACCCTTTTCAGACTGATGAGATGGAGAAATAGGAGAAACCATAGATATTTACCTTTAGATAAGCAAACAATAGTCACGAAAGTTGCAAGTTTATGGCCTCGCGCATGTAAACAAAGCCAAACACGATTAGACATGCGCACTGCATCATTATCCTTTGACAAATGGGAAAATATACAGGTCCGGGCTTTAAAATTTAAAGTCTTGCCAAAAAATTGGAATTTCTTCTCAATTCTTTTGATAAGGCTGGGAATTAAGTTAGTGATTTCTTTTTAGTAGTTGCAAACCTATCTGATTTTGAGGATAGAAAATTGTTTTGTAAGGTTTTGTTTCTAAAATTTGTTTAAAAATGATTCGTCGTCGTGTTTTTAGTTCGAAAGGGAAGAGCACAAATCGAATATAAAAAACAAACAAAACCAGCAAAATAACCAATTTTCGATTTTATCGCGTACCTAACCTCAAAGTAAAATATTAGTTGGTATATAACTTTACAATTTGGCAAAAACTCGGGTATAGTATTTGCAGAATTATACCGTTGACTCTTACTGCCAAAAATAAACTACCGTATTAAACTCTATTGTATACTAATGTATACGCCTCAACCTCTTCAAAGGGGATTAAATGGGATCGGGGCGGCTTGCAAATGTGAATACACCACATGATTTATTTTTATAATTTAAAATAAATAGATATGTATTTTTAGTTTTAGGTAGGTACCTATAATAAATGTAAAATAATGATAACAATTAATGATAACTGAAAATAATATAATTTAAAAGTATAACTCTTAGGATAACAAGTACAATAAAAATTAATTAAATTCTAAAAAACTATTGTTTTATTTGATTATATTGATATTGATTGATTGTATTGATTTTCTTCTCTAAATTGTTTAACAGCTGTTAAATATTTAAGTCTCCATTCCCGTAAACGTTGAGATTCCATTAATGTTTGTCTTTTATTAATGCTTCGGTATTTAAAACCCATTTACGCAATATTTTCCTAAGGCTTGAAAGGCAACAAGAGATATTTTTGTTTAGTCTTTAATCAGAGGGAAATCAAAGTCGGTACAGTTTGTGCCTCATACATTTGGTAAATCTTTCTTCTTAATAAATCCATGTCATTTTCGTCAATGCTTCTAAATGTGCCAGAATCACTCCGATTTTTTCTAGGATTAACAGGTTTAAGTACTATGTCTCTTACCGAAGATAAAGGAGTTTTTGTCAAAGTAGACGTCTCTGCTAAAGCATCCATCGAATTAAAATTTCTACTCAACAAAGATTGATACACATTTTTAATTATTAGTTTGGCATCGGTAGATAAATGCTTTCTTTTAAAAATGACACTTGAAGATGCCCCCCTATCAGCACAATTCCAAGGACGCCACATTCTACCACTAATAAGCCTAACTAAAAATTACTCGCCGGAAAACCACTAAAGACTAAAATTATTAAAAATCAGTTTGTATTTATATACATGAATCAGGCATAGGTATAAATTGAATTTGTACCTGGTCCGGCTCTGCTCGAAAAGGTTTTAAAATTTGGGATTTCATTATTTATCTTATGGTCAAAGGGATAATGAGGGTTTATTGCAGTCAAAAGATCAACGGTATAATTCTACAAATACTATACGTGTAAAACATTTTTAAGCACAATTTCTTGTTCAAGAATTTGAAAAAGTTTCCACAATAGCAAAGAAACCTACAAGAAATCCACAGAGAAACTTTAAAATACAACAACAAAAATGGCGACCGAGCCAGTTCTGGAGTGTATTTTGAGCATGTCGCTAAAGAAGGGCAGACCGATAACAGGGGTGGATCTGACCAAATGAAAGAAAAAATCAGTTTAGACAGCCTGTGAGGGTTATCAAAGCCGGATTGTTATTATAAAGAGAATGAGATGTCCATTCTTTTCTATTGTTGTTGACCCTTAGCAGCCTTGAGCCCAGATGTAATCTTGTTAAGAGGACCAGAGGACACCCCCTACATAACGTCTTGTCTACTACCCCAAAAAATATCTTCAATAATTTAGGAAGTTGTGATTTCTGCAAAAAGAACCGCATTTTTTACCTAACCATCACTTAAAGGGAATTGATACTACCGTAGCCACTAGATCCCTGTATTTTTCTAGTCGTAAATTTCTCCATTTCATGTAAAATCTCTCGAAAGTTTTCGGAAAAATAAGGCAAAAATTTTTAACCGAGTTGTAATTTATTTCAATTGCTTCCAGCATTCGTATAATTTATGTCCTAAGTCGAAAAACTCCCAGGTAAAGAAAAATCGATACTGTCCCTGTATTCTGGCAACCAAAATATTTTTTAAGGGGAGAGAAAAAGTTTTTTTGATAATACAAAATATTAGTTTTTGGCTTATGCTGCGCATGTAATAGAAAGTATTGGCATTAAATAGGTAGAACAAAGGTAATATGTCAAGAATGTTGTCGTTAAAAATAGTTTCGAGGGTAAAAATAATTTAAAAAAAAGTAGGTAACTATATGTGGCAAATAGGAGGTTATGGTATTATTACATTAACCTTACTATTTCAAATATTTTTTTTTAAACTGTCAAAAAATGCTGACTTTTTTTGTTGCTATGGATGCACAAAGCGACTCTTTTTTAACAGTGAAAAAATGATTCACAAAAATAACAATAAAACATTACTTTTTGAAAAATGTATCGAAATTTTTATTACAAAGTTTCTAATTATATACCTATCAACAAACAGTTTCATTTCTTAGAATAATAATTGATAGTAAAATTTGAACAATTGCTCCCAATATGAATTCCTGAAGGAGTTCCACCTTGCCGCTGTTCGGAAACACTAGGTACTTCTTACATATACTCCACTTTACACGCTTAACTTACTTTACTTTACGCGCCCAACGTTTTTGAGAAAAAAGTAAGGCCGATATTGAAAAATGGCTTTAAGAAAAATTGTTTGGTACAACACTCTACACCCGGGAAAGTCATTTTGTTTTTGACCAATAAAGAATTGTTTAAGATATTACAAAATTACTAAAAATAAAAAAAATTTCTAAAAAAAATTTTGGGAATATTTTCGATCGTCATTTACTTTTCTGGATGGGGTATTTAAAGTAGAATTTATTTTCTAAATACCAATTTTTGTTTTTTCTTTTCGTTTGACCAGCAAAACGTTCGGCAATTTTCATTGTGGTAAAGGGGGGTGACCTATTGCTAGAAGAGCCTCGTGGGCCCATGTTTCGCGTATTTTCTTAAATTATTTTATTAGGAAATAATTCCTAGTTTTAAAAATTGAAACAGTAGGAACTTTTATTTTTTCTACCTCTATCTAAGCTTCCAAAATCAAAATTTAGTAAAAAAAGCCAATCCTCTTAAATATAGAAATATCTCTCTAAAAGAAGTTACTCCATTTGCATAATTAATCATTAGACAGGGAAAAATCAAGTTTAAGATTGAGAGGTTTATAAAATAAGGGGAAATAAATTAAAGTTTGATAATTATTTTCGAAAACAAAGCATTAACGATTATTAAAAATTAAAACCCTAAAACTGGTACAAAAATTTCTAAGAATTTAAAGTAGAAAGTTTTGATTCAAAAATTTTATTTTCACGATGCTTTTAATTAGTTAGTTATGTAATTAATAATTAATAATGCTTTTAAAATATATAATAAGCTCCTTATTATGTATTTTTTGTTACTTTATACATACAGGGTTATGAGAAAGAAATTGCCTTTTATTAAGAATACCGCTTGCTTAATCAAGAATCGCTGGGACCCGTCAAATTAGTTGTTTTAAAATGTATTTTTTTTAAAGATATTATGATATGTAAATTTAAAAAAAATGACACGTGTATGAACTTTAATTTTGTTTTAATTTTTGTTTAAATTGTCATTGTCAAGGCCTTCAAGATTGTGACTTGAGTTCAAACCATTACTAAGTCGAGAAACATACAGTGTGTATCAGCCAAATGGAATAAATTCGAAAATTTCATAAATTTATTTTCAACCAATTAGAAGGCTCCTTTTTGTTTACGTTGCTTATAGCAACGGGAGACTATCGCGATAGTCTATAGCCTATTAACCTAGTGAAATTAATAAGTGATAATTTTTCTTAGGTATACTACTATGACTTAATATTAATTAAAATGTCAAGTCAGTTGGAAGTGACAGGTGAGACAAACCAGCAAGTAACAATAAGTTTTTTATTCGTATCCGTGATATTTATTGTTACAATAATATTGTGTAAAAAATTATTCGTTTTGTTAATGAATCAGCAAGTTCGAATGCTAAAGAAATTGAGCAGTTAGTAACTCATTTTTATTACTAAAATGTGAGAAACATTAAATAACAAATTTGTTATCTGAAATCCAATGTCTTTATAGTTTTAAATTCAAATATAACTTTAAAAAAAATATTTCCGATGAGTTTAGTTTAATATGACGCACTGTATTTTTACAATAAAAATTGATTTTACTTGTTAGTAACTAAGGTTTATTACTAAAATTTCAGGAACATTAAAAGAAACTCCAATTTATGAAATTTTCTTACCGAATCTCCCACGCAGCAGAATTAATTCCCGATAATTTTTTTCTCGGGTTCATTCATGTTTTTGTTATTATTATCCCTCGTCTTCGACTCGGGATAATTTTCTAACAACACAACCATTCGTGACCCTAAAAAAAATTATCGGTAATAATTCTGCTGCTAGGAAGCTTATAAGTAATAATAAATATTTTGACAAGTAATTTGTTTGAAACAAATTACTTGTCAACTCGTTTTTTCAAATTTTTTCGCAAAAATTAGATGCACTTATGATATTACCCCCGAAAATTTGTTGCGCGCACATAATTTTTCACCTGACATGTTCTGATTTAAGAAAATTTCTTCTGCCTCCTGCGCTTTGACAAAAACAACATAATATTTTCATCTTTTTCTAAACTTGTGTTTTCTATAATCTTCATAGCCCATAAAAGGCCCAACATAGGCCCACAAAGGTTAAATATAGTTAAAAAAAATACCTCTTTTTACTACCACGAAGAAGATGAGGTACTTGGCTTTGTCTATGAAGCCCAATTCTCCTAATGACAGCTGTTTTTTACCAGTTTATTAACTTAGTTTGATTCCCCACTAGTTATTAAGTGGTTTATATTACTCACTTCTGACTATGTAAAGAGGCCTGTCGGGCTTTAAAGTAAAAACCCTAGGTAAAAGTCACCTTATTTGGACTATAATGGTTTATTGGGAAATGGGCGGTAAAATGTAGGGATAGTGTGCCAGATGCCAGACGTTATCCGATTTGAAAAACATCATTATTTCGAAGTAATCTTTAAAGAAAAAGCAACGCAAAGATGTCAAATTGAAGGTCTTCTTTCCATCGGTTAAAAACAGGATTTACTAACTAATGCCTTGTAACAACCTTTACTTTTACTAACTTGAAGCTAAAACAACGATGCGAAAGTCTCCTCGCCCCTTTATTCCCTGCACCGACTTTCAACAAACATTTATTTGAAGTCGCAAGCAATAGAGCCAATAGAGTCCAAATCCATATAGGGGAAGGTAAACTGGGTAGATACGTCAAAGTAATTTGACGTAGAAGTTTAACCTTTACTGTCCCTTTGTGATTAAATATGCAGTTTGTTGCCTGTGTGCCTTTAACATGGTTCATGTGAAATCTTTTCCTGTTATTTTACCTAGGTTGAGAATTCGCTTGGGATTTTTGTTTTACTATTGCCGTCGGCGCTTTTTGAATCTAAAGGGTATTATTTTACGTAGACTTTTCTAAAATATTTAGTTCAACTTTGAGTTTCGCCGAGTGGAGGCAATAAAAAGCTATCCTTGCCAACGATTTTATTTTGTTAAGGTAGCAAAAGTCCATTAAAGTAAACTAAAAACGCCAGCTTGTAGAACATAAAAAACGACAATGAAAAAGTGTTTTCTGTTTTCTTCAAGTCAAAAATAAGGCGCAAAAACTTCTTATAGTTTTGAAGATAATGTATATAATAAAATTAAGCAATTACTTGAAGCCATTGCCTTTTAGTAAAAGCAATTGCTTGACTAGCAAATGCTATAAGTAAAAGCAATTGCTAGATCTGGATATGAATAACATTTTGAAGCAATTGCTGCTTTTCTTACACCTCTGCAGCAAATTATAAATGGGAACCCCAACTTTAAAGTCTGACTTATCTCTACCTTACTACGGACTACTAAAAATCCTCAGAAATGCTGCTGTGCTTTTAGTTAAAAAGAGCTTTAACAATTTGTTATGGATATAAAAGTTATTTCGTGTGTATACACCGACCTTTACAAAATATTTAATTTAACTTTGAGTTGTGGAAAACCGAGGCCCTCCAATAAAATGCCACTTTTGTTGAGCTGTACGTGATTTTATGTTCTTTTATGTCAGGTAGGCATACATTTTATAACATACAAATAATAGTCTTCGCTGTTCTTTCAATTTTTTTTTATAAAATTAAGAATATTACATATTTCCTTGCTTGCTCTAGGGCCTAGGGGATTAAGTTTTCTCTGCCCATCGCAAATCAGAAGTTAGCTTTAAACATTGTTGTGAACGCTTCGTATTTTTTATTTTTTTATTTGCTGGGTAGGATTATGGTAAAATGATTCTTACGATTATTTTGGAAAATCTTATACAGGGTGGACTAACGAAAACTTAACACCTCGATTTTCCTGCTTTAAAATGAAAATGTGGAAAATCGCTCGGACCCGTCGATTTTTATTTCGAGGGGGACATATTTTGCGTATATTGTCAATCTTGTTACTTCAAGCCCCTAGGAGGGAGGGGGGGGGGTAAGATCTAAATCTTAATAGGATACCCCTATTTTATATAAATTTTTTGGATTCTGCATAAAATTCTGAACATTTTTTATTAAAAGCATTATTAGTTTATACTTAACAGTTTCCGAGATATTGACTCTTGAAAAATTACATTTTTGAACTTTGACAGCGTCTAGCTTTCTAAGTGTACGTCTTAGAGCAAAACGGCTTACATGTCCCTATCTTCGATTTTTATTATCTTTCCAATAGTGTTAACTTCTGGTTAAACCGGAAGTACTATATTTCTTACATCCTTCTAGGGGCTTGAAGTAACAAGATTCACAATATACGCAAACAATGTCCCCCTCGAAATAAAAATCGACGGGTCCGAGCGATTTTCCACATTTTTATTTTAAAGCAGGAAAATCGAGGTGTTAAATTTTCGTTGGACCACCCTGTATAGGGTATCCGGGAAAACGAGGTCAATTCACTAACCATATTATCCTTAAGCAAAAATAATATGACTTTGATAAAGCCATTTTTCATTTTGGACCCTCATGTTAGCTATACATGGTGTCAAAGTTTGATATTTAAAACTGATTTTTTTGAATAATTCGAGTATTTAATAAGATATAAATTTCAAATTTTGTACATTACTTCAACATAAAGAAGTACATCTTTTAAGAAAAAAAATACAAAAAATAGTTGTCAAATATTCAAAATAGGGGGGCCAGTACCAGCTGAATCCTCCTATTTTTTAGTACGTGCGCCAGTGACTTCCGAACTAAATTTTTACAGGTAATCATTTGTTTTTGATTATTTATTTGTCTCTTATAAAATTTTGATAAAATTATAAGTTTTGGAGATAATTTGAAAAGTATAGGTCCCCAACGATCAGCCAAAAATAATGTAAGGACAGTGGCGTACAGATAGAAATTTGTAGTACTAAACCAATTAAATTATAGTTATTTATGTACCAAGGCAGTAAAGTGATTCTTTATCGGACGAGTCTGAAATTATCAGATGAGCGAGCGAGGCGATTACCAGGCGAGTCGATAAAGACACTTTACTGACGTGGTGCATACAAAATTTTATCGCCAACCGTTCACAATTTATAATATAAAAAAATTGAGGTATAACTCGTCGCAATAAATCACGAGAAAACTATTATCGAGCTGTCATAGGGAAAGGCGTGACAGTGACAGACGATTTTTGATTAATAAATGTCAAAGTCACTAATTTGCGGAGGGTAATAGTTATTTGTTTCACTAGGCAGAAAAGCACAAGATTTAATGCCGCGGCGGGTGTTTCATAGACGAGGCGCAGCCGAGGCTAGGAAACCAGCCAAGTACGTACTTCCCGGACTAGGCCGGAGAAATGCTACTTTCTCAAAGGAAAAGCGTCCGGGAAGTGGGTACTTCCAGGACGGTTGCCGAAAAAGTATTTTATTTTACAATAAAATAAACTGTTCGTTTACTTCCGGAAATCACTCTGATAATGTAGGTACGGCTTTACTGACGGTTGACGATAAAATTATTTTATTGCCCTACTAAGGACTTATTATTGCTATGTCGAACATTAGGATCAAAAATGAAAAATGGCATTACCAAAGTCATATTATTTTTGCTTAAGGAATGTATGGTTAACGGATTGACCTCCTTTTACCGGACACCCTGTATATACTGGTGGAGGAGGGGTTTTTATCCTTAAATAGCCCGTACAGTACAGCTAGAAAAACTACGGTTATAATTTTAAAATTATTTATTTCAGGTGTTCATACTTACAGTATAAAGTGCATAATATCTACCTAGTTACCATGTTTCTAGTTGATTATCATAATTTATTTACAAATTCTCCTACGTTTTTAATACTTTCTACAATTGGCAGTTAAGTGTTCTTTGCATGTCTATATAATTTTTCACTTTAATAAGACTAGGTAACAATATTAAATTTTATTTTATGATTGACATATGATTTTTATGTTGTCTACAGCAATTTCATTATTATACAGGGTGTTCGGAAAATGTGTTAGGACATTTTAAGGGGTGATTCTACATGCAAAAATAATGCTAGTAGATCATTTGGCAAAATGTCGAAATCTCCATGGTTACCAAGATACAGGGGTTTGAATTTGATCTTTTAGTTTTAGTTTTTCGTCATATACTACATTTATTTTCGCACCAAATCATTTTGATATTCGGCACACATACTAATCTCGAGCGACTATACAAATTGAAGATAAGAGTGCTTTTTTTTTAAACCGCTTGCTTGCCCGTAACAGAAATTAATATCACGGTACTCAACATTCAACATTTGAATATTCTCGTTCCATTTTAACTTCGTCTTTTTATGACAAAAACTCTCCCTATCTAAACTACTTGACAGTAATCAAATTATTTAGTTGTCAAATTTCGCATAATTTGAAACCAGGCCACTTGGTTTGACGCGATTCCATTTATGTACGTAGTATGGAGGACTTGAGGTAGGAGGCCGATCGCAATGCATTGGATTCGGTCCCAAATTAGCATCGGTAATTCAGCTTTACGAGTTGCCATAAGATGGCGCTCGTGTTCGAAGTGGGCTATCAAATAAATGGTTTCTTATGGACGCGATAACTATTTTTATTTAAATTAGTTCTTTAAGGAACAAATAAGGACTTTTATATGAATTTACACTTACTTTGTTATACTTATTAGTAAACCCGGCCTGTATAAAGTTCCAACGATGCTTCGTTTTTAAAATACAGGAACATTCTAGCTAGAGGGTTTTACCTTTGGAGCTAGAAAGATACTTATTTGGCTGCGTTTCATCTCTGAAGAAGATCCTGTCTTACCACCCCGACACAAAGCAAACTCTACTTTTATAAATTGTAGCATTATTCGTTATAAATATGGAAATTAATTACAATACGACGTTATTTGTCTTGTCTTGTCTTCAAACATGATTTGTTATTTCGAAAAATAAAATGTCAATTGTCAAAAGTAAAAGCACAGAAAAATAAAGGGTTTAAGTAAAAGCTAAAAACTATGGAGGATCTAGTTTTCCACATTAAAAACGAAGAAGAAGAAGACAACATCAGCCCACTTCGGACGCGAGAGCCATCTATCGGCCAATAGCGAACTAACCAAAAAACCGGGACAGAATTTGAAAATGCTGCCATTGTCGATCGGCCTCCTACCCTATAGTTCTCCATACTACGTACTATGGAGAACTATAGGGTAGGAGGCCGATCGACAATGGCAGCATTTTCAAATTCTGTCCCGGTTTTTTGGTTAATTCGCTATTGGCCGATAGATGGCTCTCGCGTCCGAAGTGGGCTGATGTTGTCTTCTTCTTCTTCGCTTTTAATATGGAAAACTAGATCCTCCATAGTTTTTAACTTTTACTTAAACCCTTTATTTTTCTGTGCTTTTACTTTTGACAATTGACATTTAATTTTTCGAAATAACAAATAATGTTTGAAGGCAAGACAAGACAAATAATGTTGTATTGTAATTAATTTCCATATTTATAATAAATAATGGTTCAATTTATAAAAGTAGAGTTTGCTTTGTGTCGGGGTGTAAGACAGGATCTTTTTCAGAGAGAAAACGCAGCCAAATAAGTCTTTTTCTAGCTCCAAAGGTATAGCTAGAATGTTTAATACCCTGTATTTTAAAAACCAAGCATCGTTGGAACTTTATACAGGCCGAGTTTACTAATTAGTATAAAAAAGTAAGTGTAAATTCATATAAAAGTCCTTATTTGTTCCTTAAAGAACTAATTTAAATAAAAATAGTTATTGCGTCCATAAGAAACCATTATTTGATAGCCCACTTCGAACATGTGCGCCATCTTACAGCGACTCGTAAAGCTGAATTACCGATGCTAATTTGGGACCGAATCCAATGCATTGCGATCGGCCTCCTACCTCAAGTCCTCCATAGTACGTAGGCATTTGGTTGAGAGCAATGAAATCTTTAATATCGATTAGTGGCTAAACGGTGGGGTTTATCGACCTTGATCCAGAGTAACTTACTTTTTGTGTTCTTTATTGCCACTAAAATGGCACCTTCGGTTTTGCTCCAGCTACCAAAAGAAAAAAGTTATGGAAATTGGAAATAATATTATTTATGTTTCAGGTAAAGTGCCCTCTAGCGGTTTAAAAAAAAAACACTCTTATCTTCAAATTGTATAGTCGCTTGAGATTAGCATGCGTGCCGAATATCAAATGATTTGGTTCGAAAATAAATGTAGTATGACGAAAAACTAAAACTAAAAGATCAAATTCAAACCCCTGTATCTTGGTAACCAATTCGACATTTTGCCAAATGATCTACTAGCATTATTTTTGCATGTAGAATCACCCCTTAAAATTTCCTAACGCATTTTCCGAACACCCTGTATAGGGTTAGGGTAAATTACCAGAACGGTCGATTACTTCAAAAGATACAGGAATTAGCAAAAAAATGTCTCATATAAAAGTTGTAACGCTTTTAAAAATCTACATAGCTGTAAAAAGACGTTGTGAAGAATTAAAGTTATGTTTTTTTTAAATGGAACAACCCGTATATTATCACTTATTTCGATCGTTTAGTTAATTTAAAACATTTTTATTAACCTTATGTTATGCATAAATTCATTAGTTTCCTAAATATCATGACATTTTAGTCAGTTACGAAACACAAAATAAATTTGAAGCCTTACAACTTTTATATGAGGAATTTTTTGTATCTTTTGAGACAATCGACCGTTCTGGCAGTTTCTCCTAACTCTGTATAATAATAGGTATATAGTTTTAAATACAAAGGGGAAACTCTAACGTGTATGGGAAAAGTCTAAAAGATACGCTTATAAGGATAGAACAAAACAACAGAAAACCATAAAAGGTAGGTCAAAGACAGACATTTTACAGATATCTAAATGAATCACCTGCAACCCTATAGCTCCCTCTGGATTCACCACTGGAAGAAACACTTACAGACAAACACATTGCATAACTTAATGAGGAGCTCCGCATCGAGCCGCTAAAACTGCGTTTTTATCGTGAAAACACGTACCCGCGTTACATTCAACTGATAAGTTACCGCACCAGATTAATTAGTTTGAAAAGAAAAATTTAAAACCTCAGTTCTTGACTGCAATATAAACCCTTGCAACCCAAAAATTCGCTACTTGGTGGCGACAACGAGCGAGCATTTTTTTGAAAAAACTAAAACTAGAGCTTTAAATCGTTGAGGCCTTTACTTGATGGAAATTCATTATAACTCAATGAAAGACAATTTATTTTGTCAAATTTCCACTTTTATTTGAAAAGCTTTTTCTTTACACGACGCGTTTCGCTACATTGTAGCTTCTTCGGGTGTATGGTTCTATCTAATTTTATTTCAGTACAATAACAAAATGGTCTAGATACTTAATTACTCAATTCAGGTACACAAATTACAAGCTTAATTATTTAATTATATTTTCTTAAAACTGCTTAGGTATTGTAAACTTAAATATTATTGTCGGTATAATATATCTTAATCTTATGGGGAATCCAAAGAACCATAGGCCAAACAGGTCGATCATTTAAAACTAGAATTTTGGAACATAGAAGAAGTTTTCTTAGTCATAAAACTGACTCAACTTATTCTAATCATCTTTTACAGGAACAACATAATTTTGATAACAAATTTAAAATTTTACATATTGAAAACAAGGGTCAAAAACTAATCTTTTGGAAAGTTTAGAAATAAATCGATTGAAAAATTCCGGTGCATTATTAAACGACCAATTAGAACTAAATAGTTCCCCTTTGCTAAATCTGTATCAATAATCCAAATAGGGTTCTTAGGATTTCCCATAAGATTAAGATATATTATACCGACAATAATATTTAAGTTTACAATACCTAAACAGTTTTAAGAAAATATAATTAAATAATTTAGCTTGTAATGTGTATACCTGAATTGAGTAATTAAGTATCTAAATCTAGACCATTTGTATACTGAAATAAAATTAGTTAGCACCATCCACCCGAAGAAGCTACAATGTAGCGAAAGGCGTCGTGTAAAGAATTTTTTTTTCAAATAAAAGTGGAAATATGACAAAAATAAATTGTCTGTCATTGAGTTAAAACTAGAGCATTTGGCGGGGATAATTTATGTTTTCAATTTTTCTTTCCAAGCTAATTAATCTCGAACGGTAGCTTCTCAGGTGATTGGAACGCTGATACGTATTTTAACGATAAAAAAGCAGTTTCAACTGGTTGATGGAAAGATTTTAAATGTTATACAAATTTATTAAAAGGCTGCTAATGTAAATTATTTGACCTTTAGCGTATTCAGTAATCAAAACTACATTAAATAAGACTGTAATATTTTTGTCTGTGAGTTTATAAGCATACTCGATCCAACCTTTTCTCATTACGCACTATGTTGCCGATTTGTAATAATTAAATAATTAACAGTTTCTATTAAAATAATTAAAATACATAAAACCTGTACTACAATAAATAAATATTCGTATTATGTCGAAAAAATATATTATACTAAAATATTATGCGCTGATGGGTGATAGCTTGCTCTTGATACTGTTAATCCATAAGAGCTGATACTATAAACCAGATATTTAATATTTTTTTTAGAAAATGCAGATCAGCAAGTGTTATTTCTTATTTCAAAATTTTCAATTTTAAGCTAACATACTGTCAGCTGCTGATCATGGTTCTTAAAATTTAACATATTCGTCAAATAATTTTTTTAATCTCGATTCCAGTATTGTTGTGTAATATTAATAAATAATCTTAATATCTGCTAACATAGAGTGAGTAAAAATAGATACAATTTAACAAAAATACTTGGCTTAAACTTAAAATAAAACGTAACATTTTTACATATCATCCCATAGGTACCTAAAAAGATTAGTTAATTAATTATTTTCAAATATTATTAAATTATGTTCTACTCTTAACAAAGTTCATCGGTTTTGTTTTCTTGTCTGTGCATATATAAAATAATAGAATGTAGCCGAAAATATCACATATAAGAGAATTCTTGACTCCCTTTTGATTTAAAAAAAATTCTGGATGAAGAGCACTCTAAGGTTAAGTTTTTTATACAATATTATACATCATTTAGTAACATTGAAGAACAAGATTAATAAGAAATCCCTTTTAAAAGTCCTCCAAATTTATACCTATTTTTTAAAGCAAGAATCCCCTTAAAATGATCGTTTAGATTTAGGACTAACCATAGACAAGCTAAAAAGAAAATATCAAACATCAATTGGCAGTCTTACATATACAATAATAAATATTTTTGTTTTTACAAGAGCAAAAGTATACATGGTATACATAGGTAATCATTTATTATTATCTACAAATATTTACAAATCTATTTACACGAAACGAACAACAAGCTTTTAGGACTAGTAAAATTAAAAAAAAAAATTATTATTACCAACCTCTACCCTGTACATCAATCGTAACAATTTATTTAAATTGGAAGTATTTTTTTAAAAGCAACTATAGGACATAGGAACCTTTTAAATAAAAAAAAATATAGAAATAAACATTTATGTAAAACCAGAACAAAAGCTTTTTCCTTTATTTCGCTAGATACATCGTCAGACTCGTTTCGTCATGTCATGGCTCATCAGTGAAAATAGGATCACACGAAAGAAAGAAAACGCAATGTTCAACCTGAACTAGTTCACGGGATCATCGTCGAAATGATGTAGCGCTAAGCGCCATCTAGTGCCGAAGTTGGACACTTCCAAGGTATACATATAAAATCCAATCGTTACTTCTGGGGTTCCTACAGGATCAGTACCTAACATTGTCAGTACAAAACAAAATAATGACCTTATTATATCGTATTTAGTAAAAAAGGAGTAAACACTAGTGACGCATTCGCCATTTCGTTATTTGATTGAATTATTGAAATGAAAGCGGCCAAATACCCCTCTGTGGGTAGCAATTACCCACAGTTTTGAGTTTAAAAAATTTTAATATTGAAAATACTATTAGGATCGTGTTTACGCAAACTTTGCATTGCATGTCGATGTCGCTCATGTCGATGTCGCTCTGCCGTCTGTCGCGGCCAACAGCGCAATATCTAGATCGGTCTTGTAACATAATACTCTGATAATACTTGGTAGAAATATAAATATGAATCAGCGTAAAGTCGGCAAGTAAATAATGAATAATGTTTAGTTTAGTTTGTGTTTTAAAGAACGCCATAGTAACTTTGTTAAAAAGTGTTTTATTGAGATAAGTTATAACTAAGGTAAGTTCACGTTATTTAAATCGGAATATTATATCGAAAAAAAAAAGCGGGAGGCAAAAAGTTGGAGCACAATAATTGCATATTACAGGGTCCGCCCAAATTTGGTTAACAAATGGGATAATTTTTTAATTATTGATTTCTCAGAAAATGTTATTGTACCGGGTGATTGGTTATATTTTGCACCCCTACCTATCTCATGAAAATCTTCATGGTCTATTTTGAACGCTTGGGTAAATAAGTATAATTTAAAAACATAGCATAAGTAGGCTTAGACAATATGACCGATTGAATATAAGGCAATTGTTCACCTTGGTTGGTCTGCTATGTGAATATTATTGTTTATAAACAAATTAATATTAATTATTCTTAGAAATAAAACCATACAGTTAATATAATATGTTTTAGTTAATATACAGGGTGTCCCAAACGTAATGGGACACAGAGCAACAGCAGGCTCCCTAACTCGAAATAATGCGATTTATTTAAACTTGCATTATCCCAAAATTGATAACAACCAAGATCAAGGGTGTCAAACTTTTATTTTTGTTTTCGTTTTTTTGGGATTATTTATAGTTCACCTTGGTTGGTCTGCTATGTGAATATTATTGTTTATAAACAAATTTATATGAATTATTCTTAGAAATAAATTTTTTATTATTGTTTTCTCAGAAAATGTTATTCTACATAAAAGTTTTGCATCTTGAGTAAATCATTTTGACGTATTCAAATCTTCTGTGGCATAAACAAGGTGACTATAAAATAGAAAAATATGACGTCAGTGACTCAAAAATTTTTTAAAATTTAAAAACTGAAACAGCCATATTAAAGAACTAATAAATCCAAGATAAAAAGTTAAATAAAGTTTTTTTCTAGTGCTAATAGTTTTTATTCATAAATTAATAAAAGCAGAAAACGAAATTTTGTCAAGTTTGCGCATATTTCTTTTTCTGTTGTTATTAGTTGATAAATCCAACCTTTTTTAACGTAAAACTGTAGGTAATTGTACTCCAAATGCGGGTATTTCGCCGATGCTAGGATAAAACGAAATGCTGATCAAAAAGGAAATTTCAAAGGCGTCAGTTAGTAGCTCTTTAGTTCTTTCAGGATTGACATCAAAACTACTATCAGTAAACGCTGATTGAGTAGGGTCCCAATTAGAAATTGTTTCTTTTTGAATTTCAACAATAAGTTTTCAATTATTCAAAAAATATATTGGGCGTTGACTGAAACCACTTAAATACCTATCGCTTAACATAAAACAAATTATATTTTAATATCACCGATTTCTTATTCGTTTCTTATATTATAAAACCCTAATCATTTACTTGAACAGTTATTCTAATAATAATTAAATATCCAGGTCTCTCATAAAAATAATCTTTAATTATATTTACCAAATATTTATCTACAATAACAAATAAATCCGTTTTTCTCAAGCGTATGGCTACATGACAAGCAGGAATTTGAATATTATGACACCTTACAACCTCTTTCACAACTTTCTAATAAGAATATGGAACTAGAACTAACTGGGCATTTTTAGTTGGTTGGTACTATTAATGAAATTATATTCTCATTTATTGTTAATCCTATCGGTCGTTAGGTAATATACTATATTACCATTCCTAAGGTAACTTCTGCAATACAAAAATAAATTAAATACCATAAATAAAAGGTCAAGTTTTTCCTTATACTGAAATTAAATTTATGCAAAAGCAGTTGTTTTTAGGAAGGCTGTAAAAAGTATCAATATTATCAAACTTCTGCCCCTTTAATGTAATATTATCTACTGTAATGTACATAAAACCCTGTACGTATTTAAGGAACAGCTCTATTAAGGATTTAACAAATATTTATAGGACTAATATCAAACCAGTATTATTAAGTATGTATTAAAACATTTATAACACCAATCAATACAGTTTAATTATTATAACAAATAATAATATATGTTCTGTTTATAGCAAATATATTATCCAGGATGATTGTACCTTATAAGCGAAGGTATTTAATAACAATGACGATTTTTCAGGACTCGAGTGGACATTTCCTTCATTTATAGCAGCGTGCCCGGAAATGACCATGACAAATTCTTGGGGATGATTCTACATAAAATGATGTGAAAAAAAGTTTATATTTATAAAGGTCCGCAAATGGAAGCATTTGCATATCAGGTGACCCATTTTGGAACCAGCGGCGTGGGAACAAAAAGGTGGTGGGTTATTTTAGGTTACCTATATTTTTTTCCGCCTAGTGTCTTTTCGCTATTAGCTTTATTAAACGTAGAAATTTAGTGATAATTGCAAAACCAACCTTTTCACAGTAACCTAAGTAAACTTACAATTGACAGAGATATCTATACGTCGATGTGTAAGTGTGTTATCTCCGCGTATCGTAGATTAAAGATCTTAGTTTCTAGTATTCGACGATCGAAAACTGTTTAAATAGGTGAGGATAATAAAAGAAAAAATAACTTTATAACTAGCCAAAATAAGAAATTAAATAATTATCACTTTTCTCGTTTTTTTAAAGTAACATATTTAGCCCTAAGAATACATATATAAAAAATTCTTTCACAAAAATAACAGATTTTTCGACCCCAACACTTCAGGTCAGCAACAAAACAAAACCATTTAAATCAGCTGCAACTGAAGTTTCCAACCCCGAGGGGGCGAAAAAAAAGGGGAAACTTTTGGGGGCCAAACATCGAATATTTATAGCTGCGACAGGGCGTATCGGGGTCATTCTTGAAAACAGGGACAATAATTATTGATGAAAATGTAAATATATGTTTTTCTATTGTATTCAATACAATAAAATATGACTCCCTTTTATTGAAAAAATAGATTTCCAAAATCGTTTTTAAATTTTGATAGATTGGTAACTAAAATATTTTTTTAAATACTATGCAGAATCCGAAACATGCAACAAAAAATTGCACGGTTCAAAAAATACATTTAGTGCCTCTTTTTTAACCATATATCTCTGGGATTAACGACAAACAACAAACTAGCCAAAAAAGTTTTACAAACAAAACAAAATGTATTTTCTAACCTTTACCAAAAAACTTTTGTCAAATTTTCACTCTATATTTATAGTTGATATACATATAAATATATATAAATGACAATAAAAAGTATAAATAATGAAAATTTCAATGACTAAAGTATATTAATCACACAATTGACTTTATTTATTTCGGTGAAGAATCTGACAACTTGAGCAAAAATCTTTTTACGTTTTTTTCAAATCAAGCATTAAAAGTTTTCCACATTTCGAATGTACCTATAATGTATTTCGATAAAAACAATATATAAATTTCCTATTTGAAAAAATGACCCATATAACACATGCTCCCTCTTCTTTACAAACATTCTTATCGTTGGTTTAAACTACACTTCACAAAGAGGAAATACAAATCATGTGCAGTCAGGAAAATAAAATTTTTCGCAACGGGGGAAAAATGTCTTAATAAAATTTAAGGGGAATAAATATTGCATAAAAGTTATGGAATAAGAAACTTTTAGGGCATTGACTTTCTTCACCCTTATTAAATTCAAAAAGTTATTTCATGTATATTATTTTAAGGAATAGTATACAGGACTTGTTACGTGAAAAATATTGAAGAACTCTTTACCCAAGTCTCTCTGAGGATAAAAGTTTTTGTAAATGCGTCTGGTGACTACCCCCTTTACACTGTTGAAAGTATGTTAAATTCTTGATTTTTTATTATTAAATGGTCAGAAATAAGCTGCATTTACCAAAATAAATCGATGTTTCCGTTTCTTGTGTCATATTCATTGCCAGATATACATACTCGTAGTTTAACAAAATGTATGTTGTTTTAATTTATTTATTAATTATACACCATTTCACAGTTACAATGAACCAATTAACAAATGGGTATATAGGTTATTTAAAATAAAATAGGTAATGTTATAACAATAATTCAAAAATTTTGTGATAACAAGAAATTAAAACTTACATTATTATTTTGAAACGGAATAATTATGCCTAAAAAGGCACTAATAGGCTAATTTAAACACTGGATAAACCACAGCTAAAAATGTCAAAACTATTTTGGTGCAGATTGTATGTGTTGCACAATCGATAATACCAGATATTTACAGATATTGGTACATAAAAAGTGTAAGAATGACGTGTTCTAGGGACGAGGAATTACAGGTTTTTTAATATATCACTGCATTCAACTCTATTATGCAAGATATTATAAAGAAATTTAAGTTGAGAAACTGTACGTCGATCTTCTAAGGAGCAAAACGAGTGCCTTTGCAATAGAGCTTCTCCTAGAATACCGATTTCAGGATACTGCCCATAAATTTAGAAACTTAGATATTTTAGAAAACGTCGTTGGACCCTTTCAATGCGATTAAGGTGCACTTGATAATATGGAGACCATACAACCGAAGCGTACTCCAATTTAGATCTTACAAATGCATAAACAGTATTTTTAGTGTATGACAATTTAAAAAATCACGAGAATGTCTTATTATAAAACCTAGGGATCGATGACAGGAGGCCACAAGGTCATTTATGTGGGGAACAAAAGATAGTTTACTGTCAAATAATACACCCAAATCGCGAAAAGTCTCAGCTCTGTCCACTGTAATGTTATTAATTTTGTAATCATACACAATCGTATGCCGTTTTAATGAAAAGGTCATTATGTTACACTTACTGATATTTAACGGCAATTTATTTTGAATTAATGCAAATAACTATCGCTAAAATTTACTGGGACTCATTGGGTTTTCGTTACCTATATTTTAGAATTTGCTTTATCCACTTATTCGTGTTATGGGGTTATTGTATAACTTTTAAACATCCTGAAAGTTAATTCCTGAATAGATCTCGCAAATTTGTCCGTTAAGTCCTAAAAGCGATATTTCTTGAACTTACATCCCCGGTATTTAGGACTATAATACGAAAAAATCCCTTAAAGAAAACTTTCAGAAACATAAATATTGCCGAAATGTGCCCGGCTTAACTTTTCTTTGACAAAGCTGTGGTTAAATACGGTCCACAGTTCAGGAAAATTGTTCGAAATTTAAGTAATCCCGAAGTTTTCATTAAAGTTTAAAATATTTTTATGGAGGAAAAGTTTAAACTACTTTAGTTTCAGTAAAAATGTGGTTTAGTGGTTGTACTTATTTCAGATTAAACTAAAAGTCTGTTTTAGAGGTATTATTATATTTTCAGAACAAGTGAAATATTTCAAATTAAAATATTATAACATGATAAAAAATGAATGATTCGAAAGTAAAGTATCTCGTCACCTGAGAGTAACAGGGTTTTATCTGGCACAACCCTAAAATCGAGTAAAGATGCGTCAAAGTTTCGGATTTTAATAAAAACTTTAATCAGAAACAAAATAGTTTTAGTTTTTTTTTGTATTTCAGAAGTGTATTATAGTTTTAAAATAATGTCTTAATAGAATGTAATTGTAGATAATAAGTGGTGTAAAGACAATGTCTAATTTCACTTAGGACCTTGTTTTTCAAAAATATCTCGAAATTTGAAGAAAGGGTTCTATGTGGTAGATACAACCTTTTTAACTATACTATACCTATTTTGTTTAGGTTTTATAATTATTAATGTTCCCAGGTTCTATCCACATAAGCTAGAACCTTGTTTAAAAATATTATATTGCTAAAAGGCTCCATTTGCAAGTCATTAGTTCTATCTGCAGTAGTTAGAACTATGTTACAAATTTTAATCGATTTTGAAGTGCAGATACACCTTTGTAGCATAAATATCTTCGCTACCAACTGCCAGATAGTGCTAGGAGTTTGTAATTAGGTAATAATTAACAGATAGAACCATTTTATTCCAAAATCTCAATTTTAACAAAATTGCAGATAGAACACTGTTATTCTCAGGTGACGATCTTTTAAAATAATATTTATTTTCTTTAAATGTAACCAGCAAAAATTATCATTTCGGCAACACTCATTGATCCGTTGTAGTTATTGCGGGTATCTAAACAAATTATTTATGCCCTCATTCCAACATAAAATGCTAGAATCATTTTAATATTTCAAGAAAATAGTTTCGAAAACCCATTCATGAAATAAGGAAACATTTAATTATTAAATTTTATAGTTACTACTTCCACGTTTTAAACAAGATATCTCTCATAATTTTTTCATTTTGATTAATATGAAAGCTGAGTTATTATATAGAAAAAAATTACTTATTTTTTTACCTTTTACTTTTTTTTGTAGTAAATTTTTTAAATTATTAATTATTAACATTTTAATTAGGTATGATTCAGTTAAAATGTAATTTTCAACGCTATCGCCATGTTCGTTAAAAAAGTTATTCGGCTTAGCAATTAACCGAGTATATGGTAATTAGCTGCTAAAAAAATTGGTGCTCGTTAAAAGTTTTTCGCAATTAAAAATTTATTAAATAAAATTTTTGAATAGTAAAGCAATTTTAGTATGTATTGACTGATTTTTTGGACTCGCTGATTAGCATTACGTTATTAAGATGTAACAAGTCCGGAGAATACTGTTCCTTTGGACGAGACAAGAATCCAGTACGAGCCGTAGGCGAAAAACAGTTTTCAGATGTGTTGAATACACTATTTTTTCGGTAACCGTCCCGTAAGTAGGTACCCATTTTCCGGACGCATTTGTATTTCCAGGACTAGGCCGAAAAGTGCTACTTTCTGAAATAAAAGGGTCCGGTAAGTGAGTAATTTTCGGACAGTTGTTTGCCGAAAAAAAAATTCTGCGGGATTGGTTCTGCATGTCCGATAACCCACAAATTGATTGTGACAAAAAATTGGGAATTTACAAAAAGTGAGGTTACGAGATATCCATAAAATTTATTTTAAAACGTTCTTTCGAATTCAATTTCAAGTATTCATAGACTGTCATAATATGATAGAATGTTCTCTATAAATAGTACGTTTATGAATGAAATACATGGTCTATCTTTGCTTAATCGTTGGAGCATCGATGTAAATTGATTCTAAAAAAAATTGAGATGGAAATTGAGAAAAATTTGGTTGGTGGTAATTTTTTTCTAATATTGTTGCAATTTGACAGAATACAAAATCGGTTGATTTGGATATAGTTCTATAAGTGCAATGACGGAGTCTTTGTTCCAGATAAGTCGTCCCCAAACCGAAAAAGCAGCAGAAAAATGCGGTTAAAACCACATTTGGTTAAGACTGAATAATGTCTTGTTGATTTTTTTTTGACAAATGAGCGAAGTTATATTTATTAATCAATTCCACCAAAAGAAATTTCTAGGAAATTTTGACAAAATCCCATGGGGTGTGCAAATAATTACAACTTGTTCTATTTCAAGGGTGAAAAACGCTGCAATTTTCACTAACGCTAAAATGCATAAATATGAATACCAAATTGCATTCACTTTTGATGCAGGGTGAAAATGCATAGGTACCTTTACTTTGCTAATAAATGCTTCTCCTATATATTGCGAACTCTTATTGGTTACTGTATATAATTAAATATTTAAAACCAATATGCTAAGTATAATATAATTTAATAGGGTCAATACTAATTACGCAGTCACAGAATTTTGCATTTTCAACAGAACCATCGAAAACGAGTATTTATTTATATTCGTATTTTGGATTTAATGTGACAATACAAAGAGCAACTGATAATCTATACGTCAAAATTTAAATTACGCTAATTTACTACTGGTGTTGTTTCGCTGATGAGGTATTTTATATAAATTTATAGCGCTTTTAAAGTACATTAACTTTTGTAGTTTTAAGTTATACACATTAAAAAAAAATTATGACCAAGTTTGCTTTATATATTAAATAACGCAATTTTTATTGTTTTTTGGACTATTAAGAAAAGAGTCATTTACGAAAACTGATGTAGTTATTTCCATCAAGACTATATATGTTTTATAATTTCTTTTCACTTCTTTTTTCTGAAAAATCCAATATATTTTCTGATTTTCTATGCCAACCCAACAAATTACATTATTTATGCAGCCCCTACAGTTTAACATTGTTAATCAAGCATATTTTGTAGTCAATTAACATAATTGGTATTAAAATTTCATCAAAAACTCATGTTCAAGCATTTTGCTCTCTGTCATTTCTGTATAAAACATGTACCTCTGTAGCAGGTAATCGTAATTGCAACAAAGTTTATTGGGAATAAATTCTTTTATAATTATTGTGGTTATACGATATTCTTATGATTCTAATTCTTATAATAAATAAATAATTTGCCCGCCAGACTAATTTTTTTTACCCTGAATATACATATATTGGCTCCACTATTAATTTTACATTAAATTTGGGTAATTGTCGATTTTTCAATAAAATAAAGAATTAACGAAACGATCAAAAACAAAATGGCGAATGCGCATAGTGAAAGAACGCTTTAAAAATTACTTGAATGTCGAACATTTATCCTCTTTTTCTTCAATGCCCGCCATATAAACCAAAGCAAAATTTCCTACGCAAAAGCCAACTAGAGATAGTCAAGTTGTATTTACGACCTTTAAAACTTGTTTTAAAGTTTTAAAACTTTTAGAAATAAATACGTAAGTAGAAAATGCCTTGGGGGAGTGATAACAATTTTAAGCATTACAACAAACAGACGGATACATTGCTTCAACTAAGTAATCAAAATAGCTTTTGGGGTTTAATTGCGTATCACTGCATGTACAATAAACTCTATATTTGCTTCCGCTACTACTTCTTCAGTTTATAAATATTAAAATACCTATCCTTAAAATGTGTTTCTCATGTAGCCAATTTTTCGCTTACTCTTTCGTTTTCAAAATACGGTGTCACCAGTAAAGTCCGCATCATATGGGATTTTTTTATTAATAGCTTTATTCGAAATTTGACTTTGGCATTAAGTCCTGCTTCGATCAAGATGGAAATTAAGCAAAAAAATAGTAGTCAGGTAATTCGCATTATCTGTCAAATTTTATTTTTTTTCAAAAAAAAATTTAAAAGTGGGGTTATTTCTAAAAATATCGAAAAAAGTTATAGGAAAAACTTGTTTTAAATGTAGTTTCTAGCCAGCATGCAAAATTTCAGTTGCATAAGATAATTTTGATTTTTTACCTATATTTTGTAAATTGCACCACTTTTGCAAAATATTAATTATATATAATATTAGGAATATATTGCTATTAAAATTTGGTCGCATGTGATGCAACGTTTATTTGTTTTTGACTCTGTATAAGGTAACTTCATAAAATAAGTATTTTTGAAAAAGTAGTTTTTGTCTGAAAGTAAAAAAATAAAAAATAAAGTAAGGTGGTTTTAAACTAAATCGTTGAAAATAGATAAACTTTACGTTAAGTTAAACTAAAATTTATTTTCCACTTAATGAACACTTTACTGATGACACTGTGTTCTTTTTTGTCTTAATATTAAGGTGTATTACTTTCAGACACAAACTACGTTTTCAAAAATACTTATTTTATGAAGTTACCTTATACAGGGTCCAAAACACTGCATCACATGCAACCAAATTTTAATAGCCCAATTTTGATTTTATAGAAAAACACACATTTAATATGGCGCTACATTAAAGAAAATGTATTTGAAATAAAGCATCATCAAAATTAAGTAGTTTTATGTAGGTTGCGTTGAGTCTTATTTTGCAAAAGTGGTGCAATTTACAAAATATAGGTAAAAAAATCAAAATTATCTAATGCAGCTGAAATTTTGCACGTGGACTAGAAACCGCATTTTAAAAAACTTTTTCCAATAACTTTTTTCGATATTTTTAGAAATAACCCCTCTTTTAAATTTATTTTTTGGAAAAAATTAAAATTTGACAGATAATGCGAATCACGTGACTACTATTTTTTTTGGCTTAATTTTCATCTCCATCGAAACAGATTTTGATGCCAAAGTCAAATTTTGAATATGGCTATTAATAAAAAAAATCCCATATGATGCGGACTTTACTGGTGACACTGTATACTATGACATTAAAAAATTTGTGTCAGTTTAAATAGGACAACTTTTAAAATTATTTTCTCCAAAAGAATAGCCTATATTAAGAATCAAAAAACGTTTGTATCTTTAGTTAAAGTCAGATCCGGTCTTATCGTGTGGGCCTTATGGTTTAACAAAGGTTTGAATTTTTCTTTTATTACGTTTAATTATACTATCCAAATAAAATCCGTAAGACAAATATGACAGACTTATGCAATTTTGACATGAAAGAAAAGGATATATATTTTATTTAATTTTCAGCGATTCACAAAAGTTTGTACCTGCCACCTTTGTCTTGATTTAAAAATTATAGTTTTGTGACTTTGACAATTATTTAATGTGACAATATGAACGATAAAAAGCAATTTTCTGGTTTTTTGTATCCCCAAGCAAAAAAAAATGGCGCTTAATTTGTTAAACTATTTCGAGAATGAAAGAAAAAGTGAAAACTCGCCAACCAATATGCAGGAAACCGTAGCAAAAGCAATGGGAATTAGATTAAGGGTTGTGCAGAAAATTGTGCATGTAAGAAAGCATAATACAATACCGAAGAATACTAAAAAATGTAAACGAACAAAGCCAAAGACTGAAGATTTGAGCAAAAATATTAAATTGGGAGTTCGAAAAGTGATTTATGATTTATACAGATCAAAAATCAATGTAACTCTTCCAGTTTTAAACGAAAATTTAAAAATTCGAGGTGTTTTGGAAATCGGACTTGAATCGTTATCAAAATTAATAAAAAAAATTGGATTTTCGCTATAAAAAAAAAGTAACCGGAAATTTTTATGTAAGCAGCCATAGATAGTGAGTCAGCGTGTTCAGTTTTTAAAAAAATATACGGAAAATTACAAATCAATACAAATTTAGAAAAGTAGTATTTTTGGACGAAACATGGATATTTTCAAATGGAAGTGGTTCAAAATCTTGGGAAGATGATGCTGTGAAAAGCGTGAAAGAAAAAATGTATGTGGCACGGCAAAGCGCAATTGATGGCACGCGAAATAAAATTTTGGGCACGCCACCGATCACAAAGATTACTATGAATTATTATATTACGAATTTGACGGCACGTCTATGGCCTCACTAAACATTTCTTTAGAAAAAATGGCACGTTAATACATAAAGGTTCGCCACCCCTGTACTATTATGTGTAAAATAATAAAACTATGGTTCTTCTCTCCGGGTATATTGATACCTACATAATCTCACAACATTTTGATAAGCTCTGGAATTTTCGAATTGATTTATACGATCGGTGACCTTTGGACCCGCATGTTAAGACCAGATTTTACTATACCCAGTGATACCAAATTTTCACCTCTTTAATCAAATTTTACTGGTGATATTTAGTAACAGCCGAACGACTGCAAATGTTTGTGAAATATTTATTTTGGCGATCGTTAATAGTGTAGAAGTCAATTGTACAAAAATTACTTTATTATTTCTAAATAACCAAATATATCTTGAAATAACTTCGATAGGTTTAGAGGGTTTCAAGTAAATGGTATAAATGCATGTCACGAGAAAAAGCGAAAATATGTTGAAATAAATTCTTGAAAAGGTTTGAAGGGTTTCAAGTAAAGGTTTTCATATGTTTCAGAACATGACAAGAATGTTGACTTTCTAAATAAAAATAAAATAAATGAAAACTCACCCTTACCACTCACCTTTTGTCGGTTCCCTATTAGTCTTATAAACGGAAAGGCTTAAAAAAGGAATAAGGTAGAATACTGGTTATTTAAAGGAGAATAGATTTTATTATGTAAAAGAACAATTCAGTACTATTTTGTGTCCAGCACAAGTGTTAAAAACCCTACAAATGGGTTGAAAATATATTCTAACTCTTAAACGAAAAATAATATGGACGAAAGTTTTTAACAAATGGTAAGAGCATTCAATTTTGCCCAAGAAAGGTTATAACCACTTTTTCTTATCTACAATCGATAAGATAATATGTTCGCAAATTTCAAAAACAATTTTTTGGTCTTTAATACATGGAAGTTGAACGTCGATGTGGCATAACTGGCATCCTTGTATTGTAAGTTGCAGCGTAAGTATGCAACCATTCCTAGGAGTTGTTGATGTACGGCATTTGAAAATGAAACAGTAGACACCTTTATTTATTTTTTTAAATGTAGTGAAAAGGGCCATTGTTGGAATTGTTTTAAGAAGTAACTAAAATACGCATGAACCCAATATAATCGCCGATAAATTAATATGCTAAATTAATAAAACTAGAACCATCATTATAAATATCTAAATTAATTAATATTAGGATTTTAATACATACATAAAATACCCCTTACCTAAATACAAAATGTTTATTAACTCTATTTTAACATTACTTCGTTTTAAATAAATTAAAAGAATATTTAAAAAATACTTAAATAGTCTTGAAATGTTGTAAATAAAGCAGAAAGCAGAACCATAGTACAAACAGCGTGTTATGAAAACACTTCATACTTTTTTTTTAATAGACCTTTTAAAGGGTTTAATAGGGGCCCAGATGCCCCATACGCCAATGTTTACCTCTAAATAACCAAGTAATTACTTGGTATTTCATTTCATTCGTTTGTTTTTATAATTCACCGGTAACGCCGGACCATAAATTTCAAGAGGCAAATTGTGAATTTTCCAGTTTATAATAACAAAGCGACATCGCAAAATATTTGTCTGCAATTTGTTTTCCTACCAGTGTGGGTTTAAACATAATTAATTATTTCCATAACACCTACAGCTGCTAGAACTAGTATTAAAAAGTATAGAAAAAAGAAAATACATGTTTCGAGTGTAGAAACACCCATCATCAGAAAAACAAAGTAAATAGTGCAATGCTAATGTTGTTAGCAATAGAGAAAATAATAAGTGGGATTGAGCCGTAATGGAGCTTTCAGTGGTGTACACGAGGTGTGAAATATGATTAGTCAGAAGAACGACAAGAATTCAGCATACTGAAAAGTCAAGGGGCAGTGAAAAGGCCGTGTCTTGGGCAGAACGATGAAGAGAACAAATGTCTCCGAGAAAGTTTAATGAAACTTAAGATTTTTCACTAATTATACCTAAATGATTTTGACAAAGTCTGCTAGAACTCTCTAATTTTTCTTGTGCTCTCTTCATTTTTCTGCCCAAGACAGGGCCTTTGCATTAGCCCTTGACTTTCCAGCATGCTGAATTCTTGTCGTTCTTCTGACTATTCATATTTTACATCTCGTGTACACCATTGAAACTCCATTACGGCTCAATCCCACTTATTATTTTCTCTATTGCTAACAACATCAGCATTGTACTATTTACTTTGTTTTCCTGATGATGAGTGTTTCTACACTCGAAGCATGTCGAATTATTATGAATTATTCTAGGCTCGCCTAGTTATTCTAATAAACTTGTGGAGAAAGACTTTCTGCTTTTCTTTTTCCTATATAGTATTAACAAGTTAAAGAGGTGCTAAGAAACGTCTGACTTCGTTTTGATCTTAGGACTTTTTATTAAGTGGACTCCGAAGGACCTTGAAAACAGGATTTCTTTTACTTACAGGTCAACATCGAAATATATAGATTTAACTCCGTCCTTGTCACATTCAGCATTTTGCATTGAACCGATAAAGAGTAATGATTATTGGCAAAACGGGATTTACAACCTAGGTTGATGCTTTGTTAATGTAAGTGACTTTTTCAAAAGAACTACATTTGTGCCAAAATTCCTTAAAACTAAGTCACAACCTATTATTGCTCTGTGGAATTGCAGACCAACCATTTTCTTGTCTGTAGTAACATAACCTTAGGAAATTTATTATTTATTTGTCTGGTTTGTCACTTTTTTGAAATTTACTTCTAACGTTACTTTTTCTAATGTTATAAAACGACGCATAAAGTTTTGGGACATTATAATACCTACTTGCCCATAATTTATAAACTACTAAATTCCAATAACCATTTTAACTAACCCTAATATGCCCCCATAAACTACTGACGTAATTTTCAAATCATTTTAAATTAATATTTAATCAGCGTAATTACCGAATTGCATAGGTAGTTAGACGGTTATCCCCAAGTATGACATTTCTGTGACAGTGATAGTTTAATCTGATGCTTTGATATTCCAGCAGGACAAAAGCCTTGATAATTAATTAACAACAATATGTAGCAAAACAACAGCCCTTGTAGATTTAACGGGTTACTATGTATAAGGCCCTTTCTATTGGAATGAGTACAGTAGAGCCTTCTAAACATACATTATTTGGTTTATGTTATGGATAAAATGTACTAAAATCTAAATATAGTGTGTTGGTGTCTCTCAGGGTTAAGCTCTTGATACTTTATTAATAACATGGTAAATTTTTAGCTTTTGAAGGCATATAATTTCAATGGAAAAGGCTTCGAATATTTGTTTCAAGCAGAAGATGGCAATTTTTGGATAAAGAATGAAAAACTGAAAAAATGTGCATGCCGTTTTTTTCCGAGTTTTACCAGAAAGTAATATAGCCAATTCCAGCATGGAAAATGCAAGTTTAGAATCCTGTTAGTATACATTACAATTTGCTGATGACCAATAAGTTATTATTGCTAATGATAAAGATGACTTAGGGTATATGGCCAAGAAAATACAAAAAAAGTATAAACAGTGGGGCTTGGAACTTGGAACTGAATACACAAAAAACAAAGTACCTTCCAATAGGAACAGAAATGTCAAATATCCAACTTCACATTGAAGAAATCACATCGTGCAATGACTACACATACCTGGGAGTTGAAGTTGACACCACTGGACGAGATGATAGAGAAATTAAAAAACGAATAACTCAGGCCAGAAGACTGATTGGGTGATTGAATGGCATACTTTGGAGTAGCGACATACGGAAAAAGCGAAAACATAATATATATGAAACCTTAATTAAAAGCCCTCTACCATACTAGGCAGAGACGTGGAGAATCACGGAAAATAACCGAAGAAGAAAACTTGAAGCAACCGAAATGGATATTTTCAGACGATCGCTAGAAATATCCAGGAGAAAAAAATTCGAAATGAGGAGGTCCGACAGGGAATGGGAGTAGAGGGATCATTGACAACCGATATCGAACGAAAACAATTAATATGGTATGGTCACGTCCAACGAGTGGATGAATCTAGACTGCCCAAAAAAGTTATGCAATGGATACCACCAAATCGGAAAATACGAGAAAGACCTAGAAAGACCTGGAAAGAAGGTGTAGCCAGAGCAATGAGTTCAAGAGATCTGAGAGATGGCCAGTGGGATGACAGAAACTTTTGGAAGTTAGGCATCGGACAACGGCGAAAGACGTTTTGAAACCGATCTATCTATATATATAGATATTAGAATCCGAGGTATTCTGCTAGCCTAAAATTTCAGTTAACTTTTGACCAGTCTTTACTTAGAGCAACAAAGATGAAGGGTAAACTTCAAAAGGAGATAAATACGTATATATACCTTAATCTAGTCCAAAATTAAAATTTTTACAGCCGTATGCACTAAAGGGGTCTAAATTTTAAACCGTCTTAAATTGACAGTTCTAGATTTGAAATGACAAGCGACAGAATCAGTCAACTAAGTATTGAATTGTAATAGTATATTACATAACAAGTGTTGAAAGTGGTACTTTTCAAACGAGGAGGTATTTAGCACGAGGCGTCAGCCGAGTGCGGAAATTCTCCAAGTGTGAGAAAATCACTTTCACACGAGTAATGTACACAATTTTTCCTACGACCATACAAAATAATCAAAAAGAGTTTGATTTGTTTTTGATAGTTTGTAGGTATCACCATTGTGTTAATAAAATTTTTTCAACACTAGAGTTGAAAAATTAATTTCAACTCTAGAGTTAAAAAAAATAAAAACAATGCCCACCTTTACCACCTTTACACATTTTAACTTACCTAGATTTAAATAAAAATAATAACTTTTTCTCCTATTTGCTTACGCACATTATACCTACTATGTACAGTAAATAAATTTTGTTTCTGAACTTTTAGCTGCTTGCATTCTTTTAATAAAGGTACCTACGAAAACAACATAACATAACACAAAACTACAACATAACCTCTACATTATAGAAAGATAGAGATGGAGTTAAATATCGATAGCTTGTAATTATAAAAGTTATATCTTATTCGATTTGTTTTAAATATAGCTAAACTAAATTTACTTACATAAAGCGTATTCACTTGTCCCATATCCTTAAACATTGTATGGATATTTATATCCGAGATAATGGCAAAATTATAAATCGGTATTTCCTAAGGTATTCTATTTCTGCTCTATAGCTGCCCCTTTTTTTTCTGTGGTTCATCTCAGTTGACATGTAAACATGACAGTTGGTGGGATGCCTGACATATTATTATTTTCTCTTTTTGATAATATTATTTTTATCATAAACTCTTAGGTTCCCAAAAATAACGAAAAAAAAAGGATTTTTTTTATTTGCAGTAATGCCCTAGTGTACTTTACCCCACCCAGCACCCCAATTCACTCCACGTGTCCCGTAAGTTTGTTATTTTTTAAAAATAATTTTGTTATCAAATTGACACCTGTTTAAATTAAATATAGTGTGCTTTATATTTCCACACTCGTGTTAAAATATTTTTTTTCAACACGCGTGTGATATTTAGCTTTTTCTAGTCAAGTTAACCGTGCTGTTATTGTCATTTTCGTAGGTGGTCGTAGGAAAATATTTTTTTGGTTTATCTTTAAATTCTTAAAGAAAATAGATTTTGACAGGTACTGTTTCTAAAAATATTTTGTTAACAATATCCCGATAAAAGTATTTATTGGTAAAACGATTTAATTGTAAAAAATCAAATTAACTTCGAAACGTTATATGGCGTCCTGAAACAATGACACGGTGAAAACACACCTGGGAGACTAGAATATCTCAATACTTTGATGTGCTAAATTTAAAACTCTTTAGTGAATTCATGTGTTAGTGTTAAAAAATTAGTGAATTGGATCTAAGTAAAAAAAAAAATAACAATTATAAAATTGCATAAATGTTAAAATGGGACAATAATAATATAATTAAAAAACTCGTTACCCGAATCCCTCTGAAAACATCGAGTATCGAGTTTGAAGTAAGTGCATTACTCGCGTTACTTTAATGGAAGTATTTTGTTCACCTAACTATGCTAGAGTCATAAATATCCGAGAGGCTTAATACCGTATGTGTAATTGTGATACTAACTGTGAACGCTACTGAATGATACTAAAAGGTATTCAATAATACTTAACAATAATGTCAAATACTGAAAGATTTTTGCGTACTACATTATTACATATTTTAAAGTAGAAATGGCAACAATATCTAAAACAAAACTTCCAGCAAACAGTTTTAAATTAAAATTATTACAATTTAGTATTAAAAACTCGGTTTAGCGGGGTTTTAATTAATAACCCCCGAAAACAAAACCCAAAAACACATTTTTATATATAAAACAATAGGGCATATAATTTAAGCCAACAATTTGTCACTTAACTTGAAAAACAATTCCGAAACAAAACAGACGTACAAACACGTTTTTTGCTTTTAAAACTGACACAGGCATTATAGAAATTAATCATTTTGTATTTCGTACCATTGTTCTGCTTTTTCTTTCTAAGGCTCCTTTTTTTGGGATGAATTAGTGAGGTTTCTTAAGAAGCTTAATCGATAAAAATAAGCTTATAGAAATAATGGTCTTATAGAAACAATTAGGGAGTTTTTACGGCACCACTAATCGATCCTTTAAACGCACATATCAAAATATTTGGGAGTGCAGCTAAAACAACTGTAATTAATAATGTTTACAAACTTACAATTAAAAAGTACCATATAAGCGGTTATTTGAAGGTTATAATTTTGATTTTTGTGTGTATTTAAAAGCAATGGTTGATGGACAAGTTATAAATATTATTAAGTATTTGTACAGAAAAAAATATACAGTGTCACCAGTATAGTCCGCATCATATGAAATTTTTTTTTATTAATAGCTTTATTCAAAATTTGACTTTGGCATCAAGTTCTGCTTCGATCGAGATGAAAATTAGGCAAAAAAATAGTAGTCACGTGATTCGCATTATCTGTCAAATTTTAATTTTTTTCAAAAATTAATTCAAAAGTGGGGTTATTTCTGAAAGTATCGAAAAACGTTTTTAGAAAAAGTTTTTTAAATGCAGTTTTTAGCCCACGTGCAAAATTTCAGCTGCATAAAATAATTTTGATTTTTTACCTATATTTTGTAAATTGCACCGCTTTTGCAAAATAAGACTCAACGCAACCTACATAAAACTTCTCAGTTTTTACAAAGCTTTATTTCAGATACATTTTCTTTAAAGTAGCGCCATATTAAATGTGTATTTTTCTATAAAATTAAAATTGGGCTATTAAAATTTGGTCGCATGTGATGCAAAGTTTATTTGTTTTGGACCCTGTATAAGGTAACTTCATAAAATAAGTATTTTTGAAAACGTAGTTTGTGTCTGAAAGTAATACACCTTAATATTAAGACAAAAAAGAACACAGTGTCATCAGTAAAGTGTTTTTTAACTTGACTATTTAACTAGAGTGTTTTACACTGGCAAAATGTCATAGCAACGGCCGGTCTTCTACTGGCAAAATTACTACCTGCACCTACCTGGACAAAATTCACATGTGATTTTTGCCGCGGCAAAATTTTGTCTTTTTTCTAGTTAAATAGTCATGTCGAATACCACTCGAGAAAAAATTGTGTAAGCAAAATTGTTCTCAAGGATTTGTTTAAGTTTGTTGCTTTTAAGCAATTTCGCTCATGACATTTTCGACAAAATCACTCGCCTGACGGCTCGTGATTTTGTCAAAAATGTCATTCGCGAAATTGCCAAGCAACAAACTTTCATACCTTTCGAAAATTTTGCCGACAAAATTTTATCTCTTGTGATATTATATATGAAAATAAATTTTAGTTTAACTTAACATAAAGTTTAATCTATTTTCAACGATTTAATTTAACACCCCCTTTACTTTATTTTTTATTTTTTTACTTTCAGGCACAAAGTACGTTTTCAAAAATACTTATTTTATGAAGTTACCTTATACAGGGTCAAAAACAAATAAACTTTGCATCACATGCGACCAAATTTTAATAGCCCAATTTTAATTTTATAGAAAAATACACATTTAATACTTTAAAGAAAATGTATCTGAAATAAAACCTTGTGAAAACTGAGAAGTTTTATGTAGGTTGCGTTGAGTCCTATTTTGCAAAAGTTGGCTAAAAATTGCATTAAAAAAAACTTTTTCTAATAACTTTTTTCGATACTTTCGTAAATAAACCTACTTTCGAATTATTTTTTGAAAAAAATTTATATTTGACAGATAATTCAAATCACGTGACTACTATTTTTTTGCTTAATTTTCATCTCGATCGAAGCAGAACTTGATGTCAAAGTCAAATTTCGAATGAAGTTATTAATAAAAATCCCATATGATACGAACTTTACTGGCGACACTATAAGGCAAAATATTTTATCTAACAGACAACCAAAAGGCTTGTTTAGTATAAGGCGTATAGCCTCTATGAATAATTTAAGTGGCGAAGAGCCTCAATAAAATTTACTTTCTGCATTAGTTGCATAAATAACTATTAAAATGTCTTGTACGGAAGTAAATATCCATAACATAATCTTAGTTTTCCTGAATAATCAAAAAGGGTTTAACAGCCCGGTCTGATGTAGATTGAGCCATTTCATGTTCAAAATATTTAGGCCTTGTATGGACCATTTCTGGATTTCCCTTTAACATTATGTCCTATTACAGTAACCATTTGTTTGCCTCGATTAGGGCTGTGAAATTACCTAACCCTTTTTAGATTTTACCATTTCAAACAATATTAGACAGATTGTCTCGTGAAGAATCTCAATAAAAATAAAATAAATACAAAATACATGAATGTTCGTCCTTATTTTTTGACAGGTCCATTCCTAGCAGCTTTATGTCGTATCGCGCTTCAGCTAGGAACTGACGAATGAAAAATAGTTCCTCAGTCTCTTGAAGCAACCATGTGATGACATACATATAAGTCACAGCGACAGCTCGTACTTTTGGCTCTCCGCTAAGCAAATCTTATAAAACAGCCATTGCGTGAGGATTTTCCTATAGAAACCACCTATGACTGTTCTGATGTAAGTACCAGATGTCGCTGTGCTTCATATGATACCGCTCGATGACATAATTTAATTAGGATAAAAAACTTTTTCTTGTCTCTCGTTCCTACAGAAAATATTGGGACAACTATTAATTCTTTCCAAAAATGGGAGCCTTGAGTCTAATTTAATTCTAATTTATTAATACTATAGGTAAAATAGCACCAAAATAACTAAGAATACAAAAACAACAATGTAATAGACTACAGAAATTTCTAATGTCTAAAAATATACAACTTTCACTTAGGTACTAGGTACTACTATATTTGAACAATTTTAACAGTTTAATTTTTTCGTGAATCTGACGGGGGCGGGCACAGAGATGTATTGATACAGAGTATACCCAATAAGTGTAGATACTGGGTTCGTTAAGTCCTCGCCCAGCTTATTTTCATATTGGCCGATCGGGTATTAATTTGAAATAGGCGTGCCATATCGGCGGTATTTCGTTTGCAAGCAGCGTGCATCTATTTATATTCAGCCTATCTTGGAAATAAATAGACTAGAGACTTTCAAATTTACCAACATATTAAGGGCTAGTATGCGCCATTTCTCTTGTTAACAAAACTTTATTAAACATACTTAGCCCCAAATTTAGTTAACAAATTATTATTCTGTTAACAATAACTGCACGATAACTCCTAAGAATACAATTATTAGAACAATTGCTGTCATGGAAGTTATGTGGCTGTTAGTACTAACAGGACATTAATAATTTGAGCCTCAGTAAATCAAAGTCATGTTCTTTCTTATGCATAGCACCAAAGGTAGTTAACTAGTAGTTAGTACATTCGGCATTTGACAACATCGCAATTTTCTAGGGATTTTCTGTTTCGCCTACTTCCTACTTCCAGGGTATTAACATTTTAAGTTGTGGTATTCTTCTAAAAAAATATTGATATCTACAGTGTGTCCCAGATTAAAGATATGACGATGTCGATAATGTTTGTAAATGACAACCCTAGGACTTTATATTATTTAAAAAAAATAGGTGCCACATAATTCGCATTATCTGTCAAATTTTAATTTTTTCCAAAAAATAATTCAAAAGTGGGGTTATTTCTAAAAACATCGAAAAAAGTTATTAGAAAAAGTTTTTTAGAATGCAGTTTCTAGCCCACATGCAAAATTTCAGCTGCATAAGATAATTTTGATTTTTTACCTCTATTTTGTAAATTGCACCACTTTTGCAAAATAAGACTCAACGCAACCTACATAAAACTTCTTAGTTTTGACAATGCTTTATATTTCAGATACATTTTCCTTAAAGTAGCGCTATTTTAAATGCGTGTTTTTCTACAAAATCAAAATTGGGCTATTAAAATTTGGTCGCATGTGATGAAAAGTTTATTTGTTTTTGACACTGTATAAGGCAACTTCATAAAATAAGTATTTTTAAAAACATAGTTTGTGTCTGAAAGTAATACACCTTAATATTAAGACAAAAAAGAACAGTGTCTTCAGTAAAGTGTTTTTTAACTTGAAAATAAATTTTAGTTTAACTTAACATAAAGTTTAATCTATTTTCAACGATTTAATTTAAAACCCCCTTTTAGACTTTATTTTTATTTTTTTACTTTCAGGCACAAAGTACCTTTTCAAAAATACTTATTTTATGAAGTTACCTTATACAGGGTCAAAAACAAATAAACTTTGCATCACATGCGACCAAATTTTAATAGCCCAATATTGATTTTGTAGAAAAACACACATTTAATATTTGCGCTACTTTAAAGAAAATGTATCTAAAATCAAGCCTTGTCAAAAGTGAGAAGTTTTATGTAGGTTGCATTGAGTCTTATTTTGCAAAAGTGGTGCAATTTACAAAATATAGGTAAAAAATCAAAATTATCTTATGCAGCTGAAATTTTGCATTGGGCTAGAAACTGCATTTAAAAAAACTTTTTCTAATAACTTTTTTCGATATTTTCAGAAATAACCCCACTTTTGAATTATTTTTTGGAAAAAATTAAAATTTGACAGATAATGCGAACACATGACTACTATTTTTTTGCTTAATTTTTATCTCGATCGAAGCACAACTTGATGCCAAAGTCAAATTTCGAATAAAGATATTAATAAAAAAAATTCCCTTATGATGCTTTACTGGTGACACTGTATACTATGACATTAAAAAAAATCCGTCCCCCAATTTACCCAACAGGAACAACATTCGTTAATTATTATAATTTCTAATAGTTGCACAAAAAATCTAGAATATAAAAAACCAACCAAACAGGTATAGAATTATTCCAAAATTCAGAGGAACACGTATTTAGGCACATGCGTCAATTGTCAATCTTCCGCTAAACCAAGAAATGTTTGACATTAAATTTAACAGTCAAAAGCAGACGGTGCATGAAATAAGTTTAGAATTACCCGTAGTCAAATCTCTAATTTTAGTTAACTACAATCGTGTATACGGCTGTTACAATTTTGTAAATTGTATATCGAGAAATGCAATAACATAAATAAATCAACAACATACATATCAATACATTTTTGTTACCACCAATCAAAACCTATTTATTAGCACAACATAATTTTATTAATTAATTTACGCGATTATGGATAGCACTGCCCGAATTTGTTAAGGTTTAAGTTTATGTGTTTTATTTTCCATGGGTTGAGCCTATAGTATGGGGCCACTAAGATTGTCTAATTTTAATATTTAATCACTGTTTTTACAGACGATCTCAGGTTTTGGATCGATTTAACTAGCACGTTCATTACCTATAGTAACGAAAATATTGTCTAATAAAAGTTGGTAGAAAATAGGAACTACGCTTAGGAAGAAAAACGTTTAACTGGCAAGCGGATTTTACTATAGGAAAAATGAATAAAGGTCAAAGCGATTTTATTAAAATATTGCTTTTATGAAAACATTATTTTAGGTTTTTTTGTGACAATTAGGACAATCATGTTTTTTTCTAAAAATCAGGATTTGTACTTTAATAAACATTTTAAAATAAAAAACATTTGTTAAAAAGATTAATTTTTAAACCATTGCATTGTAACTTTTCAGCTATTCCATTAAATTTTTCGATCGTCTATCTATAGCGTAATATAAAACATGTTTTGTGTAAAAATAATCTGATAAATCAGATTCCTAGGTCCAAATAGGTACCGATAAGAAATATTAATGTATATAAATTTTAATTTAGGAAAAAATGTATATTTATTTAATTTAAAATACACACAAGTAATATTATATGGTATACAGGGTTGCCCCGAAGTCCGGAATAAAATTAATATAGCCTTAACCTGTAACCTTCGGGAAAAACGCTCGGACACGTCAATTTTGTTTAATATATGTTCACATTTTGACGTTATTCGTTTGTTTTTTTATAGACATTTGTCAAAGATATGACGAAAACGATGTTTTTTTTTAAATGGAAACATACAGCTTGTGACACATCATTTGAAAGCTAATATCTTGTACAGGGTGTCCCAAAATCGAGCCTCATCATGGGGATCTCGGAAACTATAAGAGATACAGCATCGGTTAAATTGTGGCAAAGTTGCGCAATTTCGTACTGAGCAATATCGCAAAAAAATATCTGAGCTATCTTTTTTAGTTTTTGAAATTTTTGCAAAAAACTAAAATTTTGAGTTTTTGTTTTTTTAAATTGCTCGACTTATTTTATCCGCTACAGAAAAACAAGCACAACATTGTTATGGCAACTTTTTACGCTCCATATTGTGACGTTTCTAGAATTTCGTTACAACTTTTCATTTTTGTGGAACTATTATCAACTTTAATTTTTTAAATACGGACCTGCATTTTTTATTTTATTTTTTGATAGTACTTAAAGCCCTGAATTCAACCATGTACCACACTTAATTATATTTAGACGTTTTGATGTCATTATTACATCATCAGGAATGTGATAATTATTTTTAAATACGGCCCTGGTGTATATTTGACTCTTGGTTTATTAAAACTACCATACTGGGCTAAATTAGTATCAAGCGTAGCAAAATAACTATAATGAGGCTGCAAGTGTTCAGGATAGTCCCGTAAATAACGGTCACAAGAAATTTGTGAATTTCTATTGGAAGAATAATAAACTCGTAGCATGTCGCGCTTTTCTAAAGCAGAAAACATAATTTTGCTGAAATATTCAGTATAAATGGTGACTGCAGTTGTCAAGATAATTAAGGTGGAAGTATCAACATGCTTGCCAGCCTATAACCTATTTCGCGTATATTTATTTAATTTTTCTAGCTTTTACACAAAATTTAAATAAAATCATTATCGTCATCATATTTTATAGGTAATAATTGACATATTAAATAAATATGAAGGAATTTCATTAAATATTTTAGGAGAATTTTATAGCGAAAAATGTCGGGTAAGATTTTTTTTTAACATTATTATGTCATTCTTCTTTCACTATACAATTCTCCCAAAATTAGCAATGAAATAAATTGATATTTTTGTAATATGTAGCTATTACCTAAATATTGTACCGACGATATTGATTTTATTTAAATGTTAGTTATTCAGATACCTAATAAACTAAAAAAAGCAACGCGAAATAGGTTATAGGTTGGCAATAGATGAAATAACGTTGAGAATTCCACCTTAAGCCAAACAATCAAGTAAAAGTTCTTGTCATAGCAACCTTTGTTTTGTTTGGTTTTATTTTTACTTTGTTACAATTTATATAAAAACTTAAATATAGTAAATTATTTGTATAAAATTGCGGATCCATTTACATGTTGTATGTGGTAAAAAGATTAAGTAACTAACACCAGGGCCGTATTTAAATAATTATCACATTCCTGAAGATGTAATAATGACATCAAAACGTCTAAATATAATTAAGTGTGGTACATGGTTTATTTCAGGGCTTAAAGGGCTATCAAAGAATAAAATAAAAAATGCAGGTCCGTATTTAAAAAATTAAAGTTGATAATAGTTCCATAAAAACGAAACGTTGTAACGAAATTCTAAAGACGTCACAATATGGAGCGTAAAAAGTTGCCTTAACAATGCTGTGCTTGTTTTTCTGTGGCGGATAAAATAAGTCAAGCAGTTAAAAAAAACAAAAACTCAAAATTTTAGTTTTTTGCAAAACTTTCAAAAACTAAAAAAGATAGCTCCGATATTTTTTTGCGATATTGCTCAGTACAAAATTACGCAACTTTGCCACAATTTGACCGATGTTGTATCTCTTATAGTTTTCGAGATCCCCATGATGAGGCACGAATTTGGGACACCCTGTACAGTGTGCTCATAAATTTTGGCGCGATTCTGTTAAGCTATTTCATAATGGCGACTGTTAAAACTTTTTAAAAAACCTCTATTTAAATAAGCGGAAATGATAAATGATATTTGAAGCGCATACTCAGCGGCCCCAGAAAGTAAATGTATGGGCACTGGGCAGGTATCATTAATAACCGAATTCTGGGGGCCATTCTTTTTTGAAGGAAACCCCACAGCTGAACGGTACCTGGATTTCTTAACCTTCGAGTTGATGCCTGCTCTAGCTGTAATTTTTCCCAACGATGTAGATGCAGATATACCTATAATGAAACAATTTGGTGCTCCCCCGCATTTTTGTGTCAATATGAGAAGATATTTAGATGAGATATTTCAGGGTCGCTAGATTGGACGACGTGGTACAATTGAATGGCCACCGAGGTCCCCAGACTTAAAGCTTCTAGACTATTTTCTTTGGGGACATTTAAAAGAAAAAGTTTACCAAAATAGGCCAAATAATATTGAAGATTTGAAATACAAAATTAGATTGGAGACACATAACATACCGGCTGAAGCCATTCGGAATTCCGTCGACGGATTTTACCATCGTCTGAGAGCATGCCAAGTAGAGGGCGGAGGACATTTCTAGCATTTGCCACGTTAAACCACCTTTTTGTTGTTTTTTGTTTTGATTCGATACATTTTTTTTTTTTGACAAAATAAATAACAAATAAACCATAACTATTGTTAAGTCGCAAAATTTCTGAACGTGAAACAATAAAGAGATTTTTTAAAAACTTTTAACAGTCGCCATTTTGAAACAGCTTGACAGAATCGCGCCAAAATTTATGAGCATACTATACGATATATTACCATTCAAATGATGTATCGGAAGCTGTATGTTTCCATTAAAAAAAAAAGATCGATGTCATATATTTAAAAATGTCTATAAAAAAACAAACGAATACCGTCAAAATGTAAGCATATATAAAACTAAATTGACGTGTCCGAGCATTTTTCCCAAAACTTACAGGTAAGGCTGTACTAATTTTATTCCGGACTTCTGGTCAACCCTGTATAATTCAGTTGGTTTTCATGTAGAATAAGAATGTAATTTGCAAGATTTTTTAAAAGTATTGTCCTCTTGCGTAATATTACACAAATGTCTGATAAACTGATCATGATCACGAATATTTCAAAAATCGCTTCGCTTCGACTCAGGATACCCAGTTTTCAAAATATTCGTGAATCCAAAATAATTTCCGGAACTTATTTTAGCACTAAGTAAGTGATAGATAATTATTTCATTATGACGAGCTCTTCACTAACTTATAGTTATTAATGATACTAGTTCGATATGAACACTATATTTTTTATTTATATATTATTTTTATATATTATTATATATATAATATATTTATATTTTCGGCTGACGCCTCGTGGTTTAACGTTGCACACGTTTCATTAACAAAGTTCATATCGAACGTGTATCATTCAAAATTTAATCTACGACAGTGCAAATAGATTTTATTCGTCTAAATTTCATTGATATCAGATAACGTTTTCGTAATTTTAAAAATTTTTAGGTGTCCATATTAGTCGATATCATGGTAACCGCATTTTTGATTGTTTCAATTTCGATTTTGACAACCTCATTATTGCCGTCTAATTTTCTATTGTATGCAAAGTATTGGCCAAAAATAATTTAAATATGGGAGATTCTGAATCCGAAAGTGTCCCTTCGGATGTCGAAGATATCGCGCAAAGCGTAAAAGATTCCCTACTTCCCGAAAAGTCAAGGCAGGTGTACGAACAGACCTATCTAAACATCTAACATTTGGATGTTATTATGAATTCATAATGGCACTGAGTGCTATTATAAAGGTCATAATGACATCTAAATGATAATGCTACATACGTCATAATGGCCCTGTCGTAGATTAATACTTTAAAAAATTCCCATAAATAATGTAAAATTCTGTCATTAAAACATTTTTAATTACGATATTCGTACGTGTGAATAGCATAATTTAGAATAAATCCAAACCAAAATAAATAAATATCGACAAGGCCATAATTTATGCGTGCAATTTCGAAAATTTTAAAATTAACGTTATAAAACGCGTTATTTAGTGCCCCATTGGCGTTTATTTGAAAGCTTGCGTGCAATAAATATTGCTAAAACAAATTTTCCATAATAAAGTATAGAGAAGTTGGGCGTAATCAATTTGGTTGACCAATCGTAATTAGCGAACGCAAATTTGGACACAAAACTTGCTATTTTAACCGCTTATTGACATTGTTCTGTATTGCCAAGTTTTCACAATTCAATTTAATGTGCTAAAAGCAGCCATAAACTTTTCAAAAACCACAAAAAACTTTTAAAAAATTGCCCTAAATATTCGATTAGTGATTTATACAGTGACCGGCAAAGAGTTCGCAACATATAGGGAAAATTTTTATTAGCGGAATATTGAAAAATCTTTTTTGGGGGATTGGATGTGCATGTCCCATAACCTTAAAATCGATTTTGACATACGTCACGTGACCAATGGTATGGCGGGAAAGTTGAAAAAACCAATATGCAAACATCATAAATCAGATAAGTTGATGAGATATCGAAAAAATTTCAAGCATAAAAAGTGTTTAGAATTCCATTAGAACCTAAAATACAATGTTTCGGATATCTACTTGAAAAAACATAAAATCGAATATTTTTGTAAATATTTTTTTACCGAATTAAAAATTTCCATATTTTTCCTTTCTTAAAGCTTCATTAAAGTATATATTTTTTATATCGAAATATTCTATTATGTTAAGAAATCCTTAAATTTATTAATCCAAAGCAAATTATATTTATAACCGTAAAAAATAATTTTGAATTTCGCAGAAATCTTAAAAAACATCTAAAAATTAATAAAAATTTAAATTATTTCAGATTTCTGCGAAATTCCAAATTATTTTTTATGGTTATAAATATAATTTGCTTTGGATTAATGAATTTAAGGATTTCTTAACATAATAGAATATTTCGATATAAAAAATATCGATAAGGTTATTAGAAATAGACTCTATTGCAACAGCTGGTATCCAAGTGTAAACGAATTTTTTGAATTATTGCTCCAAATTGTCAGAAAAACAAAAGAATATTTCTAGTTGTGGTCACCAGATGTCAGTTTTACTTTAATGAAGCTTTAAGAAAGGAAAAATATGGAAATTTTTAATTCGGTAAAAAAATATTTATAAAAATATTCGATTTTATGTTTTTTCAAGTAGATATCCCAAACATTGTATTTAAGATTCTAATGGAATTCTAAACACTTTTTATTCTTGGAATTTTTTCGATATCTCATCATTTATCTGATTTATGATGATTTCATATTGGTTTTTTCAACTTTCCCGCCATACCATTGGTCACGTGACGTATGTCAAAATCGATTTTAAGGTTATGGGACATGCACATCCAATCCCCCAACAAAGATTTTTCAATATTCCGCTAATAAAATTTTTTCCCATATGTTGCGAACTCTTTGCCGGTCACTGTATAATTGATTCGGCTTTTACTTGGTGGAAATTCATTATTAATTGGGTTAAGTTAATGGTAAAAAAATTTAAAAAAAAGTAAAAAAGAAATAAAAAGAAAAAAAAAATTATAATTTTAAACTTTGAAGAGTGTAAAAATATAATTTTTTTTTAAATTTTTTTTCCATTTATTTAACACAATTTATTAGGGATTTATTCTACAAGGTGCTACAAATTCGAATATTTTGAGGCGAAATTTTTATTTTGTATAGTTTTACTGATTTGGAAATATACAGGGTGGTCTGTAATGAATGCGCCATAGAGTAACCACCGATTCTACACATGAAAATAATAGGTTTGAGTTAAACAAGCCTAAGTAAAATGTTGCTTGTTAATGAGATATAGGGCGTAAAAGTTAAATTTCTAAATTAAATTTTTTTTCATAGCTCAAGCTGTCTTTGAGATAATGATTATTTGATGTAATTAGGGATTTTTAAGGGCGAGTAACATGAATCTGTTCCTATTTTTCAAATAACTCGTAGAGGGCGGTAGTTACCCCCCATACGCCCACTACATTAGGCCCAAAATCATTTATTGTGATTCTGATTAAAATTTATAATAGAACAGTTAATTTCTAAGAAAAAGTTATTCTTAATTTATTTTATTAAAATAAACCAAAAAAATTATTGAAATAAGAAACGGCTTAAACAATAGATTTTAACTTCTGTAATGCAATTTTTATATTTAATCCTAATAAAAATAATTCCTAGGGGGCCTTAATGGTAGAGAAATGATAATTTCAAATATTGATGATATGTTTAAAATTAAAAAAACCTTGGAATTGCTTAACTTTTAAAGCTAAGAGACTAGAAGACCCCGAAACTAAAAATCAACCAAACGAACCAAATTATTAGGCCCTAAAGTAAGTAACTTTGCCGTTTTTAAGATCCCCATGTAAGCAAACGAATTTGTAGCTCCTTGTAATTTAAATTATCTCTTTAACACTTCTACCTTTATAATATGATCTGCATTTTGAAAACGTTGTATCCAATTTTCGCCACATGAAGAATGGAAATATTAAAGTTATAACCACAAAAAAAAATAGTTTATTCTTTGTAGAATTCTTTTTTTAAATAGAGAATTGTAAGCATTCATTCATCGTTTGGACCTCCTTTTAACAATAAATGAACAAAAGCTTCAAAATCCAGGCGATTAAACTAACTACGAGATATCCTTAAAAAGGAAGGTATGTTATTATGAACTGTAGGGTGTAGTTTTTAGAAATGGCAACACTGGATATTCATAATCCAATTGTAAAACGCGTTTCAAAAGTGCAATATGTGGACGTAACTAGATTTTCAATTTTAATTTATTGTCAGTGCACTAAACTGAGTTTCATGTCCAATTTTATGTCCAATTATCTAGATCTAAAGGTCTAAATTTTAACCAAAATTATGACTAGACTCTTTTAAGCATTGAACAACGAAGTTAGTGAAAAGTTTAAGATCAATACCACAATTTATTGTAATAAACCTACCCATATACAGGATCTCCCATAATTAAAGGAACATATACAGCCAATTAAATTGCATAGAGCCACAGTAAATTTAAAAATATATAATTTATGAATTATTATCTTATCCACGGTTAATTTTCAATAAATTATGTTTCGTTACAAAAGGTATTTATTTAAATGTTTCTTACCATCTAGCATTTAAACTCACATATGTCAAAAACGAATTGAAATATCGAGATTAATAAAGTACAACTTTTTTACGTATAAAATACCCCAATTTCATTATTTGAGGTGAAGCGGTCAGAAATATGAGACGCAAAATATATGAGAGAATTTACCAAAATCATATAGACCGTTTGATTCCTTAGTTACGAGACATCCTGTATAACAATAATGAAATTAGTTACGGTGTAACTTGCGGTGTAGATACTTTAATATATTATAACACGTAAAAATATGAATTACTTAAAATAATATTACATATTTGTGTTTATTTTAAACTAATTAAAATATAGTTGAAAGCTCTTTCATAGTTCCAACAGCCAAGAGAATAGTTAAAAGAATCGGGAACTTTAAATTTCATAGATTTATGCCTGTGGTGCTGTTGTCGGGAAAAGCCGCAAGATGAACTAAATAGTTTTTTAAATTTAATTTTACAATACAGAGGTTTTTAAAAAGTTTGCTTTAATAAAAATTATTTTTAGTTTAATCGAATTAACTTATAAAACTCCTTTGTCATATTGCAACTCTTCCATTAAATTTTCGGAACTATCAATAGTATAATATGAAGCAAATTCTGTGTACAAAAAATTTCCCCATACCCAATTTTTAAAATTATCCAGCACAACAGGCAAAAAATTGATACATGTAAAAATGTAACCGATGCTCTTAACTTCGCAATATTGTAGGGCCCCACCTTAAAGGGGTTTCGAAAACAGCAATAAATTTAAAATACGGAAAAGGTTCCGAGTAAATTATAAAATAGTTTAATGGCAAGGGTTGTCCGAAAAATACCAGTAAAAACCTTCTAAAAGAAAAATTATGTACATATTTTACTCTAAATGGTATCCCAAATTATTCTTTTGGGTGTTGTTCCGAAAACGTGAGATCGTCGTGGGATACATTTGTAAATCACTGAAAGGCACCGACAGATAATAAGTGAGCTGAGGGACGGACGAACCGGCGTTCGGAAAATCTCATACGGTCGTTTCTCGGTCCACATGAATAAATTCTACAGGAGGCGCCTTATGTCAAGAATTGATCCCGGGATCCAATAACCTCGGGCCCATATTGAGCTTTTTTTTAGCTAACTTTCTACGCCTTCTAGCCCTAAGTCGATGCACTGTAAGACATATTAAAAGAAACACTGAAGCGAACACTGCGAAACCCGCGGCTAGTGCCGCGAGTGGCAGCGAGTTCAATAGTTTCGACGTGGCACCACACTGGGCTTCCGCCTCGTCGTACCCCGAGGGGCAGTGGTCTTTGCCGTCACACCACAGCGACGAACTTATACAAGCGTCCAGCTCTGGACACTTGTGAGCGCACTCGAGTTCTGTGTCGTTCGCACTTGTATTCACCGGCACTTGTAGTTGTGTTAGAAGTGAGTGCCTGGAGCGCGAAATCTCCAACCAACTAAATGCGGCGATTGCTGGTTCCATACCGATCCACTCCACTATAAACTGGGAAGGTCGTTGTACGAGATGAGCAAGGCCTTCTCCCCTCCACTCTTCGCTAAAAACGTGCACCGCTAAAGGTCTAGCTCCAGGTTCTGCAGGACATATGGCACGAATCAATTTCGGGGGCTTTCCAGAGTAAACTAGAATTCTGTTAGATGTGGGACATCGTGTGGGCTCGTCTAGACGAGGTTTTAGCGGCAAAAAGGCACCCCAGCTTAACAGAAATAAACTTTTATTATGTCTGGCTTCCACCAGCCAAGGCATTCCGAGGCACAACGTTTCCGTTTTGTCAGCAGAAGGATAGGAAAATTGAACTTCTCCACCATCCCCTCTTAACCGCTGATATCTCGGACAATCATTTAACTTGACCAGTTCAAAAAGAGCGTGAAAGTGAAGCACAGTATAGTCTTCTGTAATTTTCATACCTTTAGCTCTAAAATGAAGTTCTAACGACCGCGAGGACGATATATAAACTAAAGGCTTGCTAGAAAGAGTGGAATTGTCACATACACAGCCCTTTGGCATTTGAATATCAGGCCAAGGTACTTCGTAGATGCTAAATTCAGCTATACTTCCTCCACCGTAATATTCACAAAATTGTCGTCCACTATGAGGATCGGACAAAGTTTCACAAGACGGATTTAGGCCGAAAGAAGCATTGTTAATTATAAGTCGCACTCGTTCATCTAATCCGGCTTCAAACCGGTAAACACAATTTAAATTTTTGTTGCCACCTCGTCCAAACAAGAATACATTCCGCGGACCTGTTATTTCGCCCACATGTTGTCTTTTAAAAACTCTATGACAAGGACCTCCGTTTCGCTTGTCAGGCCATGGATCCCCACCCATCCGGGTGTCCACAAATTCGTGTTTAAGCTTAAATGAAGCTGGATGCAGGGCTGTGCCATCTTCAGTGTGATGCTGAAGAACAAGGTTTCTGTCTGTTGAGATGTAGCTTTCGTCATTGCCGCAGGGCCTAGTCGCTCGGGTAGAGTTGCTAAGAGCACTATGATCACATATCAAAGGGGGTTCGTCGCATTTGTCTTCAATTAATGTCCTATTATCCCAGATTCTTAGTCGTGTAAGACACCCCCCTCCAAACGAGCTGTTGCCCTGTAAGGCATGACCACTTTCTCCGATTAGTAAAGCTCTCTGACTATAAGATACAAAACTAATCCACACAATATCTCCGGGATAGCCTCTAAACTTATAAGTACACGTCGTGTTCGGCGGAAGCGAATGCTTAGGACTAATGAGCCTGCCTTTCCGACCCCTTCCGGTCCATATTTCGTCGCTGTCAGGACTTGTCGCGTTTATATAAAACTCACACTTGTGGCTTGCGCTAGATGGTGCAAAGTCGAGAGAGTCTGAGTCGGCGAAAATTATGTCTACGTCTAGTTCAAACCCTTTAAGAGGTGACTGACTCGGGGGCGAATGAAGGGGGATGCTGTAAGGTGACGAATGGAATGCCACTAACATTTCCGGGCCTCGAGACACTACTCTCGGCAGCCAATCTCCGCCGCAATATTTCGCTAGAACTGGATCATCGGTCGATCCTCCGTCGTAGAAAATTAAGTGGTCACGTTCTCCAGTGCAATCTCGCCAGGCCCTTAAAGCTCTTGCCGTCTTGTTCAAACCGGCAACATTAATTGACCGTTTCATGTGCATTTTATGGGCGGCCTCTTGCCTTACGGCGATCATGGCGTGTTTACAAGTTGGCACAAATTTCTGCTTAAGGCTCCAGTAACACGAAACGTTTCTAGGATACATGCCCGGGTAATTTGGCGATTGCAGCCGACACGGTTTGCGATAACATTCCTCGAATTGTCGTGTGCAGTAAGTGCCTGGAGCAACCTGTCCTCTTTCCAGCGGAGACGACGGCGAGCCGAATCTCACTACAGCCTCTCTTCTGGATACAAATCTATAGCGAAGTCGAAAAGCGAACGGTAGTTGAGGAGACGCGAACAATTTCACACTGACTGTGACTGTAGAAGTTTCACTGTAGTATGCCGCAGGTCCCGATGACGATCCACACCAGGAGCCTCCGGTGAAGGGTCGACCGAGCTCGCTAAGCTGCATGTAGCCATCGGGGCAACCATCCAGTGCTGAAGCTTCGTAGCGACCCAGTTTAAATTCGTCAAAAATGAGCTGAAACAAAAAATGTTTTAGACTTCTTTATGGAAATATTATATCGGCAGGGGCGGATGGGACACCTCGGACCGGCGTCAATTGAAACGGCGCCGCGTCGTGTCGATCCAATGAAAAAAATGAAAAGACATAAATATGTATTTTTTCATCCACTTACGACATATTTTTTATAATAACTCATAAATAAAGAAACAAACTTCATTTTTTACAGATGAAAAAAATGAGCCTAATGAATAAAAATGTAGCGATCGCTTTTTCTGATAAAATCGAAGTAATTTCTTGAAAGCCAATAAAAGCTAAAGTAATTGATTTTGCGTCCAGAAATCGCTTAAAAGTGCAGGAGTCAAAGTCAATGCTTTTTTCTAAAAAATAGAAGCAATCGCTATCGTTTGGTTAAAATGTGATGAATATATTAAGGAATCGCTTTTTCTAGTGTAGCGATTGCTTCCAACTTTTTAAGGTAGGTCGGCCCCAGCATCATTTGCTTGGTAGCAGTCAACTTTCGTTCACCACGTGCGTTGCTCTTAATTTGTGTCTTCAATTATGGCTGAATATATGAAAGTCCGTAAAAGAAAAATCGACAGTGTACGTAAAAATTACAGATATGATGATTTCAGAAAGTTATAACGATTTTACTGCGAAAATGTTGAGTGGTTGGCAAATTATTTTTTGACTGGTACTGGTAAAAGGCCAGAAGGTTCACTGTCGCCTTTAAATAAGATTAAAGTCTTTTTGCGGAAACTGTCGGATCCGTGCTTTTAAAATTCTGTAGGTGAAGAACTCGGTGTTCACCAAACTACTGTCTGTAAGACATACACTTCTGTAATGGTGCAGTTTTGGAGAAGGCCAATATTTTTATTAAATTTCCTACAAGTGCTGAAGCTGTTGTGGAAGCTAAACGGTTGTGATCAGAGAGATTTATTTATGTTCCTTCAATTTGTGAACGAATATCAATTGCTTGTCTTTAATTTCTTTATCACTACTATCACTTTCCTCATTTTCACTGAAATCTGCCATATCACAAATATAAGTTTCTTATTTTTCACAAAAACGTAACATATTACTATTGTAGGTACTAAATAAATAGACCAACGTTCTTGTATTTACAGATCTAGCAATCGCTTTTACTTATAGCATTTGCTAGTCGAGCAATTGCTATTGCTTCATGTAATCGCTTAATTTTTATTCATTAGGCTCAATATTTATTATTAATATAAAAATTAAATAAAAAATATTTAACATAAAGATAACATAAAAATTCAAATTGTTAAAAAAGGAAAGAAAAAAGTTGGCAAACAGCGGCGGCGCCTATCGGCGCCTGAGGGACCGGCGCACCGGGAAATCTCCCGGTGTCCCGGTGGGCCCATTCGCCCCTGTACATCGGTCAAAAACATCAAAAATAATATGAAGCCGAAAGAGACTTCTTAAATATTAAAGGACCACCTTATTATGTTTCACATTACAGATGGTAACGACGAGACGCCAGAAGCTCGCCACTTACAATAATATAGGACATGTTTACCAACACATAAAACCGCCCACGGACTGTTGTATTGATACATGTAATCGAGATTAATTTTAAATCTCTTTCTGTTTCTCTATTGAGAGGATATCGGGATACTTCGGAAAAGGCACTTGAACGGAATTAACAAAAAAATCCCATAAATCAAAAGTTACTGCGAACACGAGATTTGCTTATACGACAAAAAAACACGAAAGAGGCACAGGGTGCACATAAAGAATTGTGATTTAGGATATTAAGCTGTGTGAGTGGATAAAAATAGAAAAAATACACAGCTCGGATATGGCCGCCTTTGACGGTTTTAACCATTAGATAAAATAGGGGCTAAAAGAAGTCGTCTATCTTGACAAATTTTTCAGGCGAAACGTTCGGTTCATTTTTTGTTAGGTCAAGTGTGGGTATGAGGATTTACATTGATATACTTATTGGCACTCAATAAATTTACTTTTTCTACCTTACTCGGAAGATGAATGAGTCTCGAAATATATGTTTGGAAGTTTTAGCAGGGCTCGTATGTTTTTTGCTACAAGAATAGTCCCGAAAAGGAAAGCAGATGGGCAGAATTTAGTAGGTCATATAAACCAGGAACCTTCTGGTTCTGGGATAGTAGCTTAAAATATAATTGGAATTTATCCATAAATAGATAGCCGCATGGGCGTCCATAAGAGGGAGGCAAAACGGGCACTTGCCCCCCCCCCCCCCCCTAGGCACCCTCATTACTATTTTATTTCATAATTCAGTATAAATATTGAATATAAAAAATACACTGCGCAACTTATTTAACGCACAATCAAAAATTTGTCTCAACTTTGATCTTATGTATTTTCGTCATTTTTTGTTCGTTTTTATTGATTTTTTTGTTAAATTGTAGGTTTTTCTGTTGAGAGTGTCACTGCGTTAGTTGTTTTGGTTAAAAAAGTTGTTGTGATATTATACCGGGTAATAATAAAATGTTATTTTTTTTTTTTGGAAAATTGCAGACACCCTGTAGGGTATATTAGCTATTGCGAGTTATTCCAATTATAGCTAAATTAAAGCCTCTAGTTTTGTTTACATTTTCTTTTTTTGTTTATCTCTGATACTTTATGAAATACACTGTTTTGAAACACCACGTGCTGTTATTACCTGAAATGCATTTTAGAAAGCTATGGAAAATAAAGTGAAATCTGTGTTATCGGTTTTTTGTTGACAGTCCAGCAAGAATTAGCTATTGCAAGTTATTCCAATTATAGCTAAATTAAAACCTCCCGACATCTGTTATTCATACTTAAAATGAAATTTCTTATTACGTTTTGATCTAAGCCATCCCATAATTCGACCAGACGTTCGGCCAATTCTTGTAAATTTTGTGGTTGCCGCCCTTCACTTCATAACCGCCGACCAATATAGTCCCAAAAATTTTCGATGGGATTTAGGTCGGGGCTACGGGCTGGCCATTCTATGTAATTTATTCCAACTTCTGCAAGATAATTTCTTACGATACGAGCCGTCTGGGGACGCGCATTGTCGTGCATGAGCAAAAAATTAGGTCGTATATAGGGAGCATAAGGCACAACATGTTCTTCTAGAATATCTTCTCACAGAATTAGGATTTCCATTTACAATTGCCAACTGTGTTCGCCCGTCAAAGATATTCCACCCCATACCATGACGGATCCACCTCCATATAAAGTTGTGTGCAAAAAATTGCATTGACTGTACCACTCACCTGGTCTGCGGTAGACGCGGATACGTCTGTCACAGTTATACAAGTTAAACCTCGACTCATCAGTCCAGAGAACACGTTCCCAATCTGCTTCCAACCAATTAACATGCTCATTAGCAAAATTTAGTCTGGCTCGTCGATGATCTACTGTTAATGCGGGTCCTCGAGCAGCAATCCTGGGTCTTAAATTTTCTTCTTAGTCGTCGACGCACAGTTTGAACACATGAGTGGACCACCTGCAACTTGAAGTTCTGATCTTAAATTGCTTGCAGTTGTAAATCTTTCTCGTACAGCACTTACTCTTAAAACACGATCCTGGTTAGGAATTGTAACACGACGTCTACCTTGACCGGTCCGCCTGGAATGCTCTCCTGTTTCTGCAAACCTTTCAATTACCCTCGCTACAGTTGTGTGCCACACTCCCAACCTACCAGCTATGCGGTTGTAACTCCACCCTTTACCATGTAATTTAACCGCCTGAACACATTCATCACGTGTTAAATTTCTGTTTTGCCATTCCATTATTCACTAATTCTTGCTGGACTGTCAACAAAAAACCGATAACACAGATTTCACTTTATTTTCCATAGCCTTCTAAATGCATTTCAGTTGTCACTTGATTTTCCATAGCCTCCAAGCTGTTTAAGGTTTCCGATAAATGCATTTCAGGTAATAACAGCACGTGGTGTTTCAAAACAGTGTATTTCATAAAGTATCTGAGATAAACAAAAAAATAAAAAAATAAAATGTAAACAAAACTAGAGGCTTTAATTTAGCTATAATTGGAATAACTCGCAATAGCTAATATACCCTACGCCCTGTAATTTTCCAAAAAAAAAATAACATTTTATTATCACCCGGTATAATACCACAACAACTTTTTTAACCAAAACAACTAACGCAGTGACACTCTCACTAGAAAAACCTACAATTTAACAAAAAAATCAATAAAAACGAACAAAAAATGACGAAAATACATAAGATCAAGGTTGAGACAAATTTTTGATTGTGCGTTAAATAAGTTGCGCAGTGTATATAAAAAAATATTGTTTACGTTTTTGCCTCCCCCCGAAAAACGCTCTATGGACGCCCTTGGATTGCCGGCATGAACTAAAAGAATAGTATTTATATTATGTCGGTTGAACTTGGTGCAGGTGGTTCTTCGAAAACCTTTGATTTTTGATAATAATGTTAATTATATTAATAAGTGTTAAAATTACTTGGTAAATTTACTACCAAATAATGGTTGATAAAAAAAATTTATCTGTATGAAAAAGGTCGAATATTTCTTAAAGTAAAATAGTTAGCGAAAATGTTAAACACAAAAAGGTTTAGGGAGTTTAGAGTCTATTGGAATAAAGAAAAATTAAGTCGTAGAAAGACAATTACTTTTTTTCACAAAACACATAACACCTTGTATATAACTCGACGTTTGTGTTCTTTCCAAACTTCTAAAAATTTCTTTTCACACTACATCAATACTTAGTTGTTTTCGAGATATTGAGTTATGAATATTAAGTATTTTGTAAAATTTTTTTTGTAAAAATAACAAGTTTTCTAACAATTTTAATATCTTCTGTATTTATTATTAAAGAACAATTTTGTAAATAACAAAGATTTTGATTTGTCAATATTTATTTTTACAGTATGTTGCATACTTTCGTTATAAATCATGGAACCCTTTAGCAAAACAGTCCTATTTATTGACTATGGGAAACAGCTTTCAACAATTTTCAATACTTAGTACTTGGCGTTTAAGGTTGAATTCTCAACGTCGTTCAATTTATTGCCAACCTATAACCTATTTCGCTGTGTTTTTTCAAGTTTAATATTTTCTAAACTAACATTTAAGTAAAACCAGTATCGTCGGCACATTACTTAGGTATTATCTGATATATTACAAAAATATCAATTTATTTCATTGCTAATTTTGGGAGAATTGTATAGTGAAAGAACAATGAGTGACAATGACATAATAATGTTAAAAAAAATCTTACCCGATATTTTTCGCTATACAATTTTCCTAAAAGAAGTTATGAAATTCCTTGATATTTATTAAATATGTCAATTATTACCTATAGAATATCAAGTCGATACTGATTTTCTTTAAATTTTGTATAAAAGCTAGAAAACATAAATAAATCTACGCGAAATAGGTTATAGGTTGGCCCCACCTTAAGGTGGGAGTATCAACATGCTTGCCAACCTATAACCTATTTCGCGTATATTTATTTAATTTTTCTAGCTTTTACACAAAATTTAAATAAAATCATTATCATCTTCATGAATAGGTAATAATTATTGACATATTAAATAAATATCAATGAATTTTATTAAATATTTTAGGAGAATTGTATAGCGAAAAATATCGGGTAAGATTTTTTTTAACATTATTATGTCATTCTTCTTTCACTATACAATTCTCCTAAAATTAGCAATGAAATAAATTGATATTTTTGTAATATGTCAGATATTACCTAAATATTGTACCGACGATATTAATTTTATTCAAATGTTAGTTAATCAAATAATGAACTAAAAAAAGCAACTCGAAATAGGTTATAGGTTGGCAATAGATTAAATGACGTTGAGAATTCCACCTTAAACAAATATTCCTGCTAACTTTATATTTGTTTGAGAGAAAAATTCAAAATCTCTCTAATATTCAAAATTGTTGCATCATTTTTATGTGTCAACGAAAATCACTTATGAACCTAAAAAAGCAAACAATTTCGCTTTACACCTTTGACAAAAGTTTAAGAGCAAAGATTTCCAAGGATAACATCGGGCACTTTGTCAGTTTACGGTCCATTTTCCTTAAGGGTCGTCCACGACACTAAAAAGCCGATGTTAAGCCTCTTGTCTGTCCGAACATAAAGGGAGTCCGAAAGTTAATAGCATAATGCTTTGTAAGGAAAGACGTTGACTAGTAACAATGGAAACGTGACGAATGTAACGGAAATAATTTACAAATTATTTCTATTTAGAACATATAATTTTTATATACATTTATAAATATCGTGAATATCGCAATAGTAACAGTTGAAAACAGAGGCTTAGTGTATCAGGCACGTAACTTTTATTGACGACCCTATTAATGTCGGGCAGACTGATGATGCTCTATTTTTACACGAGTTACGAACCACGAGTAGTCTTACTCTAACTGCAGCGGAATGTTCAGTCAGACTGGAGAGAACCCTTCTACTTCTTCTTCAATCAAGAACGTGTTTGATATTTTTCCAATATAGACCAGGGCTGAAGCCTTTTCACAAAATTTGGTGAAAACTTACCTTCTTATGTCCCAAACACACTGTAATTTTTTTGATTTAAAATATTTATTTTTTCACCTTATTTTGACTTAATATCGAAAAAGCACCGTAATTTTCAATCGAAAATTCTCACGTCAAAATATCTGCTTTTTTAAAAAAGTCGGTGGACTTTTTGTTCGTTGAAATCTCTACTTTCTGATGATGTAAAAAAAATATACATTACTATGGTAAATGTGATGAAATCCCCTTTAAATCCTACCTTTAATTATATTTAGAACGACTATTTTCGCATGTTTTTTGTGTTCTTTATGTTTTATGGATTTGTAATTTTTTTGTTTATAAATGCAACATGAAATCTTACGTTTTTCGAGTAATTAAAGTATACATTTTAATAAATAGCTCAAAATTGTACATTAAAATAAAAAAAAACTCGGATTCGAGTTTTTTCGTTTCTTTGCATTTTTTGAGAACATTTACCATAGTAATGTATATTTTTTTTACACCAGAAAGTAGAGATTAGAGATTTCAACGAAAAAGCTCACCGACTTTTTTAAAAAAGCAGATATTTTGTGATATATTAAATAAGGTGAAAAAATAAATATTTTAAATCAAAAAAATTACAGTGTGTTTGGGACATAAAAAGGTAGATTTTCACCAAATTTCGTGAAAAATTTTTTTTTTGTAAAAGATAAAAATAAAAAACCAGAAACTTGGTTATTTGAATTTTTCACATAAATTTTGAGGTTATGTGAAAAAAGTGTAAATACAAAAGTTGAAGATCTTTTTATTACCTACAACTTTGCCATTCAATCAAATTTCTATAGGACTTGTAGTTTTGCCGGAAATCGAGATAAATCGTTTTCTACCCTTAAAAACTCACCCCCTTCCACTTCCCGGTCTCGGATCGCCCGTAAATTATTTTTCCTTTCATTATTGTTATATTCTCTTCCTTTTCCAATGGGTTTCAACCTACTATTATTTTTTTTGGTTTCAAAAATTATCGACCCTGGTGGATAGGGCGGAAATTACATTAGGATTGTCCTGATGAGAGTTTATTTACCCAATGAAAATGACGGCGGCTTGACAACTTTTAAAATATACCAGTGGTCTTTCGCTTTAATAATCCTGACCTTACTACACAAATATGCAGTATGCACTGTCACTAAAAGGAAACTTTGTAGTCAATTAGACATGTGTACTATGTTCCCTTTGACGATGATCATTTTTCAAAAGTCCCATAGTTTTCCGTGATGCGCCTTAAATTATGAGACTGCAGGTCCTCCTAATTTATTTAAATCGATATCAGACTTGTATCGTCACAAAAACCTATATTCGCATCACCGAATCCTTACGTTCAATGCATCCCTTTATTCTTTAAAATTAAAATCAGATATGATTTCTACTTTCCTGTTCAATGGGCATCTCGACATTCATACGCACTCGGATAAATATCTCAATGAAAAGAAATAGTCAATAACCAATTTGTCTTGTAACAAATCTTTTACTGTCAGCATTTCTGTATAAGGTCTTGGAGAAATAATTAACTACATTAAGATGGATCTTAACCAAATTGTCTGTATTCAAATCAATAGGCAAAGCACTCTTAGAAGCAAAGATCCTGAAAAATTACCGAATCCTGTGTGAGCATGATCAGTGGTTGGTGAGAAGAGACGCTAGGACCATTTGAACGCCTAAATAATATGGTAAAAAGAGGAAGGAAGATAGGAAGTGATCAGAGAGATACAACGTAACTATTTTCATTAGAAGGTTTCACGACGTGACGTAGCAAGTATAAAACAGATCCTGACTGTTTTGTGAACCCCTTTTTATCTGTACGACCGCATCCATCTTTGTTATGTCAAATTATTTCTAAAGCATAAATAGATCTGTAGCCACTTAACTCTGACTGGAGATTACTAGTCAGTGAAAACTTTGTAACGTATACAAAATATGACAATGCAAGTTTAAAAACAAATCTATCGTTTGGTAAGTATTGGCTTTTTAGGTCATGTCAACGCGGCCCAATAGTATGCCCCTCTACTATACATAAAGGAAACGAAAAGTTCAATAACAGAGTTGATTGAGCTCATGTTTATTTAAAAAATCCCTTTTAAAAAAACTTTACTTGCAGGCCGCATACTCCCAGCATTCATATGGAAATTGTTTGCATCCAGTTTGTTTAGTTCACGGACGGTCTTTCACGAATTGATTGACCGAATAACCGTCTGCAAAAGAAGCCAATCGGAAAGTTCGACCATGTGCGACGACCTTTATTCCAAATTGAAACGTCTGAATAAAACTTCACTGTACTTGTTGTTTTGATCATTGCACATAGAATTTTTATTTAGATGTAGAAAATAAAGAGACCCATCAGGAGTTTAAAATTATTTTTATTTTGCTGACTATCGATTACTTTGAATAATTTTACTACCTTTAATAGTATTCTCAATTTTCGTACAGTAATGAGAATAACTAAATTGAAAGTTTGCATTTTTTGGAGAAATAATAGGAAATAAATAAATATAGGGGAGACCGGAGCAAGAAGATCCCCTGGGGTAAAACGATCCTATGACTTTTTGTCGCCACTGTATGCACAAGAGCATCCGTAGACTTGGCCACAGTGCCTTTCAAGTACGGCGGGTTAGTACAATAAATGACAGCGATCAGTGTGCAAGTGTTTTGGCAGTGTAAAGCATTTTATGATTTTTGCCGACTTGATATTAGGTAAGCATTTCATATTATCCATGTTCGTTACTAAAAAACAGTTAGGTATAAAAATACTAGATAGTAGCTATGAGAAAGTATAGTGTAGTGGACAAACTGGTCGATAGTTTTACAAATTTTAGTACGTTTAAAAAAAGTTAGGTTTACTTTATTATGCCGCTTATAAATGGGGCAAAAGGATCCCGTTAACAATGGGGCAAAATGATCCCCTAAAACAATGGGGCAAAATGATTACAGGGATCGTTTTACCCCACACGTGTTCCGAAAATAACATGCAATATGTATTTTATTAAAATTAAAATTGTATTAATGTTTTCCGCATTAGGACAACAATTATTTACCATAATTTTGTTTCAGATCGCAACAATGGTCAGAAGACGAACGAAGAGGCTAATTCCGATAACGAACGAGACTCTAGCCTGCTAACTAGGCGTATTTTGACATCCTCCCCGGTAGCGGGGCAAAATGTTTACTTTTAGGGTTTTGTTAGTTTTATATTTTTTCGGTTCATTTGGTTCTTTTCTTTAATAAAAATGCTTAGAAAACGGCTTTTTAATTTTATATCCACAAATTTAGCTTTAGAAAAAAAAACAAGAAAATTTTATTTAATTTGCATAGGGAATCATTTTGCCCCAAATAGCGGGGCAAAATGACTATTTTGCATATGTCTACTTTACTGGCTGAAATTTTAAAATCAACTTAACCAAAAAATATAAAAATATAAACAACATAAATACAACATATAAAACTACGTGCTTGCAAAAAGACAAACTCCTAACTCTCAGTGGATGGGACATCTAAGGCCAAAACTATTAAGAGGATCTTCTTGCCCCGGTCTCCCCTACTGTACCTTTAAGTTTTCAGATGTAGCCCGAAAATACATTAGGTACAATGGCATTGTCGTGTCTTATCGCTATCTCTTCTTATCTTATTATCATCTGCGTTTTTTCTAAAGTAACTTTACATCAGACATTTCCCTAAAATAATATTCCAACATTTGATAGTTTATTGGCTACGACATTTACGGCGACCAAGGAGTTTTTAAACTTACCTAATTCACTACATAAAACTTGGAAAACTTTGCCATTTTCTTTTATGTTGTAACGTTATTACGGCAAAACTTTAAAATTTAATAAATTTAGTTAGAACATGTCCTGTAGTTTCCAATATTAAAATTTTTTAAAAGCGTCGTAAACTATTTTACTAAGTTACCTTTTAACTTTAAATTAGTTTATGGTTTAATAGTTGATGCATCCGATTTTCGACCGGGTTGAGTAATAAAACTGCGACTCGATGATCCATTTCGATTCGAGAAAGTGAGTGAGTAATCAATTATTTTCCAGACAGAGTGAAATATATAGACCACAATACGCACTTCGCGACAGGCGCGCGTTCTCGCTTTTCTGCTATATTTAAATGGTGACGAAGATATTCTTCCGTATTGGCTAAAAACACATTGATTGTCACTTTCTTTTAGGTACACTTATGACTGTATGCACCATTTTACCCATTAGGCATGATTAGGTGATCGTGATTAACCAGGTAACCGTGATTAAATAAAACAGCCTATGCACCAACTAAAAGGATATGTGGGTTTTGTAATCAGGGTAAAGTTAAAACCTCGATTTGGCAACATAGCTCAGATGCAAAAATTCGTGCCATTAACCAGAAAAATAAACCTTTTATTTTTCTGTGACCAGACACACCAAGCAGATTGACAGTTGTGGTTATGTTTTCTTTTTATTGTTTTTTCAACTTTTCCGAGAACTTTTTCCAGTTTGGCTGTTTTGCTTGCACATTAATAAACCCCCAATTTCACACTTCGGCATCTAGAGTCATGGAGTTTGACTCACAGAAAAAAAAAGGGTTTGACTGGTGAGGAAGAAAATAATGTATTAGATGCGAAAAAGAAAAGAACTGTTAGCTGAACAAACCCTATTTATCTATCAAATCAAAATAATTTTGTCTCCGAGGTCTTTCTAGCTCTCGGAAAGCCATCATTAAAAATATCCATTCCGTTAAAATCATCATCGAAGATGATTTCGTCTCCCATTTTAATTTTATTATTGAAAATTCGAGACAAATTTCAAAACAAAACAGGAAAATAACCTTTTAATCATGATTAAATATATAACCCATCAAGATTGGCTGGTTAACTTTAATCTTGATTAAGTTCCTGAGCAGTGTTGGCGCATTGGAAATTTTCTTAATTGAGATATTTAATCATGATTATAAGCTAATCATGATTAACTGGCCTTGGTGCATACGGTCATTAATTGAACACCTAAAAGATCGCCTGCCAGCCCTGTATGCTAACATTTAACTAATCCAGTATAAATGTTGCTAACACGGGATAGCTAACAGTCTAAACGTTGTTTTTTATGTTATAGATTTAAAGCTTTAATTGGTAGCATATAATTCCTTAAGAGGAAGTAACCCCTTTTACCACAATGAAAATTGCCGAACGTTTTGCTGGTCAAACGAAAAGAAAAAATAAAAATTGGTATTTAGAAAATAAATTCTACTTTAAATACCCCATCCAGAAAAGTAAATGACGATCGAAAATATTCCCAAAATTTTTTTTATTTTTAGGAATTTTGTAATATCTTAAACAATTCTTTATTGGTCAAAATGACTTTCCCGGGTGTAGAATGTTGTACCAAACAATTTTTTTTAAAGCCATTTTTCAATATCGGCCTTACTTTTTTCTCAAAAACGTTGGGCGCGTAAATCCACTTTACACGCTTAAATTCACTTTACGCGCCCAACGTTTTTGAGAAAAAAGTAAGGCCGATATTGAAAAATGGCTTTAAAAAAAATTATTTGGTACAACATTCTACACCCGGGAAAGTCATTTTGCTTTTGACCAATAAAGAATTGTTTAAGATATTACAAAATTACTAAAAATAAAAAAAATTTCTAAAAAAAATTTTGGGAATATTTTCGATCGTCATTTACTTTTCTGGATGGGGTATTTAAAGTAGAATTTATTTTTTAAATACCAATTTTTATTTTTTCTTTTCGTTTGACCAGCAAAACGTTCGGCAATTTTCATTGTGGTAAAAGGGGTTACTGCTCTTAATACGGTCTATGTATTGTATACCAGCAAATATTTATGGATATTTTAAAAGTTAAAAATTTAAAACTGAAGCGAAAAATTACTTTGCAACTGCTGATCACTGGATCAAGTACGGATCAACTACATATCAACTGTGGATGTGAAGACCTTTTAAAAGTATTATTAATTTTTTAAATCCGATGGATATTAAATCTTGTTCAGTCGCTATGTCAGATTTGCTTTAGTAGGAAGCAGTCCGAGAGAGGGATTTTTAAAAGTTGACAGTTAAGAAGAATGATCCTTAAGAACGTTACACGGACTTCTGTTGCTCTAGAGTCTAGAGCCTAGACTCTACTAGCGAATAATTATTTCAGTTTATTATCAGGCAGAAGGGAAAAGTAAATATTTATAAGTAGATTATAAGGGCCGGTATTTTCATTCTCGGTTAAAGCTCGGTTATTTTAATTCCTCGGTTAAACTTGACCTTTGATGTTTATAACATGCTTTATGTGTCACAAAACAAGTTTAACTAAGCAATAAAAATAACCGCGTTTTACCCGAGGATAAAAATACCGGCCCTAAGTTATATGGATATATTTTATTTTACCGCATAGGCGTTCCTTTGGTTTGTCTCTAGTTGGAGAATACCTCTTTCATCAATCAATGCGGCGATGTAAGAATTTCTCAACGGTGTTCTTAATGCTTTGAAAAATGAGCGCCCAAATAAGACTTGTTAAGCCCTTTATACTTTAATTCCATGCGATAAAACTGGTTATGCTTCAAGCTAACCGGAAAAAGTTAATGTGGTAGAAGAAGAAATCTCGGCAATAAAAAAAATCAGATTTAAAGCACGTCGTCAATTACGGAGTTTCCTTTAGTTGAAAGCTTTTTAAAACTAAAAGTTTTCGGGCTCATTTGCAGTTTACAAAGAGTCTTGGGGAACACTTTTATTTTTATTAGGTGCTTTTGGGTTATTTATTAATTACAATGCACACTATTCTTGAAAATTAGCATATTATATTAGGTTAAAATCCACGTAAGGTTGGGTTTATCTACAGGATGTTACAGAATGGTTATTCAAGCTCGCTTCAGAAATGTAAAATCTGGATTTCATCATGGTGAGTTCTTTTTCCCACAAATTTGAAAAATACGAAATTCGAATGTTGAATTATGAAATATTTTGATCCAAATCTCTTTTAAGACAATATTCTGACATAAAAACTCAAAACATAGAGAATGTGCTTTATTTATAGGTATATAAAATATAGATTCTCCTTCTGATTTCAGATAAAACATAATAAAGCAAATAGTCTTATTTTACTCATCATTTCTTAAACGTTCAAAGAACATTCAGCCAATTAAGGACATCAAATGTGCTCTTTGCAACGAGGTTTCCTTTTATCAATCAATGCTGAGTGTGAAGATGTAAGGATTTTTCAACGAGGTTCGTAACTGTTTGAAAAATAAGCTATAAAAGACTTGCCAGGTTTTATGCTTTAAATGCATCTGATATTTGCTAAAGAAATAAATATTTTCATAGAACATTTTTAATTTATAAAGAGTCCTTAGCTATTTTATGTTAATAAAAAGTATGCATGTTGTTATTGCGAATATTTATACAATACTACCGGGATCCGCTGTTTGGCTCCCGCAATTAAATTGTTATGAATTCGCTACCTTATTACTGTTATTTTTTTTTCTTTCTATAAAAATGTCAGTTATCTCCTAGGTTTGTTTACGAAAATAATACTAAATATACAGTGTCCGCAAGAAACTCCGCATCAAATGGGATTTTTTTTTATTATTAGGTATAGGTAAAAATTGAAAAAGCAGTTACTTTTTGCTTACCTAAAAACCAAAAATGACGTATACTGAAGCAGCTGCACGACTTGCGTTACCTGTCAAATTTGACATTTTTAATAAAATAGGTTCAAAAAAGCCCTTATTTATCAAAACATCGAAAAATTTTATTCGAGAAAGTTGTTTATTTAGGCATTTTTAGCCTTTGTACGAAATTTTGACAGTCTAATAGAATTTTTATTTTTTGCCAGATTCTTGAAAATTTTGATCAACCCTCGTAGATTAACTTTTATATATCGATGTAAAATCATTTGCCTTTACTTTATTTGTAATCTTAATGCAATTTTGTGTAAAATTTTTGTTTTCAATTATTTATTTTGCTTCAAAAACTGAAATTGTTTTTGATCAGTATGTAATGTTTGATACAAAGTTTATCTAATTACATCAGTTTTGTCAAAACCGGCGTTTCCCATTTTTCTAAAGTTAGTAAACAGATGTTTTTTTTTTGATCCAATATTAATTAAGTAAAATTTCAACGAAAGCTTCCTACTATTTTCTTTTTGTACATCTGTTTACTAACTTATGAAAAATGAGAAACGTCGGTTTTGACAAAACTACTGTAATTAGATAAACTTTGCATCAAACATTACATACTGATCAATAACAATTTCAGTTTTTAAAGCAAAATAAATAATTGGAAACAAAAATTTTACACAAAATTGCATTAAGATTACAAATGAAGTAAAGGCAAATGGTTTTACATCGATGTATAAAAGTTAATCTACGAGGGTTGATCAAAATTTTCAAGAATCTGGCAAAAAATAAAAATTGTATTAGACTGTCAAAATCTCGTACAAGGGCTAAAAGTGCCTAAATAAACAACTTTCTCGAATAAAATTTTTCTATATTTTGATAAACAAGGGCTTTTTTGAACCTATTTTATTAAAAATGTAAAATTTAACAGGTAACGCAAGTCGTGCAGCTGCTTCAGTATACGTCATTTTTGGTTTTTAGGTAAGCAAAAACTAACTGCTTTTTCAATTTTTACCTATACCTAATAATAAAAAAAAATCCCATTTGATGCGGACTTTCTTGCGGACACTGTAGATTCATCATTATTAAAAAATATATCTATTTCGTTATACCGTGCGAGCAAACATTATTTGCATCAAAAAGGGCCTTGCATCTAAGGACGTAATGCTTAGCCGTACAGCTTAATACCTGTTGGGTGTCAGTAACTACCTGAGTTAACAATCAATCAGTTATTTCGTCATCTTTGACAGTCGTTACAAGTAATTTGATTCATCGCTAATTTTTCCAATTTCTTAAACAATTCACACAATGGGCTTTACGGAACAGCACAAAACATTCATGGTTGAAGCGTATTTTCGAAACGGGGTTAGAGTAAATGGTGAGTGGCAATACAATCCGGGTTTGTGCATGGACGATTTTCACCAACATTTTCCTAACGTCGCTTTTATTGCTGGGGATTTTTATCATTGCCTGAAAAGAACCGTGGCTGTGTTTAGGGAAACAGGTTCTATACAACACAAAAAAGGAACAGGAAGACCATCTGTAAGAACAGAAGAACTTGTTGCAAACGTTTGCGAAATAATGTAAAATACGCCAACAAATTGTATAAGAGGCCTGTCCCAAGAAGTGGGAAGATCTTATGGAACATGCAGGACTATTATTAAGAAGCAGCTAAATTATATTCTTGTTCTGTATATTCTTACTTTGTTAATTTTGTAAACAACAAAAATAAATTTGTATTTGTCTACTTATTTTATTTCTCATTAGTTTGGCATATAATGTCATAATATGAATTTTACAAAATTTTAACCTACATTTGGTTAGATATATCGTCCCCATATCATTGTGATCTAAACCAAGCCCTACGTTTTTTAATCTTTTCACTCACAGAACCTTTCCACGGACTTTGGCTTTTATAAACACCTTAAAGGTAAAATAGTTAAATTAATTAAGTGAGTAGATTAATTAAAAATTTTTCCAAAATTAATTTTTACCCCTTTTATCCAAAAAAAAATCAGAAATATACGTTTTTCATGAATTGTATTGTGAAGCCTTTCTGCCAAATTTTAAGAAAATAAGAAAAAACATTTTTTCAATAAAATGAGAAATTCGTTTTGTATTTGTGTCAAGAAAATTTGAAAACCTGAGATCAGATAGGTAGGACGTCACCCCATGATCCGTGCAGGTCCTTTTTACCGAAATATTCGTTTCGATAACTTAAACAGATAAGAACAGGAGACTAGACACCAGGGAAGATGCCGGCGGGTCGACCTTCAGATCAAGTCTCTGCGACTGTTTAATTTGTTGTGACGTGGATCGCTGGTTTAATGTTTAATTATTTTCTAATCTTAACATATAGTATAAAACAAAGTCGCTGTCGCTGTCTGCCCGTCCCTACCTATATATGCTTAAATCTTTAAAACTACGCAACGGATTTTGAAGCGTTTTTTTTTTAATAGATAGAGTGATTCAAGAGGAAGGTTTTTATGTATAACTAGCGACTCGCCCCGGCTTCGCACGGGTGCAATTTCAGAAAGTGGCATGCCGGGTACTAATATATCGGGTTTGTATTTATACCAGCGGGTTGCAACGCATGCCGGATACACGCTAGTATTAAATAATTTAAAATTCTAAAAACTGATGCGGTAAGGTAAAAATCAAAATTTAGTGCCCATTGCGTCAATGAACATTCGTCAAACCAATTAAACAAATTACACCGTTTCAACTGTTAATAGTCTTTATATTCCCATTTTGTTTTCCCTTCTATTTAATTTATCTCAGTTGTTTTCGCAGATGCGTTTCGGAATCCATCTAAGTCAGGTGTTTGGTGAGGGGTCCGTAATTAGGTAATTCTTCAAAACAAGAACATTTAAAAAACCATTCGGGCTGATGATATACAATAAAAATTAGGGGATTATTAGGATTAGGGGGATAAAAATGACGTTTTTCTTTTTAATAAAGGTTGGTAAACTAATTACGGCCGTGGCCTTAATAAGGCCACGTGTGGATTAGAGGATACTCATGTATATTGTTGGGGAAAGGGAAGTCCAAGTCCAGTCAAATAATATATACTTTTTTTAAATTTTAGTCTAAAAATGGTACTAAGGGTACAAGCGCGGATTTCGGGGAGGGGTAGGGGGGGTAATTACCCCCCCCTGGATCCTAAACCCAACCAAACTTGAGTGTCCTCTTATATTTATAAATATTAAAAAATCGTTTAATAGATTTAATTTTATAAATGTGTTTTTACAAAGTATTTGATTAATATTATGTTTCTTTTATTCCCTTTATAAGTTCCTGTAAATTTTGTTGCAGGTTGTAGGTTGGTACCTATAGTACCTAATATGATAAATAGTTATTTATGTAACTAGTGCAAAAGGTGTAAGTTTATTGCACACGGCATAGAAGTTATTCACCGAGACGTAGTCAAGGTGAATAATATGCCATGTGCAATAAGCACACTTTTTGCACATGTTACATACACTATTTTTTCTACGATCGTTTTTTTATTTAACAAAAAAGTTTAAAACCGCTCTGTGTTACCTCTTCTTTGCGTGCAAAAGTTGTAATTGAAATTTGACAATGGATCATAGATACCTTTGACTTCAACATAATAAAATTATGGCGCCCTGTCAACGTGAATTCTATTTCGATAGGGTATCGACGGTGTGCAACGCACAATACACATACTATAAACAAATTGTTCGTTTCCTAGGTAATTTACTTTATTGCACTAGGGCAAAAAGTACTTTTTCTAATTTTGTATCATAACAAATCTATTACGATACGCATTTGCGTATCGTAATGAAGCTATTTCGATACGCGTTTTTTCTTTATTTGATGTTGTAACATTTAAATGTTTTATTTCATTGACTTGCGCGGCCTTTGTGATTTACGAGAAAACCCATTTTTCGCAGAGGAAAAATAGCTTGATAACCTACTTTTTTTATTCTGTGTGAATAAAAGTCATGTATGTTGGTTGCATAAATCTATAAATCAATCTTTTGTAGATGCTTCAAGCTATCATTTTCTGCCAAATCCTATCCAAAATTCAATCTACTAACCTTCCAATGTCGATTTTAACTTCAACTTTATTTGAATTTTCCATCTTCCCTATACTAAATTGCAATGCCGTGACGTAAGATCACGTCTTTTGAAATTCGAAAAAAAGTAGCAAAATCGCCCGAATTTCCGAACGCTCTGTATATGTACCGAATGTACAAGAATCACACAACGTATTCCGTCCAATTTCAAATCTCATATCGCTAAAATAACTTTAGAATCTCGTGGTGAAAATGGGTCAATAAATCAAAAAATGACAGTTCGCAAAATAATTTTTGTTGTCCAGAGGCTACTATGATAAAAAATAGTATTACCAACATAAAATTTAGACATAAAAATTTACAAAATTTGAAGGATTTATTTTCTTTTTAAATATGTGTTTTTTATTGAAAAAACTACAAATTAGAAAAAATAGTATAACGTACGTGTTATATAAAGCAGTTTTAAGCACTTGTCCCGTTATAAAACTCGCCTCTCGTTTTTTAACATGGACGCGTGTTATAAAATGATGCTTTATAAAACGTGTATGTTAATATACTATTATTGCATAGTATGCAATAAAGACCTACTTTTGTCATTAGAAATTCATACACAAAATGACATTTTTTGAACGATCGTAGAAAAATAATGTTTCGTTAATGTAATGGTTTGTTTATTTTTCAATAATTATTAGACAATTTGACACTAAAAATATAGGTACTTAAAAGATATGGGTTAACTATAACTATATTAAAAAAAATATCTTTGAGATTCAATTACCCCCCTCTAGATTTTGACCCAGATCCGCGCCTGTAAGGGTAGTTATTTTAATAAGTTTTTTTAATACCACCGAATTTATTATATTAAATATCGATGTTTTTGATACATCGTTGTACCGTGCGAGCAAAAATTATTTGCATCAAAGAGGGCCTTCCATTTAAGGACGTAATGCTTAGCCGTAGAGCTTAATACCTGTTGGGTGTCAGTAACTACCTGAATTAACAATCAATCAGTTATTCCGTCATCTTTGACAGTCGTTACAAGTAATTTGATTCATCGTTAATTTTTCCAATTTCTTGAACAATTCACACAATGGGCTTTACGGAACAGCACAAAACATTCATGGTTGAAGCGTATTTTCGAAACGGGGTTAGAGTAAATGGTGAGTGGCAATCCAATCCGGGTTTGTGCGTGGACGATTTTCACGAATATTTTTCTAACGTTGCTTTTATTGCTGGGAATTTTTACCATTGCCTGAAAAGAACCGTGGCTGTGTTTAAGGAAACAGGTTCTATACAACACAAAAAAGGAGCAGGGATACCATGTGTAAGAACACTTTTTGCAAACGTTCGTGAAATAATGCAAAATACGCCAACAAATTGTATAAGACGCCTGTCTCAAGAAGTGGGAAGATCTTATGGAACATGCAGGACTATTCTTAAGAAGCAGGTAAATTTATTTCCTTATAAAGTGCAAGTATTCCAAAAAATACAAGCCGCAGATTTTGAAAGACGCAGGAATTACTCTCAATGGTTTACCCAAAATTTATTGGAAAGAAATTATTTATTAGACCTGACACTATTTTTAAAACACCAGTTGCAAATTTAGAACAATTACAAGAAAGGATTATCCAAGAATATGGTAACATTTCTCCAGAGATGCTGGTCAAAACTTTCGAAAATATGATGAGACGTGTGAATTTATGCTTGGAGCATGGCGGTGGCAAATTTTAGCAATTTATGTAATTATTTTTCTTTTTCTTTCTGTATATTCTTACTTTGTTAATTTTGTAAACAACAAAAATAAATTTGTATTTGTCTACTTATTTTATTCCTCATTAGTTTGGCATATCATGTCATAATATAAATTTGACAAAATTTTAACCTAGATTTGGCTAGATATATCGTCCCCATATCATTGGGATCTAAACCAAGCCCTACGTTTTTTAATCCAAGCCCTCTTTGATGCAAATAATTTTTGTTCGCACGGTATATAGAACGTCCCTATTTTCGTTTGGTGTTTCTTTGACAGCGGTTCGAAATTTTTTTCATTGTATCGATTTTGTGTATTGCTGTATTTTTAGTGCTTTGTGATATTTTTTGGAGATAATTAGATGAGTCGCAAGTGTCAAGTAAATATGCGATAATTCGGAAAATAATAATTCTGCAGTTACGTTCCATAGGTGAGTAAATAAAAAATTGGGTTATTTTTAAGTTAGGTTTAAATATGGAGAACTATAGGGTAGGAGGCCGATCGACAATGGCAGCATTTTCAAATTCTGTCCCGGTTTTTTGGTTAGTTCGCTATTGGCCGATAGATGGCTCTCGCGTCCGAAGTGGGCGTTGTCTTCTTCTTCTTCGTTTTTAATATGGAAAACTAGATCCTCCATAGTTTTTAACTTTTACTTAAACCCTTTATTTTTCTGTGCTTTTACTTTTGACAATTGACATTTTGTTTTTCGAAATAACAAATAATGTTTGAAGGCAAGACAAGACAAATAACGTTGTATTGTAATTAATTTCCATATTTATAATAAATAATGGTACAATTTATAAAAGTAGAGTTTGCTTTGTGTCGGGGTGTAAGACAGGATCTTTTTCAGAGAGAAAACGCAGCCAAATAAGTCTCTTTCTAGCTCCAAAGGTAATAGCTAGAATGTTTAATACCCTGTATTTTAAAAACCAAGCATCGTTGGAACTTTATACAGGCCGAGTTTACTAATAAGTATAACAAAGTAAGTGTAAATTCCTATAAAAGTCCTTATTTGTTCCTTAAAGAACTAATTTAAATAAAAATAGTTATTGCGTCCATAAGAAACCATTATTTGATAGCCCACTTCGAACACGCGCGCCATCTTACAGCGACTCGTAAAGCTGAATTACCGATGCTAATTTGGGACCGAATCCATTGCATTGCGATCGGCCTCCTACCTCAAGTCCTCCATAGGTTTAAACTATAGAGGCAACGTCACATTCAAAGGTAAATCTACCGTAATCGCTACTCCCTGCCGCACCCCACTCTTCACCGCTTCACTCCTATAAACGATGTCGTCAACACATTTTAATAGCCTTTCTTAGGGCCAAATTATTAATCTCCTGGTATCTTTACCAAGGACATAATTACTGTGGAAACGATTGTTGAGACAATTGTATCTATGGAAAATATCTTCTTGATAACTTTACCAGGAGATTGATAATTTGGCCCTTGATAACATGTGACATCTATAGGTACCAGACCATTGCATTGGACAGTTGGACTTATCGTTAAACGGAGAGTTTTTGGTAAAAGCGTAGAAAATTTATGACAATTGGACGGAAACCTTCTCGAAGTTCCATTCAGCAACTTACTGGAACTTTGCTCCCCTTGAACTTAAATCAGTTGGATGTATTGAAAAAGACTTTGAAATTTGCGGAATAATGCTTAACATTCAATCTAATGAAAAAATAATAATCTTGACATGTTATCGATCCCCTGATGGAGACTTTGCAACCTTCTGTAACAAACTAACCCAGGTTTTGGATTTTGTGTATAAACCAAATTTAAAAATAATTTTAAACGGAGATTTTAATCTTGATCGGCAAAGAGACAAACGTGATTATTCTCTATTAGGCGATATATTAGCCAGTTTTAACATTTTTAATATTGTGACTACCCCAACAAGAGGGAATTATTTGCTCGACCATGTTTATTCTAGTGATGTTCTGGGGTGCACTGTGGAGGACAACTGCATCTCTGATCACAGATCTTTAATAATTGATATAAATATTCAACTTCCTTATATAAATAAGTTTCAAAATATTCAAAAGAGAGTTTTTTCAGATAATAATATTTAATCATTCTGTGATAGTTTACGCAGTGAAAATTGGTTATCAGTTTATGAGGCAACTGATGTAAATATTGCCTTTAAAAAATTTCATGAAATATTTCTATTTCATTTTAATTGCAACGTTCCCTTAAAGACAACTTTAATTAATAAAAGTAGAAAGAGTTGGGTTACCCAGGAGATCAAACAGTCTAGCAAGAATCTTAAAGAACTTTTTAGTTGAAGAAAAAGATTTTCTCAGCAATACAGGGAAGCCAAGAAAAGGCATACAAGACTGGTTAGGGAAACCAAAAGATCACATTATCAGGGGCGAATTCATAATGCTCGAAATCCGATTAAAGAGGCATGGGGAGTAGTGAGGGAACTTACTAATAAGTGTAATGAAAGGAATAATGTTGAACTCTCCAGCGACGGTCGATTAGAGGTGGATCCAAAGAAAGTCGCTACTATTTTTAATGATTATTTTATTAATGCCCCATTAGAGGTAGTTAGTAAAATTCCAGCCACTGATCAGTCGATGATATCAGCTGTTGTTGAGCCTGTGGCGGCTAGCCTTTTTTTATCTGGGTTAAATGAAATAGAACTTATTTCAATTGTTAAAACTAAAATCAAGGACAAGAAATCAGCTGGTTTCGATGAGGTATCGGGGTGGCTGCTTAGGCGGTGCATTGAATCCATTGCAAATGTATTGACGTATCTGGTAAATATGAGTTTTGAGGGAGGTCAATTTCCAGAAATTTTAAAAATTAATAAAATCGTTCCTATTCTTAAAAAGGGAGATGCAAGTTTAGTAGAGAATTATCGTCCTGTAGCTCTTATCCCTATATTTTCCAAAATATTTGAGTACTGCTTTTTAAGTAGACTAGATCCTTATCTAAAGAAGCATAAAGTTTTGTCACAGTATCAATTTGGTTTTCGTCAGGGACGTTCTACTATGAGTGCAATCCAACACTTTTATGAGCGGCTTATTGAGCATATGGAGCATGGGGAGTGTCCTGCTGGAGTCTTTTGCGATTTCAGTAGGGCATTTGACTGTGTAAATCATCAATTATTGCTAAGCAAGATGGAGGCATTTGGGGTAAGGGGTGTCTCTCTTCAGTGGTTAAAAAGTTTTTTAACAGGCCGGAAGCAGTATGTTTCTGTGTCACATGTCAATTCGGTTTCAGGGAGAAAGTCGTTTGCATCGGGCACGACCGACGTTGGTCTGGGGGTCCCGCAGGGATCTGTGTTGGGACCGATATTGTTTATTTGTTATATTAATGATCTTTTGGAGGATATAGATCCTAAGTGGGCAGCGGCCTTGTTCGCGGACGACTCTACATTTATAGTTTCGTCTTCAAACCAAGAAGAACTCGAAAACTTGTGCAACAGTGGTATGAAGCTGCTGCTTGAATGGTTTAACAAAAATTCCTTGTACCTGAACAGTTCGAAAACCACCTATATTAGATTTCATACCACCCAGATGAGGCGAAATCTTGATATTGACCTCAATTTAAAAGTTGGTAATGAAGATATTACCAGATCGGATTACTCAAAATTTTTGGGTCTGACCATCGACCAGAATCTTAACTGGAGGGAACATTGTTCTTTGTTGTGTTCTCAGCTTAACAGTCTGTGTTACATGATTAGAAATTTAAGAATCGTTCTTCCTATTGGGGAGCTTCTTTCTGTTTATAACGCTTATGTTGGATCTCGGCTGCATTATGGTATTTGTTTTTGGGGAGCCTCCTCTACGTCAAGAGAGGTGTTTATAATACAGAAAAGGGTATTGAGGTGCATTCTTGGCTTTCCACCGGGCACGACCTGTAGGTCACAGTTTACAGGGCTGGGAATCCTTACTCTTACAGGCGTTTTTATCTACGAATTGTGTAAATTTATTTTTCTGAATAAATCAACATTCTTAGAAAATCGAGATATTCACCAATACCTTACTCGTGGCAGACATAATCTGCATACGACAGTGAGTAGATTGAATATTGGTAAAAGTTCGCCACATAATTTAGGGCCAGTTGTCTTTAACAAGCTTCCACAGAATATAAGGGATGTCAAAAATTTTAGTGTGTTTAAAAAACAACTTAAGAAATTTTTAGTAGATCGTGAGTTCTATAATATGAACGATTATTGGACACAAGCATGGTAGAGTGGTATTACCTACCTATATATCTATAAAGCTTTATTGTTTGTTTATCAGTTATGTTATGTTATATACACTTTATGTATTTGACGGCTTCCATACATTATCATATGTCACTTTGGAAATAAAAATATTTATTATTATTATTATTATTATTATTAATAATTGAATTCATATTTGCGCCAATAAAGAGGATGATAATACGCTTGCTCCTTATTGGCAAAAGCCATTTTGCCAAAAATATTCTCTTTTTATTCTTAGATCTTTAATCAGAAGAAGAAGAAACCAAGACCGAATATATCAAATTCAAACCAACAAACCAACAAACTCACATACAACAAAAGTCTTTTTGCTCGACGTGCATGTGTATATTAAACGTGGTGGCAAACTCACACATATCCTACAATTAAGTTAAGTATAAGTTAAACCAAGTTAATATTTATAACAAAGTTTTGCTGTTAGCAGTATATGTATGTGCTTCTGCTTGACAGAATTCCCCCGAGGTTGTTTTTTCCACTCAGTTGAACAACAGGGCCCCTTCGGTTCTTCTTCGAGTATTATTTATGATGGAGAGATGGTAAAGCGAATTATATTCGATTTTGTGTTAGCGAGGCTAATAAAAAGGTGGGGCTTTTGTTATCAAAGTTTCTTTGTCAGGTTTTTCTTTATAATATTAAACAAGGATTTTCCCCTAATTAAGCATATGAGGGTATGTTCAATATCATCATTGGTTTGAAAAACCTTTTATAATATTTTCCTTCGAAAATTGAACCCAAATAGAAACATTATCGGCTGCGTTTTTATACAGACTGTCCGCGGATAGGGTTTACAATAGCACAAATGAATGAAAAATTTAATTTTTCGGGAAAAAGTCATTCTTGACAAAAAGTTTTGCTTGTAAAAAAAATGCAATTCACGAAGAGAAAATTTTGATTTTTTATACAGGGTTCGCAAAAACTTGATGAAACCATGATTTTTTTCCAAGAGTAAACTACCTTTATTTTTCATTTTTGACCAAAATGCCAATTAAAAAACTTATTTAGAATGTTTGTAATTTAAATTCGAGATTTAAAATAAATCTTCGATTTTTTTAGTTTTTTTAATTTTTAGAGGTAAAAGAATTTTTTTTTTGTGCATTAGCGGTCGAAATACATTTTTGGTGTTACCAGATCTATGTATTTTTAATTTCACAAATGAAATGACCCCGGAAATAACATAAAAAAATCTTAATATTGTTTTATTACTGTAAGTAAAACATTTTTTTACTTAAATTCCACTTTTTATTGACAATACGACATGTTTCACTGCACTGCAGCTTCGTCAGGTAATGTACATTTAATTTTAAAGATACGCTATATATAGATGCCTGTATAATAACAAAAGAAATTTTATTGTAAAGGGTGGTATAAACGATGGGATTTCCTAATATTTTGTATAATTTATTCTAGGATGACAAACAATTTAGTCCTAAGAACAGATCAAAGGTTTGGGGTTTTCCTATCTTAATTTTATTTACAAAATTTATGAAATTGGGAGTTATATTGACTGACAAGAATATTAAAATAAGTTCAATAAAGGTGAATTGTTTAGGTCTAATTGATTATTTAACAACACATTTGCATTTTTAAGCTTGTTTATTTCCAGTGATTCGAGATGGTTTAATTTTGATCCTTTATTTTCTATATGAAGTATTTTAAATTCTTCTTTAAAAGAGTGGTTGGATTCAATAAGATGATTCGCGTAATTGGAATCATTTTTGAAACATGTCGTATTGTCAATAAAAAGTGGAATTTAAGTAAAAAAATGTTTTACTTACAGTAATAAAACAATATTATTATGGATTTCCACCAAGTAACGACCAATAATATTAAAGTGTTAAAAAATCTTGAAATAACAACTTATAATAATTTCATAATTTGCTATTTAAACACTCTCCTTCCATATTCAACACATTTTTCCAGCTGAAAACAAATGTGGTCAAAACTTCTTCGAATTTCTTCAATGGAAATTGTTTGAACAGCTTCAACAATTCGCTGTTTTAGAAGCTGTACCTACGTCGTTCTCAATTGGACGGGAGTACACTAATTGTTTGAGGCGCCCCCAAAGATAGGCATCTGAAATAGTTAAATCGGGACTTCTTGGGGGCCACAGAACCGGACCATTCCGACCAATCCATCTTTGGCCAAATGTATTATTAAGCTATTCCCTCATTTCAATTGCGAAATGCGCAGGGCATCCATCTTGATAAAAGTACATTTCGTTCCTAAATTGGAGAGGCAATTCTTCTAGGTTGTCAGAAAACGGGGATTATTTTCGCTCCAGTATCTAATATGTGCAGAAGAAACTTTCACGTTTGTTGAAAATGTCGATTCATCGGAGAACATGATATATTTATGAAAATTCCTGACATTGACAAAAATTCAAACGTTTGGCTTCGTCTCCAGTTTCGGTGTACCGAAAGTCGCATATGGTCGCTGTTATTTTATTTGAAGAGAACGTCTTCAAAAACCCCATTCTCCACATTTGTAGAATTCAAACTTTCCCAAATAATCTAATGAACGGTTAAAGTGAGACACCCTGTATATCGCTATAAAGTTACTTACAAAATCGCAGCATTAGTGTGGATCTAGATTAAGATAATACATAATTAAATCTATAGTTTTTAATTAAGGTAAGCCACTCCTTAAGTAGGGTACGATTTAAATAGAGGTAAAGGCGGAAAGGGCTTTTAAAGATGCCACGCATGGTTTCCCCCTGTAGGTAATATAATATTGTGTATAATTAAGTAAATCTCCTAAATGCGGTAGATTTTGAGGGTTAGTTTCCTCCAACCTCTTCGGGAGATAGTTCAAGTTTCTAATTATGCTTCGTTTTAATGGATTACTAATCCATGTGCTTAGATTCGTTAAAATAATTAAATTGTTTTGCGGAAATTGATAACAATTCACTGAATTTAGTAGCTCGGCCAGAAGGTCGATTATTAATTTGATTAACTCCGATTAAAACATGGCAATTCCATTTGTTAAAGTCGGCCATTTAATGAGTCGTCATCGGCGCATGTAAATAACTCATTTCTTGGCCCTCGGCGGTCACCGAATTAGGATTTCCTTTAGTTAAAATACACTTCTCGTCAAAATTAGCGAATACTCTAAAATCTAGCAAAAGTTTGTTCCTAACTATCTAATGAACCGCTCATCCGATTTTGACGAACTAATTTTTTCAGTGTAACCTAAGGTGTTACAAACCTTTTAAGTTTCAAACGTTAATCTGTAAACCGATTTTACTGATATACAGGGTGTTATTAGTAAAGGCGATTTTGTGCCCTAAATTTGAAACATTCTGTAGAGTAAACTGGTAAAGTTAGAAATTCCCGGTAAGTGTCGTTAGTTAGATGACATCAATATCTCCAGACCTTTTTGCCAGTTTTTTGATAAGTGTATTTTGGCAATAGATACACTATTAAACAAAAAATGTGTCAAATTTTGGAAGGAAAATCTTTACAATGCTGTATCTTGGCAATGGTTGAACAGATTTCGACCAGTATTCAAGATTTTGAAAGCTTCTTTCCTATAGATTTTCCGTGATATAATAGTGATTTTTAAAGATGGCAATTTTCTTATTATAGAGGGGTCGAGAAAATCATAATTATAAAATTGCTAAAATTATGGTAACTGGGTTTATTAAAGCTATGCCAACCGGGCTATATGCTTCTGTTTTGTTTCAAAATTATTCATTTGACACTTTGGGTCAATATTTCGGGACGTTTTTTTCCTATTCCTTTTTCATTTTATCAATCTATCCAAGAAATAAAAAAAATCGATAGCTGAAAATATTCCACTTAACACACAGAAATCCAAGAACTTAATTTGGGCACAGTTCTCAGAGTTTCTAATGGTAAGAAATTATAAACTGGAAAAATGTACTACTGCGATGGAACTGGCGAAAACCCTCGAAGACTATAAAGAATCTTCTGTAAAGGCTACATGGGACATTACAGAAAAATGATTCAAGAAATGTATTTTACAGAATACGAAATAAAGATTGACCCTTTTACGGATATTTCCTTTAAAAATGCGCAAATTGCAAGAGACGCAAAGAGAAAGCAGCTCCAAAGTTGTCAGGAAAAGAGGAAAGTAAGTTCAAAAGCATTATCTACCAAAGATTTACTAACAGTAATGCAAAGCTACAATGAAGAAAACCCCGATAAAGCAAAAAAAAAGTTTTTCCATTTTTGCTCATTTGAACTAGCTTGGAGTGGCAATGAGGCCGTAAATTGCAAAAGTCAATATTTTCAAAAGGAGTTTGATACCATAGGAGAATATACCGGACGAATTGAATATAGCAGCATGTTTTTCAAGACAGCTCAAGGTGGGTCAAATGGGAAAGACTTATGCCCTGTAAGATTATTTTAAAATAAAATTATTGGAAAAAAGAGGACCAAACATTTCCACAGACAGACTATTTCTCTCCGTTTAGCCAAACTTGCAGAAGGGATGTTGATTCAAAAATACTTCACTAGGAATAAATACATTATCTAACTTTAGCGGAAATAATTGGAATAGATACGAAGAAGAATAAAATAACAAATCATTCTCATCGATCTTCCTCTTTGTCTGCCCTATTTAAACAAGGTGTTGGGGAACAAAAGTTGTTTAAGTTAACAGGCCACTCAAACGCAAATTCCCTGGAACCATATCTGCAGCTAGATCCTAGTCGTCATCTTAAGCTAATCGAAAATATCAGAACAACAAATGAAGCATGTGCAAGCAAATGCAAGTCAATCATACCCAAAACCATGCTTTGATAGAAAAGAATGGACAAACTATTACTTATAACAACTCCTACGTTTAATATTAGTAATAAATAAAGTTTGTAGTTTGCTAAATAAACAGTATATTTTATTGTTTTCTCGTGAAATAGTCTTGTCGAATTTTGTATCGGCAAAATTTTCTCTTGGTTTTATTTAATTTTGTTGCTTTTGGTAATTTCGCTCATAAAGTTTTTGAGAAAAATTTCATTCGCAAAATTGCCAAGCAACAAACTTTTACACCAGTCGAAAATTTTACCGGCAAAATTTTCTCTCTTATGATATTATATACGATAATACACTATTTCTTTTTGTGTATTTGTTATTGTTTAAAATAAATGAAAATAATTATGCAAACAAAGAAGTTTTTCTGTACTTATTACAAGTCACTGATAAATCTGCAGACGAAGCCCTTGAGCCACTTAAAGTTGAACAGCCCTATATATTAAATTATTTGTTCACTGTGTTGGGGAAAAATTATGTTAGAAAGCACAATTATAATAGTATTTCATTTCTTTTTTAGGTGATAGAAATTAATTCCAAAACTCTAGTCTATCGGAGCGAGTAAAGTTGCGAGGACTCGCCAGTACATCAATAAATTTTCGGAAAACAAACACTGAACCATCAAGAGATTTATATTTTTAGACATAGGGCGCACTAAAAGCAGATCGAAGTGAGTTAGGGTGAGCAAATATCGTAAGTTCTTGGCAAACATCGAATCAAGTCCTCTCTAAACATTTTACTTTTGTAAGTTTATTTAAGGCCTCTGTTACATCAACCTTAATATTATTTATACAGTGCGCATTTAAAAAATCGAGTTGAGTGTTTCAATCTCTAAAGAAAAAAGTAAGAAGGTCGCGTGACCGGCAACGTTGGGACTGGAGGGTTTTATCCCAATGCGTTTTAATTGTAATTATGCCTATTCAATAGCAATTTGTACAAGTGTGTATATGATGTCCGTATCATACAAGGAAGTAAATTGAGTGTACAATGAGGAAAATTATCTTAAACAACAGTGTTGCTAAGACATAGTTTGTTTCTTATCAACCAATATTTTTAATCAATCCACATTAAATAAATTGCTAGTGTATCAAACCCGCTTTAGTGTTATATCAGTTTCAGATTTGCTAGAATATTTTTTTTATTGGTAGCAATCAGTTTCATTAGCAGCACAATCTTGTTGTTAAATAATGAACTACTTTTAATACAGCCATTTTGTTAAGAAATAAATTATAGTTTCTCAATGCGACTCATTTTGTTTCCAGTAAAGCATTTTCTCTGCAAATAAGACAGCAGAACAGCGTCCCCAGAAACGAGTTATATCCGTCAGAACCTTTAATCCACAAGACGTTGGTGGGGGTTCATAGCGATCGGCAATCGCCGCGCGCTTTATTAGTTTTACCGTATTTGTTGATCGTACCAATACCTGTTTAAATTAATTTATTTTTACTTTGTATTTAAGCTTTTTTAAACTTTGCATGTCAGATAAAACAATAGAAGATTCTTATTTCGCACAACCCATCATTAGTATTGGCCTTTACTGTCTATGGACAAATTTTACCATGTCAGTAAACCATGTTGCATAATAGATAACACAGGCCTGCATTTTTTAACACTTTGAAAGTTGATTTAAAAATTTTAACTGTTTTCTAGTAATTCGGTAGCGCTGAATCTGCTTTCAGTTTTTTTATATCACGTAAGGTTATTTTTGAAACCGGAATAATCCAAAAATATAGAAAAAAAACAATTTATTTCATTTATAAGCTAGTTTTTGAATATATTATGGAAAAAAATACAAAAATATACAAAATATACACATGTAAACTATTATAAATGGTTATTTATTCATTACGCTTCTTCAAAAAACGTTTTCTTTTTTCAAAAAAGGTTCTTTTGGTTGTTTTTCTGTTTCAGCTAAAGGAAGATCTCCTCTCAATGTCCAACAGAAATCGGCCATCATTTTTGTGTCCCAGCGCCCCTAGTATCTTTTTTTCATCTCTTTAATATATTCATGAAATCTTTCACCTTGCTCTTCACCCACGTCCCCAAGATTTTACGGGAATTAGTCCAAATGGGAATGTAAAAAGTGAATTTTTATGCTTATATCCTGAAATTAAAAGCATTCCATGCATGTTTTTCCTTATGTTCCATTACCTTTTCAAATTCTGTAACTTTCATCAAGCTGCTAATCTGCGGCCCTACATGATTCCCTCCTTTAATTTTGCCTCTGACAGAGCCGGAAATGTTTTACACAAATATTTAAGACAATTTCCTTCTTTGTTTAATGCCTTAACAAATTGTTTCATACGTCCAAGTTTTATGTGAAGTTGTGGAAGTAAAACTTTTTGAGGGTTAATAAGACTTACGCGAATTATATTTTTGTTTCCAGGTGTTACAGTCTCTCTTTGTGACCATTCTCTTTTTATCCAATGCTGTTCTCGATTCCTGCTAGCCCACTCGCACAGGAAACATGGAAATTTAGTAAATCCAGACTGCTGACCTAAGAGAAGACCTAAAATTTTTAGATCTTCACACACTTCCCAGTTGTGATTTATATATTGTCTTCTTAAAAGTAATTCCTCTAAATTTTCATAGTTTTTCTTTAACTTAACTGTATGGCCGACCGAAACACAAGCAAAAACATTGTCATTATGTAAAAGAACAGCTTTAAAGCTCCTTTTTGAAGTCGATTAAAAGTATCCAGTCGGAAGGTTTGTAGCACCACAGAAAATCATTTTTTATTTATCAATCCTTTAGAATTTCAACTACCACATTCATTTTAAAATGTATTAAAACGCCTATTATAAGTTTTTTTTTATATTTTTTCTTTTTTTTGCAAAAAAAATTCTGTGGGTGATAGAGACCAATTGTATTTTAATTAGTTATTTCTATATAAAAACTGAGCTCAACAAACAAAAATCACGTCATCACACATTTCATGCAGGCCTGTGTAATCATATGGAATGTTATACGACAAGAACAATATCACACTAGAAGCTATTTAAATTTTTGAGTGCAGTACTGATTTTTTAATATATGGTTTATTACCCGTGGCAAAATCCAGATTACACCCCCAATAGAACTATATAATTACTGTGAGTATTCAGAGCAATAATGGCTATAAACCATTTTATGGTAGCATTAACTCATATTTCCTATTGGCTAAATTACCGTGATATTATCACTACACAACCGTCTAGCAATTTTCGTTGTTTTACATTAGGAAAGCGCGTTGCTGTCACATATGTCACGTGTTAAGCAGTCAGTTGTATAAAGAGTATGTTACTTCTTATAAGGGGTAGATGACTTTTTTTCAGTGTATCAAAGAAGCGTCTGTCTAGAGTTTCCAGTATTGATTTCTGAATTAATAAAAGCAAAAAAAATATGAACAATTTTGAAAGTATTTTGTTGTATGAAGAAGTTCAACAAAGAACCACTAATTCAAATAATTAGTCTTAAAGTACTACGTTTTCTAAACATGAAGTTAACCAACCAAAAAGTTTTTAAAACGTAATGATAATGTTAATACTTTCCCAGGGGTGACATTGTCGACTAAACAATTCCTTATAGAGCCTTTACCACACCTTCAAAAGTTATAATGTACTTGTGTAAACTTTCAAATTAACCAATTAACGTCATAGCTTAATTAATTCATTTCCCACTTTACAAATCTTTTCACATTCGCTTAGTAACTTTGGGTAAATAGGAGTATCTCCTTCATAAAGTTTATTATATAAGATGGATAATATACATTTTAGTTTAAGGATAGCAAAATAAATATAACGAAAAAAATATTTTTGATTTTACAAGGGTGGCTGTTTTGGCGTGATCCGGTCCTTCCAAGGCTTTCTGAGCCTTAAGAAGGAGTAAGTGAAACAGAATACAGCCCTGTTCATTCAAGAACAAATATGACGTTTAACACGTGGAACAAAGATACAAACCAAACTGTATTATAGTCAAGAAGCAAACCAAAATGGCAGTTGGATTTTGATATTTTTGTCACAGAAAAATAATTAAGTTTATTTTTTCCAAGTCACGAACTGTGGAGTCATAATAAGGACAAAACGGCCATCTACCCACCCCAGGGTTCCAGCAGGGTATCCAGTATGCTTGGATTCCTATGTTCCTATGCATTATAATACAAAATACAGTTATACACTTGTCTTGTCCGCTATTATCCGCTAATTATTTTATTTTCACGGACACAATTTTGTATCTTTTATTATTGTATTTATTTCACACTATCCTTGTTGAATAACATTAAAATTAAATGCATATTTTAAGTTTTATTAAAAGAAAATTTTCCAAGTAGGAACCGAAAATGCTTTTGAAGCAATTAAAAAGATTACTTCATTACTAATTAGGGCTTCGTGCTATCGCCGGCCCAATCCCTAGAGGCGGGATTATGAAAAAGCCTGAATTACTCCAAAGAAAAGATAATTGATCGTCAAACTTTAAAAACAAATTTAACACCTAACAAGATTAAGCGAAAGAAATTGTTCTTTTTTATCAAACACCTTCTAATCCTCTAATGAGGAGAAACTTAAGTTAAAAGACAAAATATAAACCTAAGTTTAATCCCCAAACGCCGATTAAAAATGTCCCGTTGTAAAAAACGTCAGGTTTTGTAAAAGCGACGCATTTTTAATTCAGGTTGAGCCGGAGAAATAAATTTTACGAGATTAAGGCGAACCATTCATTTCGACGTGAAAAAAACGTTGCTTCTCGCAAATGCATTAACGCTATTAAGCGGATTTTTTCGCGTAACTTGTAAAGGTTCGTGTTTTTTAATTAAAGAAAAAGCCTACTCTAAAGAATATAGAACCTTATTCTTTCATTAGAATGGAGTTTGACCACAGGCACAATAGATATAGCTACGCTTAGCTACCATGCGAGCAAAAATTATTTGCATCAAAGAGGGCCTTGCATCTAAGGACGTAATGCTTAGCTGTAGAGCTTAATACCTGTTGGGTGTCAGTAACTACCTGAATTAACGATCAATCAGTTATTCCGTCATCTTTGACAGTCGTTACAAGTAATTTGATTCATCGCTAATTTTTCCAATTTCTTGGACAATTCACACAATGGGCTTTACGGAACAGCACAAAACATTCATGGTTGAAGCGTATTTTCGAAACGGGGTTAGAGTAAATGGTGAGTGGCAATACAATCCGGGTTTGTACGTGGACGATTTTCACGAACTGAAAAGAACCGTGCTGTGTTTAGGGAAACAGTTTCTATACAACACAAAAAAGGAGCAGGAAAACCATCTTTAAGAACTTATTGCAAACGTTCGTGAACTAATGTAAAATACGCCAACAAATTGTATATGACGCCTGTCCCAATAAGTGGGAAGATCTTATGAAACATGCAGGACTATTCTTAAGAAGCAGCTAAATTTATTTTCTTATAAAGTGCAAGTATTTCAAGAAATACAAGCCGCAGATTTTGAAAGACGCAGGAATTACTCTTAATGGTTCACCCAAAATTTATTGGAAAGAAATTATTTATTAAACCTGACTTTTTTTCGGATGAAGCCTGGTTCCACCTCTCCGGTTATGGGAATTCTCAGAATACACGCATGTGGAGTAGTAATTTATGTAATTATTTTTCTTTTTCTTTCTGTATATTCTTACTTTGTTTATTTTGTAAACAACAAAAATAAATTTGCTTTTGTCCACTTATTTTATTACTAATTAGTCTGACGCCCTCTATATACCTAGATATCGTATCTCTTTTTCTTTTACATTCCATTTCTATAAAAACATAACCGGTTAATTCACTTTGTGTATAAGCAGTTTTCTCCATACTTTCCTGATTTATTTTCGAAGTGCGATCTAAAACGTCCTAAGCACACCTTATTGGCACGCTGCAGAGTCTTTAAGTCAGCAATTTCGTAAAAGAAATTGATTTTATTTCTGCGGGACACATGTAGTGGCATCGGAATCTCCTCCTGGAAGGATTATGCTTGAAGAAGATTCTTTTAAATTTTTCCTATTCTACCATTCTAATCGTATTTTCCATTTCAATATTATGCCTCAAATCACCGACGGTATTTTTTTTGCGACAGAGCGAGGGAAATTTTAGATGTTTAGAATTTGTGAATTGAATATTTGAGAAGTATTCAAGAGGCAACGAATTAGAAACGTAAAGATTGGAAAATTGAAAAGAAAACACTTTTTCAGGAAACAAAATGTTTTCATTACTTTTATAACTAGGAAAAAGATTTAATATGGTGTCCATGGTATTTTTAAAATGATTTTTCCGAGTGTCAAACAAATTTATGAAGAATCTAATGTTACCAGTGGAGGCTGGTGATAATTGAAACATGTAGGGCTAAAATGTTAAATAAAAGAAAATCGATGAAAAAAGCTAGAAAAAACTATTACTGCTATTACTAAAAATATATTTAAAACTTATTTTTTAGAAAGGGAAACCGTATTAAAAACAGCTGATGTCTAGTATCTGGTAGCGGAAACAAAGACGAAGAACTAACCCGATCTGTACCAGTAGGCTAGACAAAATAAAGCCAGTGGAAATCCGCCAATCGAGGCCTGATTTGGGGGTCTGGCCAATCCACAAAAGTCCTTATGAGCCAGTAAGAGGGGGATATATATTTGTTGTGGTTTATTATATCCCGCTCTCTCTCTATCTTATGCGATTAATAGCCTGGCCAGGCCTCGCCCCTAGCGATATGAAATTTTTCCGGCCCTACGAGGAGCCAGGAAGTTGTTGCAGCGTCAGGGAGTTTTTGCAACGTTAGCCGTTAGGCATCACCGTCTTAAGTTTGAAATTATTCATAAAAATAATTAGGCTTCAGCATTCAAAGTAACTGTGGGCCTATTGTATGAGCCACAGCTAACTATTTCTATTAATAAAATAGCCGATTTTAACGTTTTAAGTTTAGAAAATACAACCGTAGAGCATTGGAAATCTCATGCACTTGCTCATTAATTTGATTTGGTTTAACAAAAGAAAGATACACAGAGGGCGAAATTTTTTCTTTAAAAATGGAATGGTCTAAGAATTCATTAAAATTTAACAAATTGCAATAATTAAAACATACCTGCGGCATGAAAAAACAAAAAAAGTTACTTTAATGATAAAACTTTCGAAGGGAATAATTATGTAAGAAAAAAGTTTTGAAGCAATTACTTTTTAGTCCATTAGCTTCATTAAAGTTGAATGAAAAGTCTTAGTCTCACGTAACTTTGCTAAATTTAATTTAGTGCTTTCTTCCTAATAGCTATTTTTTTTATGAAATATAATTTAGAAAAATTGTAATGGATTTTAATATACTCAAATATGATGCTCGTTCTTTTGGCTAATTCCTAATTTAAGTATTTTTATTAAGTTTTACAAAATGTGTCCTATGACCGTATACAGTGTGACCAGTAAAGTCCGCATCATATGGGATTTTTTTTTATTAATAGCTTTATTCAAAAGTTTACTTTGGCATCAAGTTCTGGTTCAATCGAGATGAAAATTAAGCAAAAAAATAGTAGTCACGTAATTCGCATTATCTATCAAATTTAATTTTTTTCCAAAAAATAATTCAAAAGAGGGGTTAGTTCTGAAAATATCGAAAAAAGTTATAAGAAAAAGTTTTTTTAAATGTAGTTTTTAGCCCACATGCAAAATTTTAGCTGCATAAGATAATTTTGATTTTTTACATATATTTTGTAAATTGCACCACTTTTGCAAAATAAGACTCAACGCAACCTACATAAAACTTCTCAGTTTTGACAAGGCTTTATTTCAGATACATTTTCTTTAAAGTAGCGCCATATTAAATGTGTGTTTTTCTACAAAATCAAAACTGGGCTATTAAAATTTGGTGGCATGTGATGCAAAGTTTATTTGCTTTTGACCCTGTATAAGGTAACTTCATAAAATAAGTATTTTTTAAAACGTAGTTTGTGTCTGAAAGTAATACACCTTTATATTGAGACAAAAAAGAACACAGTATCTTCAGTAAAGTGTTTTTTAAGTGGAAAATAAAATTTAGTTGAACAACGTAAAGTTTATCTATTTTCAATGATTTAATTTAAAACCCGAATATTATAATTTATTATTAAGCTATGTCATAAAAACGTTAACGGGTATTACTTTTAGACACAAACTACGTTTTCAAAAATACTTATTTTATTAAGTTACCTTATACAGGCAAAACAAATAAACTTTGCATCACATGCGACCAAATTTTAATAGCCCAATTTTGATTTTGTAGAAAAACACACATTTAATATGGCGCTACTTTAAAGAAAATGTATCTGAAATAAAGCCTTGTCAAAACTAAGAAGTTTTATGTAGGTTGCGTTGAGTCTTATTTTGCAAAAGTGGTGCAATTTACAAAATATAGGTAAAAAATCAAAATTATCTTATGCAGCTGAAATATTGCATGTGGGCTAGAAACTGCATTTAAAAAAACTTTTTTCAATAACTTTTTTCGATATTTTCAGAAATAACCCCACTTTTGAATTATTTTTTTGAAAAAATTTAAATTTGATAGATAATGCGAATCACGTGACTACTATTTTTTTGCTTAGTTTTTATTTCGATCGAAGCAGAACTTGATGCCAAAGTCAAATTTTTGAATAAAGCTATTAATAAAAAAAAATTCCATATGATGCGGACTTTACTGGTGACACTGTATAAATATTATACACTTGTATAATATACCTTCTTATAACTAAATAATTACAAGAACAAATAAATATTTGTATTAGATGTTTTTCTGTTGATCCACAGATTTATAATTTATTATTATTTGTTCGAAATGACAAGAAAAAACGTTCCGAAACATCATAAACATTATGGCATGTTGTACATTATCCAGTTTTTTAAATTTGCTCACGCAACTCCCGGCAGAAATGCCGAAATTATTTACATTGTAAACCTGACACAAAAAACATTCTCCTCTACCGTTTTTGGCTCTCATGTTTATATCTCCTCTTTAATTACTGTTACTCCCGGGGTTGTTTTTATGTTTTGATTAATTGCATTTTTCTTCATCCTATTGTGTAATTAGGCGAAAGGCTATTAAACATTTAATTAGAGCGACGTTTTCGACACAGGCGTGCGGTGCGGTCAAATTCAAAAAATGGGAAGCAATTTGGGTTGTTTGGGCAATTTCCAAAAATGGAGTACTTGTTTAAATTCTTTATCAATAGATTGAATGACGTTGGGAATTCCACCTTGGTAAAATTACTGGAATAATATGTATTCTTTAACTCTCTCTCTCTAACTCTTTGGGTTATAACCATTTTTTTTCTGTTACTTTCTACAGTGTCGCCAGTAAAGTCCGCATCATATGGGACTTTTTTTTATTAATAACTTTATTCGAAATTTGACTTTGGCATCAAGTTCTGCTTCGATCGAGATGAAAATTAAGCAAAAAAATAGTAGTCACGTGATTCGCATTATCTGTCAAATTTTAATTTTTTTCAAAAATAATTCAAAAGTAGGGTTATTTCTGAAAGTATCGAAAAAAGTTATTAGAAAAAGTTTTTTTAAATGCAGTTTCTAGCTCACATGCAAATTTCAGCTGCATAAGATAATTTTGATTTTTTGCCTATATTTTGTAAATTGCACCACTTTTGCAAAATAAGACTCAACGCAACCTACATAAAACTTCTTAGTTTTGACAATGCTTTATTTCAGATACATTCTCTTTAAAGTAGCGCCGTAGTAATGTGTGTATTTGTGTATTCTTTAACTCTCTCTCTCTAACTCTTTGGGTCATAACCATTTTTTTTTTCTGTTAACTGTCCCTCCTCTTCTACAGTGTCGCCAGTAAAGTCCGCATCATATGGGACTTTTTTTTATTAATAACTTTATTCGAAATTTGACTTTGGCATCAAGTTCTGCTTCGATCGAGATGAAAATTAAGCAAAAAATGGTAGTCACATAGCACAATTCCAAGTTTAATAAAATTAAAACAATGTTTAAATCCTTTATGGACTACCAACATAATGGTAGCTTAGTAGCTATAAAAAGGGTAATATCTACCCCTCTAATCATTGGTTTAATGGCAGGGACAGGGAATCTCGTCAATAACTATAACACGTCATTTACTGTTTAGTGTTCATATTATGGGACGGTTTTAAAATCGCAATCCGATATTAACCTATGCTTGCTTGTAACGTTATCTGTAGGTACTCCAGGCGGGTTATTGATGGAAATAGTAGCAGATTTTTCGATTATTCTTTCGTTTTCATATACTATAATTTGTGTTAGTATCATTAGGCCCATCGACGCTGTGGTCTACTGGTCAGCGCAGCGACCTCACAGATCGCAGGCCCGGGTTTTATTCCCGGTGCCAGCAACGTCGATGTTAAATTTGGAATTTGGTTTAAGAGGTGGCGCCGTCTTTCGGAAGAGACGTTAAACTGTGGGCCCCGTGTCATGGATGTTGGCACGTTAAAGAACCCTACCCTCGACAAAGAGGGATTCGGCAAAATTACCAGATAGTGTGTGACAAATTCCCTGGCGTCGGTGATTGGCCTCGTTGCGGAAAAAGGCCGACGTAAAATAAATTAATAAAAAAAAAAAATCATTAGGCCAACTGAAAAAATTATTTTTTCTTAAAGAAAAGCGCAAATTGAAAATATGGGACAAGAGATACAACACTTGAACCTTTAGCTACCCAGTGGTGCAAAATTTATACCTGTTTAATTTAATTCTACTGGTGATATTTAGTAACAATCGAACGTCTTCTTCTTGGCTAGAAATCAAATGTATAAAAATTACTTCATTGTTTCTAAATGAAAAAATAAGTCTTGGAATAAACTCCATAGGTTTTGGGTAAAATGGTCGCGAGTAACAGCGATGGAAATCACATCTCAATAAATTTTACATATTATTTCCTGTATGCTGGGATCGGCGGCTCTACGAAAGGAAGAAATCATGGCCCTGGCCTGGAGCGACATACTGGACTTCATAAAGAGGTCGGGACGCTTTGGCGGGGGCCAAGGTGGTTAGACTGACTGGATAAGGACTGGGGTAGGCAAAAAGGATCGCCGTTGGTCTACTTGCCAGGTTCCGGAACCTCCCCTCAATTACTACTACTACTCCTGTTTGCTGTACTGGTTTAAACTATTTCCATCATACAACGTGTATTCTTTTAAGTGTAGGTGTAGTATAAACTGAAAAATTATAAGGCACGCCAATAGTTTGAGTAGTATTTGGTATCTTTTTACCTATTGCAATTATTTAAGCTAGCTGTAAACGAGTAAAGTTCGCTTTAAATAACAGAAAAAAAAATTGTATACAATGTCCGTCATCTTTAACAGTGTCGACAAGAATTTCTTTACATAGAAGCAACGTGTAAAACAGGAAAATTAATTCACTTAAAACCTATAAAATTATGGGGGTAAACGTAAAATAATATTAAGTTTTAGCTAGGTTTTAATTGTATTAACCAGAAATGGCAGTGCTTTGCTTGTGAGAGAATATCAGAATTATTGTAATGGAATTAAAATTATTCTAATCATATTTTTTCGGTATAAAGACTCTTAACGTTTAATGTAGCAGGTAAATAACATACCGTTTTTCTCTTCACGAATATAGAGTGTTTTTTTTTATAAAAATAAACTTAATTTCCCGTCTTTTACAGCCAAGACGTTCCGAAACAGACTTAAAGCAATAAATTAAAGGAAACTTAAAAATATTTTGGGTAATTAACAACGACTTAGAGCTACAATCTAAAAAAATCTCCAATAAATTTAAGATAAGGCGTCGACAAAAGTACGCTAGGGGTCATTAATCAAGAAGCTTCCCAAGAGGCCGACATCACAAAAACATTAGCAGATTTCTCGAAATTAGCGAACTGTAACAGTTATGTAAGGAGTAGCTATCCCTGAAACATTATCTTTGATAAACAACAAGACAATTATAATAAAGCGCCCGCTTCAAATTGATAAAGCCGGAAGGTCATCTATCAAAGACATAGATACAGGTAGATATCCTTAATTAAAATTTATACATCGTGGAGCGGCTAAAGTTTATTTACGACATCGAGTACAAGAATATCAAGTCCCCCCCTCCGAAGTACACCGGTGTACTACTAACCTTTTTATTTATTCTTGACTTACCCCTTAAAAACGTTTATATCGAGTTTAGACCAGGGCTGAAGCCTTTGAAAATGGTAAAAAGTGAAAAAAAAATAATAGTATGATGAAACCCATTGGAAAAGGAAGAGAATATAACAAAAATAAAAGGAAAAATTATTTACGGGCGATCCGAGGTCGGGAAGTGGATAGGGGTGAGTTTTTAAGGGTAAAAAACGATTTATCTCGATTTACGGCAAAACTACAAGTCCTATGGAAAAACGGTAAATGGCAAAGTTGTAGGTAATCAATATATGTACAACTTTTGTATTTACACCTTTTTCACATAACCTCAATATTTATGTGAAAAATTCAAATAACCAAGTTTTTGGTTTTTTATTTTTATCTTTTACAAGAAATTTTTTTTTTCACGAAATTTGGTAAAAACTTACCTTTTTATGTCCCAAACACACTGTAATTTTTTTGATTTAAAATATTTATTTTTTCACCTTATTTTGACTTAATATCGAAAAAGCACTTAGAACTACAGTGTGTTTGAGACGTAAAAAGGTAAGTTTTCACCAAATTTCGTGACAAAAAATTTCTTTTTTGTAAAAGATAAAAATAAAAAAACCAAAAACTTGGTTATTTGAATTTTTCACTTAAATTTTAAGGTTTTCTGAAAAAAGTGTTAACACAAAAGTTGTAGATCTTTTTATTACCTACAACTTTGCGATTTAACGTTTTTCCATAGGACTTGTAGTTTTGCCGTAAATCGAGATAAATCGTTTTCTACCCTCAAAAACTCACCCCAATCCACTTCCCGGATCGCCCGTAAATTATTTTTCCTTTCATTTTTGTTATATTCTCTTCCTTTTCCAATGGGTTTCATCCTACTATTATTTTTTTTGGTTTCAAAAATTATCGACCCTGGTCTAGTTGGGAAACATCGAGCATCGATTCGGAGTCGATGGTTCCACTGCAATTTTAATTTAAAAAATTTCCTCCACTTACCGACATGATCTATGACAATTGCCTTGACCAGTTTAAATTTTCCTCGAATGTTTTTAATAAAGTATTGCCCCATTGGGGGTTAACGTACACCCGGGTGCATGCCGGGCTATGTATTCCATTTAATGTTTAACAAGTTGGCGTACAACCGGATAGTTATAAAATATTTAAATCCGGCCTTTAGAGGTCCCAACTGTTATCGAGTGTTACTGTAGCGACTTTGGTGCAGTTTATATTTGTCGGGATCATTTAATATGGATAAACTTTTTTTTCCTATTTATGGATACGTCTATTTTGTTTTAGTTCTATTCTTGCATATCGAGTTTCAGGGTGAACGCAAGAAACCCCTATACGTTTTTATTGTTTAACTTACAGAAATAAAATGTTTACCTATAAAATTGCTAAATAAACAAAGGTAATAAGTGTTCATTGTTGTGCTGTGTCAAAGTCAAAACTAAAATTTATATAAAATAATGGATTTTCCGTTGATTCCGGATAGAATTGCTGTGAATGCTGACAAATCTTTGGATAATCTTGTCCCAAAGAAGTCTAAAGACGCCTATGATAAGGAATATCAAAGGTTTGGGGATTGGATGAAAAATAATGATGTAAAAATTATCAACGATACGGTGCTACTCTGATATTTCCAGGAATTGGTATGTTAAAATCGCTGTTGTAAATTATATTAAAATATTAATTACGTATATCGATTTATTGTCTGGAACATTTACTCCTAATTCCCTATGGACGAAATATTCAACGTTAAAGAAGACATTACTATTTAATAAAAATATAGACATTGCAAAATATTGCAAGTTATGCCAGTATCTATTCATCCAAAGGATATGAAGGGAAGAAATCGAAAATTTTGACTCGAGAAGATGGGCTGAAATTCATCCGTGAAGCTCCCAATGAAACTTTTTTGATGTAAGAAATATAGTACTTCCGGTTTAACTGGAAGTTGACACTATTGGAAAGATAATAAAAATCGAAGCCAGGGACATGTAAGCCGTTTTGCTCTAAGACGTACAGTTAGAAAGCTAGACGCTGTCAAAGTTTAAAAATGTAATTTTTCAAGAGTCAATATCTCGGAAACTGTTAAGTATAGACTAATAATGCTTTTATTAAAAAATGTTCAGAATTTTATGCAGAATCCAAAAAAATTATATAAAATAGGGGTATCCATTTAAGATTAAGATCTTACCCCCCCCCTCCCTCCTAGGGGCTTGAAGTAACAAGATTGACAATTTACGCAAAAATATGTCCCCCTCGAAATAAAAATCGACGGGTCCGAGCGATTTTCCACATTTTCATTTTAAAGCAGGAAAATTGAGGTGGGAAGTTTTCAAATGAACACCCTGTATATCGTAAAATATTTATTCTAAGGATTTTTACCAAAAAAATATCAATTTCCATTACAAACAGGAACTAAAATTAATAATCTCCGTCTAAGAAAATATTATACAAAAGTTACCCTTTACAAAGTCCAGATTCTTTTTAGAACTTTTACGTACTTATGAAAGCCCCACGGTCATAATTCTGCAGAGTAATGCGAAAAAGTTTTTTTTAATGGTACTGTTATGGTCCGGGATAATTACCCGCTCGATGATGCCGTGACTCTGGCCGCTGACCGTAATTGTTAGTTGGCTTAGGAAGGATAAGATATATAAGATGTTCCTTCGAAAAGCATTGTAACCTGTAGTAGATGCCAAAAAGCCTAAAAGTTTTAATGTTACATTGACTATTTGTGTTACTAGCGGCATTTCCATTGGTTATTTAGTCTTGTTAAGTAAATATCAAGATTGAAAAATATCGTTTTTTTCCACATTAGGCATATGTTAGGTGAGAGTGGCGGACTTATGTATAGTAGCAGCTTCCTGATGGTTAACGCGATGTAGATAGTAGAAGAATATTGACAGCTCATTCAAACCAGCCGCTTACTTCCTCCAGACAAGGGCGGATCCAGAAATTAATTCTGGTGTAGAGGTTTTTAGAGGAAGATGAAACAATTAAAGATATGACCTTATTTGTGCCGAAGCTAAAATGATATCCGCAGGCCGACCATTAGTTGAGAATCTCTTCGGTTCAGAGAAAGTGTCCAATTTTGCGACATCCGTGTGTGATTGCTGGCCTTTAATTCAAGAAATTTCAGACATTGATACTCCCGATGAAGACACCAGACTTGCTAATAAATTAAGAAAACTTATAGTTTGCACTAAGAGTATATTACAAAAGCTTTTAGTCTCGTTATTGCTAGTAAGTCCTCATTCAATGACTACCTACTGAGAGGATTATTTCCCATTACAACAAATTAAAAACGCCAGGAAGAATTTCATTAAATGAAGATACAATGATTATCGCCTTTTGAATAGAGTTGGAACAGCCCATTTTGATCCAAGTCGCCGAGTTTTTAATAAAAAAAGAACATAGGTTTAGAGAACCAACTAAAATTTACAAAACTAGAAATTTTATTAGTACATTTTTTAGAGATAATTCTAAATTATAATCTTATTAATAAAGTTCCTTTTACAATGAAAATGAGTAGGTAACGAGTTCCTTTTTGCACGACGCCGTAAAATAACAGTGTTTTCAATTTGTAGAAAAAATGTGCACTGGGTTATGAACTCACTCTTTTTGACTCCACAATAGTTTTTACGTATGTTGAAATGTAAACCGCCCAGGGGGGGGGGGTGTCATGACCCCCCATGACCTCCCCCCTGGATCCGCCCTTGCTTCCAGATCATTAAATAGTGGTTCGCCCAAGGTAATAAACCTTCTTCTCGCGATGCCGGGGCATTTACACAAGAAACGCTGAATACATTCCTCCTCTTCTTCATCTCTGCATCTTCTACAGAAGTCGATAGTTGGTATTTGCATACGTTCGTCGTATCTACCGAAAAGTCAATTTCCGGTGACTACGGCAGTGATATTTCTTAGATCATTCCGAATGTGCTGCTAACATTAGGGGTAGGATCTTTCTATTTTTTTTTCTTTAAACAAATAATAAATAAAATGGACGTTGAGATTATCTTAAAATTGGTTATATCATCTGCCATGTGTCATCAATATTTGCTTTATAAAAAACGGCAATGCTAGCATTAACTGTAGAATAAAAAGCTATAGTTCAAACTACATTATATGGCAGGGTTCATGTAAGATACAGTTACTGTACAGTTGACGACAGATAATTTCGTACACTAAACTGTGACACTGTAAATGCAACTTTTTCACCTTTATTACCTTTGTAACGTGTTAATTGTTAACATGATATGTGTCAAAGTATTGTCATTATCTTATTTGATTTAAAAATGCCTCATTTAAGTATTATTGAAAAGGCAAGAATAATATGTTTAGTAGTAATAGGGTGGCCTTATGGAAAAATAGCTGATCATTTTAGAGTACCTAGAAGTATTGTTAAAGGAATTGTAAAAAAATGGAGCTATCATCAAATACTTGAAAGGTCTGTTGGGTCTGGTTTAAATGATAGAAAATCATTAAATGAAGAAGACCGAAATCTGGTGGAATATGTAAGGCAAAATCCATTTAAAACTGCAGTATCAGCTATGAACATAACATAATTTCCTGCTTCATCTAGAACAGTGCAACGCCGAGTAACACAATGTTCCGAATTAAAAATCGAGCAGCTGCATCCAAACCGTTTTAAAAAAAATAGTGATGAGGAACAAAGAATTGTGTTTGCTATGCAATATTTACCAGAAAATAATTTTTTTTTGAAAAATATTATCTTTTCCGATAAGAAAACTTTTCAGTCTACATTATAATGGAAGTATTCGAGTATATAGACCACCAAATTCCCGATATGATGAGAAGTATACTCAAAAAAAGCAAACCAGTGAACGTTTCTCCGTTAATGTGTGGGCATGGATAAGTGTTTACGGTGCAGGTGTATGCTGGAATATTGGTGGAACACTAAACAGTAATATATATTTTCTAATTTTGGAAAATGATTTTCTTCCTTCTGCCGCGATAGTTTTTAAAGGAAATAACTTTATATTTGAGCAGGATAACTGCCCTGTGCATACTGCAAGAAATATAGGAAACTGGTTTAAACAAAACAACGCAACATGTCTGCCTTGGTACTTAAGAAGTCCTGATTTAAATCCAATTGAAAATGTTTGGGGATTGATGGTAAAAAATGTACAAAATAAATTTTAAACCAAAGAATCAAATAGAATTATTTGATAAAATAGAAGAAATTTGGCAAGGGCTAACTCCAGATTACACCAGAAGTGTTATTTTGTCAATGCCAAGAAAATTACGATTAGTGTTAGAATTCAATGGCACAGCAACAGCAATTAAATATTAGTATTTTGTTTGTTGTTTGTTAATAAATGAATTCTTTTTGGCTTTATACTTTTGTAGTTTTCCTGGTATTATTTTATAATTTTCTTATTTCGCGGCTGTAATTTAAACACAAAAATATTTAGAGATAACCATTATTACTTATGGTAAAAAATCGTAAATACAATAATTTACAGCTATGTATATAGCTGGTATTCTATCCAGGTATAGGTAAGCAGCAAGTTAAGAAACCTGTTTTACCCAATTTCGGTGTAATTGAGTTATGTATGGGTGGAGTGTACGAATTTATATGTCGTCAACTGTAAATACAGTTTGTAAATAATGTATCCTGCCCTGTATAAACCCTATGTTACTAGTAAAACCAAATGCTTGGAATAATCCGGACCGTCCATCCATCCCAAAAATAAACCTGTAAAGATATCTTGCCTCTTAGGACCCGGGCCATAATTCTATAGAGTAAATGTGTAAATTTATTTTTTAATGATACTGTTATGGTCTGGGGTAATTACCTGCACGATGTCGCCGTGACTTTGGCCGTTGGCCGTAAATGTCAGATGGCACAGGAAGGGCAGACGCGCTTCCGTGGCCTTAATGACACGTAGGTCGTAAGTTTTTCCAACGTCGCCGTAGTACGTCCGGTTGCATACTGGAAAAAAGAAAGAAAACATTATTGAAGAATAACATTTTATTGTGTAAAAGTTAAAAAGGAATGAGGAATGTAGGCTTTTTGGTTAAATGGTTCAAATTTTACAACAAGTCTTTTGAAAAGTTAAATAGAGGTAATTAATTTTCTTTAGCTTATGAAACATTTTTAAATTTTAGAGAAAAGCTGCATTTCAATAATCTTTTAACCAGAAAATCTATTAATGCAGAAAAATACAAATTAATTATAGTTTTTTTTTAGTAACAAAATTACAGGCAACAGGATATAGTTCTGGAAATTATTAATTTTTTATCCGATTGTGTCAAAAAATTACTTTTTATAGATCAGATATTTGTACGAAAAGGTAACCCTTTCAATAAGGTATTGACTTTTATATATATATAGGACGAGTAGTATATAAATTTTCTTTTTAAATTCTAAATTTCTACGAAAATTCCCAAAAAATATGATTACATCATTGAAAAGCTTAGACAATTCTGTATCATTTTGGTTCAAGGCTCATTGGCGTACCGACCTTGATAAGAGTGGGAGAAGCTATTGAAAGTGTAAACATTAAAATCGCTGTAACTTCTATACGACTTATCCGATTTTACTAAATATAAGCTTGTTTGGAAGAGAAAAGTAAGTATCTTCAATCGCCGTATCAAACAGTACACAATAGTGTTTAATAAAATTGCTAGAGGGCGCAATTTGTAATAATAACAGTATTTCGATTTCATCCCGAAAATTCAAATCATACGGTATAACTATGACATCATAATCGAAAAGTAGATGAAAATTGCAAGAAAAGATGTGAGGACCGCAGTTCGATATCTTTGTTCGTTTCAGAGTTATTGCCAAAACAATAATTTTTAATACAAATTGCGCCCTCTAGCAATTTTATTAGAAACTATCATGTACCATTAGATACGACAATTGAAGGTTCTTCCAAACAAGCTTAAATTTAGTAAAATCGGATAAGTCGTTTAGAAGTTACAGCGATTTTAATGTTTACACTTTCAATAGCTTCTCCCACTCTTATCAAGGTCGGTACGCCCATGAGCCTTAAACCAAAATGATGCAGAATTGTCTAAACTTTTTGATGATGTAATCAGAGTTATACCTTAATACGGGAATTTTCGGAGAAATTTAGGATTAAAAAAAAAATTTCAATTGTGCCCCCTTGAGGCGAAATGAGGAACTTTCCGAGATATGGCCGGTGGCCACTCTTAATGAAACACCCTGTATTACCAAAACTAGTTATTTAGACCGTTCCTTTGTCAGCAAACAGCAACTCACTTTCTATATATGATACAAAGTTACGTATATTTCCCATTTTTTATAACCCTAACATCCAGAACGCACACTTAGAAAAACATAAAATGCATCTAAACCGCGCAAGAGTTTTATTTCGGTTTTAAAACGTCGTAACTTTAAAACTGTTTAGTGAATTTTTAAAACGAAAAACAGATTTTCAAGGGAGAGTCGAACGAAATTAATTTTAATACTTTTTCACACCGATAAAAAAATAGTAAAGGCTTTTGTTATTACGTAACAAAAAGTAAAATGCGAGTCGCAACTTTTTTAACGGGATTATTTTGAATATTTATTTTAAGCATCGAAATTAAAGATTTTCACTACTTATAATCTCCCTAGCAGCAGAATTATTACCGATAATTTTTTTTAAGGTCACCAATGGTTTTGTTGATAGAAAATTATTCCGAGTCGAAGACGAGGGAAATTTTCTATCAACAAACACATGAAAGAAACCGAGAAAAAAATTATCGGGAATTAATTCTGCTGCGAGGGAGATTCGGTAAGAAAATTTCATAAATTGGAGTTTTTTTTAATGTTCCTGAAATTTTAGTAATAAACCTTAGTTACTAACAAGTAAAATCAACTTCTATTGTAAAAATACAGTGCGTCATATTAAACTAAACTAAACTCATCGGAAATATGTTTTTTAAAGTTATATTTGAATTTAAAACTATAAAGACATTGGATTTCAGATAACAAATTTGTTATTTAATGTTTCTCACATTTTAGTAATAAAATGAGTTACTAACTGCTCAATTTCGTTAGCAATCGAATTTGCTGATTCATTACCAAAACGAATCATTTTTTACACAATATTATTGTAACAATAAATATCACAGGTACGACTAAAAAACTGATTGTTACTTGCTGGTTTGTCTCACCTGTAACTTCGAAATTACTTGATATTTGAATTAAAATTAAGTCGTAGTAGTATACCTAAGAAAAAGTATCACTTATTAATTTCATTAGATTAATAGGCTATAGACAATCGCGATAGTCTCCCGTTGCTATAAGCAACGTAAACAAAAAGGAGCCTTCTAAATGGTTGAAAATAAATTTATGAAATTTTCTAGTTAAACAACTTACTACATATTTACTAAAAGTAAATAAATTAAAATTAAATATTTCAAAAACTAAATGCATGGTTATGGGTAATAATTTAAATTGTCAAAATATAAATGTTGTAATTGATGGTGAAAAATTGGAATTAGTAAACAGTTTTAAATATTTAGGGTTAATTATTGATTCAAAATTAAAACTTTTTAATTATTTTGAAGGTATCATATCGAAGATTGCCGGAAAAGTAGGTTATTTTAAAAGAATCAGTTCTAATTTAAGTTTGTTTTCTAAAAGAACTGTGTTTAATGCTATTATATTACCACATTTTCTTTATTGTTCTTCCATTTTATATTGTGTTAGTGAGGAAATATTTGATAAATTACAAATTTTACAAAATAACGCAATGCGCATTATTTTAAATTGTGATAAATATACGAAAATTAATTTTATATTGAAAAATTTTGATTGGTTGAATGTCAGAAATTTAATTTTTTATTTAGTATGTTGTATCTTTATACATAAAATTAAAAATAATTTATTGCCTGATTGTTTAAAATTTTTTTTCATAATTATAAAACAAGAACTAATCAAATTTATTTTATTTAAAAAAACTTTAAAATTACATTTAAGTAATGAAAAAACAAAAAACAAAATGATACGTAATATTTGATACAATTTGCAAAATGTTTAACTTTTCTGTCTGTTTTTGTTAAAAGAAGGTTTTGTTTTAAAATTAAAAATAAATCTATAAAAATGTTAATTTGAAGAAATAGTCCATGCTTAAAGTGGAGTTGAAAGTATGGGAAAGAAAGAAAAACTCAAAGTCTTCCTCCACAAAGTTTAATAGAATAAAAATATTCAACAAAAGTCTCTACATGTTTCGAACGTTTCCCTATAAAAATGTTGTTAAAAAAATGTATTAAAAATATTTATTTGTAGCTTTTCTTGCTAAATAAAACATGTTACTACTACTATACTATTACTATTACTACTACTATACATGTCTCAAAAAAATCTATTGAATATGCTATGATGGTTCCTTTTTTTTGGTAAAAACGCACTAAAGACCCAAACATAAATAATATAAATACTAGACTTAAGTAAAAGATCAAACCCGAACAAACCCAAAATAGTATATTAAAGTACACGTTTTATAAGAAGCGGTTTTAGCGCACGCGTCTATTTTAAAAAACGAGCCACAAAGTGGCGAGTTTTTTTTATTAACACGTGCGCTAAAACGCCTTATTATATATGGGTTTTCTCGTAAATCACAAAGGCCGCGCAAGTCAATGAAATAAAACATTTAAATGTTACCAACATCAAATAAAGAAAAAACGCGTATCGAAATAGCTTCATTACGATACGCAAATGCGTATCGTACTGAGCTTATTATGAACGTGAAATAGAAAAAAGCAATAATATACCCTTAACAAAAAAACAGTGATAGAGAATAAAAATATAGTTCCTTCTATGCGGGCTATTGATTGACGTTACTTTCCAGATCAAATGAGCATTTTTCGGTCAGCGACTTCCCAAATCCGCTAATCCCTTTTGCCAATATCGTCCGCCATGATATTAGTGCGGTCGGATAGCATTAAAAATCATAAGAATACTTCAGTGCTGGCGGCAAACGTGCCCTTTTGGATATATATTATACAGGGTGTCCGGAAATGATGAGCAAACAATTTAGGGGATAATTCTAGACCCAAAATGAATGCTGTCTCTACCTATAACATTTTTTCAAAAAAAAAGTTTGACATTTAAATGACATACGGGCCGCTATATTTAATCACAAAATTGTTATTAAGTAATTTTATTATTATATTTATGTCATACCAGTACATTATTGTGTTTTTATACCTTACATACCATCTACATAATGGATTACTTTATGCCCGTGCGGGCATTAAGTGTTGCATTAATTGTGCATCTTGTTCCATTTTTGATTTTTGACTTTGACACATTAAACATTTTAATACTGTTAAGGTAATGTCGTAGGTATTAGTATATTACGTACCGAGGTGGAAAGTGTTTCATTACTGTCGAGAGATTAGATAGTTTACTGAGACGCAAAGCGTCGAGGTAAACTATATCTCGGAGACAGTAATGAAACTTTTCACCGAGGTTCGTATACTATTTTATTTACAACCACATCCTACATCCACTTCTTAAAATTTTTAACTAAAAATATTATTAAAAGAAAAATGTCATTTTGACGTAGTATTATAGAAAATATATATTAAAAAAATCAAATAAATTTACAAGTAGGCATATTTTCAAATTAGGAGACGGTTGTCAAGGAAACGTTTGTTTGAAATTAATACAATAAACGTCAGTTCAAGTCTGATCTATATATCAGGGTGGGAAGTCAGGGCGGGAAGTAGAGGTAGGTAATGTGACACTTCCCAGCCTTCAATAAAGTCAGTAATGTCAACATTACATGTATGGTATATATATAAAAAATTGGTAAATCAAATTAAATTAAAAAAAATATTTATTATTCAAAACGAACTGGTATGACATAAAAGTTTGTATGCACCACGGGTACTAATATATATATACCCTCGGGCGACTTACGAACCCTCGGGCCAGAGGCCCTCGACTTTGTAAGACTGTCGCCCTCAGGGCCTAATCATCTACTTAGTACCCTTGATACATAAATAACTATTAGGTAGTATATAAAACATATTTAATAAATTGTTACTATAAAGAATATTCCTTAAGTAAGTTAGTCTATGTCTATGCAGAGTTGTTTGACCCTGTGTTTGATGACGTCATTACTTGTTGGGGGGTTCGAAATTTTTGGGGTCTGGGGAGTTTTTTAATCTTCGATATATAGAAACGATATCTAAAAGAGCATGTTCGCCGCCAACACTGAATTGTCTTCCTATTCGACTCCACTATATCATTACATTGAGAGGATTACTATTATTTTACGTGATGGCAAACCCAAGCAGTTACTGAATCTTTTTTCCCAATTTATATTTAACGCCCAATCAAGGGGATCAAATATGTTTATGCCCACACAAACTTGGTTTTTGTTTTGCCATTAAGAGGATCGATGCAATTTTTCTATACCGGGTAACAATTAAATCGTTTTACAAGGAGCCAGTTAATAGGGAACTTTCCAATTTTTTTTTCAATAATATGATTTAGTTAGGCCTAAAAAAAATATTCCCCAATTATTACTCCTTAAAAATCCGTAATAACTTGGTAAAAATTCTTTAAAGTTTCGCGCGTGTCAAAAGCATTTCAAACGACCTTTTAAGCGCGCCAAGCCCGATGACGTCAGGAAGTATGACTTTTTCGTCATCCGTCATCCTGACCGGTGGCCGAGCTACCGAGTTTGCATTTGGATTGCCTTGTGTTATTGTATTATTGTTTTAAGGTGGAATTCTCAACGTCGTTTAATTTATTGCCAACCTATAACCTATTTCGTGGATGTCACGATCCGTTTTTACCCGCTTGGGATAATTTGAATTTTGGGGCATTTTTAAATCTTGCTAGCGGTCTTTTGGGACGAAATATGTTGTTTTTTTTTGCTGCCATATGTTTTAAGACAATATATACTTATGATTTATAGATTTTTTTCCCCATTTAAAATTTTTGTCAAGGTCCCTATTGTATTGTAATGGATTTTCCGAAAATCAACCCCTAAGACGGTAAAAACAGGGGCTGACGTTTCTGTATCTCAGAAACTAAAACTGGTGCAGGTATTTCTTAACAAAATAATACTATACGTCAAAAAAAATTATTAAAAAAAAATTACCTTGGGTAAGTGTAAACTAGTTGAAAATGGTTGGAGATACTAACTAACCGAAACATTGTGTTAAGTAACAAAATAAAGACAATAAAAGTCCGACAAGGTAATTAATTTGATGTTACTTCTTTGTCTACCACTTTCAAACAATACCATATGTGTTTCATCATTCTTTCAGAATTCACTTAGGGAGTGAAAAAAATGGTGTAGATTATTTTGAGGGGGAACCTATGACTGTCTATAATTTTAAGATATATTGCTTAAAATTGGTACTATCCTTACTCTGTTAAAATAAGCAAGTAATTGTTTTCAGGTTTTGGAAAATTTTGCCCCTAAGAAGGAAGGGATAAGTTTCCAATGCGACCGTTAGAGAAAAAGATATAATATGCTGCATATAAGCAGAACTTTTAACGTCAAAAAATTAGTAGAAAAATGTCAGGTTTGTTCGGGTTTGTTCATTTGAAGAAAACATATTTTATCGACGTCAAAGTTCTGGTTTTTGTCAGAAGGCGATTGCTACTGGCAGCGGAAGAAAAATACTTTTTTACTTCCGTTGCCAATAGCAGCAGAACTAAACGTATGACAGTGTTTCTCATTCAGTGGCGTATTTTGGGGGGGGGGGGGTCCGAGGGGTCTGGACCCCCCCGTGGGCTCAACATTAAAAAAAACTCAGAGCAGATCAGATGGCTTGTTGCATTTAATGTATAATTCGATTAATTCCTCGCAGGAGGTAATTTGTGATTTTTTCTTAAATATGACCTATTCCGAAAATGCTTGGTTTTCGAGTTATTTCAATTTTTTTTTTGTTTTTTACCTGCGTGTCTAATTTATTTAATTTAAAAAAATTGAAATGATGTTCACTTAGTTTTGTAATTTTTTTGCAAACTAGAACTATTAGCAATACTTTGTTTTTACAAATAATTAAGTAACTGTGTCAGAGATAACAAAACAACATGGCCATGCAAACTTGGCAAAAAAAAATGGCAAAAATAACTTGAAAACCAATCATTTTCGGAATCGGTCATATTATGTAGAAATATATATTTTTAAACATAAATATTTAAAAAAATATATATTCCCATTATTGCGTTTATATTTAAAAATTTCTTAATTTCTTCCTTTTTTGGGTTCAGCTATCAAAACATAGAAATTATAAATTTTGATAGCTCAAAATAGGGCGTGGCATAGAAACTTTTTTCGCCTGCGGCGCTTTTTTAAAGAAAGAAAGAAAGAAAGAAAGATAAAACGAAAGGTATAGACCCCCCCCCCCCCCCCCGTGGCAATATTCTAAATACGCCACTCTTCTCATTGCACCATGTCTGAAATCTTTTAAACGCAACTTCGTAAATACCACTGGATTTTTGGCAGCCAATTAATTATCCACTACATCTGCTGAAATTTTGGCAACTTCCGGGGGCGTACAGGTAAATTCTTAGACTGACATTTTAATTTGGAGTAAGTGCGTAGTTTTAAAAAATGGTAATTTTTAAAGATTAAAAAGTAAATAAAGTTGCGCAATAACATAATATGCTGATCCTTGTCACATCGAATGGCGCGTCGCTATCAAACTATACAATAATAAATCGACAGTAATGCTAATCCCAATAAAGACTTAAAAAATGAGACAATTAAAAATTTTTGTATCTTTATGATTTTTTGTGATCTACAGGGTTAGTTGAAATAACCGGAACGGCTAATTTTCTTCAAAACTACATAGGCTAAATCAATGAATTTTGGTACAGGTGGATAACTTAAAAAATTGAATTGAAAATTGACAATTGCGACGTTGCCAGATTTTTAGTTTTTTCTGTAACTCAAGGAATGTTTTTTTTTTCAAATGTAACACTACTCCTTTTTTTTTATTGAATTCGATTCCTCCCATCAACATTACCATTTCCTGATAGTATCAAATTTTTATCTCAAATAGTTCTATGGGGAAAAAAGTTAATTAGTTACAACTCTAACTCTAAAATAAAGAAAAAATCTAATTTATTTCCATTTAAAAACGTTTCAAATAATGTGAAAAGACGGTTGGTAGACATAATGTACCTAATAGTATCGATACCGATAATAACAACAAACAACTACTAACAATAACATAGCTAGTAAAAATTACTTAAATATTATAGTACACTACATTAATTTGATTATGAAATCGATACTATTAGGCACATTATATTAACCTGCCTTTTACATTATTTGAAACGTTTTTAAATGGAAATAGATAGGATTTTTTTAAATTTTAAAGTGAGAGTTGTAACTAGGGTTGGGATTTTGACCGTCAAAATCTTTTGTGGTCAATTGACCAAGTCCCGGTCAAATCCCTCAGTTTTGTCAAAAGAAATGAAACCATGAGGAATTACATAAAGTCGCCACAGTGGTTCTATTTCCGTGCGTCATCACTTTTACGTCATCAAAATCGTATGAATCAAATCAAAATTACGAGACGAAAAAAGTCAAAACTAAGTTAAGTTCATAAAATGGACGTGCCTGCCTACCGTTTGACGTACCTACATAATATCACGAAAAATTATTATTTATTTTAAGTTTTGCCCGGCATTCTCTATTATCTAAAAGAAATTGACAAACAAATGTTTATACATTTAATACTATTTTTAAAGCTTAAAATCTACAAAATTTTGGTGTTTTATTGACTATTAAAATCGCAAAAGTCAAATTTTTAACATCCTTTCATTTAAGGGAATTTAGCCACTGCCGTAAACGTTTCAAAGAACTTTCACGGTTAGAATATTTAAAATAAATAAATTAGTTGTTATAAAAATCCATAAATACTTACCGCCAAAACGGATGGTGGGTATAATTACCTCTAAAAAGAACTATTTTTAGAAACAGGAACAGTTCTAAGGCACACAGATTTACAAAATACGAATTAGATCGGCAGATCAAAATAAGGTTGACAATGACGTTCTAAAATACAACGGTTGTCAACTAAACAAATAAAGAAAGTAATTAACTGACGTTTATAGTTTTATCCTTGTCTAGCACGTTATATTATTGCGGAATTTTGGAGACGTTCTTTTATGCTTTTATTCAAACTTGTTACTGTAATAAACAAGGGTGCAGAGTTATTAACCACGTCGAGTCCTGATCGTTGATTGATGACGCACGGGCAAAGATCCACTGTGGCATTTTTAGAAACGTGTCTTTATTAAAAAACAGTTACCAAAAAAATAAAGATACCATTCGGAGGTACAAAAAACACAAAAATGATACAGAAATATTATGTATAATATTTACTAACAATACTAAATTACTAATGAAGTAATGAGTGAGTGACTGATTGATGATGAAATGAGAGACTGCTGACAGTACTGGCCTTGGTTGATAGCTTGGATAAAGGTGCATCATCTTCGTCACTGAACTCACCCCCGGCATTGCCTTTATGTTCTTCAGAATCTGAACCACTCGTTTCATCCTCACTACTGGAATTTAGCGCTGGTTCCTCCGAATTTCCATTTTTTTTATTTCCACTGCCACTTAACAGCTTTAAGTTAAAAGCTTTCCTGAGCAAGTGCAGGGTTTTCAATCGGTCGCGAAGCTTGCTATGAGCAATGCCCATGAGGACCAATTTCTCTCACAAAAGGCTGCAAAAGTTTTTGACCGAATTTGACCCGGTCAAAATCTCTCCGGTCAAAATCGGTCAAAATCTCGGTCAATTGACCGCGGTCAATTGACCAGGCACAACCTTAGTTGTAACTAATCAACTTTTTTCCCATAGAACTATTTGAGCTAAAAAATTGATACTATCAGGGAATAATAATAATGATGGGAGGAATCGAATTCAATAAAAAAAAAACAGTAGAGCATTCCTTGAGTTACAGAAAAAACTAAAAATCTGGGAACGTCGCAATTGTCAATTTTCAATTCAATTTTTTAAGTTATCCACCTGTACCAAAATTAATTGATTTAGCCTTGATAGTTTTGAAGAAAATTAGCCTTTCCGGTTATTTCAACTAACCCTGTATACTGACCACTAGTAAAACGTCAACATCTGATAATATCTTCTTTTTACACTAATACAATACTTTCCTTGTCGAACGTTCTTTCTGGTTCTTCGAATAACAATTTTATGAAAAAGAAATAACTCCCTTAAGTACTTTCATTTTCAGGAACATAACCACAGATCGAATATCGCAAAATTGCAGAAAATAGCGGATAGAGGTTTCTAAGGGTTTAAAGAACAATCGCCAAAAACCACTCTTATGGCTATTACTTAAAATTACTTTATACGAGGATAACAGATCAAAAACTTATAAAATAAAAGAGAAACTAAAGCTTTTCTGTAAGGACAAACAAAGCAAGTTTAGATAAATTGTATTATTATCTCTTCAATACACAATATTAAAAGGTCAGTCTAAAGAGAAAATGAAAGAACTGTCTTTGTTGAAATGTTTCTACAAACAATTTTTTGGCAAACTATTTAATACAAGAATAATTCGACGGTCTAATTAGATTTGTACCTAGGCATTACAAAATATTGATTTTTCAGAAATTGTAATGATCTCTATCAAATCATTATTATGGTAATATTGTTTAACTTTTACATAATTTTAATGCCTAGTGTATTTCTAAGTATAAATTTTTTATTTTATGCGTTTATTTTGTCTAACAACCAAATTGGAGTAAATTTTCGAAGCAGAAAACTAAAAAAACTCACTTAGACACTTTTGGAACTAAATTTTTATTCAAAGTCAACCACATAGAATTCTTAATACCTGCTAATAGTATTTTATTAAAAATGCAAAAAATATGTTTATTCACCTATTGTATAAAGTAGGAAAGAAGTTTAGTATAGGAAAGCAACAATTACTGAGCAAAAAATTCATGATCCACTCAGTCACGTACATCGGGCAACACAGTTTCATCAACAATATTATCATCACCGGTTCCAAAAATATATTCTATGTAATAATATATAGCGGTTATGAAGATAGACACTTATGATAGTTTAAATTATGGCGTCAAATACAAATTTATGTAGTAAGCCTCATTTGGAACTGATAAATATAATAGTATTTATGAAGACAACGCAGAAAGCTTAAAATTTGAAATTTTGTAGTAAGGAACCAAACCGTCGAACTCATAATATGAAAAAACATAACTTAATTTTATATAAATTCTATCATTTAAAACCTTCTTATAAATATTTTAAGAGAGCTCATTGCCTTATATTAAATATATCCATTTTTTGCCCTCCGCTGTTACTGAATTGCTCTAAATTGGGACATACGATTTACAACTTCAGTTTAAGGACATTGAAAGGCGCATTAATTAACTGCGTTTCTCATCTAACGGATGTTCAAATTCAACTTTCTTTTTCAAAATATTCAGTAATTTAAGCTAGTATGAAGAGGATATCATTAGAAATAATTATTTTCTTCCAACGAAAGCCTTGATTTCAAAATTCGATTACAGGGCAAACAACGTTTGAACCAACGACGATTACCTACGCATGAATCGACCACGCATCTCATTGATAAACATACTTTAGCACCGAGACGACATCTTACTGCTTATAGAGGACATTCTATCATATGACATAGCTATGAACACTTACTTGTAAAATGAAAATCCTGGTACTTAATCAGTAGAAGCGTTTAAATTTCATTAGTATTTTCACGTCAACCTAACATATTTTTATTGTTTTAATACAACCACCTTGAAAGAAGCCGTGAAACAGAAACATCGACAACACTGCTTAAAGACTCATGTGTCACGTGACTTTTTGAGGTTATCCATGCTTTAGTGTGTAATTTAGGCGCGAAGTAGGTGTTACCTTTGCGGTTTTTCGTATTAACTTGTATTTTTATCCGGTTTTCGATTGATATCTAATAGAAAAAGTCCAGCGGAGAGAAACGAGGAACAACAAGAGCGTACCTCTTAACTCAATCAAGCTTTCGAGCAATCAGATTTGATAAAAAGTTTTGACGATCTCAGTAATTATTCACAAAAAATTAATACTTCTGAGTTTTGGGAAGTAAAAATTATAAATAAAATATAAAAAATATATTTTTATAGTTTAGATTTGACCAATGACTGTATAAATATTGTTAATCAGGTTTCAGTGGACATTGATATGAAGGTAAAGGTTTTTTTAAAAGGTAATGAATTGGCTTACAATGATTTGAAATAGATTTTATCCTTTGAAATGAAACTAATTAGGTGGTCTCAGCTTGAAAACTTATTGTCTCGGTACCAATTCAGTCATTGTGAAAGTAACGAAGTTACCCAGATAGTAGGTGACTTTCTTAAGACAATCGTAGATTTCTTAAACAAAGCCTTAAGCCTACTAAATTTTGAAAGTATTTGAGAGTTCAGAAGATAAAAATCTACTCGAAGTGAAACAAAAACAGCTTCTCAACGCAATATGACTATTATTTAATGATTAGGTAAGTTGTTCTTGTTATACAAAACTATTTATTACTTTTTTGTACATTTTTTAATCTCAATATAGTGGCGACAGAGCCAAAAAAAAAACACAAAAATATCAGAAAGAATAAAAAACTCGCCCGTTACCGCGCGTCATAATAATAGCTTGTGGATCCGCAACTCCCAGCTGATGCGGCGTTGCCCGATGTCACTTCATTGCTTCTTTTCAAGGTGGTCGTGGTTCTAATATCAAAAGTCAAAAATTCTTGTAAGTGTTCAATTTTCTTATTTTTAGTTTCTGCCGTTAGGAGGCAAATTGCCACGTATTGGGGACTCTACACCAGTGTAGAATATACCTACAGTTCTGACTGCAAAGAAAAGTAAAACTTTTGATTGACTGCGCCAGAAAATAATTCATTATAAAACCTGTATTTCGTTTTTCGTTAAAAGCAATGTAATGTTTCTAAAAAAATAATTTAACAGCTTTACGTTTTGAGAATAAACTCTACAAATACAAGACCCTTATTACTAGAATAAGGGCTCTATAAAAGGGACATAAGAGTCTAATTTACTTTACTATGAACTGAATATCGTAAAAGCACAGAAAACGACCAACATATAGAGGAGTTGCAATGATTTCAAAAGTAATCAGTAAAAACCACTCACACGACGATTACTTTTGATTACTTTATACAAGGATAAAATTGATAAAAGATCAAAGGCTTATATAACTTTTAAAAGAAAGGCTCAAGCACTTATACGTCTATAAGGGTGCCCAATCCGAACCCACTGATTCGGTAAAATCGCATCAAGTAATTTCTTTCAATTTACGTCAAACGGAATTTGTCGCGTCTCAGCTATGATATTTATCTTATCGATTGAAGGCAGAATGCAAGAAAACAGTTTACTGTGTATACGAATTTGTACATAATTAGAAAACGAATAGACTGTAAAAAAAGAACAAAATGTTGATATAGGTATTATAAGTTAGGATTAGTGATTATCTAATGTCGACGTGTCAGGGTTCCTTAATGACGAAAAACATATTTCCTATTTCCGTTGGTCTGTCTATTGGCTTGAAAGCTTAAAAACTACTTGATGGGAGATGACCGAAATTTTGTTTGTAAGTGTGACCAGTAAAGTCCGCATCATATCAATTTGACTTTGGCATCAAGTTCTGCTTCGATCGACATGAAAATTAAGCAAAAAAATAGTACCTAGTCACGTGATTCGCATTATCTGTCAAGTTTTAATTTTTTCCAAAAAATAATTTAAAAGTATCGATAAAAGTTATTAAAAAAGTTTTTTTAAATGCAGTTTCTAGCCACATGCAAAATTTTAACTGCATAAGATAATTTTGATTTTTTACCTACATTTTGTAAATTGCACCACTTTTGCAAAATAAGACTCAACGCAACCTTATAAAACTTCTAAGTTTTGACAATGCTTTATTTCAGATACATTTTCTTTAAAGTAGCGCCATATTAAATGTGTGTTTTTCTACAAAATCAAAATTGGGCTATTAAAATTTGGTCGCACGTGATGCAAAGTTTATTTGTTTTTGACCCTGTATAAGGTAACTTCATAAAATAGGTGTTTTTGAAAATGTAGTTTGTGTCTGAAATATTAAGACAAAAAAGAACACAGTGTCATCAGTAAAGTGTTCATTAAGTGGAGAAAAAGTTTTAGTGGTGGGTAAATAATCAAAATAAATGCAGCTGAAATTTTGCATGTGGGCTAGAATGCATTAAAAAAAACTTTTTCTTATAACTTTTTTCGATATTTTCAGAAATACCCCACTTTTGAATTGTTTTTTGGAAAAAATTAAAATTTGACAGATAATTTGAATCACGTGTCTACTAATTTTTGCTTAATTTTCATCCTGATCAAAGCAGAACTTGATGCCATAGTCAAATTTCGAATAAAGTTATTAATAAAAATAAATCCCATATGATGGGGACTTTACTGGTCACACTGTATTAAAGCAAGCGTACTTTATTATGGAATAATAAAAAATATTGAAATAAATTAAAATAAATAAGACGCCGCATGCGTCACTAGTTCAAGCTTTAATTTAACGTTAAATAAAATAATGACATAATTTAAAATAACCTAATTAAAAAAAAAAACTGTGGCCCAGCACAAATGAAAATTACTAACTAAACATTTCTCGGGCAAGCACTTAATAAAGAAAACTCTTGATTACACAGCGCTTCAAAGTATATCTTCCTAGAAAAGCAGAAAAATTAAACAAGTCTACTTTTCCCGCAATTTAAAATAATAATTACGCTTTTGTAATTAATCTTTACGATAACCCGCAATATTAATTCGACCTCGTTTAGACCTCATTAAACTTTCATTTAGGAATGGGCAGTTCTTTTTATCGAATAAATTTTATGTGTAAAATACCTATATATTATCAGTAAACTGTATTATTTGTTACCGTTTCCATAAAATGCATAGTTTTCTGTATTAGGAATTGGACCTTTTAACGTTTTTGCCATTTCAATATTATTTAATGAACTTTCCGATGATTTGATTCTGAATTTTTCTTAACCAATTTCGCCCATTAATAACGTATTCATGTGTTATTTAAATATACAGTGTGACCAGTAAAGTCCGCATCATATGGGATTTTTTTTATTAATAACTTTATTCGAAATTTGACTTTGTCATCAAGTTCTGCTTCGATCGAGATGAAAATTAAACAAAAAAAATAGTAGTCACGTGATTCGCATTATCTGTCAAATTTTAATTTTTTCCAAAAAATAATTCAAAAGTGGGGTTATTTCTGAAAGTATCGATAAAAGTTATTAGAAAAAGGTTTTTTAAATGCAGTTTCTAGCCCACATGCAAAATTTTAGCTGCATAAGATAATTTTGATTTTTTACACATTTTGTAAATTGCACCACTTTTGCAAAATAAGACTCAACGCAACCTACATAAAACTTCTTAGTTTTGACAATGTTTTATTTCAGATACATTTTCTTTAAAGTAGCGCCATATTAAATGTGTATTTTTCTACAAAATCAAAATTGGGCTTTTAAAATTTGGTCGCATGTGATAAAAAGTTATATTTTGTTTTTGACCCTGTATAAGGTAACTTCATAAAATAAGTATTTTTGAAAACGTAGTTTGTGTCTGAAAGTAATACACCTTAATATTAAGACAAAAAAAACACAGTGTCATCAGTAAAGTGTTCATTATGTGGAAAATAAATTTTAGTGGTGGGTAAAAAAATCAAAATTATCTTATGCAGCTGAAATTTCGCATGTGGGCTAGAAACTGCATTTAAAAAAACTTTTGCTAATAACTTTTTTCGATATTTACAGAAATACTTTTGAATTATTTCTTGAAAAAATTAATATTTGACAGATAATGCGAATCACGTGACTACTATTTTTTTGCTTCATTTTCATTTCGATCGACGCAGAACTTGATGCCAAAGTCAAATTAATAAAAAAAAATTCCATATGATGCGGACTTTACTGGTCACACTGTATCTATCGTGATCTTAAACCGTAGATTCCTATTAGCAAAGGCAAAAAGGCTTTAAAAATACCTTAATCTGCACGTCGTCAGTTACTAGAATTTCTAGATTTATAGTGGTACCTTCAGACCACCTCTCAATGGTTAAGGAACATTTTTACTAACAACAGAACTGAAATACCCAAAAATTGGCATAGGCTTTTTCACTAAAATCGCATTTAACATATTATTGAGCCCTAACATCCTGAATTAGAACCTATTAAAAATTATTCCCAATAATAAAACTCCTCCTAGAGTAAGCCCGGTCGTAACTCAGTGGTAGAGATACCGCTTACGGCCGTGGCGATCCGGTTTCGGTTCCCGGAGTGGGCATACGCATAAAGGTCGGGACACACCTATCATGCACCCTTCCGATCCGACTCCGATCATACAGTCGGACGAGTGCCTGGACCTCTATTCTCGAATTTAAGAGAAGTAAATGCTCTCTCGCGAAAAGGGACAATTCACATCATAATATGCCTCGGAATTCTGGAGAATACGGAATTTTTACAGTGAGAGAACGATACCAAACGATGTGAGCATATGATGTGAATTGTCCCTTTTCGCGAGAGAGTATTCACTTCTCTTAAATTGGAGTATAGAGGTCCAGGCACTTGTCCGACTGTATGATCGGAGTCGGATCGGAAGGGTGCATGATAGGTGTGTCCCGACCTTAATAAAAAAAGTATGACCGACTTTTAGTTGGTTGGTGTAAGATCGTCTTTCGGAGGAGACGTAAAGCTGTAGGTCCCGGCCATCTCTGGTCGTTAAGTCACGCTAGAGGCGCTTGCGCGACCTGAAAACTCTAGCACCAGACTTGAGCACCACAAGGTACACGAACTTTTTTTTACTTCCTAGAGTATCACACACCTTTCCTAGAAACAATTTTTTAAATTTAGACGTCGCAAAAGCAGAAAATTTAAAAACATGGGATCATATACCTAGCACGTCTTCATTATCCGCACAAATCTTTTATTTGCCACTCTTGAGGTCGATTATATCGTTATTTTTGTTTCGATAACTTAAATAGACAAGAACAGGAGACTAAACGCGAGATATTATGTAGATAAATGCTGGCAGGTCGACCTTCAGTTCAAGTCCCTGCGACTGGTCAATTTGTTAGGACGTAGAGCGCTAGTCTCGCGAGTTTTTATTTAAGAGCGTCTATTGTTTAATTATTTTCTCGTAAATAATTCAAAATTTCAAAAACTGAATGAAACAGTAGAAAATTTTATTTTTTCTTCCTCTATATGCATTATTTGTAAACGGCTTTAAGTTCCGATGGTAGCATATGCTTAATAATAAAAGTATTCTAGGAATATGAGTGGAAAAAAGAATGTAGTATGCCACTGGTCATTCCTAGTATCGAGACATGGAGGCGCTGATTGGCGGACTCTGAGGACGTAGAAAAGGATAGACCACATCCAGACCACACTTGGTTCGGGTTCCTTGCTAAACTGTAGGCACCCCCGGCAATACGGGATACATTGGGCCCCTTAGGACTAAACATACTGACGTCACTACAGCTTACCTCTGCTATTAACTAAGGCCGGTTTTTAATTAAAACCCCTTTAGGCTTACGTAGTACTAACACAGTAATGGTATCCTTAGAAGTTATCTTACAGTTAGTGTTCACAGGATATTAATAATTGGGGTCTTAGTAAATACGACTGGTTTTAACGTTTCAGTATCGACTTTTGTCAATAATCTAATATAGACCATCTCTAACCATAACTTTATTCTTACCATGAAGACGATATTTCAATTTACATTGCAGGAATCGCGTTTAGTTTTTTCCTCGCCTAAATCAAAATGCTGCCTAATACAATAATATTAATTTTAATAATAATATTTGAAGTCCATAGTGCTAATAAACACGCGCTTTTTAAAACTGGCTGGTACAAGACGAAAAAAAGAGGTGAAAGAAGGAATTTTTCGAAAATCCAAAGTATTAATCCTGACAATGCACCTAATACCACATACTTAAAAGTGAGTGCGGTGATCCCCGTTTTATCGCAAGGAGCTGTAAAAGACCTGGTATATTTAGAGGATTTGACACTGTCTTCGTGTGGAATACGTGACATCCAGCAGGGAGCTTTTCAGAACTTGCCAAAATTATCAAGAATAAATTTAAAGGAAAATGGAGTTGAATATGTAAAGAAGGGTGTGTTTAATTCTCTTCAAATAACCGTACTTTTCCTAAACAAAAACGAAATTAAAACAATAGACAGTGATGCTTTTGATAATATGCCCAAATTAACGAAAATCAAGCTTAATTCCAACAAAATCTCTGCCTGGGACAGCGCCTGGTTTAAAAACACTCCCTTATTAAGCCTGGTGTCAGTCAGAAGAAATTTTATAAAGGAAATTCCTGCAGACGCCTTTAAACATTTTGCCAAAAGGGACGTTTCAAAAGATGAGAGAAAGGTTCCTGACGTGAAGATATTTTTAAGTAAAAACGAAATTTCCGTGATAGATCCCCGGGCTTTCAGGGGGTTGAAAAAGTTGGGCCAGATATGGCTCGACAGAAACAAACTGACTCAATTAGATGGTACAATTTTTAGCGGGATGACCCAAATACATGTGCTGAATGTAGCAAAAAATAATTTAACGGAAATCCCTCGGGATCTTTTTAAAAATGTGAAAAACGTAAGACTGCTCGATATCACGGCGAATCACAAAATAACGTGTGTGCCAATTGAAGTGTTGACAATGGTGAAACAATTGCACGCGACTAATAACAGAAGATTGAACTGTTCCTGTGTTGAGGAGTTAGGGAAAAAGGCTAGAGATCTAAAACACGCATTTCTGACTGACGATAGTCGGTGTTCACAGCTTTAAAGGTATATGTGCTGTGTTAAATTTTAGGTAAAGTATTTTTCACCCTAAATGGTATCGACTTATTGACTGCAATAAAACCACCGATTTAATTCCATTGTTACACACAATCAACAAGCAAATACACTACAGGGTAGGACTTTAGATATTAACACATCCTAAGAAACACGAAGACTGAAAGATGTTATCGCAAGCACAAGATAGTTAAATATTACCTGCGTTAATTACAACTTATAATCCGACCCTTACCGACAGTTTATTTGCATTTTTATGGCCGAGCTCTTGCAAAACGTCCCAGGTAGTTAAACGGAGTCAACCATTTATTGTAAAAAATACTTTACAGGCAAAAGGCAAATCCGAATTAGCTTAATATGTATACGTCAGAGAGTTTGTACCTTTATAAATTCAGTACAGTTTTTTTTTGGAAAAATGCACAAATATTAACATTTTAAATTGTTATCCTTTCTATAAAAAAAATATTTATACAGCGTGTCCCATGTAGTAGTAGTAAAAAATTTATTTAGCACGTGGCTACATGATACATTTTAACAATTTTATACCCTTTTTTTATTTATTTTTTGAATTAAATGACCTTTTGAAACTTTATTTGTCCTGTTGAGTTAATAAGAAAGATTTTAAACTTTTTTTAAAAGATTTTAAACTTTTTTGATTTTTAATTGACTTGTTTAATTTATTAAATTCAATAAGACCCTTATGAAAAACTGATTTATATGCAATATTTTTTGAAAAATTATTAAGAAAAAAATTATTGGTATTTCGTGTTAAATAATTATGTTGATCACTATTTAGAACAGTCAATTGCTTTAAATGTGGCTGTAACAAATCATTTTGAATTTTAAAAATAAATATTAGAACCAAAAATAATACTAAATTTTTTACATTTAACCATTCTAATTTTTTTAACATCACATTAATTTTTGTATATCTATCCATATTAAGTAAAATTCGCATTGCTTTATTTTGTAAAATTTGTAATCTATTTATAACACCTTCATCCGCCATAAACAAAATTGTAGAACAATAAAGAAAATGTGGTAAAATTAAAGTATTGTATACAATTTTTTTTGAATAAAATTTTAAATTTGAACCTATTCTTTTAAAATAACTAATTTTTCCCGCAATTTTGGAAATTAAATTTTCGAATTGGTTATTAAATTTTAATTTTGAATCAATCAATATACCTAAATATTTAAAAGAATTGACTATTTCTAGTTTATCACCATCAATTAAAATATTTATATTTGTATAATTATTTAAATTTACACCCATAACCATACATTTTGTTTTAGAAATTATATTAAACATATCGTCCCCTCTCTCATGTAACGACGTAACAGACAAAAATTAAAAAGTGAGATGCTCCCTCATACCTACATACTTCTTCTCACAAAATGACGTAACTGTATTTCTTCTAGTTTCGTCACAACGGTCAAACTGATTGACGACGTATGTGACAATATTTACGAAAAATCTGTCACGCACCCACGTAAGTGTACAAAAATTTGAGGATTTAGTGTCTTTATGTTGCGGTAATACGCCTGTTATACGACAGCCAGAATTTCAACCGCTTAACCAGGCACTACCGCACGAAACTGCCACAGATTAGACTTATGTGGTTTGCTACTTTTTTAAATTTGCTCATAAAATTCAGTAAGTTACTCTGTTAAATCTGCTACTTCTCGTATTTTTTGTAATAAAGGACCTAGCAGATGATTCAAGCGTTGTTTATGAGTTAATTTTGGTTAAAATACAAATACTTACACAAATCAATATGATGTATTTACTTCGCACAAAAAAATCGCCACGAAACGTCGTAACTACATTTTTATTTTCAGTTTAAACAAAAAACAACCTTAATTTCATAAACATTTCTTTCTGAACAAATGAAAGCATTACCGTGGCCAAATTTCATGTGTTACATCGTTTACAGGTAGTTTATTGCATATATTTATAATCTTCTCTTCTCTAAAAGTTATATAATGTCATTTACGTCGTTACCTGAGATAGGAGACGATATGACGATATCGATAATTCTGTGAGACGATATGACGATATTGATAATTTTTGTAAATCGCACCCCTAGTTTACTATTTTTAAAGTGCATAGGTATTACGTTATACTTAATAATTAAAATACATTTTTTTATTCTTTGTCATTTATGAGATATTAAACAAAAAATAATTTAATTGAAAAATAAAAAAACCCTCTATCCATCTTTAATATTCTTTTTGTCAATAACTGTTCAAAATATTGTCCATTCATTATTTGGCAAGTAATAGTAATTTATGTTACAAGTCCGGAAAGTAGTGTTTTGCAGGGCGAGCCGTAGGCGAGTCCTGGAAGCTTGGAGAGACCTGCAAAACACTAATTTTCGGTTGCGTGACGTACAATATTTTTTTAAGACCGACATCGACACTTCGATATACATTTAATTCTTTATTTTATTTTATTTTGTATAACAAAGTAATTAACAATACTAAAACCAGATAAAAGAATAAATATACTGGATACAACTGCATAATGTAATGGTAGTAACAAAATTAGTTTCCTGTATATTTGTCTTTGGAACATCCCGCATGGATTTTGTTTTGTTTTTTACTGAATCTTCTATCTGAATTCATATTTTTAAATTTGCGCACTCGCGAAACAAGTTTGACATAAACAACAAATCAAAAACGAACTGTCACTCGACAATACATCGAAATGTTGTTATCATAGTAACGAAATCAAGGTAGATTGTATTATCAAAGAGCGATTGGAAAAATGAAAAAACAGGGACCGGAAAAATCTTATGCCGGTCCCTCACGTCCATTCTCCGGTCTTGATCGACAAAACGTTATTTTCTGGACGAAAAATTGTCCAGAAAGTGTATATTTTCTGGTCGGTCTTAAAAAAAACCTCATTTTGAACATTTATAATTAATTCTGGAGAAATTAACCTACACTTATGGCTTATTCTTGCTTTCAACTCTTTAACATTTGACAAGGAATGAAAGTTTGAAATTTGGTACTTATGTATAACTTAATATGCATTTTAAAAATAGTCAACAAAAAGTTAGGGTTTCCATTTAAAAAAATATTGATATCGTCATATCTTTAATTTGGGACAAAATGCCTCTTTTTATCAAAAATACCCCGTTTAAAATGTTAATACCCGTATTCAAGCATTTTTCCAAAAACAAACTACTGGATTAACTATTACAATTTTGTTATTGGGTATAGAAACAACATGAGTATGTTATTTATGAATAGATGTTAGATTTATTTTCAATGTTATTATAAAATATTAATTAATAACTCTAATCTTAATAAGCTTTCGAAATATTATTATTTTGTGATATTTATTGAACTCTGCAATAACCTTTGAATTAATTATATAGTTATTTTCAAAAATCATTTAAAGTGCATAAACAGTATTAAGTTTGATATAAATATTTAAGATAGTCTTAATCCAAAAATATGTCGTTAAATATATTAACCGTACGAGAAGAAAAAAATTTCAATAATTTTATTAATTTGAGAGAGGTTTTCATTAGAGGTGGGGGTTACACTCAAACCAAAAAACCTGGAAGGATTGTAAAATATAAATAAAATCGTATTAACTAAAGTCCATACCTAATTCTTGTAAAGCTCCTGACACACAATGAGTTATCATCTGGGAAGGTATAAAATGTAATTATAAGAACTTACATATTGATTCAGCCGATATTTGGTGGAAATCCATAATTATAGTATTATGGGGTACAGTAAAACAAAGCTGAACTTGTAAATATAGTGGAAATTTACAAGTTCAACTTTGTTTTACTGTATCCCATAATGTTATAACTTACAATGTAAATAATAACTCGGTGTTGATACTAGAAAAGCATGCGCTTATCTTTTGAGACACAAACTTTCTTCTGAGAACACCGCAAGGCAATGCATATATTCCTTATTGCTATCTGTAAATTAACCAACAGAATACTTACTCTCGGACGCAAAAACAATAAATATAGTTTAAAAAAACTAAAAAACACGCTTTAATGAATCAAACTAAAAAGCGGAAAATAAATATAGTTTAAAATAATTCTTGAAATTCTTAATATAGGCAGAAAATAATAATGAACGATAAACATTAGTATTATCGTGAAAAAAGCGCAGGGTGCTCGATATACGACAAATATAGCACAAAGCGCCCCACCCTTTTTTTCACTATAATACTAATGTTTATCGTTCATTATTATTTTCTGCCTATATTAAGAATTTCAAGAATTATTTTAAACTATATTTATATTCCGCTTTTGGTTTGATTAATTATTAAAGCGTGTTTTTTAGTTTTTTTAAACTATATTTATTTTTCATATTTTAGTTTGAGTTATTGTTAAGAAATTTTTTTTTTTGAGTAGATTGAGCTAGATTAGTAGATTATTGTATTGTCAGCGGTTCTTGATAAGTCTACAAAATTTAAATTAAATCTGACCGTTTAAAGTGGGTCAAAATCGGGTTCAAAGAAGCCGGTTACAAACAAACATATATACAAACCCGATCAAACCCGAACAAACGACAAAAAATTTCAAAATTAAAAAAAAAAAAAATTGTCAAAATTTTATTTTGACGGGTAGAATTTTTTTAAAAGATTTTCTCTATTCTTAGCGACAATATCTATACGACCACACGTTTGCTTTATTACTACCGGTTATTGTAATAATTTTGACATATTGACAGCTGTCAAATTTTGACAGGAGAATTTTTTGCTTATTTTTCCCGAAGTCTCCGCATCGAATACTATACGACCCCATAATTTGTTTCGCTAAAATCGCTTCTTCGTTTTATACTTGACAGCTGTCAAAATTTGACACGAGAATTTTTTGCATGTAGATTATTTTATTGTCAGCGGTTCTTGATCAGTCTACAAAATTTAAATTAAATCTGACCGTTTAAAGTGGGTCAAAATCGGGTTCAAAGATGTCGGTTACGGACAAACAAACAAACAAACAGGTGGAGCTAATAAAACCGTGATAAAAAAAATAGCAAAATTATGTGCGTCTCGAAATCGTCGAATTTTATTGCGAAAATGCGAAATATAAATTTTAGAACAGCGCATTGAACCTTTTTATAGTTTAATATTTGATATCCCATTTTTAGGAAAGATTATATCTACACCAACTACATCGACGCCAACTTTTTGAGATTTTTGGTGGATGCTAAAGTTACAAAGCTATTTTTTAATACACGCAAGGCGGCGCCAAACTTAAGTTAATCCATACACGTTTTACAGACTAAACGACCATGACGCAAACCAATAAAATGACAAAAAAAACATGTTAATAACTCCTGAATCCATTGGGAATCCTTGCAGATAAATCGGTATCCCATATCGACAATATATTATAAAGATTTAACTTTTTCGCTTTCCCATCTTTCTTTTGGATTAACTAAAAAGGTTGTCCCCTCTTTTGTTAAGCGATTTCAAAATATAAGCCGGAAATTTATGGGATTTTTCTTTTTCCTTTTTATTGTAATCCATTCGCGCCGCATAATATTTACGTTTCTACAGCTGAATATATTTTTACGTATAAAATATGTACATACATGAATGTTATTTGGATCGTTCATTCAATATTTTTGTTTATTTTTATAAATTCACGATTAGTTTTGTTGATTACATTTGATCAATACAATTTAGACCAGGGCTAAAACCTTTGAAAATGGTAAAAAGTGAAAAAAAATAATAGTAGGATGAAACCCATTGGAAAAGGAAGAGAATATAACAATAATGAGAGGGAAAATAATTTAAGGGCGATCCGAGGTCGAGAAGTGGAAAGGGGTGAGTTTTTAACGGTAGAAAACGATTTATCTCGATTTTCGGCAAAACTACAAGTCCTATGGAAAAACGGTAAATGGCAAAGTTGTAGGTAATAAAAAGATCTACAACTTTTGTATTTAAACTTTTTTCACATAACCTTAAAATTTATGTGAAAAATTCAGATAACCAAGTTTTTGGTTTTTTTTTTTATCTTTTACAAAAAAAATATTTTTTCATGAAGTTTAGTGAAACCTTATCTTTTTATGTGCCAAACACACTGTAATTTTTTTGATTTAAAATATTTATTTTTTCACCTTATTTTGACTTAATATCGAAAAAGCATCCTAATTTTCAAACGAAAATTCTCACGTCAAAATATATGTTTTTTAAAAAAGTCGGTGCGCTCTTTGTTTGTTGAAATCTTTACTTTCTGATGGTGTAAAAATATATACATTACTATGGGAAATGTGATGAAATCCCTTTTAAATCCTACCTTTAGTTATATTTAGAACAACTATTTTCGCATGTTTTTTGGGATCTTTATGTTTTACGGATTTGTAATTTTTTTGTATATCAATGTAATATGGAATCTTACGTTTTTCGAGTAATTAAAGTATAAATTTTAATAAATAGCTCAAAAATGTACATAATGATTAAAAAAAATTTCGGATTCGAGTTTTTTTCGTTTCTTTGCATTTTTTGAGAACATTTACCATAGTAATGTATATTTTTTTACACCATCAGAAAGTAAAGATTTTAATGAACAAAAAGCCCACCGACTTTTTTAAAAAAGCAGATATTTTGACGTGAGAATTTTCGATTGAAAATTAGGGTGCTTTTTCGATTTTAAGTCAAAATAAGGTGAAAAAATAAATATTTTAAATCAAAAAAATTACAGTGTGTTAGGGACATAAAAAGGTAGGTTTTCACCAAATTTCGTGAAAAAAACAATTTTTTTGTAAAAGATAAAAATAAAAAACCAAAAACTTGGTTATTTGAATTTTTCACATAAATTTTAAGGTTATGTAAAAAAAAAGTGTAAATATAAAAGTTGTAGATCTTTTTATTACCTACAACTTTGCCATTTAACGTTTTTCCATAGTACTTGTAGTTTTACCGGAAATCGAGATAAATCGTTTTCTGTCCTTAAAAACACACCCCCTTCCATTTCCCGACCTCGGATCGCCCATAAATTATTTTTCCTTTCATTTTTGTTATATTCTCTTACTTTTCCAATGTGTTTCATCCTGCTATTATTTTTTTTGTTTCAAAAATTATCGACCCTGGTCTAATTTGCTTGAGTGAGAGGTTAAAGGGAAGGGGCGAGCGTTCCTTTAAATCATTGATTCCGGTAGGGGTGCTAGGGGGCTAAACCCCCCTAAGATGTTGACCGATCAGGACATCAGATTTAAAGTAAACTCTATACCTAGCAGAAAAATAAATTTGAAAATTTTTTAACACAAATAAGTTTTAACACTGTGCACTTTAGAACTGCCAAACCGAGCCGGGCCGAGTTATCACGAACACGATACAAGGATACAATTATAAGTAATATGCCGACCAGAAATTTGAAAACACAACACATTTCTTAACGAAATATAATTTATTGAAAATTAACAGTGGATATTTTTTTTTCCTAAGAAATTAAGCAGAAATAACCTATTTTGAAGTGGTACGTATATATAGCTCTTTAGTTATGGGACACCCTGTATATTTGTATTATATTTATAAATAAAACATTGTTTTTGCGTTGGGTCGTATCTATATTTTTATTTATTGTTACAAACATTGGATTATTGCTGTCAATTATTTTTGTTGGTGAAATATTACCGAAATAACTAATGATTTATTTTTGGAGCGGTATGCGTGTAAATATTGAATGATTTTTTTATTAAATCGTATCAATACGCAAACGATACATTACCAGCTCTAATACTTTATTCATTACCCGTAGTCGATATCGACGACGATAAAAAACGGAACAAATTACAAATAGGGGATTTTAAAAGTTCTTTTATGCTGGCGTTGTTTGCAAACATAGGGATGTTTCTCTCGTAAATATTGAACGTAGAAAGATGGCTTTATTTATGAAAATTGTGAGGTATAGAAGCAACTTTTTAAAGCATAAGATGATACTTTTTCTATGAAGATAATACCACCTATGTAGATATACAGTGTCCGCAAGAAAGTCCGCATCAAATGGGATTTTTTTTTATTATTAGGTATAGGTAAAAATTGAAAAGGCAGTTAGTTTTTGCTTACCTAAAAACCAAAAATGACGTATACTGAAGCAGCTGCACGACTTGCGTTACCTGTCAAATTTGACATTTTTAATAAAATAAGTTCAAAAATGCCCTTATTTAACAAAATATCGAAAAACTTTATTCGAAAAAGTTGTTTATTTAGGCATTTTTAGTCTCTGTCCGAAATTTTGACTGTCTAATACAATTTTTATTTTTCGCCAGGTTCTTGAAAATTTTGATCAACCCTCGTAGATTAACTTTTATACATCGATGTAAAACCATTTGCCTTTACTTCATTTGTAATCTTAATGCAATTTTGTGTAAAATTTTTGTTTCCTATTATTTGTTTTGCTTCAAAAACTGAAATTGTTATTGATTAGTATGTAATGTTTGATGCAAAGTTTATCTAATTACATCAGTTTTGCCAAAACCGACGTTTCCTATTTTTCTTAAGCTAGTAAACTGATGTACAAAAAGAAAATAGTAGGAAGCTTTCGTTGAAATTTTACTTAATTAATATTGGATTAAAAAGAATATATATTAATCGCTCGAAACATTTTATTCAACAAAAATATAGTTTAATATAATTAATTTAATTTAATATTAATTAAGTAAAATTTCAACAAAAGCTTCCAATATTTTCTGTTTGTACATCTGTTTACTAACTTAGGAGAAATAAGAAACGTCGGTTTTGGCAAAACTGATGTAATTAAATAAACTTTGTATCAAACATTACTGATCAATAACAATTTCAGTTTTTGAAGCAAAATAAATAATAGGAAACACAAATTTTACACAAAATTGCATTAAAATTACAAATGAAGTAAAGGCAAATGGTTTTACATCGATGTATAAAAGTTAATCTACGAGGGTTGATCAAAATGATCAAAAACCTGGCAAAAAATAAAAATTGTATTAGACTGTCAAAATTTCGTATAGAGACTAAAAATGCCTAAATAAACAACTTTCTCAAATAAAGTTTTTCGATATTTTAATAAATAATGGCATTTTTGAACCTATTTTATTAAAAATGTCAAATTTGACAGGTAACGCAAGTTGTGCAGCTGCTTCAGTATACGTCATTTTTGGTTTTTAGGTAAGCAAAAACTAACTGCTTGTTCAATTTTTACCTATATCTAATAATAAAAAAAAATCCCATTTGATGCGAACTTTCTTGCGGACACTGTATAGGTGGTATTGTCTATTGTACCACTAAAATTTATTTTCCTTAATGAACACTTTACTGATGACACTCTGTTTTTGTCTTAATAGTAAGGTGTAATACTTTCAGACACAAATTACGTTTTCAAAAATACTTATTTTATGAAGTTACCTTATACAGGGTCAAAAACAAATAAACTTTGCATCACATGCGACCAAATTTTAATAGCCCAATTTTGATTTTGTAGAAAAACACACATATAATACGGCGCTACTTTCAAGAAAATGTATCTGAGATTAAACATTGTCAAAACTAAGAAGTTTTATGAAGGTTGCGTTTAGTCTTATTTTGTAAAAGTGGTGCAATTTACAAAATATGGGTAAAAAATCAAAATTATCTTATGCAGCTGAAATTTTGCATGTGGGCTAGAAACTGCATTTAAAAGAACTTTTTCTAATAACTTTTTCGATACTTTCAGAAATAACCACACTTTTGAATTATTTTTTGGAAAAAATTAAAATTTGATAGATAATGCGAATTACGTGACTACTATTTTTTTGCTTAATTTTCATCTCGATCGAAGCAGAGCTTGATGCCAAAGTTAAATTTTGAATAAGGCTATTAATAAAAAAAAATCCCATATGATGCGGACTTTACTGGTCACACTATATAGCATTTATACAGCATATTAGGCATTCTACTTTATTTTTATAGGCCTGTACATGCACGTAGAAAGGGGGGTGGGGTTGGTACTGAGGGACATTATCCCCCCCCCTCCCGCCCCAGAGCCCGTTTGTATAATAAAATGTTTAAATTATCTCCATTATCACTAAGCATGCTAACTTTTTAAGTACTTATAATATAATAGCACTTTCTATGTGGGACCACCGGCGTAGCTGGGGATAATCAGCTTATTATTGACCTGTTACATGCCACTTGAAGTGGTTAAAATTCTAAAAACATGTAAAAAAGGATGACATTTAAAAAAATCTTGATGAGGTATAAATAGGAACCTCATTCGACTCTCAGTTAAGATCAAATACTAGCGGTGCGTTTGACTCCCCCCCCTCCCTCTAAGATAAAATCTTAGATACACCAGTATGTGGAAGTACCCCTTTTAGGAAGAAAAGCTATCTACGTGCCTGAGCCTGTTCTATCCCATCGCCTTCATTCCAATTTATAAAATTACAATAATAGCTTCTTTTAAAGCGACATTCACAAGTAATTCTCTAATTGATTACTTAATTTCAAAGCAATTAAAACTTGTTTAATTTACTTTAATTTACTTGCCTGCCTTACACTAAACACTTTTCCAAAAATATCAAAGGCAATGGCTGCCACGACCTGTCCCAGGTAAGTCTAAGGAAGAAGCAATTTAAACTTTTCAAATTAAAATTTGAAATTTATATTAAGGAGGGTCCGCATTCTTATACCTACTTAAACGTAGTTTTGGGCAAAAATAAATTAAATATAGGAAACGAGAAATTCCGTTTAAAATAAATATGGCGGGGGTTATTGTTTTAATGACCGGTAAAATCCTTTTGAGCGAAAAGATTGTATTGCTTTTAAATTGCTCTGGTTTTGGAAGGGATCTTTTATAAATTGGTTTAAAAGCCATAATGTAGTAATTTTTTACGATTTTTATAAAATCTGGACATTATTTTCACGATTATAAGTACATTAACTATAACCAGGTATAAAAAGGTACAAAAGAAACTTAACTGTTTATTGTACAGGAAGAAAAAATAATAACTGCTTGTTATGTTTCACAAATTTAATCAGTTTCTTGACATGTGTTTCGGCACTTACGGGCCATTGTCAAAGGAGTAAAGTATTATTCACAATAAATGGTTGACTCCGTTTAACTACCTGGGACGTTTTGCAAGAGCTCGGCCATAAAAATGCAAATAAACTGTCGGTCAGGGTCGGATTATAATTTGTAATTATAGCAGGTAATATTTAACTATCTGTGCTTGCGATAACATCTTTCACAATAATTTTTAATTTTTAATATCTAAAGTCCTACCCTGTAGTGTATTTGCTTGTTGATTGTGTATAACAATGGGATTAAACCGGTGGTCAATAAGTCGATACCATTTAGGGTGAAAAATACTTTACAAGAAGATACTAAATTCTATATGACATTACAAAGCTATTTATATCATATTATGGTAATTATATACAAATACATGTCATGAAATTAAAATTAGAATTAGAGGATTGAATGGTCAACTGTGAGTTTTCCTAACTTTTAAAGGTACAGATACATATTTAGTCCTAAATTAGTGTGCTATTAAGAATTAGGGTAGCGCCTGAAGGTATTTCGGTTTGATTATTAACAACTGGCTTTAATAATAGCTATTGTTTCTAGTAAATTTAGTTTTCTGCTTTTATTGTGTATGTATATGGGTTTTATGTTGTTAGAGATTAAGTGATTGTGGAATATCAATATATCAAATATTCAATCTCCAACAACATAAAACCCATATACATACACAATAAAAGCAGAAAACTAAATTTACTAGAAACAATAGCTATCGATAAAGCCAGAAACAACAAATGTTGTTAATAATCAAACCGAAATACCTTTAGGCGCTTCCCTAATTCTTAATAGCAGACTAATTTAGGACTAAATATTTATCTGTAGGTACCTTTAAAAGTTAGGAAAACCCACAGTTGACCATTCAATCTTCTAATTCTAATTTTAATTTTATGACATGTTTATAATTACCATAATATGATATAAATACCTTTGTAATGTCACGTAGAATTTAATATCTTCTTGTACTCCTTTGACAATGGCCCGGAAGGGCCGAAACACGTGTCAGGAAACTGATTAAATTTGTGAAACATAACAAGTAGTTATTATTTTTTCTTCCTGTACAATGAAGCAACAGTTTTACCAAGCATGTAGCCCAACACAAATTAATTATTAACTGTTAAATATTTTGCAAATTGTATTAAATATTATGTATCATTTTGTTTTTAAATAAATGTAATTTAAAAGTTTTTTTAAATAGTTTTAATCATATTTGAGATTTAATAGAATTTTCCAAATTATTATATTCTATATCAAACCTTTATGAAAAATACACTTATTAGCTAATGTTTTAGACACTATCCACAAAAAAATTTTGATTAGTTCTTGTTTTATAATTATGATCGTCATGATTAAAAGAACAAATTTTTTTTAAACAATCAGACAATAAATTGTTTTTAATTTTATGTATAAAGATACATACTAAAAAAAAATTAAATTTCTGACATTCAACCAATCTAAATTTTTTAACATAAACTTTATTTTTGTATATTTGTCACAATTTAAAATAATCCGCATTGCCTTATTTTGTAAAATTTGTAATTTTCAAATATTTCCTCACTAGCACAATATAAAATGGAAGAACAATAAAGAAAATGTGGTAATATTATAATATTAAATACAGTTTTTCTAGAAAACAAACTTAATAATTAGAACTGATTCTTTTAAAATAACTCACTTTTCCGGCAATCTTAATATAATAATAATAATAATAATAATAATAATAATAATAATAATAATAATAATAATAATAATAATAATAATAATAATAATAATAATAATAATAATAATAATAATAATAATAATAATAATAATAATAATAATAATAATAATAATAATAATAATAATAATAATAATAATAATAATAATAATAATAATAATGATCGCTATACAGGACCAGGTTATCAGCACTAATAATTACAAGAAGTTTGTCATCAAGGACCCAACACCCGATCCGACAAATGCAGGAAGTGTCAAGAATCATTAGAGACTATTCAACATATAACAGCTGGCTGCACCGTGTTGGCTAATACTGACTATTTGCATCGACACAATCAAGTGTGCAATATCGTTCACCAGAAACTGGCCAACAAATACGGCCTTCTCAACACCTATACACCGTACTATAAGTATCAGCCACAGAAGGTCCTCGAAAATGACAATTTTAGACTCTACTACGATAGGTCCATTATCACCGATAGACTGGTGACGAATAACAGGCCTGACATAGTGGTGGTGGATAGAAGAGTCAACTCAGTCCTTCTCGTCGACGTAGCCGTACCGAACACCCACAACGTTCTCAACAAACATCATGAAAAAATGGCCAAGTACGCAGATCTTGCCATTGAGATTAAACAGATGTGGCACTGCGAAAAAGTGGAAATAGTACCAGTTATTATATCAGCAACCGGCATAGTGCCTAATACCTTGCACGACAGCATCGCCAAGATGGGACTACCCAGGAACACCTTCTCTGACATTCAGAAGGCTGTTATATTGAATACCTGCCATACAGTACGCAAGTTTATGATGTAAATTGAGCCTAATCCTTTTGATACTTAGTATCCGGGATAGGTAAATCATACCAGCTTTAAGCTGAGAATAAATAATAATAATAATAATAATAATATAATCTTCATCATTTTAACATTTTTTGTCAGGTATATTATCAAAGGGGAAGTGGGAATTCTTTGCAGCTAATTGAATACATTTAAGAAAAATAAATAGAGTTATTCTTAAATAATAATTAAAACGTACTATGGATAATATTAACACATTTTTGACGATTAGTAGCAAACAACTAACCTGTACAATACATAGGCTCATCAGACAGATCACCACAGTCGTCCCTGCCATCGCAATATCCATTAAGGCGAATACACTTGCCGTTTCGACATGGAAATTCGCTAATCCGGCAAGCTGTGCCGGAACTCGCTTCCTGTATGGGACCGAGCAGGAGCAGGATGGGACATATCAGCAACAGCATCCTGCAACAATAGATATGATGGTTAGTTTCTTAAGCCCTATAGAGACTATAAGGTGCATTGTTATGACTAGAGAATCCTGCCACAAAAAATGTATAGAAAACTGAAAAATTTAATTTTCAGTAAATTCTTTAACAATTTTACTTTTACGTGTTATCGTTGTCTTATAAGGTAAGTGCGGGTAATAAGGCCAACCAAAGCGTATTTTTTTAAAGAATTTTTTATTTTCTAGAAATGTATGAAAATGCTATAAACCGTGACATTTGCAATAACAAATAAAAACAACAAAATCAACAACAACTCTTAAATTTTTTTAAACCTTGTAAATGGACCTTGTTGCATGTAGAGCATGTAATTAGGCCCATATATTTAGGGTGTGCAATCCGGGCAAACAAAGACATCCTGGTCATCAGCTGTGAATCCAATACGATCCTCGTGCACCCATATAAGACACAGGGCACCTTAACGTCGCATATCCCCAATTACATAAACCAACTTTCTTTAGTGTTAGCGTGTGGCCTTAAAGAAGTACCGTGCGGGCAAAAACTATTTGCATCAAAGAGGGCTTTGCATTTAAGAACGTAATGCCTAGGCGTAGAGCTTAATACCTGTTGGGTGTCAGTAACTACCTGAATTAACAATCAATCAGGTATTCCGTTATCTTTAACAGTCGTTACAAGTAATTTGATTCATCGCTAATTTTTCCAATTTCTTGAACAATTCACACAATGAGTTTAACGGAACAGCACAAAACATTCATGGTTGAAGCGTATTATCGAAACGGGGTTAGAGTAAATGGTGAGTGGCAATACAATCCGGGTTTGTGCATGGACGATTTTCACGAACATTTTTCTAACGTTGCTTTTATTGATGAGGATTTTTATCATTGCCTGAAAAGAACCGCGGCTGTGTTTAGGGAAACAGGTTCTATACAACACAGAAAAGGAGCAGGAAGACCATCTGTAAGAACAGAAGAACCTGTTGCAAATGTTCGTGAAATAATGCAAAATACGCCAACAAATTGTATAAGACGCCTGTCCTAAGAAGTGGTGAAAATCATGGCATGAAAAGAACCGTTGCTGTGTTTAGGGAAAACACCAGTTGCAAATTTAGAACAATTACAAGGATTATTCAAGAATGTGGAAACATTTCTCCAGAGATGCTGGTCAGCACTTTCAAAAATATAAAGAGACATGTGAAATTATTCTTGGAGCATGGTGGTGGCCAATTTCAGCCATTTATGTAATTATTTTTCTTTTTCTTTCTGTATATCTATCCTAACTTTGTTAATTTTGTAAACAACAAAAATGAATTTGTATTTCTCTAATTATTTTATTAATCATTAGTTTGGCATATCATGTCATAATATGAATTTGACAAAATTTTAACCTAGATTTGGTTAGATATATCGTCCCCATATCATTGTGATCTAAACCAAGCCCTAGGTACGTTTTTTAATCCAAGCCCTCTTTGATGCAAATAATTTTTGCTCGCACGGTACAAGCGTACCTCATCGAATTGTTATTTTTGTCGTAAAACACCTTTTAAAGTCAATTCAGTGTGCAAATACAAGAATTGTTGACCCCTGAGAAAGGTTTAAAGAATAAATCGAAACGTTGGGAATGAGTAAAAAGTGTTGTCATTCAAGTCCTCTTAGACCAGGGCTAAAGCCTTTGAAAATGGTAAAAAATGAAAAAAAATAATAGTACGATGAAACCCATTGGAAAAGGAAGAGACTATAACAAAAATGAAACCGATAATGGTTACTGAAAAGAAATAGCAGCAGTCAACATTTTTTAGATGAAAACCCTTTAAATCCTACCTTTAATTATATTTAGAACAACTATTTTCGCATGTTTTTTGCGATGTTTTGTGGATTTGTAATTTTTTTGTTTATCAATGTAACATGGAATCTTACCTTTTTCAAGTAATTAAAGTATAGATTTTAATGAATAGCTCAAAATTGTAAAAAATTCGGATTGGCCTGTCCTAAGAAGTGGTGAAAATCATGGCATGAAAAGAACCGTGGCTGTGTTTAGGAAAAACACCAGTTGCAAATTTAGAACAATTACAAGGATTATCCAAGAATGTGGTAACATTTTTCCAGAGATGCTGGTTAACACTTTCGAAAATATAAAGAGACATGTGAATTTATGCTTGGAGCATGGCGGTGGCCAATTTCAGCAAATTATGTAATTATTTTTCTTTTTCTTTCTGTATACCTATTCTTACTTTGTTAATTTTGTAAACAACAAAAATTAATTTGTATTTGTCTACTTATTTTATTAATCATTAGTTTGGCATATCATGTCATAGTATGAATTTGACAAAATTTTAACCTAGATTTGGTTAGATATATCGTCCCCATATCATTGTGATCTAAACCAAGCCCTAGGTACCTACGTATTTTAATCCAAGCCCTCTTTGATGCAAATAATTTTTGCTCGCACGGTACAAGCGTACCTCATCAAATTGTTATTTTTGTCGTAAAACACCTTTTAAAGTCAATTCAGTGTGCAAATACAAGAATAATTGTTAATGTCCCATAATTTTATCCTAAATTAATATTTTATTTTTTATTTGTAGTACAAAAACGGTATTTTATTTCTCGTTACCCCTTGTTCGTCCGGCTGCATAAATTGTTTCTGTGCACTTTACAATTTATGCAAGTTTTAAAAACTGCTCAAGCATGCTTAAATTGTAAATAAACCTAAACAATGCGCCATAAATATAATAACAATATTTTACCTTTGCGTCCGAGCGAACAGTGGCGTATCCAGAGTAAGGGGGCACTTAACCCCCTCTCCCTTCCGCCCCAGAACTGAATTATCTGATGAAAAACTATTTTTGTCTGGTATTGTGCACAAAAAGCTGATATATAGCGTTAACGGAATGCGGTTAAAAGCAAGAAAAATATGTTCTACAGGCTGTAATGTAATGGGCTTAAATACATTTCAGTCCATTCTATAACACACTGTATATATTATTAAACATATATAATTTTTTTTTCCCCATATTTTCCCCATATATATAATTTTATTTTATTAATTAAAATATTTTATTATAGCTTTATATTGTAATAACAATTTAATTTTGGGTATATTTGTTAATATTTTGTTTTGTTTTCGATTCTTATTTGTGCCAAAGATGGTTTGTTTTATTAGTAGCCCATTATTTTCTGTTTTGTTTGTTAATTTTTAAGTTTTATTTTTTTTGTTTGGTATTTAAATTAATAAAAGTGCTGTGGTGAAATATCACTATATTTTTCCCCACCTAGTTACTATGACATATTTTTGTTTATTGGGAAACAAGGGCTATAAATTACTTTTTTCTATTTCACGTTTATAATAAGCTCAGTACGATACGCATTTGCGTATCGTAATGAAGCTATTTCGATACGCGTTTTTTCTTTATTTGATGTTGGTAACATTTAAATGTTTTATTTCATTGACTTGCGCGGCCTTTGTGATTTACGAGAAAACCCATTTTTCGCAGAGGAAAAATAGCTTGATAACTTACTTTTTTATTCTGTGTGGATGACAGTCATGTATGTTGGTTGCATAAATCTATAAATCAATCTTTTGTAGATGCTTCAAGCTATCATTTTCTGCCAAATCCTATTCAAAATTCAATCTACTAACCTTCCAATGTCGATTTTAACTTCAACTTTATTTGAATTATCTTCCCTATACTAAATTGCAATGCCGTGACGTAAAATCACGTCTTTTGAAATTCGAAAAAAAGTAGCAAAATCTCCCGAATTTCCGAACGCTCTGTATATGTACCGAATGTACAAGGATCACACAACGTATTCCGTCCAATTTCAAATCTCATATCGCTAAAATAACTTTAGAATCTCGTGGTAAAAATGGGTCAATAAAAATCAAAAAATGACAGTTTGCAAAATACTTTTTGTTGTCCAGAGGCTACTATGATATAAAACAGTATTACCAATATAAAATTTAGACATAAAAATTTACAAAATTTGAAGGATTTATTTTCTTTTTAAAATGTATTTTTCTTGATTATAAAAGGTGAAATAGAAAAAAATGTATAAAGCACATGTTTCATAAGAAGTTTTAGCGCACGTGTCAATAAAAAAACTCGCCACCTTGTGGCTCGTTTTTTAAAATAGACGCGTGCGCTAAAACCGCTTCTTATGAAACGTGTACTTTAATATACTAATGTGAATAAGGCAATATTATGTGCTTGCCCTCTTAGAAAGAAATTCTAGGTACGCCACTGCGAACCAGGGATACATTTAATGAACGAGTAGGAAGCGTTTAAGGAATACGTATTTTAAATTTTAAAACGTTGATAGCCTAATTGGTGGTGTGAAGACCAGCTCCTGAGAAAATGATAAAAGAAAATGGAAAATAAACGTCGCGGACGCGACGATCTGCTTGTTGAAGGTGCATTTTTCGCTTTTTCGTCCTTGGGAGGTTTTCCTAGGACTATATAGGAGGTAAAAAGAACCTTGACCCTTTTTTCCTTGTGGGTTTCAATTGGTTAACCATGTTTTTGATATAATAAGTTGAATAAATATTTAAAAAATGCGTAATGCCATATCAGTTCATTAAGTTTTTACACTTTATACAACTTTCTAGACCCTTGAGGAGGGTTTAAAGAATAAACCGAAACGTTGGGAATGAGTAAAAGTATTGTAATTCAAGTCCTCTTAGACCAGGGCTAAAGCCTTTGAAAATGGTAAAAAGTGAAAAAAAATAATAGTAGGATGAAACCCATTGGAAAAGGAAGAGAATATAACAAAAATGAAACTTATAATGGTTACTGAAAAGAAATAGCAGCAGTCAACATTTTTTAGATGAAAACCCTTTAAATCCTACCTTTAATTATATTTAGAACAACTATTTTCGCATGTTTTTTGCGATGTTTTGTGGATTTGTAATTTTTTTATTTATCAATGTAACATGGAATCTTGTGTTTTTCAAGTAATTAAAGTATAAATTTTAATAAATAGCTCAAAATTGTAAAAAATTCGGATTCGTTTCTTTGCATTTTTTGAGAACATTTACCATAGTAATATATATCTTTTTTATACCCTCAGAAAGTAGAGATTTCAACGAACAAAAAGCCCACCGACTTTTTTAAAAAGCAGATATTTTGACGTGAGAATTATCGATTGAAAATTAGGCTGCTTTATCGATATTAAGTCAAAATAAGGTGAAAAAATAAATATTTTAAATCAAAAAAATTACAGTGTGTTTGGCACATAAAAAGGTAAGTTTCACAAATTTCGAAAAAAAAAATAAAAAAACAAAAACTTGGTTATTTGAATTTTTCCCATAAATTTTGAGGTTATGTCAAAAAAGTGTAAATACAAAAGTTGTAGATCTTTTTATTACCTACCTACAACTTTGCCATTTAACGTTTTTCCAGAGGACTTGCAGTTTTGCCGGAAATCGAGATAAATCGTTTTCTACCCATAAAAACTCACCCCTTTCCACTTCCCTACCTTTTATTTTTGTTATATTCTCTTCCTTTTCCAATGGGTTTCATCCTACTATTATTTTTTTTGGTTTCAAAAAATATCGACCCTGGTCTAGAAGTTAAATAAATATTTAAAAAAATACGTAATGATATGTCAGTTCATTAAGTTTCTACACTTTATACAATTTTCTAGACGCTTGAGAAAGGTTTAAAGAATAAACCGAAATGTTGGGAATGAGTTAAAGTGTTTTCATTCAATTCCTTTTCCATACTAATCCCTAAAAGTATTATTTAATATCGTCGACAGTTTGTACAGTTTTAACTTTTTTGACATCCTGCTGAGAAGCCCTTCGCTCGGCTTACTTTATTCCTTTGTTTCAGCTCGTGTTCCCTTTTCTTATAAACAAGCACACTAAAAGATCAAAATTTATGTGTAAAAGACACGGTAATTTTCTAGTTCAAAAATGGCGTTGATATAACCTACAGAAAACTGTTTTATCTTAGTAAAAAGTGGCAAGTAATTAGGAAAATTTCAAAGCCAACTTCAGGCCGCACCGCAGCGGTCTCCGGAAAGTTATGGCGCGATTCGTCACCTGCAGTTAACATGCTAAAGCTTCGCCTGCTCGAGGTCGGGACAAAGTTTTGGACATCTTTTTGCATTAGAAAGCTATTTAAGTTTTAGCCGTTTTTTCCTCGTTTTTGGATAAAGGGTATCACGGCATTTATTACAGATTAGGTGAAAAAGGGACGGCAAGAAAGGGGTGTCACAAACTTGAGCCTTTATTAGGAAACTATATAAGTTACTGCGTCGATTGTAGATTTTAGTATTTTAGAGCTACAATTTAAAATTATTTTAAATTACTTATACAGTCCCAAATAGTCATATCAAGCGCACCTTCTTTAAATGAAACACCCTATATATTTGAATGTTTTTGGATTGCTTGCTCACTTTTAAGAACATTTTGTATAACATAATCTTAACATAGTATAAAACAAAGTCGCTGTCCCCGTCTGTCCGTCCCTATTCTTTTATGCTTAAATCTTTAAAACTACGCAACGATTTTGAAGCGGTTTTTTTTTAATAGATAGAGTGATTCAAGAGGAAGGTTTTTATGTATAATTAACGATCCTCCCCGGCTTCGCATGAGTGCAATTTCAGAAAGTGGCATGCCGGGTACTAATATATCGGGTTTATTCGGGTTTGTATTTATACCAGCGGGTTGCAACGCATGCCGGGTACACGCTAGTATCATATAACCTTGTCGGACATCCATTGTCATTATTTTGTTACTTAACACAACGTTTCGATTAGTTAGTATCTCTAACCGTTTTCAAGTGTAAACTAGTAAACTAAATTATAATTCTAAAGCTACTGTTTTAAATTCTATCCATGTGCAATTAAGCTTGAGGACTCCGCCTACGTGCTTATTGGAGTGTGAAATTTGAGCTGTTGGTTTTGGACAAGAAGAGGCTTCCAGAAATTGGGGATATCAATACTTGGTTTACTAAATATATGGGTATTTTGATTCATGAAAGCTGCTTCCTTGAATTTTCGTTTTCTCTAGTGCTGTCCCGTGTCCAAAACCTTGGCTTCTGACCACTGTATATTATGTTGATTGGTCCATACATGTTCCGCCATACCTGATTTCGAAGTTTCACCTCTTTGAGTATGTTTCAGATGTTCTTTAACTCGTACGGGAATAGGTCTTTTTGTTTCTCCAATGTACGATTCGCCATCGCCACACTCGCAAGGGATTTGATAGATACAATTTTTTGTGTTTTCATTACGGGGGGGTTTTACTTTTGTAAGAAAGCTTCTAAGCGTATTTCCGGATTCGAAGGCTGTTTTGATATTATGGTTTTTTGTTGTACTAATCTTTTCAGAAATCCCATTGACATAAGGTATTGTAAGAAATACTACTTAGCTCCTCTTTCGTTTCTGTATTAGTTTTTTTTCGCAAATTTTTAAGTTTTGAAATGGTATTAGTAACAATGGTTTCAGGGTAACCACTCTATTTTAAATCTTTTTTGATGTTTGAAATTTCAATTTAAGGTCTTTCGGATTGCTTAAAATGTTAGATGCTCCGTGATAGAGTTTGAATTATGCCCTGTTTTATGGAGTTTGAATGATTCGATCCCTGATTAAGGTATAAGGTATTGCCCTGTGCGTGAGTGGGTTTCCTGTACAGGGTGTTCAGTTTTCGTGTGTATTCATATACCAGCTCCCTTATTATAAAAGATAGAAAGATGGGGTTTGCGGCTTACTGTTCTATTTTTTTATGAAACATTTATTGCCGTAAACGAAATTTTCATAGCCCTCTCAGTTTCTGACATACAGGGCAATTTTCAAATTTTGTAATTTTTGACGCTCCCCTGTATCTCGATTATTTGATAACTTATCAATAAGGTAAAAATGGATTGTTATATAGGTTTTTATGTTGAATTCAGTGGCGTAGTTAGTTTTTTTCTAAAAAGTTTTGTTTATGAGTTATGACCCAAACATATTTTTTTTAATGGAACACCCTATATATTATTTATTTTTCTTGTGTCTCTTTTTAAGAGCTTTTCAAAAATATATAATAGTCCATATTTTTTTCTTTTAAAAGGGGACAATTTTAACTTTTTTTGTAAAATTAATCATTTTTCATCTAGAATCCAGAAGGCCATGATCAATCATGGATAGACATGACAGAAAACAAAGTTTTGTAAATGCGCCATTACGGTTTATTGTCAAATATTAATGGTATTTGTTTGATTTTGTTAGTTTATTTGAAATTTTAGTGAAAAGTTCGTGGCAATTTATTTTAATTTTCACAGACACGAACCACTTCTTTGTTTTTAATATAATTGCTTAATTGTTGGTTTAAAGTTATGTTTAATAAAAATAATGTTGTTAATTTTTTTTTATTTGCGGGCATAGCCGAAAAATGATTAATTTTACAAAAAAAGTTAAAATTGTCCCTTTTAAAAAGAAAAAAATATGGACTATTATATATTTTTGAAAAGCTCTTAAAAAGAGGAACAAGAAAAATAACTAATATATAGAGTGTCCCATTAAAAAAAATATAAGTTTGGGTCATAACTCATAAACAAAACTTTTTAGAAAAAAAACTAACTACGCCACTGAATTCAACATAAAAACTATATAACAATCCATTTTTACCTTATTGATAAGTTATTAAATAATCGAGATACAGGGGAGCGTCACAAATGACAAAATTTGAAAATGTCAGAAACTGAGAGGGCTATGAAAAATTCGTTTGCGGTAATGAAAGTTTCATAAAAAAATGGAACAGTAAGCCGCAAACCCCATCATTCTATCTTTTATAATAAGGGAGCTGGTATATGAAAACACACGAAAACTGGACACCCTGTACACTGAAGTTTTTATGTATGATATCATATACCTCTACTTAAATTTAATGGTTTTTGAGTTATGAACGATTTTTTAAAAATTTTGGGAAAAGTATGTTTGATATACCCTGATCATTTGGGACACCCTGTATAATTTAAAATTATTTTAATTAGTATAATATTAAAATAGTACAAACCTATGTTACTTAAAATAGAGCTAAGATTCAATTGCATGCCCTGCTTATTCGGGGCCTCCAAATTAAATAAAATCATGTGAAGCAAATTTTCATTTTAAACCGATTTCCACGGAAGCCGTTTATCTAAACTAAAAGGAGCAGCGAGGTTTCTGAAAAACATTTAATTAAATTAACCGAAATATCTGAAAATTCCTTAAACGTTATCAAGCTATGCTTTTTACGTGAAAGTCTGGCTAAAATTAAATTAAGCTTGGTAATGTTTTTTGTACTGTTTTGGTAAAGGGACATTTAATTGGGTATAAGGCCTTGATGTCCCGAACTAAGGAATTTTAAAAGGTAGCTTTGGTTTTCGGAAATACAGTGTAAGTTTGTTACTTAATTTTAGTAAGGTCAGTATATACAGTTTTTTAGCTTTTACACAAAATTTAAATAAAATCAATATCGACTTGATATTCTATAGGTAATAATTGACATAATTAATAAATATCAAGGAATTTCATAACTTATTTTAGGAGAATTGTATAGCGAAAAAAAAATCGGGTAAGATTTTTTTTAACATTATTATGTCATTGTTCTTTCACTATACAATTTTCCCAAAATTAGCAATGAAATAAATTGATATTTTTGTAGTATATCAGATATTACCTAAGTAATGTGCCGACGAAACTTAATGTTAGTGAATAAAATAATAAACTTGAAAAAATAACGCGAAATAGGTTATAGGTTGGCAATAGATTGAATAACGTTAACCTTAAGAAAATAACAAAAATCAGCTGTGTAAAGGGAAAAAATTATAGGATCCAGGATGCTGCCCTGAGCCACACCTTTGTTTACATGGGGAAGCTTTGACGTATTATTTTTTAATACAACTCTCTTGTATCTGCCTTCAAAATAGTTTTTAAAAAAATTTAGAGTTGAATCATCAAAACCGAAATATTTCAGTTTAATGACTTCCGTAAGTAGTCTATGGACGCCTGAGACTCTATAATGGCCTTAAAATGAACGTCCTTTAGATATTGTCTGTTGCTTGGGACGATATTACACAAAATCTACAAACATGTTCGATATTCAGAATTACCAGTTGGAAAACGCTGTAAATTATTAAATTATAGATTTATTTGCAAAAATGTTTTTGATTAAGTTAAAACTAAATTAATCTCGCTAAGTTAGTATCTAATCGCTACCGCCATCGCGTAAATTTTCAGTGAATCTGATCTCTTCTAGTACCACTTCACCGTAGCCGCATTAGTTTGCGGAATCCTTAAAATTCAATTTTCTCCAACAAGTAGCCAAAGTTGGTCTTTAACGAGAAACCCCGAAAACTTGCAAATAATTTGAAAAACTAAGGCTCATTTTAAATGAAAGGCAATTAAATAGGAGGAAAGTTGCAGTCCCAAATTGGCAAAGTTCTCAAACTTTAAGTGTTTCTTTTTATGATCATATGCATTAAGTTAACTTAGTTAAGCTGGCTAAGTTTCTATAAATATAAGGTTAGTTTTAAAAGTCGTTCAATTATCCAGTATGCCTTTTTAGCGGAATCCTTATAGAGACAATAAGTTTTAAATAAGTTTTTGTCAGAAAGTCATTAGCGAAGAGTTTTTATTCCTCCAGGTTCAAACTTTCATTCAGAATCGTAAAAAGGGGATTATTGTACAAATTCGAGACATTTTTTGGTCGAGATTAAAATAATTTTTTCCAGCTGTAATTTTACCGCTGTTAGAAGAGTGGCTAGGTGGATGGTTTGCACATGTTTAAAAATAATATGTTATATCTTTTTTAAAGCGCCACAGTGGCGGTTTCTCCATAGGAGCACGTGCACCCCCATACTCCCTAAAGAATTACCCCATAAAGAAAAAATAATGTTCATTTAAATTTATCTTCTTATATATGATACCATATTATAAGTTAGAACCCTCCTATATTATCGTACCGTTAAACAATCGAACGATAGGTGGTGTAATAGCTCTCGCCGAGCCGGTGGTCAAGAGCGACGATGTGGCGCGTAGGAATTCTAAAGTCGCACGTGCGTTAAAGTAGAGTTTCTGCTGTCTCTCTATGCATCTTGTACTAGCAGGTGTGGTGGGGGAAAGCGCGATTCTAATAGAAAAACTCGCACAATTTAAATGTGCGCTGTTGAGTTCATTGCGTGTTAATTGCTGTGAATTTATTATATTTATAGTTTTCCTTTATATTTTTGATATTATTTTGGGGTAGTAAAGACTTATTTTAATAAGTTTTAATGCCAAAAAAGAACTATGAATGTGAAATATTTGAGAAACAATTTTAACTCCTTAAGGTGGGAGTATCAACATGCTTGCTAACCTATAACCTATTTCGCGTAGATTTATTTATGTTTTCTAGCTTTTACACAAAATGTAAATAAAATCAGTATCGACTTGATATTCTATAGGTAATAATTGAGATAGTTAATAAATATCAAGGAATTTCATGACCTATTTTAGGAGAATTGTATAGCGAAAAATATCGGGTAAGATTTTTTTTAACATTATTATGTCATTGTTCTTTCACTATACAATTCTCCCAAAATTAGCAAGGAAATAAATAGATATTCTTGTAATATATCAGATATTACGTAAGTAATGTGGCGACAATACTGATTTTATTTAAATGTTAGTCAATAAAATAATAAACTTGAAAAAATAACGCGAAATAGGTTATAGGTTAGTAATGGATTAAATAACGTTGAGAATGCCACCTTAAGTATTGAGCAAAAAACTGAAATTAATATTGAGGGACCTAACCCCGAAATTACCTTGACATAGACCACAAAGTGTAAATCTAGGGAGTTTATTGTTATTGATAAGTTTGCTGCAAATAAAAACAGACGATTGGACTTTCTTTTTAAACAATGTACCCACTAATAAAAAATAAATTGGCCTTTTTTATTTTTTTTTATCTTATTTCATTTTCAATAAAATAAGTAGGTTATCATAAATTTTTAAAATATATACTAAAAATTATTGACCAAATTTGGGCGTGGCCTCAAAAAATCTCCGCCTACGGCGCATTTGGCCTACGACGGTATTTTAGTGCACTCCTAAGTTAACAAGTCACGAACCACCAATGAGCGGGATAACGCCCAGGGGTCTGATACTGGAAAATTTTCTAATTAAAAAGTACAGTATTTTACGTAATATACAGAGTGTTTTACGGCGACCGTTTATTAGTATTTCGGAAAGTAATGACATTTAAATTGTGCAAATTTCATTAATAAACTTTTAAGAGAAATAACGGCGACTATAATATATACCACTTCCAGATAATATACCGAAAGTTGGCAAAAAGTTGTTTATTTTAAATAAAACGCCCTGTGTAATATATTTTTTTATATTCATAAGCAATTTTATTCGACACCTTGTTAAAGTTCAAAATTTGAGAAACACAATTTTTTTCTCAGAAACGAACAGAGTAAGATAAAAAACGTTTAATAAAAGTTACTGGAAATAAAGAAAGGAAAACAAAAAAATATTATACAGGGTGTTCTATTTAAAAAAAGGAAGTTTGTGATAACTTTCGGTATAACCGGAAGTCGCATATGGTAGCTGTTTCTCATGTGAAGAGAGCATCTCCGAAAACACCATTATCCAAATTTGCAGGATTCAAATTGCTTGACTTTCCAAAATAGTCTAATAAAGGATCGCCGCGAGACACCGTATATAGCATTATTTTACTAACTTGGTAGGCTTTCGCCAAAAATATGACGTTTTATAAAACAAAAATTTTTAGGCAATCGTCGTTATATGATTTCATGTAATTATCCAATTTAATACAGACAGAATCGATGATAAAAAAACATAAGCCCAAGAAAATATAAGTAATCTTTGGAAGGACATATTGGGGCGGTTATAACACCTTTAGCTACAACCATTTAATAAAATATGCATGCATAATACTTGTGATTGTAAGAACATTATGGTATGCATAATACCTACATAAAAGAAGTGTAATTATTTACTCCCAAACTCTTCCTGTAAAATATTTTTTCTTACATTACCAAATTTCCACAAAGTTCGTTGATAATTTTTGGTATCAAAGTAAAGTCAGTCCCCTTCGTAAAGCCCTTTTATCTAAAATTAATTTAGAAGAACTGTATCAAACAAAATCTATACCTTCTTTTCGTTAAATTAGAATACGATAATCATCTTTTTGGAAATCCAATTTTCGGCAATTTCCATCTATACTAAATCCCCTCAATAAATCCCTGTCTCACCGGATGATAGGCCCTTAATTAAGCTTCAATTTAAAGGGAATCGTTTCGAGTCAAGGAAGAAATAAAGCATGAACATGTGGCTCATTTTCAGGATACAGACGACTGTACACGCAATGCCGACGTTCGGGGGCGTACTTGCCATTCGCAGGACATTTACGGTACAAGTTTGTAAATATAGAATAAACCCTATATATATATAGCTACCGGTCGGAAAGCGCTTGCTTTCCAACAGGTTAGAAAGTAAAAGTCACTCACTGACACTTTCATACTTTTAACAAGTCAGAAATGTTAACATTACATTATATGATTGTGCTGGTGTCAAACGTCATGATTGACATGCCATTTTTGGAAAACGTCAGAACTTGTCAATAAATCAATTTCTCCGATTTTTATCAAAAAAAGCTGTGTTTACTAAAGAGGTCTAAATTTAAAACCGTCTTGAAATGACAAGTGTCAAAATAACTCAACCAAGTATGGTTTTGTATAGATTTTGATTGGTGCTGTTTCCTTAAGTACCGTGCGAGCAAAAATTATTTGCATCAAAGAAAACCTTGCATCGATGGACGTATTGCTTAGCCGTAGAGCTTAATACCTGTTGGGTGTCAGTAACTACCTGAATTAACAATCAATCAGTTATTCCGTCATCTTTGATAGTCGTTACAAGTAATTTGATTCATCGCTAATTTTTCCAATTTCTTCACACAAAATGGGCTTTACGGAACAGCACAAAACATTCATGGTTGAAGCGTATTTTCGAATCGGGGTTAGAGTAAATGGATTTTTATCATTGCCTGAAAAGAACCGTGGCTGTGTTTAGGGAAACAGGTTCTATACAACACAAAAAAGGACCAGGAAGACCATCTGTAAGAACAGAAGAACTTACTTGTTGTAAACGTTTTTGAAATAATGCAAAATACGCCAAAAAATTGTATAAGACGCCTGTCTCAAGAAGTGCATGGGAAGATCTTATGGAACATGCAGGACTATTCTTAAAAAGCAGCTAGATTTATTTCCTTATAAAGTTCAAGTATTCCAAGAAATACAAGCCGCAGATTTTGAAAGACGCAGGAATTACTTTCAATGGTTTACCCAAAATTTATTGGAAAGAAATGATTTATTAGACCTGACTTTTTCTCGGATGAAGCCTGATTCCACCTCTCCGGTTATGTGAATTTTCAGAATACCGGTAATTAATTTTCTTTTTTTTTCTGTATATTCTTACTTAAGTAATTTTGTAAACAACAAAAATAAATTTGTATTTGTCTACTTATTTTATTACTCATTAGTTTGGCATATCATGTCATAATATGAATTTGACAAAATTTTAACCTATATTTGGTTAGATATATTATCGTCCCCATATCATTGTGATCTAAACGCAGCCCTACGTTTTTTAATCCAATCCTTCTTTGATGCGAATAATTTTTGCTCGCACGGTATATCTAAAACCAGTGGCGTAGCCAGAGTTGCTTCGTGGGGGGGGGGGGGGGGGATATAACTAACTAACTGCTGGGAACCAATTCCTCCTGAAGTGGAAAAAAAACACAGTATTTACAAAACGCTCCTCGCTCCTTTTTTAAGTATGCCAGCCAATCATATTCGATGAACCATTTATATTGGAATTTAAGCTTTATTTTTTTTTTTCCTTATATTTTTGTAATATGGGAAATTTGTACACATTTGCCGGATACCACAATGAACTAATAGTGTTTAAAATATCTTGGTTACCACCTTTTATAAAGTTGGATATATCCATTTTATGAACTAAACTGGGCTGATCAACATGAAGATTATTATTGCTCACGCTCTCAGAGGTTTTTATATCTCAAGAAGTCCCAGAATACTCTTCGTTTTTCTCTGTATTGCTGTCGGCCTCCCAATCTCTTTCTTTTCGCTTAAAAAAGCCAGTCAATTTTGACTGCTGCATTGTAAAAACGTTTCTTTTCACGCAATATTTTAATTGATATTATAATTAAGCTTACTACGCCCTGCATAGCCTGCGCATCAATAACTACTAAAAGCCTGATCAGACGATTCTAGTTACTACGACACGTAAGCCTTGTTGCCAATGTTACCACTAAAACGCATTTGTAACAGATCATGTAACATTACGCAATAATTTTTTTTAATTTTTTTTGCATGGTTATGGGGGGGGGGGATATATCCCCTATACCCCCCCCCCCCCGTGGCTACGCCACTGTCTAAAACTATTTTGGTAACATCACGGTAAATATTTTTATTGGTAAAACGATTTATTTGACAAAAATACAATTAACGCGGAAACGTTATATGGCGTACTGAAACAATGACAAGGTGAAAACACAACTGGGAGACTAGAAGATCTCAATATTTTGACAGACTAAATTAAAAACCCTTTAGTGAATACGGGTGTTATGGTTTAGAACGTTAAGCATGCGTTTTTGATCATTTAAAATACTAGTTAACTGTGTTAACTCTAGTTAAACTTTACCTCGGCTATAATTTCTAAATTACTTTAAAGGTAATTTTAGGCTTCATAATGTACTGAAAAGATCCTTAATTTTTCCAATCTGGCGTACACAGAAACTGTTTTAGGGGAGACTTCTTCTGGGTCAAGGCAAATTTTCGAGTTCTTATGTCAGCCTGGAAGGTTCAAAACTTGATTGGCCTAATTAGCAAAGTTGAACACAGAATTATCATTTGAAAATTGAAAGTTTCAAGTAGCAACTCACATTCATAACTTTGAATTTCCTTGTTGCAAATTCTCACGACAGTAAAAAGTAATGCACCAACACACATGTTGCTGAAATCGTTGTCCAGTGACCTAAATGACCAAAGTTAGAATCTATAAACACGTATTATAGCGGACAAGTTAACCGGGCAGTATGAGGTAAATTAATGCTTACAGACAACATGTTGCTACTTAACTGTACACTCGTTTATAAAAGGGAAATTGTAACAGCGAGAAATCATTTAAGATTTTAAAGCATAATATGCTTTCTGAGTTTTGGGTAAAAGTGTTTTTGGGAAAACGTTAAAACCAGCTACTCCAAAATTAACTATTTTTAAATAATGTAATAAGAAACCCTTCATACCAGATGTCCCAATAATGTGTGAAGGAAAATGATAGCAAATCGAAAATAGCGTTTTGTAATAAACTTGGAGAGATGATAGCATAGTTTCCAAGTTTTATACAGTGTCCGCAAGAAAGCCCGCATCAAATGGGATTTTTTTTAATTATTAGGTATAGGTAAAAATTGAAAAGGCAGTAAGTTTTTGCTTACCTAAAAACCAAAAATGACGTATACTGAAGCAGCTGCACGACTTGCGTTACCTGTCAAATTTGACATTTTTAATAAAATAGGTTCAAAAATGCCCTTATTTAACAAAACATCGAAAAACTTTATTCGAAAAAGTTGTTTATTTAGGCCTTTTTAGTCTTTGTCCGAAATTTTGACTGTCTAATACAATTTTTATTTTTTGCCAGGTTCTTGAAAATTTTGATCAACCCGCGTAGATTAACTTTTATACATCGATGTAAAACCATTTGCCTTTACTTCATTTGTAATCTTAATGCAATTTTGTGTAAAACTTTTGTTTCGTATTATTTGTTTTGCTTCAAAAACTGAAATTATTATTGATTACTTAGTATGTAATGTTTGATGCAAAGTTTATCTAATTACATCAGTTTTGCCAAAACCGACGTTTCCTATTTTTCTTAAGTTAGTAAACAGATGTACAAAAAGAAAATATTAGGAAGCTTTCATTGAAATTTTACTTAAATAATATTGGATTTAAAAGAATAAAATATTAATCGCTCGAAACATTTTATTCAACAAAAATATAGTTTAATATAATTAATTTAATTTAATATAAATTAAGTAAAATTTTAACGAAAGCTTCCAATATTTTTTTTTTGTACATCTGTTTACTAACTTAAGAGAAATGAGAAACGTCGGTTTTGGCAAAACTGATGTAATTAGATAAACTTTGCATCAAACATTACATACTGATCAATAACAATTTCAGTTTTTGAAGCAAAATAAATAATAGGAAACAAAAATTTTGCACAAAATTGCATTAAGATTACAAATGAAGTAAAGGCAAATGGTTTTACATCGATGTATAAAAGTTAATCTACGAGGGTTGATCAAAATTTTCAAGAACCTGGCAAAAAATAAAAATTGTATTAGACTGTCAAAATTTCGTACAGAGACTAAAAATGCCTAAATAAACAACTTGCTCAAATAAAGTTTTTCGATATTTTGATAAATAATGGCATTTTTAAACCTATTTTATTAAAAATGTCAAATTTGACAGGTAACGCAAGTCGTGCAGCTGCTCCAGTATGCGTCATTTTTGGTTTTTAGGTAAGCAAAAACTAACTGCTTTTTCAATTTTTACCTATACCTAATAATAAAAAAAATCCCATTTGATGCGAACTTTCTTGCGGACACTGTATAAAACACTTTGTTATTTCCTAATACCGTATTCAAGCTACATTTCCTTCACACATTGTAGGGATACCAGGTAACATAATCTTTAGGTTACGATTTTACGTTTCTTTGCACCAGCCTTAAAACATTAAATGACCATAATGTTCTATAAAAACTGCATATAAAACGGCAGTAAAATGGGAGTATTTTTAATTGACTACCGGCCTGGAGCAAAATAAATGTGGTGAACCTGCAAATATTTTACTGCGCACTTTGCCGCGTGAAAACAGTTCCTTTCCAGAGTTACAATGGCTTTGCCAGAAACGATGTTTCCAGTTTGCAGCTTGTTTTTGCATTCAATTTAACAGACTGCACGCCATTATTTACAGTGGTAAATTTCAGACTAAAGGGCCGTTCCATTTTGAAAACAGGTAATATTCACTAAAATGTAATGAATTTTGTCTAGATTAAAAAAAACTATTTGTTTTGTCATTACGTGGTAATCAGTGAAGCTACAACTATGCATGCATTGTTACAAAAATAAATACCGTGCGAGCACAAATTATTTGCATCAAAGAGGGCCTTGCATCTATAGACGTAATGCTTAGCCGTAGAGCTTAATACCTGTTGGGTGTCGGTAACTACCTGAATTAACAATAAATCAGTTATTCCGTCATCTTTGACAGTCGTTACAAGTAATTTGATTTATCGCTAATTTTTCCAATTTTTTGAACAATTCACATAATGGACTTTATGGAACAGCACAAAACATTCATGGTTGAAGCGTATTTTCGAAACGGGGTTAGAGTAAATGGTGAGTGGCAATACAATCCGGGTTTGTGCATGGACGATTTTCACGAACATTTTCCTAACGCTGCTTTTATTGCTGGGGATTTTTATCATTGCCTGAAAAGAACCGTGGCTATGTTTAGGGAAACAGGTTCTATACAACACAAAAAAGGAGCAGGGAGACCATCTGTAAAAACAGAAGAACTTGTTGCAAACGTTCGTGAAATGATTCAAAATATGCCAACAAATTGTATTGTTCCAAGAATTGGGAAGATCTTATGGAACATGCAGGACTATTCTTAAGAAGCAGCTAAATTTATTTCCTTATAAAGTGCAAGTATTCCAAGGATATACAAGAAAGGGTTATCCAAGAATGTGGTAACATTTCTCCAGAGATGATGGTCAACACTTTTGAAAATATGAAGAGACGTGTGAATTTATGCTTGGAGCATGGCGGTGGCCAATTTCAGCAATTTATGTAATTATTTTTTTTTTCTTTCTATATATTCTTACTTTGTTAATTTTGTAAACAACAAAAATAAATTTGTATTTGTTTACTTATTTTATTACTCATTAGTTTGCATATCATGTCATAATATGAATTTGACAAAATTTTAACCTATAGATTTGGTTAGATATATCGTCCCCATATCATTGTGATCTAAACCAAGCACTACGATTTTAATCCAAGCCCTCATTGATGCAAATAATTTTTGCTCGCACGGTAAAAGATAATAAATATACGATCCATATAAAATAAAATAAAATAAATTTTACAAATTGATATAATAATTACTTAAAATGAATTTTTCCAGACCACTAACAAGAAAACCTGCAATTTATATTTGGGACTTGATTAATTCAATTGTTATAAATTTGCTATCGATCCAAGCAGCAGATACAATACATACTACTAATCGTTCAAGTCAAATCGATCCGTGTAAAGACGCCTTTCAAATCAAATTGAAAGTGATATATTGGTTGCCTAGCAACTATTTAATTTCCCAGACTAAAGGTGAATCGGGATGCGACCGAAAGCAAATAACAATGATTGCCAGAAAGTTGCTGTGTGAATGGACGTCGGCAATAGGCTCGCTTTAACTATTTTAAAAATAAAAACTGCTTGCAGAGAGATGAATTGATTGACAACAAAATTTTCTGGAAATACGCCTAAATGGGCAGTTCCTGAGCAATCAAATTTCGAGGAAATTTTTAAGCAATTTGATCGTAAGACTTGGTCGCTCAGTTATTGGCCAGTGAATGGGTCCCTATAGAAGTTTGGACCTACACTTACTTGTTTAATCATTAAAAAAAATTGTTTTGGATTAGTTTGTTAAAAAATTAACCTTATGCTAATTTTTTATTTTACAAAATATGTAATTATTTTTTCGGGTCAAAGTTACACCAGTATAAATAGAATAGATACACAAGGCAGGATCGACAGAATTCAAAAACACTTCGGCAACGAAAAATATCTCCTCCGCCAAAGGCTGTAATGCTGGAAAGTAACTGTTTTCGCACCGCTAAAGGGTAGTGTAAAATATTTGCTGGTTTACCACGTTAATTTCGCCGACGGCTAGTAGTCAATTAACAATACTCCAGCCAGGGATTTTCGAGAAGTTAAAATTAATACGATACGAACGAAATTTTATTGGGGTAACGCGATGGTACATTTCCTTCGTTAAAGGTGCAAGAGGCTGATATTTCTGTCTTTTTTGGAAGCATTAACAACATGTCGTAAAACCAAAAAAGGTAATACGAATTTACGAATTATTTACCTCTATAAGAGACATTTAACGGTTGTCATTGAAAGACAACTATTTATAATGATAGGGACAGTAACTGTGGGCGTCATTGTTTCACTGAACCTTTAAATGAGGTAAAGAAGACGCAAATTTATGTTTTAACGGTCACACATCAGAAACAACCTAAATATTTATAGAGCGATCTAGGAAAAGAATTTTTTAATAAAATATTTCAAACCGCAACGACGCGACGGCTCGGGCGGTTATAAATAAAGTTGTATTCACACATATAAGTTGTATGTAAATTAAAAAAAGCAATAATCAATTTTTTCTTAAGTTCAAATAATTTATACAGGGTGTTCCATTCTAAGGTGCTATCCACTGTTAAAGACATACGGGGTGATCCAGGTAAACATTTTGTTTAGAAAATTGCCGATGATTTGAAAATGGTTAATGATGCCATTTGATTCATAACCATGTTAATGGTAAACGTCTGAGAAAGTTTTCGAAAACAGATCAGCTTCTTGCTCCAACTCGCTTTTCGATGAATTTGTGAGATATTGAGGCAATGTATTCGAATAAAGCTAAATATTTTCCTCTTCCCAACCCCTGCCGGGGGGCCCTTCTGGGTCGGGGGCCCCGGGGCGCCGCCCCGCTTGCCCCGCTGTAGATCCGGCCCTGCTTGCTGCTTCCAAAATTTCTTCTGGAATCTCATTTTCCGTGTCGGATAATTCAAAATCTGAATTCATGTTTTTTAATTTGCGCACTCGCGAAACAAGTTTGACATAAACAACAAAATAAAAATCAACGAACTGTCACTCGACAATACATCGAAATGTTGTTATCTTAGTAACGAAATCAAGGTAGAGATTGTATTATCAAAGAGCGATTGGAAAAATGAAAAAAGAGGGACCGGAAAAATCTTTTGCCGGTCCCTCACGTCCATTTTCCGGCCTTGATTGACAACACGTTATTTTCTGGACGAAAAATTGTCCAGAAAGTGTCGGTCTTAAAAAAAATATATTCCCGTCTTATTGGCGAATCCGGTATAAATATTTGGTAATTTATTTATGATGTATCCAAGCTGATTCATCTGGGCTTTGCAAAGGTGAAGTCAGAAATCATCCACTTAACATTTTTGTTTCTTCAAAGGACATTTACATACAAATTCCATTAACCTCTGACCTTTTGTATACGGGACCCTTATTTTGGTGAAACTTGTGCCAGATTAGGCATCCTATAGTCTGAAAAATTAATTAAATTTAATAAATAATCATTTGGACTCGTCAAAATGGGTAGGAAGGGAACAGAGTAAAATATGTTCGTCGATTTGGTTAAGTTTAGTCTTTTAAACTAATTAAAATTGAGGGTATTTTAAGGTAAGGTTAGTAATATTTTATATAATAAATCAACCCTATTTACCTTTTTGTTAAGGTTTGAACTACATATATTTCAATTTTTATTATTTACAAAATTATAAAAATTGATTTTAATTTTTACTGGGTTCTTATGTTTTTATATTAAGAAATATAGTTGGCGGGTAAAATTTTATTACAAATATTTATTTGAAAATTTTTAAAAATTTTAAATTTTTTTCTAAAAATTGAACTAATTTATTGAACTTTATTGTCATTTAGGAGCGTTTTATGAATTATCTTTAGTTTAAAATGACACTTATTATTTTGTTTAATATAGCCTTTAGTGCCATTTCTTAGTGGTTCAATACAGTCGAACTTCTTACATGTAAATAGGTTACCAGTGCTTTTAATTGTTTAATATGAATTTGAATTTCAAATAAGACTAAAGGTTTATGTAAGGGTATTTATTCCATTTTCTTTTTTATCGATACGATCAGCAATTAAAAGAAAAAATATTGCTTTAGGGTCAATAAATAATGGGTTATATCGAACCAACGGACAGATATCGTTATAGAATCGTAATTTATTTAACAGCATGATACTTTTCTCGTGACAGCTATAAATTAGGAGCAAATTATAAACCATTCTGGTTCTAATAAAGCATGCTAAGTTTTCATCCATTTACAATGACCTATGGTACTTAAAAAAATATTTATTGTATTTACTCTTCAATGACAGCATTGTCTTAATGCCCTGCTGTATCATGACAAATAGAGTACCTAATATAAATAAATAATTTGAAGAAATAGTCCATGCTTAAAGTGGAATTGAAAGTATGGGAAAGAAAGAAAAAACTAAAAGTCTTCCTCCACAAAATTTAATAGAATAAAAATTCTTTAGGGGTCTCTACATGTTTCGAACGTAGAAACGTTCATCATCAGGAGACAGAAAATATATTTAATGCTGATGGGTTTTAGCAGAAGAGAAAATGGAGTACAACCTTAATGGAGCTTTTATGGAATTAAAAAGTTGATGTAAGAGACATAATATGAAGAAAATTGATAAAAGTTAAAACATACCGAGTATGTGAGTATTACTGACTTAGTTACTTCATAACGGCTCAGGTTTATTATAATCATCTATGTTTTGTTTTGTATCGAAACCTACAGGGACGGGCCAGGAGAAACTCCATTTCGAACGTATTCCATAAAACATTAGGTACTTCCCATTTGTTGCTTTTAAACAGCAAAGCAAAGTAGAAATCTTTGCTTAGCTAAGTTGTTAGAGGAACGCTTCACAAACAACTTTGTATAGTTCGTATGGGAAAAAGAGAGGGGCATACTTAACCGCGGTTACTTAGATAAGTAAATATTTTTACTTTGCTTTGCTGTTCAAAAGAAGTAAAAGAAAAGTACCTTCAGCGTTCTCAAAAGTAAATGCCGAGAAGCAAAGTGGCTTTAAAACGATATTTGCGTTTGCTAAACTAATATATTACATGCAACGTTTGGCGTAACTAGATACAGATTGACACAATTATGACATTAATAGGTGAGTCTACGTAATAGTATATTACATAACAAGTGTTGAAAGTGGTTGTTTTCAAACGAGGAGGTATTTAGCACGAGGCGTTAGCCGAGTGCGGAAATTCTCCGAGTGTGAGAAAATCACTTTCACACGAGTAATGTACACAATTTTTCCTACGACCATACAATATAATCAAAAAGAGTTTGATTTGTTTTTAATAGTTTGTAGGTATCACCATTGTGTTAATTAAATTAAAAAAAAAACAATGCCCACTTACACATTTTAACTTACCTAGATTTAAATAAAAAGAATAACTTTTTCTCCTGTTTGCTTACGCACCTCATACCTACTATCTATGTACAGTGAATAAATTTCGTTTCTGATCTTTTAGTTGCTTGCATTCTTTTAATAAGCAATAATATAGGTACCTACTGTACCCACGAAAACAACATAACATAAAACTACAACATAACCTCAACATTTGCTCAACATTATAGAAAGATAGAGATGGAGTTAAATATCGATAGCTTGTTAATTATAAAAGTTAATTCTTTTTCGATTTGTTTTAAATATAGCTAAAATAAATTTACTTACATAAAGCACATTCACTTGTCCCATATCCTTAAACATTGTATGGATATTTTTATCCGAGATAATGGCAAAATTAAAAATCGGTATTTCCTAGGGTATTCTATTTCTGCTACCCCTTTCTTTTCTGTGGTTCAACTCAGTTGACATGTAAACATGACAATTGGTGAGTTGCCTGACATATTTTCCCTTTTTGTTTTTGATAATATTATTTTTAGGTTCCCAAAAATAACGAAAAACAGGATTTTTTTTATTTGCAGTAATGCCCTAGTGTACTTTACCCCACCCAGCACCCCAATTCACTCCACGTGTCCCGTAAGTTTGTTATTTTGAATAAATAGTTTTGATGTCAAATTGACACCTGTTTAAAATAAATATAGTGTGCTTTGTATTTCCACACTCGTGTTGAAATATTTTTTTTCAACACGCGTGTGATATTTAGCACTTTCTAGCCAAGTTAACCGTGCTGTTATTGTCATTTTCGTAGGTGGTCGTAGGAAAACGTATACCTATTTGGTTTTATTCATGTAATTAATTCATCTGACAGAAGGGTAACATTTTTTTAAACTTAAGAAAATTAGAGTAGGATAAAATAATTGGATTAAATAAAACAAGGACATATTCGAAACCTTTGCGAATGTCCGGCTTTCATTCACTGATTATTATAAATTTGCAAAGTTGTAAATTTTAGAAATTTAACTTAAAACGTTAAATTAAGTGGCCTTTACTGGGGCACTCTGGTTTTGTGAACTTTGTAATTAATGTATTTTGGTAAAACCGAAAAGTTAGAGGCCGCTGGCTGGTTAGGTGATGTAGTGGAAATTTATGTTTATTAAATTTAACATTCACGAACTGGCCGAAAAGTAAAAATTTTACAAGTTTTAATTTCATTCGTCTAAAATGCTTATTTATTGTCCCCTAATGATAGGAAATAATTTCTCGTTTAAATCAACCACAAAATAACTACGTTGTAAAAAGTTGGCACAAATAAAAATAGCACTGGCGGCTCTAAATAGTTATTTATTGTACAAGACGATAAAATTGTACTTTACCTTTGAAAGTGTTTTTAGCGTCGAGACGTCAGTCGAGACGCTAATTACGCTCGAAAAGATAATGTGATTTTATTGTCGTGTGCAATACAACATTTTTTTCTATAGCAAGACTTTAAATTCAGGTGAAAAATAAAATTTCAAAGAAAATTTCACGCCATCAATATTCATCCAATGAAATATAATCATTTCATAACGTTGCCATGGCAACCTTTGTATTTTTTCGGAAATTTTTTCTTGCTGGGGTACCCTGGAGGGTATTACAGTGGAAATTTTTTGACATAATATAAAGTGACAATACGGAACTTTATAAAATATCAACTGGAACTGTCAACAATCAACCAGTACGTTTTGTCAAACTTTTTATAATTTTAAATTTCTTTAATTAATGTTAGTTAATATTAAAGGAATAAAAACGCCTAAACAATACAAAATAATTTATTTTTTAGATACATAATTTTTAGTTACAAACTGTAAATGTACCTTAAATCCTCTTTCTACCTCTTCCCTTTTCAATGGCCAATAATCCGATGGACAAATTCTATTGAATAAATGTCTATGTTTTAAATAATATAGGTAATATTTGGACAAAATTTTGTTAACTTCTTGTCCACGTAATAATCTGTATTTTATTGATTTTTTAAAAGATATTGCTGGATGATCGAGAACAAATTTTCTTCCTCTAATTCACTACCGCATTCGGCAATGAGATCTTCAAAAAAAAAACATGTACAGTACAGTGATCAAAATCATATGACTTCTCGAGGCAAAAGTCAGTAAACTGTCGCCAAACTCTAATTGCTTTAGATTTTTTTGTATTAGCAGGTGTTAACCCCTCAATTTATTGCATATTATTTTGACCAAAGCGATTCATCTTGTGATCCCTATCTGCACTTCATAAACCAACACTAAATGTTAAATAACTGCGATCTTGTGCTGCGGTTACTCTTATATAGGCACAACTACAACTGACATATATTTTTTTTTAATTTGACATTTAAAGTAATTTCGAAGCATTCTATATTTATTGACTTATAACTGTCTAATAACAAATATCTATTATAAAGTCATTTTGTTGTGAAATTTTCTTACCAAATACCATTCGAAATCAAATTATACCTTAAAAATTTTTCTCGCACACGAATATTTTAAGAAAATTTTCTCTCGCCTCCGGCTCAAAAAAATTTTCAAAATATTCGTGTGCTCAAAAAAATTTCTGGATATAATTTGACTTCTAGAGGTATTACAAGTGAAAATTGTAATTTTTTGCACAAAAATCGCAACTGTGTTGTTCCGTTACTAGGGATATGAATTAATTTGTCAACAAATGTCAAACAAATTTTACATTCTGGTTTTTGTGGACTGTTCAGTATTTTTGCGTTTCGAAGTAAATACGAAATGTACGGAAAAGAATTAACACAAGAAGAAGAAAGATAAATGCTTCTTATAATGTTAATTGTAAAATTACACTTGTTGTTAATCCTTTGAATTAATGTGTTTGAATTTGTAAATTTAAATAAATAAAAAAAAGTTAAAACATTTTATCTACCCTTGTTGTTAAAGTGTTACTTTATCTACCCTTGCGGTTAAAGTGATACTTTATCTACACAAAAGAGTTGCTATAACAACATTTTAAGCTATAGAAAAAAGATAATAAAATTGCTAGGGCCGTAATGATAAAGAAAAGATAAATTTGGAATACTGATAATATAATATGTTATTTGATGACAAAACGTTAAAATTTTAAAAATCCTTTAACTTTCATTCACTTTCTAAAAATTTGAAGTCCTTAAAATTAAATTTAAAATTTTAGGTCTTGACGGTGTGCTATTTATAGAGGTTGTACACTTTTAACGGCTTTGGGAGTTAGTTTTTTTTATTGAAATATCCACTAAAGTGCTGCCCTTTGATTTTTGGGAGCGTTGTTAATTTATGCCAAAAAGCTAAATCTGTCATTGACTTACTACCTAATTTTCGATGCTTGCTGTATAAAAGCATATATTTTTCATAGGGAAGTATACAGTGTCCGCAAGAAAGTACGCATCAAATGGGATTTTTTTTTATTATTAGGTATAATTAAAAATTGAAAAAGCAGTTAGTTTTTGCTTACCTAAAAACCAAAAATGACGTATACTGAAGCAGCTGCACGACTTGCGTTACCTGTCAAATTTGACATTTTCAATAAAATAGGTTCAAAAATGCCCTTATTTATCAAAATATCGAAAAACTTTATTCGAGAAAGTTGTTTATTTAGACCTTTTTAGCCTCTGTACGAAATTTTGATGTTCTAATAACATTTTTATTTTTTGCCAGGTTCTTGAAAATTTTGATCAACCCTCGTAGATTAACTTTTATACATTGATGTAAAACCATTTGCCTTTACTTCATTTGTAATCTAAATGCAATTTTGTGTAAAATTTTTGTTTCCAATTATTTATTTTGCTTCAAAAACTGAAATTGTTATTGATAAGTATGTAATGTTTGATGCAAAGTTTATCTAATTACATCAGTTTTGCCAAAACCGACGTTTCTCATTTTTCTTAAGTTAGTAAATAGATGTACAAAAATAAAATATTGGGAAGCTTTCGTTGAAATTTTACTTAATTAATATTGGATCAAAAAGAATAAATATTAATCGCTGGAAACATTTTATTCAACAAAAATATAGTTTACAAGTAGGCGTATATAAAATAAAATATTTCAACGAAAGCTTCCTAATATTTTCTTTTTGTACATCTGTTTACTAAGTTTAGAACAATGCGAAACGTCGGTTTTGGTAAAACTGATGTAATTAGATAAACTTTGCATCAAACATTACATACTGATCAATAACAATTTCAGTTTTTGAAGCAAAATAAATAATTGGAAAAATTTTACACAAAATTGCATTAAGATTACAAATGAAGTAAAGGCAAATGGTTTTTAATCGATGTATAAAAGTTAATCTACGAGGGTTGATCAAAATTTTCAAGTACCAGACAAAAATAAAAATTATATAAGACCGTCAAAATTTCTTACAGAGGCTAAAAATGCCTAAATAAACAACTTTCTTGAATAAAGTTTTTCGATATTTTGATAAATAAATGCATTTTTGAACCTATTTTATTAAAAATGTCAAATTTGACAGGTAACGCAAGTCGTGCAGCTGCTTCAGTATACGTCATTTTTGGTTTTTAGGTAAGCAAAATCTAACTGCTTTTTCAATTTTTACCTATACCTAACAATAAAAAAAAATCCCATTTGATGGACTTTCTTGCGGACACTGTATAATTAAAAAATTAAAATTATAGAGAGTTTTTCTATTTTAAAGGTGCTATACATTTTTAAATAAAAATATGCCGCAACAATAATATTATTAAACTTTGACATATCAAATTAGTAAACTGAGTCGTTCTCCAGCTCTTGCACTATAGCTTTTAACTAGTTAATAATAAAAGTAAACTGATGGGAGACTATGAACCTAATGGTGCTAATCCTCGACTAAGCTGCAAGAAAATACTAATTTTGCAAAGCTCAACATATCCATTTTGTATATATATGCTTTGTCAAGTAAATAGTTACGGTCATAAAACACTCTGCTTGATACAGACTGTGTTAATAACCGACGTTAAAGGATAAAAGCAAGAAATTGTACACGTAATCGCTCTAGAGACAGCTTTACCCTGTTATGGTTAATAGATCCCCAGTTTATTATGTCCTTTTAGACAATTCTTGTTGTTAAAGAAGAATACTTTATATGTATAAGAGTTACATTTAATTAATGTTGTTTTGTCTTCTTGCAGGAAGTAAAAATAAAAAAGTAAAATCGTACCTAACATACAGGGTGAGTTTTTTAAAGTGTTACAAGGCGATATCTCAAGAACGGTTCAAAATATTTTCTTGAAATTTTAGTGAGGGAATGGTGAGATGGGGGGACATATTTAAACATATTTTTGATGCCTACGCCCTTTTCCCATTTTGAGGGGTGGGGGGTAACTTTGGAATTTTAAATGAGACAATGTACTTTTTTTTGTTAAATACGAACCTACGTAAAAAAACTACGTATGTATACAAACAATCTTTTGATTTGCTCCCCTGGTTACGAAATTATGATTTATTAGGTTATAAAACACAAAAAATATTTTGCTATTTAATTTCAACTTATTTATCGTCTGTCACGCTTCAGAAGATGTTCAAAATGTCTTCTTTCAACTTACAAACACTTTGTCACTAATAACCATGCAACGCGGATTCGGTATTTCATATCATCTAAAGTTGTAGGTGTAGCCGCCATCACTATATCTTTTATAAAATAAAAAATAAATAAAGGAAAAAGTCAAGGGGGGTCAAATCCGGGGACCTAGCAGGCCGTTTACCGAACCAGCTCGACTTATCCACCTGTTTTCAAACAATTCGTTCAACTCATTACGGGCCTGTATCACATAATGCGGTAGAGCTTCGTCCTATTGAAACCACATGTCAGAACTTATGTTTTGGTTTAATAATTGGGGTAATTGGTTTTTAAAAGAATTTCGTAACCAGGGGAGCAAATCAAAACATTTTTTGTATACGTATGTAGTTTTTCACGTAGGTTCGTATTTACCAAAAAAAAAGTACATTGTCTCATTTAAAATTCCAAAGTTACCCCCCACCCCTCAAAATGGGGAAGGGGGGTTGACATCAAAAATATGTTTAAATATGTCCTCCCATCTCCCTATTCTCTCAATAAAATTTAAAAACATATTTTAAACCGTTTTCGAGATATCACCTTGTAACACTTTAAAAAACTCACCCTGTATAAGTTACTAACAGTCAATCTGCCTAAAACCGCTTTTAGATTGACCTATTTTAAAGGACTTGTCCGGTATTAGCCTTAAAAGTTTAAATTAGTGAAAACCTTATAATTCAAACGGTTTATCACGGTTTAGTTATTATTATTTTTTCCTGTCAGATCATTCAAATTAGGTTATTGTCGGGTTTTTTTAAATTTAATTTAATTGGACGAGAATCGATCTTTTGCTGCCCGAGCAAAAATTGATTTAATGATAATAAAATTTCTATTCTAATTTGTGATTAAACCGTGAGATTTGTCGACTGTTACAAAGAGTAATAATTGTTTTATTTATTGTTGTATAATGTTTTATACTACACATTTATTTTTGTGATATCTGTTAAAACAATAAAGGTATTTGAAAAATGCAATAAGATTCTCAGATAAAAGGCCCGCTGGCGGCATTTTAGTAACAGAATGATAGAAAAAACCAAGCTAAGTCTCTTTGGCAAACCTCTATTCGATTAGTAAAGAAGTAATTGCCTTATGTTAAAAATAGAAAAAAAAATTGAACTTTGATGGGCTGTAACCATAGACAATTTACCTTTAGATAAACAAACAATAATCACGAATGTGGCAGTTTTATGGCCTCGCGCATGTAAACAAAACTGGGAACTATTAGACATGCGCACTGCAACATTATCGTTTGACGAATGGGAAAATAGACAGGTCTGGGCTTTAAAATTTAAATTTTTGCTCATATGCCACCATAGAGGGTTTATTTTACCCCTATTTGGGCATCATATAATTATACAACGACTGCAACTAGTACTAGTCATTGTTTATATTACAATCCGAGTCACTAAAAGCACACACAATTCACTAACTAAACTACACAAAATCCATAAATTTTAAACACCAGTCCCACAATCCACGATAGCCGATCTAAAAACTTTAGAAAACTACAAGGAATCCGCAGAGAAACCTTAAAACACAACAACATAAATGGCGGGCGAGCCGGTTCTGGAGAGTATTCTTGAGCGCGTCGATTATTGTCGATAAAGTAGGACGGCCGATAACACGAGGTTTGTGCGCATGCACGAAGGTTCCCCGAATGAAGACAGCTGACCGACGAGTCATGCGCTCGGACGTATTTTTTCACCCATAAAACGTAACTTTTGTTTGCGCAGGAGATAAGCTGTAGGTATCTAAAGGTAAATTGTCTATGGCTGTAACGTGGAAAATATTCAGATTTACATTCTATGTTAAATGCGTACTTTTATTTTGCCACGTAGAATAACCTGTTCAATTCTCCAAACCCATTTATCGAACACGCTGTATATAATAGCATGTAAACACGTCGCCGGTGCCCCGGAGGTTCTGTTTAATAAATTTTTATAATTTATTTTAACGTGCTCTTATACTGTTGTGGTTTTATTCTCTCGAATATAATTTTAATTTCAAAACATTTTTCATTTCACGACGTTCGGATGGAATATAAGATTGAGACGCAGTCTAGTTGTCATAAGGGATGCTCAGCATCATGAAAAATGTATTGCTCAGTTTATAAAGAAGTTGAAAGAACGGGAATATATTTTCACCTGACTTTCTTTTGTAAGAGTCACTGCCAGCGGAATATTGCACAGATTGAAAAAAAGACAAATTTGCTTCGGGCTTTTGTGCTATGTGTTACACGCAAAATAAAATTCATCACTTGACTTAGGAACCGTAGTTTTATATCGTTTTTCTTACCCTATCGATTTAAAGAAAATGATTGAGACTTTTTACGAAATATTATTTTGCTATTTGCAACCATTCCAAAGCTGAAAAGGATCTTACAAATACTTTACATCTATAACCTATGACTAATAATAAATACTTTTAACCATAGCGTGCTGGCAAGCCTGATTATTATCATCATTGATTTCTGTTAAAAGCGATTTCTGATAGGGACAAAATTCAAATAATCTGGTCTCCCTGTATCTGTGCTATAAATCCCCTTAATTTAATTATTTATCTGCAACATGCAGCGACAATATTTTATGTTTTAATATTGTATTCTTTAGTCAGCAATACCTGCAAATAAAGAAAATTATAATTTTATTTCGCAGCTTAAAAGCTCTTATTTTCCATTTTTTATTTCTCTTTATATAGCAAATTGCACAAACCGGATTAAACTGTCACACGTGTAGGATATAAAAATATTGACACATCCCTACGCTGTTATTTGGTTTGCTGAACAGCAAAAAAACTGTAAAAAGACGTTATCAAACTTTTCTGATTTATGGATGTCCGGAAAAAGAAAAGGTATCGTGCTACAAAGGAAAATTATTTTTCTTCTTACAACAAGCTTTCGCTGATCGACAGCAAAGTGAGCGATGTCTATTTTTATGTTATACAGGTTTTCCCAATAAAATACATTGAAAATTCAACCTTTTTTAACATAGAACTATAGGTAACTAATTGTACTCCAAAGAGAGGTGTTTGGCCGCGTTGGCGAAGGTATCACTAGTGTTTGCTCTTAATGGAAAATTTTTTTTAGAATGCTCCCAATATATAATATGTTGCTTTGAGAATAGGTACGAATCGTTCGATAAAAAACCCTTTTTTGTTAAAATTATCTCACGTTTATCGACAGGGAAGTGAATGCCGGCTAGTCCCATGTCATCCTTAATAAAACCGAACGTAAAATGTTTAACACCATCATTTTGAAATAAGGTATTTAATTTTGCTGGAAATAAGCTTCCTGCCTTATTTTTAGTATTGAAAATACTATTGGGATCGTTTTTATGCAAACTTTGCATTGGTGTCGCGGTGTCGATCTGTCGCGACCCAACACCGCAATATCTCGAGCGGTATTGTAACATAATACTCTGATAATACTTGGTAAATATAATATGAATAACAGCGTAAAGTCGGCCAGTAAATAATGTTTAGTTTTAGTTTGTGTTTTAAAGAATGCCATAATAATTTTGTTAAAAAGTGTTTTATTGAGATAAGTTATATAATTATGTATATTTGTGTTTTGAAGACAGCCATAATAATTTTGTTAAATAAGGTAAGTTCACGTTATTTAAATCGGAATATTATATCGAAAAAAAAAGAGTGGGAGGCAAAAAGTGGGAGCACAATAATTGCATCTACAGGGTCCGCCCAAATTTGGTTAACAAATGAGATAATTTTTTATTATTGATTTCTCAGAAAATTTTATTCTACATAAAAGTTTTGCATCTTGACTAAATCATTTTGACGTATTCAAATCTTCTGTGGCATATACAGGGTGAATATAAAATAGAAAAATATGACGTCAGTGACTCAAAATTTTTTAAAAATTTAAAAACTGAAACAGCCATATTAAAGAACTAATAAATTCAAGATAAAAAGTTAAATAAAGTTTTTTTTCCAGTTCTAATAGTTTTCAAGAAAAGTCAAGTTAAAAATCAAATTTTTGCTCTTACTGAATTTTTACACTTTTCATATTAACTTTACATATTAACTGTTAATATGGCTGTTTCAGTTTTTAAATTTTAAAAATTTTTTGAGTCACTGACGTCATATTTTTCTATTTTATATTCACCCTGTATATGCCACAAAAGATTTGAATACGTCAAAATGATTTACTCAAGATGCAAAACTTTTATGTAGAATAAAATTTTCTGAGAAATCAATAATAAAAAATTATCCCATTTGTTAACCAAATTTGGGCGGACCCTGTAGAATTAAAGAACATTTTTTAAACTTTTACAAAATATAAATTAGAATGTGGGCTTTAATTACATCACACAGGACATTAAAATTTTAAAGCTGTGTCAGGTATTTTCAATACATAGGATGCTTGCGTAAGGTGCAAGATCTGTGAATTTTTTTATAGATTTAGCTTTTTTATCGCGTTGTTCTTTAGTATTTTAAAATGTTATGAAATATTAAAAAGTGAATATTGTGGCATATCGGACAAGTGTGTAACTGTTTTTTTTATATTGGAATACACAGGGATCCAAATACAATGAATACCCTGGAGCGGGTAGACCACGACGGCCGTTTCGTCCTTGTTAGGACTCTACGGGCAGCCATAACCCAAGCAATGCCGACAACGGCGGTAAGATGTATTAAAAGCCACTTTGCAAAATCAAAGCGGCCATCAATACACCGTAGCGCCATCCCAGCGGAATTAACTCCAATATAAAAGTCCTAAAAAGGACGAAACGGCCGGCATGTCCTACCCGCCCCAGGGAATCCATTGTACTTGAATCTCTGTGTATTCCAATATAAAAAAACAGTTACACACTTGTCCGATATGCCACAATATTAAATTTTTAATTATTTTCGCGGACACTATATTATCTTCCAGTTATAAAATATATTAATTTCTATACAATTAATATTTTCAAATCGCTGGGCTATAGCATTACGAAACTGTTTCTACACTCCGGTAAAACCTGCTTTACAAAATTAAACATTCTATAGAAAGGTCGTAGGTATTGATATTTTTTTTAAAACATGTCATGAGCCAAATTTAATACCTACTAAGAAAAAGTGGAGACATGTTCTCGTTCCATCAACTTCGTTAAGTAAACTCAGCGATACATTTTTCATGATGCTGAATATTCGTTGTGACAACTAGGCTGCGTCTTAATATTTTATACATTTCAAACCCCCCAGGACATGATTAATGTTCTAAAACTACTTTCGATTTTTTCCCGGTATCTTTCTACTAGAATGCACAGAACGATTTAACTTGCATTACGTTTTGGTTATAAAAATATTCACATACGTGCTTAACGTTTCTTAATGGTGTTATTCGTGTTTGCTGAAAGCGAGAAAAATGTTTAAGCTTATCAACAGCTCCTGATATATGGATGGCGAGAAATAGGTACAGCGCTACCATGCAATACTAAAGAAAATTACTTTTCTTACAAAAAACGTCCGATTTTCCGGTCTGTATAGATTTTTATTCATCGGGGCCCAAGTAAGCGCTTTCTATTCTGGTGTTGGGCTGGTCTCAGCAATAAAAAATAATATAAAAGGTTGAGAACTTGTTAATATGTGTTGTTACATGGTAGAATACACTGTTATGTGTAGGACTGTAGGTAATATTACATACATTTTTTTTTTTTAAATAAACAGTGTCACCAGTAAAGTCCGCATCTTATGGGATTTTTTTTATTAATAAAGTCGATTCGCCCAGTAAACCTGCAAGATGGCCGACATGTCATATGACAAAAGTCACATTCCAGCTAAATAAAATGAATTTTTGCGTTTTCAATGACTTTTGTCATATGGCATGTCGGCCATCTTGCAGGTTTACTGGGTGAATAGACTTTGACTTTATTCAAAATTTAACTTTGGCGTCAAGTTCTGCTTCCATCGAGATGAAAATTAAGCAATAAAATAGTTTCACGTGATTCGCATTATCTGTCAAATTTTATTTTTTTCCAAAAAATAATTCAAAAGTGGGGTTATTTCTGAAAATACCGAAAAAAATGTATTAGAAAAAGTTTTTTTAAATGCAGTTTCTAGCCCACCTGCAAAATTTCAGCTGCATAGGATAATTTTGATTTTTAACTTATATTTTGTAAATTGCACCACTTTTGCAAAATAAGGCTCAACGCAACCTACATAAAACTTCTTAGTTTTGACAATGCTTTATTTCAGATACATTAAATGTGTGTTTTTCTACAAAATCATAATTGGGCTATTAAAATTTAGTCGCATGTGATGCAAAGTTTATTTGTTATTGACCCTGTATAAGGTAACTTCATAAAATAAGTATTTTTAAAAACGTAGTTTGTGTCTGAAAGTAATACACCTTAATATTAAGACATAAAAGAACCCAGTGTCTTCAGTAAACTGTTTTTTAAGTGGAAAATAAATTTTAGTTTAACAACCTAAAGTTTTTCTATTTTCAACGATTTAATTTAAAACCCCTATATTATAATTTATTATTAAGCTATGTCATAATAACGTTAATGTGTATTAATTTCAGACACAAACTACGTTTTCAAGAATACTTATTTTATGAAGTTACCTTATACAGGGTCAAAAACAAATAAACTTTGCATCACAGGACACCAAATTTTAATAGCTCAATTTTGATTTTGTAGAAAAAAACACATTTAATATGACGCTACTTTAAAGAAAATATATCTGAAATAAAACATTGTCAAAACTAAGAAATTTTATGTAGGTTGCGTTGAGTCTTATTTTGCAAAAGTCGTGCAATTTACAAAATATAGGTAAAAAATCAAAATTGTCCTATGCAGCTGAAATTTTGCATGTGGGCTAGAAACTGCATTTAAAAAAAACTTTTTCTAATAATTTTTCAGCTGCATAAGACAATTTTGATTTTTACCTATATTTTGTAAATTAAAAAAAAAGTACCTTTTTTTTTTTTTTTTTTTTTTTTTATGATCGAGCACAAGCACTATAGGAAAATCCTTTAAGGCGCTCTGGGAGCGGTGCGTGTGCGAAGAAAGCGATTCACGTTTTTCTTGAATCGTTGGAGGTTATATTCGGTTGGAAACACGGTCTCAGAAAGGCCGTTCCACAAAGATGACGTCCTCCAAATGAAAGAGTTCTGAAACAATGATGTTCGGGGTGTACTAAGTTGAACCACATAGGGATGGGCGGCAGTGGTTCGTCGTGTGTTTCTGCTATGCATTACTCTAGGTGGAATCGAGCGGGCAATATCTGTCGAACACTTGCCATGAAAATATCTGTAGAAGAGAGCCAAATCACCAACCTGTCTTCGATGTTCTAAGCTGTCGAGGTTCTTAGTCAGCTCGTGGTCGCCGATTAGACGAACGGCTCTCCTTTGGATGGAATCCAACAACCGAAGGGTATGCTTCGGCGCAGAACTCCAGATATGAGAGCAGTATTCCAGTGATGGTCGAATCTGGGCTTTATAGAGTGTCAAAAGTTGTTGAGGTGTATACAACTTTTTGGTACGGAAAAGTATACCGAGCTTCTGAGAAGCTGCCCTGGCGATTGCCACTACGTGATTATGCCAAGACATATTTCCTCCCAGGTTGACACCCAGCAAATTAATAGACGAAGTCAGTGGAATTGCGTGTCCTGCCATAACGATATCGGGTTCTGCAATGTTGACCTTCTTAGAGAAAACTGCAGCCTGGGTTTTTTGAGCGTTAAATTCGACTTGGTTACTGTCACCCCAAGACATAATTTCTTCCAGGTCTTTATTGAGGCGTGATACCTCATGTTGTCTGCGAAGATGTGCGTCAGTAGCCGATGTTTGAGGTTTCAAAGTAAAAGATGAGATAAGTGTGCTGTCGTCAGCAAAGCAATATAATGGATTTTCTGTTTTCGCTAGAAGGTCGTTAATGTACAGTAAGAAGAGAGTGGGAGATAATATGGACCCTTGAGGAACACCAGCATTGATGGTGAAGGTGTCTGAGAGAAACCCGTCAATCGCCACTTGCAGAGAGCGGTCCTTGAGGAAGCTAGACAACCATGAACAAAATCGACCGGGCATACCATAAGAACGCAGTTTGCTTAGGAGCCCCTCGTGCCAGACACGGTCAAAGGCTTTAGAGATGTCCAGTGCAATAGCCCGGGACTCCCCATGATGTTCGATTGCGTTGCTCCAAAGATGAGTGACATAGGCTAGCAGGTCTCCTGTTGATCTGGACTTACGAAAACCATACTGATGGTCGCTGATAATTTTAAGGCCTTCCAGGTATTTTATAAGTTGTTGGTTAATAGCTTTCTCCATCACCTTTGATATAACTGAAAGCAATGCGACTGGTCGATAGTTGTTTGGCAGGGTTTTCTTGCCTTTCTTTGGTATAGGCTGGACTCGCGCCTTTTTCCAGCAAGATGGAAATATTCCTTTTTTGTAGGATAAGTTAAAAAGTCTACAAAATACTGGTGTGAGTTCATCGGCGCATTTCTTGAGCACTATAATAGGAATTTCATCTGGACCAGAAGCTTTTTTGGCATCGAGCCCCTTCAGAATTCGTTTGACAGGACGCTGACGGAATACGATATCAGTCATTTCCGATCGAACTGCTGGAATGTTCGGGGGTGTTTTTCCCTGAAAGTCTACCGTGGAGTGTGAAGCAAAGAGTTCTGCGAGTAAGTTCGCTTTATCTTCAGCCGCGGTTGCTATTGTGCCGTCAGAACGTGTTAGCGGTGGAATATTTGATTTGGTAAAATTTTGACTGACGGCCTTAGCGACTGACCAAAAGGACCTAGATCCGTTAGGACTGGCGAGAAGTTTATTTTTGATCCTCATGTTGTAATCCTCTTTGTTTTGATCTATCGTTTGCTTGCACTGGTTTCGAGCGGTAACAAAGATGGTGCGATTCACATCGGTAGGATTTTTACGCCATTGTCGGTAAGCTAGATTTTTAGCTCTGACAGCACGCTCGCAGTTCTTGCTAAACCAGGGTTTGCCATTCGAAGGGCGCTTCTTGGAGAAAGGAATAAAGGCTTCCATGCTAGTAAGAATGACATCGGAGACCTCTTGAGCACAAGCGGATGGATCATCTGAAGAGAAGCATACTTCCAGCCAAGGAAAAGTGCGAAAATGGTCCCTTAGGTCTTCCCAACTAGCTGATGTGTAGTGCCAAATTTTACGAGGTTTAGGAGGTTGTTCAGAACAAATTGGCAGCTCGCTTAGAGTTGAAATAAGTTTGTGATCGGAAGATCCTAATGGAGGATGAACGGTGACTGTGTATAGGTCAGGGTTGGATGTCAAAAAGAGATCTAAAAGACTAGCAAAATCTCCATCTCGGTCTGGAATTCGCGTTGGTTCTTCCACGAGTTGAGTTAGACCAGAACTGATCGCAAAAGATTCCGCCTCACGACCCTGTTCATCGTTGGTATTTGAGTATTTGAGCCAGTTGATATTGTGGACGTTAAAGTCACCAAAGATAGCGACTTCGGCATTAGGATGGTTGGTTTGCAAGAAGTCAATTGTGTTTGCTAGTGACAAGAAGAGTGCTCTGTAATGTGTGTCACTTGGAGGACGGTAAAGGCAGCAGATAAACTTGGTGATTTTCTGCGTTGATATTTTAAACCACATTACATCAAACTCTGCTGGTTCAAGTGTGTCCTCTCGTTGGCAGCAAAGATCATCTTCACCTATTCAAAACAAGTTTCTCAGATTTTTAAACTTTAAAAGCACCGGCATTTTGACCCTCACACAACTTATCAGAACTTCAACGGACTTTTCAGTTATTGCCCCTTGAGTGTCATCGTACTCAAGATGATATTCGTTTTTATTTAAAATTGTCAACAACTGACTGATCCAAATTTGCTTTTCGGTATAGATTTTAAAATTCCTTCACGAAACTTTCGTCATAATAATCTATTTGCAAACTGTTTTTATAGGTCAAATTCAGGTAAACATTCTCCCATAAATCGCTTAACCACACTTTATAATACTTTATACCACAATATTGATTTGTTTAATTTACCTTTATCAACATTTAAAAAAAGGCTTAGAAATCATGCTATTGCTTTTTAATTTTAATTCATGAAATAATGGTAATATTACAATCTTAGTAAGTAGTATAAGTCTGTACACAACATTGTAAACCGTGGGTGCCAAGCCTGGACCATTGGCATCTTATTTATGCAAATAAATAAATAAATAAATAAATAAATAAATAAATAAATAAATAAAGAAATGAGAACTTTAGCAGCGTTTATTCACGAAAATTTGAATCTTTAGTCATATGATAGAGCTCATTTTAGAAACCTTAATAATTTTACATTAATTTTATTAGTCGATTCAGTCAATACATTTTTTTTTCCAAAGACATAACCTTAGTATATCGGCTTCTTTATTTAAAAACGCTTTAGAAGTTCTAATGGCCATATGGCAAACAGTGACCTTTAAGAAAATCTAATCATATGAAAAAGTTTTCTTTAACGAATTAATTTACATGTTAAATTAGATATCTTTCCGTTAAGCAAAAATAAGGATACCTATTGAATTAAATTCTTAAGAAAATTTTTTGACAGTTTAAACAGCCAATTAAATTTTGTTATTCTTTATCATCTTACATAAATCACCCAATTAAATTAACATTTAAGTGATTATACAACTCAATGTACATAATTCCCATATAGCTCGAGAGGCTTAATAAGTAATAAGCCTTTGGGATTATCGCTTTTGGTGGAAGAGTTGTTACTGTCATGGTAACACATAATCAAATATTTAATTGTGACATAATTTTAAAAAAATGTCAAACCAAACGAGATTTGGAAGTGTTTCGTTGTTATATATTATAATAATTGTAACTTTGTTATCAATAATAATAAAAATAAATAATTATTCAAATTATGGATCGTTATATAATCTTTTGAATACCACTCGATGTTTTGGGATTACCTAATACTTTTACCTGGCACTCAACGAGTTACCATCAGCAACACCACTCCTCCTTCGGAGTCGTGGTGTTGCTGGGTAACACGTTTCGTGTCAGGTAAAAGTATTATTCGGTAATCCCGATACATCTTGTGGTATTACATTCGAAAACAACACTCCGGGTGGTTTTCAATCACTATGACACCCAGGCATCATTAATTATGGCACCAATACTTTGAAAATTCATATTCCAACTATATAAATTTCAAAATGTCACGTTTTGGCAATGCAAATTTTCATTGCATTAACGCGCTAGTTAATGAAAGAGTTTTGCTGTGAACGCAAATACGACTTAAATAAATATAGAAGCGTAGAAGAGCTGGCAATGATACTGAAAGATTGGGCGGTTATTATGAGAAAAAAAGATGGGACTGAATTCAAAGAAGCAACGGTAAAGACTATGTGGACTGTTTCGTGCAAAATTTTACAAGACAAGTACTATAATGAATATAAGATTATGATTGACCCGTTTAACAGCATAGTATTTAAACCAGTCCGCGATGCAACCAGAAAGAAATTACAAGCAGATCCATGTAAACGTAAGACCAGTTCAGTTTCGTTAAGTCTATCTGAAGTAAATCAAATAATATTGTTCTGGAATGAAAATAACCCTGAAGGTCTTATGCGTAAATTCTACCATATTGCTGCAGTAGAATTAGCGTGGAGAGAAGGCGAAGCAGTTGCATGTCTCCTGGATTTTTTTCAAATCGAAAAAAATAACGATGGTTCTCCAACAAATCGTATTGAATATAATCCAGTGTTCAGTAAAACTTGCCAAGGCGGTTCAAAACGCTGTACAAGTAGTAAATGGTTGATTGTCAATAGTGAAAGTCAAAGATGCCCTGTACGCCTGTTTCATAAATTGATATCAAAACGAGGCGTACATATAAAATATAACCTCATCACGGCTGTTCTTAAAACAAAATCGACACTGGAAAACGGAAACCGATAGTTGGTACGATAATGTCGCTGTTGGAAAAAATACTATTAATGGATGGACAAAATCGTCTGCTGAAGCTATCGGCCTGAATGTAAAGGACAAAAAAATAACAAACCATTCAAACAGGTCAACTGCTGTTAGCGAATTGGCAAAAAAAGGTGTGCAAGAACAACAATTGCTGAAAATCACTGGTCAGAACAATCCAAATTCTATAAAACCATACTTAAACATGGATAATGGATCTTCTATTTTAAAAAAAAATAGCCAATCAAATGTTACGTAAATTTTAATAACTGCACCTTTACAAATTGTACCTTTAATAAATAAATAATTGTTTGGTTGCAAAAATTTTTCTGACCGAATATCCCACGGACATCGACCAATGCCTCATAATTTTATCTTAAGCACGTAACCAAGGTAACAACCCTTCGCCTTCAGCGTCGGGTTGTTACCATGCAGGCAACGTGCTTTCGACTAAAATGATCTCGTCCATTATCAATGTCCTAGGGTTATTATAGCTGAAAAATTTTCCCATATAATGCAAACTTTCTGAAAAGACATTGCTTAAATAATAGCAAAAAAACTGAATTATTTAACAAAAGTCTCACAAATCCGAGCGCTGATAAACAACAAACAGATGTTCTTCCGCCTGGAAAGTTATAAATTCATTTAGCAAGTTTCACGGATTTACTGCATTAAAGTTTTCTTAATAATGACTGCCACTATCTTTAAATTATTACCGCAATTAAAAATATAACAGCGTATTTCAAGTTTATTGCCTGAAAGTAGCTATAATAACATCTTGATTTGAGTTTTATGATATTCTTGGTTTTAAAGTAATATTTTTAACTGTACCTAATACTGACACTAAAATTGATTACCTGTCTGGTAACAAACTGACTAAACTGGATGATTATCTTTATAATTAAACTATATTTATATAAAATTTATATATTTCTATAATGACCTTCTCTCTCCCCACACTTATGGTGCTGCCTCACTATTATGTGCTTTCAATTTTTATCCGACTTTTTCTTCTAGGTTCATATAATTGACCCTTTCTTTTTATTCAAATTCATTTGGGATCCTCCTTTACTACAATTATAGTTTATTTAAGAAAGGTGTAGAGTAATAAAATGGGAAATTCCGTCCAGTTCGGCTTAATTTCGGTGTCGTCCATAGGCGCAGGTAAACTTTGTGCATTAAATTATTTATGATAACTAACCAAAAATTTCAGAGAAAAAATAGTATTGTTTGTAAAATTAAAATTTCAAGTAATTGCGTAAGAGGATTAGAAAAGGTATATTTTCTGGCCTGAAGTGTAAAAATCGAAATATTGTGTAGGAGAAGGTTTGCTTACCTTTCAGTCGATCAATACGGGAGATTATCACGAGGACATGAATTCGAATGTTTTTGGGGACTATTTTGGTGAAATGATAACATATCTTCCAGCTGATTCAGTAGTAGTTATGGATAACGCAACCTATCATTCACGACGCACAGAGAAGACTCGAACTTCATCTTGGAGGAAACAAGAAATTATCGACTGGTTAACCATCAAAAGTATTGAGTTTGAACATAATTGGATAAAGAAGGAACTATTAGCAATAGCAAATTTACACAAACATCGTTTTATGAAATATGTCGTGGAAGATATAGCAGAAAAACATGGTGTAAGTGTGCTGCGCATACCGCCATATCATTGCGAACTAAATCCTATAGAACTTATATGGGCGCAAGTAAAAGGATTTGTAGCAAGACACAACACGACATTCAAAATGAAAGACGTTAAGCTACTATTTGAGCAAGCCATTAAGGAAGTGACACCAGAGAACTGGCGAAAAGCAGTCCATCATGTCATTAAAGAAGAGGAGAAAATGTGGGATCTTGACCACCTGATCGATAGGACCGTCGACCCGTTAATTGTAACGTCAAGAGATGACAGTTCCTCAGATGACGAAGAATATTATAATTTTTTATAATTTAATTTCTGTATAATGTATTTTTTGTATTTTGTATTTTGTATTTTTATTAAAAAATAAGTGTAGCTAATACTATGTACATAATGCCTCATTTTCATTCTGTTAAAATAAAATAATTTCCTTTTTACGAATATCCTACCGGCATGCCTTTATCACACCATTTTCAGTGTTTGTGAATGGACAACAATAGCCAAAACCCATAAATTGACCCAAGCCCGGGTGGTACTACCTGCACTTGATGAAAAGAAAGAATTTTGCAATGAAATCAATGCCAAATTATGGAAGTGGCTTAAATATTCGTTGGGTCACTCTGTAGTCCCTTTGCATACCTAATGAGCTTTTATTACTCTACACCTTTCTGAAATAGACTACAATTTCTTTCTCTTTTAATAACAATATATCTTTACATTAATACACAGCCTAATTCAATGTTAATCTTCTGACTTTTTTACTGTTATGTTTGAAGTTTCTTCAATTACCTTAGCTTGTAATCTAGATATTTGTATCATCTTGGAGCTCCGTTAGGACTGTTTGCTCCTTTTGTATTTCCTTTCCTCTGTTCTCTTGAAGATGAATGTATATGCATTCGAAACATGTAGAGAATTTACCGTTTGTTAAACTTTTTACCTTGTACCAGAGGAGGAAGACTTAAAGTGTCTTTTCTTTCCTTTTAAATTCACAGTTCACTTAAAGTGTAGACGATTTCTTTAAGTTGGAAACAAAAATTAATTTAATTAAAAAAAAAAACGTTCTATCCATCTTAATAGCTTTTTCATCAATAAAAGCTTAAAATGTTGTCCATTCACTATTTGCAAATATCCTTAACGCAAGTAAAACTAGTTTTTGTCATATCTCTGATTTAGGACATACGTATCAATATTTTTTTTTAAATAAAAATACCACAACGTAAAATGTTAATAACCGTGCCAATCCTTAAAGAAACTGTAGTGGACTTACTGAATTTATTTAAGTTCACTGTCTATACTATATTACATCCTTGAATGGGTGAAATAGTCTGCTTTTTTTATGAGGCTACTTTGTGTTCGGGTCAATTGAAGATTATTTTTTATAATCATTTTAAATTCTATATCATAAACTAAAATACAGAAAAGTTAAATTGGGCACACCAATAATTACAAATATCTTGGCCTAATATTGGTAACAATGATAACATATTGTACAATTGATACTATGATAGTTTCTATGAAATATTCATTTGATTGCACCCGTATACTTAATAAAATATACTATTACCATTAAGAAGCGGAATATTTAAAAGTCCGTATTTTCAAAATATAATCCATTTTATCTTAAACGCTGAAGAATGTACTCTCGAGAATAAAATACTCCATCATTTCAAAATGTAACAGAGATGAAGGGATAATGGCTCTGGCTACTTTAGGTTTAAGATTCATTACTTGAGTAAATGCTTTTAACACTTATGTTGCTGGCATATCGCTCATCAGAGATTCTACTTAATTAAAACCCTTTTTGAATTTAAAATTTTGGGAAAGCGAAATGAAGAAAATTTACAGAAAAATTCGTATATAAAATTAGTTTATATAATTAAGGTTTAGTTTGCAGTTATTGCCAATAATATCAATTACAGCAACAGCAATATCTTATTTAAATTGTAGAGAACATTTTAAATAAAACAACATTTTGATCCGTTTGTCCGTACTGTATTTAAATACTTGTTTGACGCATATAGACCAGGGTCGATTATTTTTAAAACCAAAAAAAATAAAAGTAGGATGAAACCCATTGGAAAAGGAAGAGAATATAACAAAAATTAAGGGAAAAATAATTTACGGGCGATCCGAGGTCGGGAAGTGGAAGGGGGTGAGTTTTTAAGGGTAGAAAACGATTTAGCTCGATTCCCGGCAAAACTACAAGTTTTATTGAAAAACGGTAAATAGCAAAGTTGTAGGTAATAAAACGATTTACAAATTTTGTATTTACACTTTCACATAACCTCAAAATTTATGTGAAAAATTCAAATAACCAAGTTTTTGGTTTTTTATTTTTATCTTTTACAAAAAAAATTTTTTTTTCGCGAAATTTGGTGAAAACTTACCTTTTTATGTCCCAAACACACTCTAATTTTTTGATTTAAAATATTAATTTTTTCACCTTATTTTGACTTAAAATCGAAAAAGAACCTTAATTTTCAATCGAAAATTCTCATTGCTTTTTTAAAAAAGTCGGTGGGCTTTTTGTTCGTTGAAATCTCTACTTTCTGATGGTGTAAAAAAATATACATTACTATGGTAAATGTTCTCAAAAAATGCAAAGAAACGAAAAAAACTCGAATCCAACATTTTTTAAAAATTATTAAGTGCAATTTTGAGCTATTTGTTAAAATTTATACTTTAATTACTCGAAAAACGTAAGATTTTATGTTACATTGATAAACAAAAAAATTACAAATCCATAAAACATAAAGATCGCAAAAAACATGCGAAAATAGTTGTTCCAAATATAATTAAAGGTAAGATTTAAAGGGGATTTCATCACATTTACCATAGTAATGTATATTTTACACCATCAGAAAGTAGAGATTTCAACGAACAAAAAGCTCGCCGACTTTTAAAAAAAAAAACAGATATTTTGACGTGAGAATTGTCGATTAAAAATTAGGGCGCTTTTTCGATATTAAGTCAAAATAAGGTGAAAAAATAAATATTTTAAATCAAAAAATTACAGTGTGTTTGGGAGATAAAAAGGTAAGTTTTCACCAAATTTTGTGAAAAAATTTTTTTTTTGTAAAAGATAAAAATAAAAAACCAAAAACTTGGGTATTTGAATTTTTCACAAAAATTTGATGGTTATGTGAAAAAAGTGTAAAAACAAAAGTTGTAGATCTTTTTATTACCAACAACTTTGCCATTTAACGTTTTTCCATAGGACTTGTAGTTTTGCCGGAAATCGAGATAAATCGTTTTCTGCCCTTAAAAACTCACCCCTTTCCACTTCCCGACCTCGGATCGCCCGTAAATTATTTTTCCTTTCATTTTTGTTATATTCTCTTTCTTTTCCAATGGGTTTCATCCTACTATTATTTTCTTTCACTTTTTACCATTTTCAAACGCTTCAGCCCTGGTCTATAATATAACCTGAAAATATGTCACATTGCTTTTATCTGTAATGAATTTTATTGCCAGAAATAAATACCTTTATAAAGGGCCGTCTTAAAACCAAGAAAATCATAAAATCCAAATAAAGACAATGTGATTACCGTATTACAGCTAGCTTTAGGCAATAAAGCAGAAATAGGTTGTTACAATTTTAATTGGGGTCATAATTTAAAGACAGCATCAGTCATTATTAAGGAAATTTTATTGCAGTAAACCTGCGAATCTTTCAAAATGAATTTATTACTTTCCAAGCCGACGAATATTTATTTGTTGCTTATTGCTTATCACTATCAGCGCTAGATTTCCCGACGCTTTTTGTTAAATACTTTAGTAGTATTTGCGATTATTTATAACTAGCGTTTACCCAGCCTGCGTTGCAGCCCGTAATTATACGACGTCGCTTTCTCTGAGATAATAAGACGAGTTCACCATCACGTCAAGATTTATAAATACAAACCCGAACATACCTCTAAATTTATCAGTGTTTCTCTATAATATTATGCATGTATTATACATAAAAACCTTCCTCTTGAATCACTCTATCTATAAAAAAAACCGCTTCAAAATCCGTTGCGTAGTTTTAAAGATTTAAGCACATATAGGGACAGACGGGCGACAGCGACTTTGTTTTATACTATGTTAAGATACCTTGTCATTGTATATACTTCATACGAAGTCAGTTGAGACAACGTAAATATTGGGGGATCAATTTACTGCATCACACACTGAAACTACAATACAAATATAACAAAACTTGTATTGATTGCTCCCTATACAGATGTTTGAAGATAGTCCACGTGGACTTGACAGGTCTGTCATCAAAGTTTTTTTAGTTTTTTTTTCTGTGACAACGAAGATCGTATACACTTTACCAGAAACTACATGCATAAACCAAAAAAAAATCTTTAAAACTAAGTTGGTGATAGTTGCGAAGTTTTCCTAACTAACAAAATTTCTAATCTGTTAAATGAAATTTGTGTTAGAAAACGCGAAAACGGAAATTACTGTCAAAATAAAATAGGCATATTCCAAAATATTCTTTAAAATTCAGCTTTAACAGAACTCAAGGGAATAACTTCCTCTAAATGGGCGAGAATTTGTTTTCAATGGCTATTGAGATCTATTGACAAAAGATGCTCTAACAAGAATAGTAAACCCCGAAAAATATAACTGTTAGATATAGGACATTTGTAAATAAACATTGAAGAGTTCTTCAAGATTTCTTATAGTGGATATCTTTTTTTGGCTTAATTTACTCAGAATACCAATTATGAATTGCTGGAGTCACAATTTAAGTGTAAGTTTCAAAAATGTATGAAATTACACCCACAATTAAGAAAACTACTCAAATATAGTAAAAGCAGATATACATGGATAGAAGCTAAATCAAGCTTATATAAGAGTAATTCTGGGGTTCCTTAGGGTTCAAACGTAGGGCCTTTTATTTTTGTGATAACGATTAAATAAATGGATAGCTGGGGTAGTAAATCGTTCAAAATCGCATATATTTGCGGATGCTATGATATGGGTAATAAACTTTGTATGGTAGCAGCAGCGGCTTAATAAATATTATAATAAATTTGAAAAAATGGTATTTTGTAGCTACAAAATAATATTTACGTAGAAAGTGTGTATCAGTTAGTTGCCTAATCCACGTTTGTAATATGTATATAGAAGACATAAAAACCCTTTTAGTACTGTTTGCACAGCCTTTGTTATTAGAATAATAATTTTATTCCAGCATGATATTCATTGTGTGGATATTTTACACGGTCTATATTTTCATTAGGGGTATACCAGTTAATGTGTTAGTTGCATTTAGTTACAATTACATTAAAATTATATAGAAATTTGTTAAATCTATATTAATTTGTTTTTAAAAGAAGCTTGTCCATTTCAATTCTAGTTCGGTGCTTTAATGACTTTGTACGTATATATATCCTAATTCTCAAGCATTTAATAGAAATAGCAAGAATTTGGAGGAATATTTTTAAAAACAGTTTTGAATCTTGTTTATCTTAAATTATAGAGGTATTTAGTAAATTGTATTTGCTACAACGATTAAAACATAGACGTCTTACATTTCTACAAAAACAAATAGTTACATAATTATTTAGAAGTGACAAATGATATACTTTAATAGTAGTATCACAACACCTTGAAAAAAGCCGTGAAACAGAAACATCGACAACACAGCTGATGAGATTCATTTTTAAGGTTAGCAATTATGGTTTGGTATGTAATTTACGCGCGAACTAGGTGTGGGTGTCGTATTAATTTGTATTTTTATCCGGTTTTTGCTTGATATCTAATAGAAAATTTAAGTGACTTGATTGCTAAGAACCTCTACAAAAAAACTGATGAAAATTTTTGTTGCGGGTTTGCTCTAATAGCATTAATAAAGAGAAAAATCTAACAGCCTGGTCGGCCTGGCGGTTTATTTACGGGTCTTATAAATGGCGGCAGAATTTTATTTGTTTTATTTTAAAAGTTATGTTTTTTGTATTCTAGTTAGCTCTTGAAGATATATGTGAATTAGTTTAAAAGATCACTAGTAGAGATAGACAAAAGGATACCTCTAGATACCTAGGTACTTAGGTAAGTACTATTTTTTTCTTTTAGTTTGTTTATTTATCAACATGCCAAGCCCCTGCTGTATTCCTGGGTGTAAATCTAACTATAAAAGTGTTTTAAAAGCAGGCGAAGAGAGTGTAATATATTTTTTTAGTTTAGATTTGACCAATGACTGTATAAATATTGTTAATCAGGTTTCAGTGGACATTGATATGAAGGTAAAGGTTTTTTTTAAAAGGTAATGAATCGGCTTACAATGATTTGAAATGGATCGTTGTAATAAAACTAAGCAGGTGGTCTCAGCTTAAAAACTTATTGTAAGGAAGTTACCCAGATAGTAGGAGACTTTCCTAAGACAAGCGTAAATTTTTTAAACAAAGTCTTAAGCTTACTAAATTTTGAGACTTCAGAAGTCGATAGTCATCCTGTAATTTAAACGCAGAAGATAATAATCTGTATAATACAATATTACTTGTGATCGATGAAACAAATCTACTCGTAGTGAAACAAAAACATCTTTTTAACGCCATATTACTATTATTTAATAATTAGGTAAGTTGTTCTTGTTATATCCAAAAATATTTATTACTTTTTTGTACATTTTTGAATATCAATATAGTGGCAACAGAGCCAAAAAAAAACACAAAAAATATCAGAAAGAATAAAAAACTTGCCCGTTGCCTTGCCGTTGCTTGTGCATGGATCCGCAACTCCCAGCTGATGCGGCGTTGCCCGATGTCGCTTCATGGCTTCTTTTCAAGGTGGTGTAGTATATTACATCTGTCTTTAAGGAAAATTTTATTTTTTTTCTAGTCGTCGCCATTCCAATTTTAAATTATGCAAAGCTCGGTAAAAGAATTTCTTGCGTGCCGTCACCGCCACCGCCACCGCACCACTCAGCTTTTCATTTATTTTTACGATAATTTGTAATAATAACTTTTTTGTGAAGATTTTTTTTTTTTTATGATCGAGCACAAGCACTATAGGAAGATGCGGTAGTTTTGGCCCATTTTTTTTAATAGGCATCTTATTGACTTTTTGACAATTCTGGATAAAGCTAGTTATAAGTTTGAGTTATTTATAGAATATATATATATTTTTTCAATAACATAATAATATGATAACTAGATTAGTTATATATTTCCTTTAATAAAAGGGTATAACTTTATACCTATTTTAAAAAAGAATCCCCTTAGTAATAACGAATTTATGCAGATATCTCTAACATTATTCACATATCTATATAAATTTATGTATCTTTATTTGTGTGTAGTAATATAACATACACCAAATATTTTACAGGTCAACCTATAAATATTAATATTTGCCAACATATCTACGTAGGTTCACAACAAATTTAGATAATAAACAATATACAAATAAAATAAATTTCGGAAAATAATATACAATCAGAAAAGTTAGTGTCAATATTGTTAAAATGATTTTTATGTTATTTTTACCAAATAGAGGAAAGGAAATCTAACCCAGCATGCCCAGCATGTTAAAAAATCTGTTGACCGGTTTACTAATAGTTATTTATACTACAAGGGATGTAAGTAAATATACTTACATTCTGTGAAGTATAATATAACATTTTTTCTCCTCCCCGCAGAATTTATTCTTGGATTTTTATTAATTTAATTCGATACTTTTCGTTTGAAATTATGGACAGCTTTAACCGGATTCTATAGAATCATAAGCATTGTTATTTTAACAACAACGTCAAGCTGAGAGTTTATTCTCAAAAATTGAGAGAAATTGAAATTATTGATTTATATAACAGCCAAATGGATATAGAAGTATCAGCAAATATTGCTTGTCTGTCGCTGCTGCAAGAAAAATCAAGGAAGAGGTATGAAGCGACGTATCAATACTTCAAGAAATGGTGCCAAACAAAGACTGCTACTGCAGTTTCAGAAACCGTGCTTTTGGCGTACTTTGACGAAATATCTGCTGTATTTAAGTCTCCATCAAGCTTATGGTGTGAATATTCCATGCTGAAGTCCACCCCTTTCATAGAGGAAAACATAGATAGTTCCAAGTATCCTAAACTTCGAGCATTTTTAAAAAGAAAAAATTACGGATATATACCCAAAAAATCTAATGTGTTTGATAGGGAAGATGTAAATAAATTCCTATTTGAAGCCCCCGATGTTATTATTTATTTAATGATGAAGGTTGTAATGATAATGGGAATTGCTGGAGCGTGCCGTTCTAGTAAACTCTGTGCAATGAAAATGGACAATGTTGAATTAAGGCATAAAGTCATATTTGTGGTAATTCTTTGGACTCTTCGGCAACATCGTAGTATTCTAGAGTAAAAACGGGTGGACATATGCATTTAACAAGAGAATGAGATATTTATCTTGCTCCATCGTCGGTGGAATAACAGTACTAAAGAAAGAAAATGGTGGTAATGTAAATAAACAACAATTAGAAAAAAATAAATAATACCAATGAAACAGTTCGGTATACACAGTAAGCCGGTTTTAATTTAAATAAAACGTACATAGTATAACAAGAATATATCCAAATTTCCCCCAACGAACGAGAATCCACACATAAATTTAATACCTTCGTAAGTTTTTTCCCACCTATCTGGATTCCAAGGATCAATCGAATCCCAGACCTTTAGGAGTCGTCTTTCCTATTTTCCCTGGAAGAATTATTTTCCTCGAGGGGATTGCAAAGCTAGAAAAATAAAACAGTTTGAATTTACATAAATTTTCGACACGGTTTATACGATTTTCCGTTGGTTTTTAATATTATACATTATCTATCTCACTTTACACGCGTGACTTCACATTTGTTTTTAATTTATTAAGTTTATTCTGTACTATACAGGTTCCTGCAATAGTGCGTCAGGCGTCCATAGCTCTTATACGGTCCATAGCTCTTATACGAATTGAGTTAAAAATTTCATTTTTATGATGACTTACCCAAAATCGAAGTCTGCACAAATACATTTTATTTAGCAATGAATTTTAGTTCACTTGTGGTGGAATTAATAATTGCCACAATGAACATCGGTGGTCAGATGAAAACTCTCATGCTATACATTTGAACGAAACTTTCATCATCGATTCATGTCTAGTGTGGAATGCTCAACGACCAGTTGATTGGTCCATTGAAAATGGATAATCGTCTTACTGGAGAAGGATATTTACGGTTTTTGAAAGACCATTTAATACACATTTTGGATGATGTTCCGTGAAATGTTCGACAACGAATGTACTTCCAACATTGTGGAGCCCCACCTCATTTTAGTCTCCGCGAAATTTCTTGAATTATCGTGTTCCTAATCGCTGGATTGGCAGAGATGGTCTGCAAGTTTCTTTAGACACCGAGGTCACCAGACTTAAACCTGTTTGATTATTCCTTTGGGGATTGATGAAATCGCTAGTATATAAAACACGAGATGAAACGAGAGTAGCACTCCGCGATCGAATTTTCAATGCTGCAGCTTTAATAAAAAACAATCCCCACTCAATCCAACGTGCTACCCGAGCGATTAACAAACGTGCCGAACGATGTATTGAAGTTAATGGAGGGTTTTTTGAATATATTCTTTAAGTTAGTTTGTACTGCAGTTCCTGCAATTATTCGCTTTTAAAATAAAAATGAACTTACAAAAACTTTAGAACCTATTATTTCAGAAATTGTTGAGAATCGAACTAAAACGTATGCTAAAATATTGCCCTTTTCTTCACAAACACCCTGTATATGTATATGGCGGTCAGCCATACGACCACTAACTGATAAAATATATATTATTAACGTGGCACCGCTGTTGCTTACAAATAAGACTAATTTACGTGAGGTACCGAAATAATTTTACTTATTATTATGTTAACCACAAATTTTATGCAGCTTCCAGCACCTATATAGTGTAATTAAATACAGAATTTTAAACAAAAAGTTCTTTATCAACTTTCAGTTCAACAAGGGGTTTCGTGCCAAATTATATACCAGCTGCAATAACATTGTTGAAGCTCGTTTAGACCATGCTCAAACTACTAAAGATATAACAAACTATTCACTTAACGAAAACACCTTAACGGAATTGCAAAAATAATATTTTAAATTAAAGTTTTCGTGTTTATTATTGAAAAAGTATTCAGATAAGCCATAAATAACATTTACCACAAGGTGCAAAAAATGTTAATTTTTTTGTCAAGTTTTACAAACTTGAGAGTAACAATTAAAGCAATTTAAGTAGGACCTTTGCATAGCGTTGCTATAATGTAAAAAACTGTCTTGTCGATGCATCCTGTCCTGCGACGTAAAGTGATTATTTACATTCCAAAATAAACTCATAGAGATGTATTTGTATATTTATAGCACTAAAAAAAGATAAAGAATAGCATAACTAATCTGTTTACTCTGCTCTTAAAACTTTTACTTCTTATTTTTCCATTCATCTTGGTCCAAAGCTGCAGAAACAAATGCATAATTTTCAAGTTGCAACGAAAAACAGATTTTGGAAAGAAATATATTAAAGTGCGGAACGTAAACAAAACAAGTTAATAAATCCGGACACGTAAAAAATCTCGAGTGGCCAATTTATTTTGAAGAGATAAAACAATTACAATTTTTCAAAACGCTGCAAACTGAATTAAACAAGAAGCGCGCAACGCCATTTTAAATTACTCATGTCTGTTTTGTTCCAACTTATATACACCTTATCGCGTCATCGCCTGCGAACCTGTCCAGTTTTTATTATTGATAGATGCAGCAAGTTTTCGCAAATTGCATTTTGCAATTTTTGTTTTCCGTTCTCTATACTAAAGAAGGATTTTATTAAGTTTAGAAGTTGTGTCTAGTCTTTTGCTATAAGCTAAAGGATATTTTTGATATTTTTTCCCTTTTTATGAATTTTAAAGCTTCAGTTACCTGCATTTTTAACTATGCATGAAAATTGCATGCAACTTGGGATTCACATTTATGCATTTCAGCGTAAGTAAAATAGATTTCAAAAAGTGATAAAGGGCAAGTCGACATACGCTCTGGGGTGCCACAAGGTTCAGTTTTGGGCCCCCTACTTTTTCTTATGTATACCTCTGATATACTGAGATCTTTAAAGCACTGTAAAGTGCAAGCATTTGCTGACGATACACAAATATATTGCTGTTTTGATGCTGAGGATTACCCCGAAGTTGAGAACTGCATAAACCAAGATTTGCAAATATTGAGTGAGCTCTCTCGAAAGCACAATTTAAATTTAAATCCTAATAAATCATGCATGCTAATTTTTGGTAATAAGAATAAGGTCAATGGTTTAAAAAATATTTTAAATGTATCCGTTAATGGAACAAAATTAAATATTGTGGATAGTGCTAAAAATTTGGGTTTATTACTTGACACGGAACTAAGGTTTAACGAGCATTTAAGAAAAATATTTCAGAAAACTTTTCTTTCTTTAAAAATACTATTCAGTAATAGACTTATTCTAAATTTTACATTAGGGAAAGATTTGTGTGAATCTCTCGTTCAGTTCAATTTTAATTATTGTAATTTTGTCTACGGTTTCTGCTTGGATATTGAAAGTAGATCTCGGATACAGAAGGTGCAGAATGCTTGTCTTCGTTTTGTGTATGGTATAAGAAAGTACGATCATATTTCCCACTTTTATAGAACAATTGACTGACTGATAATGGATGAACGAAGAATGCTTCAGTTTTGCACATTCTTGATAAAGATTATTAATAATTCTGACTCCCCTATTTTGATTCGAGAGCGTCTGATTTTTCGTCATAATATTTATGATAGACGGGTTAGAGACAGAAGTAAATTAACCATGTCATCAGAGCGCCATGTTTCAACGAGCATTTTTCTATAATGCAGTAAAATATTATAATTCGATTCCCACTGAGGTGTTACCTCTAAATGTAAATTCGTTTAAAATAAAATATAGAAAATATCTTTTAAATGTGCAGAATACTTAACATTTTATTGTAAATTATACTCATGTATTTTATTTATTTAATTATTTGCTTTAAGTTGTTTATATTTCTTATTAATTATATAATTGCCTATTTCGTTGCCTATGTTAAATTTCATTGAAATTAAAATTATTCATTTAATTATGACAATTAAAATTTACTTATTTGTCATTGACTGGTTCAGTAGACTGCGCCAGGATTTGACATTTATCTCCTGAGTTATTAATTGTAAATTTTATATTATCTATATTGAAATAAAATACGTTTATTATTATTATTATTATTATTATTATTATTATTATTATTATTATTATTATTATTATTATTATTATTAAAAATTGCAACGTTTTTTACCCTTGAGTTCTAATTCTTTGCACACCCCCAGCGATTTTGTCAAAATTCCCTAGAAGTTTCTGTCGCTGAAATTGATTTATAAATATAACTTCGCTCATTTGACATGTGCATAGGTGCGGATCGTCCTTAAGAGTGTCGAGTTTCATGGGATGGCATATAAAGTACCAATGCCATTTGGCAAACTTTCGATGAGTTATCTACTTTTAATAATTTTCAAATATTGGGCAAAAACTTGCAGGAAAAATTCATAAAGTTGATTGAAAACAAGTGTGTATTTTTCGTTCAAAATAAACAAGTTTGCGTGTAAATATTCCAAAATAAACAAGACTGAATATTCTATGGGATGTAATAAATAAATAATTTTAAATGTTTACGTCAAGTAAAGGAATAGTTGCATTAACATGATTAAATTACTTTAAAAGTTATGTAGTTTTGTTAAATGTTTTCTCATGTCGTCTTTAATAATATAAACTTTATAACTTAAATTGAGTTTCTGAAATCCATTTAATGTTTCTCATCGGAACCATTCATACATAATATACAAAAACTTGTATCTTAGTATAAACTGAATGTATTTCAAATGTAACGATGTTTATCATTGCATGCTTGTATGTAATGTAATAATAAATAAAGAACAAGCTCTATTAAAAAAAAAACTAATTTATTGTTAAGTTTAATTATTGTTATAGATAATATTGCATATGTTTACTAGCTCCTATAAACTTTACTTTAGGCAAACGTGTTGGTTATAGTGCAGTCTGTATTTACCTATGTGCGTATGGTATGTATGTATGTTGATAAATGTATATAAAATTTTATTTTAAATTTGAAATTCCTAGCAAATAAATTCAAATGTCTTAATGTAAATTGTTCCTATAATATATCACGTGCCCCTCCCCCTTAACGCAGGATACCATAGCGATGGTATGGATACGGAGTTATTACCGATTTTTCAAAAATTTGATTGTTCCCCAAATATTTGTATACTTTTCCGACCCATTGACTATGCCCATTTCGCCAACTGCGGCGACACTTTCATCCCCAATTTACTTTCTCGTGGGATATGCACATCATATCCCCATTCTCTTATTTTTTGGATTATTCGGATAAAAAATAGTTTTCTTATCTTCCAAGATGGATAATCAGCGGTCCCAAGAATCGACTATGGCAAAATTTTAAGTTAAAAAAAGAAATGTGGTGAAAAATTCATAGATCTTGCATCTTACGCAAGTATCATAGGCGTATTGAAAATACCTACCACATACAGTGGCGAGAAGGAAACCATTATGTCACGGCACAGATTACTCCTATCTGTGAGTATGTAACGTGCCGCTATCACGCGTTATTATGACGGCATGGATGCTCCGATTTAGTTTGAAATAATAATTAAATTATTATACTTAGAAATGTGTAAATTTGACTGTTTTGTTAAAATAAAAAATATAGGATAATCTGTATATTAGTAGGTATATATTGAAGAGAGCTCAAAACCACCTTTTCAAAAATAGCGACCAAATTATTTCTTTAGCTATACACAGCCATTTACCTGCTGGTCCTTGTACTCTTTGTTCATGAAATGTCTAAATCTTAAAATGTTAAAATGTTTTGGATTGGTATATCCATTCTCCCCCGACTTTCTGTGTAATACGCCAAGACCGCCGCGCTATTTCGCTTTGTTTTAGCGACATTCACTATTTATTTTTTCCAATTTTATCGAAATTGAAACAATCAAAAATGCTGTTACTATGATATCGACTAATATTGACACCTGAAAATTTTAAAAATTACGAAAACGTTATCTAATATCAATGAAATTTAGACGAATAAAATCTATTTGCACTGTCGTAGATTAAATTTTGAATGATACACATTTGATATGAACTTTGTTAATGAAACTTGTGGAAACGTTGCACACGTTTCATTATAGTGTTCATCGAACTAGTATCATTAATAACTATCTACCAACTGTTCTCATACTTCTACTGTTCTCTCTCCCGGCCATATTATCTTAATATCAACAAATATAATAATAAATGCCGAAATCCAAAACAAAACAATATTAATACTCAGCAGATGATGTCATCGATCCTGTGCTGCTCGGATAATTGTTTAGACCTCACCGCCGTGTTATTTATGTGCATGTCGCATGTCGCGTTCATTTTTCATGAAATATACCCGTATACAATGTCACCAGTAAAATCCGCATCATATGGGATTTTTTTTTATTAATAGTTTTATTCGAAATTTGACTTTGGCATCAAGCTCTGCTTCCATCGAGATAAAAATTAAGCAAAAAAATAGTAGTCACGTGATTCGCATTATCTGTCAAATTTAAATTTTTTCAAAAAAATAATTCAAAAGTGGGGTTATTTCTTAAAATATCGAAAAAAGTTATTAGAAAAAGTTTTTTTAAATGCAGTTTCTAGCCCACATGCAAAATTTCAGCCGCATAAGATAATTTTAATTTTTTACCTATATTTTGTAAATTGAACCAATTTTGCAAAATAGGACTCAACGCAACCTACATAAAACTTCTTAGTTTTGACAATGCTTTATTTCAGATACATTTTCTTTAAAGTAGCGCCATATTAAAAGTGTGTTTTTCTACAAAATCAAAATTGGGCTATTAAAATTTGGTCGCATGTGATGCAAAGTTTATTTGTTTTTGACCCTGTATAAGGTAACTTCATAAAATAAGTATTTTTCAAAACGTAGTTTGTGCCTGAAAGTAAAAAAAAGAAAAATAAAAAATAAAGTAAAGGAGTTTTAAATTAAATCGTTGAAAATAGATAAACTTTACGTTAAGTTAAACTAAAATTTATTTTCCACTGAAAAACATTTTACTGAAGACACTGTTTTCTTTTTTGTCTTAACATTAAGGTGTATTACTTTTAGACACGAACAACCTTTTTAAAAATACTTATTTTATGGAGTTACCTTATATAGGGTCAAAACAAATGAACTTTGCATCACATGCGACCCAATTTTAATAGCCCAATTTTGATTTTGTAGTAAAACACACATTTAATATGGCGCTACTTTAAAGAAAATATATCTGAAATAAAGCATAGTCAAAACTAAGAAGTTTTATGTAAGTTGCGTTGAGTCTTATTTTGCAAAAGTGGTTCAATTTACAAAATATAGGTAAAAAATGAAAATTATCTTATGCGGCTGAAATTTTGCATGTGGGCTAGAAACTGCAGTTAAAAAAACTTTTTCTAATAACTTTTTTCGATATTTTAAGAAATAACCCCACTTTTGAATTATTTTTTTGAAAAAATTAAAATTTGACAGATAATGCGAATCACGTGACTACTATTTTTTTGCTTAATTTTCATCTCGATCGAAGCAGAGCTTGATGCCAAAGTCAAATTTCGAATAAAGCTATTAATAAAAAAAAATCCCATATGATGCGGACTTTACTGGTGACACTGTATACGCACCCAGTGGTATTTTTAATACTAAAAACTAAATTTTTATGAATGGAGAGCTTGGAAGTGATACAGCGTTATTAAATAGCAAAATTATGGCATTCGAAAGCTACATTTATTGTTTTAGAAGAGTTATAAACATTTTTTGATAGTCAAAGTTATCACAGAAGTCCTATTTACTAGATACCGTGAAATTTAAGCACTAACCTTTTTAAAGTTCGGAAATATTTAACATATTAAAAGGAATATGGAAGTTTTCGAGCAAGTTAACAGTTTGAGTTCATCGAGTGTTCGCAACCGGATAAAAGCAATTAACAAGATTAAGTACTTTCTAACTTGGCTAAACTGCAAATTTTAGGATAATATGTATGAAGTTGATGTGGAAATTGGTTTTGGTTAACATTCGTTAAATTTCATTTGCCAAAGTTATTTAATTCTTGTTAAATCGGAAAATTCAAAATTAATACGGTTTAAAAAAATAATAACATAACATTTAATCGACTTTCGATCGATTTGATGGTTTTAACCAAGGTCTCTAAAGGGTAGGTTGCCTGGTAACTCTATGGCCGAAGCGACGTGAGCGGGGTGTCTACGTCATCGAGACGACAAAGTTGATTTGTTTACATGGTGTACATAGCGGTTTTCACTGAATTATTGCTTTTGTAGTGTTATTTTGTTATTTAGATGGTTAAATTTTAAACAATTGTGAAGTGTGGACATATTTTTGCGAACTCACAATATTATTTTGTGAGAAAACTATCACAAATTGTAAATTTTCAGCGATTTTCATTGTGTGAATGTCAAGGTTAGTTTATTAAACTTGATTCTTCTCTATGTTCTAATTTTAAAACAAATTATTGTTTGAATATTTATTTAGATATGAGTGGTGGCAATACTTGTAGCATAGCTAGATGTAACAGTAATTCAAAGAAGAAGCCAGATCCAGGCGAAAAAAGATCATGTTTTTTACATTCCCAAAAAACCCCATCGTTTCAAAAGAATGGGAACGAAAATGTTGCTGAAAGGATAATTGGACTCCCAAAAGTAAGAGGATATGCAGCAAGCATTTTCTGTTTACTGACTACAAAGATGAACTGCAAGCTCGCTTAATGAATTTCCAACCAATGGTTTTAAACAAAGATGGTAAGTGAAAAAGAGTAAATAAATAGGCAGTTCTCTATTAATAAAGTGACAACCAAGCCCAAAATAAATAAACTTATATTATTCAGGGGTGAAAGATTCCAAAGTAAGGGTTGAGTTAATGTATTTATAACAATAATAATATTAATATTTGTGAGGGCTCTTGAAGTATCATCTAATGATAATCATAATAATTATTATTATTAAGACAGAAGTTTGTAGGTTTAGTGAACCCTTATTTTATTTATTTTTTATAGCTCTCCCGACATTATTTTTACCTTTGATAGAAAATAAAGATACCTACTGTGTTATCGAAAAGAGCTTGTCAGATAAATCGAAAAGAAAACAAAGCAACTGTGGAAGGTTTATTACAGTTAGAAACAGAAAAGCTAAAAGCCATTGATAACATTTCCATGGATATTTCGGAGGTTACATCAACAAGCAAAAAAACAGATTATGATATTATTTGGGAAAGAAAATTTTCATTATTGAGACAAGAAAATGAGAAGCTCAAAAAAAAAATTGCAGATCATGAAAATAAAGAAACGATTTTAAAACAAAGTGGCTCCAACTTAGATGAACAAGATGTTTTGTCTCCAAACCAAGTGGACATTGCCTTAAAAATTAAATCTTAAGCTCGCTGGACACAGGATGAACTCTTAAAAGCTTACGTTAAAATATTTTGGTAAACGGTCATATACCTATATTTAAGACAAACTTTGCATTATCCGCTGCCTGGAATATCCACTTTACAACAGTGGGCTGCAAATTAATATCAATTTAAGAAATGGAATTATAGATGATATTTTGCACATTATGGGAATAGCAAAAACATTAAAAAAAGTGTTAATATACATTAACCCTAATCGTTATTGAACTTCTTAGGTAATGAATGGTAAACCTATTTTATTTTGTGACATCATTTCATTTTATTCCCCATTGTAAAGTATAATTTGAAATAAAGAAATTATTATTGTTATTATTTCTCACAATTCCCAATATTTTTTAATAATAGATAAAACATGGTTTTCCAAAATATAATATTTAACATTATATGCAAAATTTTAAATGCTTTTAGCACTTACCTACCTATTAGTAATACAATACTGTCTATTTTCTGATAGGCCTAATTAATAATCAGAATATTGATAATAGAGTAAAAGTGCCTGTTCTTCCACCCAAGCCATAATTAGGAAAATACATAAGAAATATTCCTTTCTTAAGGGCTAAAATCATTTAAAGTTTGTCAAAAAATGATATTTAAACAAAAGCAATTGAATTTACATATCAAAACCACAGGAATTCTGTGTGAAAACTATTTAATTGCCATTCTTTATATGCTGACCATGAAAATATTTTAAATGTGTCGTCTGGATGACGTATTCCCGCGCATGAAATGCGAACATCTGATTGGTCCAAAGTTACCAGGCAACCTATAGTATAGAGACCTTGGGTTTTAACTGCTAGGTTTGAAAAGACAACGAAAAACCCGCAATTCAAATTTCTTTCATATTTTAATAATTTTGCGTAAGCAGTAAAAAATTAAATTGATTACGCAAGGGATTTCCGATTAAATTTTGATTTAGGTTAATTAGTTGTCTGATTAGTACTGTTTTTTACACAAAATAATCATATTTAATTGATTTTAAATCGATACTGATCAATTATTGTATAAAATATGCCAATCATTTTTGATTTGAGAGCTTAAGAAATGTTTTAGAAGCTAATTTTTCTATGGCAGGTCGTATCGGTCGCATGGTGCCGGATCATCTTGTCTTGGTGCGTGACATAAACTAGTGGGTGGTTGTAGAAACACTAAAGGCGCATTTTACAGTACTGCTACTATAGAAAAACTTCCGGATCTTTATATTACATTTCTATGTTTACGCGTTGCCTTTGCCTTCCAGCGTTTTTAGAACTACCCGCTTACCAATTTTGTTTGACGACATCAGCAACATACTCTACATCGTTTTAAAACATATATTTAAATATTGTCCATAAGCTTCTTAAATTTAATCAAAAATTATTTAAGATAAAAAATGATTAAATTATAATACATCGAACACAATTTTATCAATATTTCAATATAAATTCATTAAAACATGTTCAGTAATAATTCTTACATTAATCAGTTTTGAATAAGACCCTTTGATTAAATCAGTAGGCAGTGTTAATTTTTTAAATCAATCTGGTGTCGATTAGGATTTAATCAGTACTGAGGTCATTTTGATTGATATATATTTTTTAAGTGCGTGTAATTATTACTCCTATAAATATTATTTAAATTACGCTAGAAAATTTAATATTTGAATAGAATATAGCAGTTATAGACCAGGGTCGATAATTTTTGAAACAAAAAAAAATAATAGTAGGATGGAACCCTTTTGAAAGGGAAGATAATATAACAAAAATTAAAGGAAAAATAATTTACGGGTGATCCGAGGTCGGGAAGTGGAAGGGGGTGAGTTTTTAAGGGTAGAAAACGATTTATCTCGATTTCCGGCAAAACTACAAGTCCTATGAAAAAACGTTAAATAGCAAAGTTGTAGATAATAAAAAGGTCTAAAACTTTTGTATTTACACTTTTTTCACATAACCTCGAAATCTATGTGAAAAATTCAAATAACCAAGTTTTTGGATTTTTATTTTTATCTTTTACAAAAAAAAATTTCTTTTCACGAAATTTGGTGAAAACGTACCTTTTTATGTCCCAAACACACTGTAATTTTTTTGATTTAAAATATTAATTTATTACCTTATTTTGACCTAATATCGAAAAAGCACCCTAATTTTCCATCGAGAATTCTCATGTCAAAATATCTGCTTTTAAAAAAGTCGGTGGACTTTTTGTTCGTTGAAATCTCTACTTTCTGATGGTGTAAAAAAAATATACATTACTATGGTAAATGTTCTCAAAAATGCAAAGAAACGAAAAAAACTCGAATCCGAATTTTTTTTTAATCATTATGTACAATTTTGAGCCATTTATTAAAATTTATACTTTAATTACTCGAAAAACGTAAGATTTCATGTTATATTGATAAACAAAAAAATTACAAATCCATAAAACATAAAGATCGCAAAAAACATGCGAAAATAGTTGTTCTAAATTAAGTATAATCAAAGGTAGAATTTAAAGTGGATTTCATCACATTTACCATAATAATGTATATTTTTTTACACCATCAGAAAGTAGAGATTTCAACGAACCAAAAGCCCACCGACTTTTTTAAAAAAGCAGATATTTTGACGTGAGAATTTTCGATTGAAAATTAGGGTGCTTTTTCGATATTAAGTCAAAATAAGATAAAAAAATTAAATATTTTTAATCAAAAAAACTTTAGTGTGTTTGGGACATAAAAAGGTAAGTTTTTACCAAATTTCGTGAAAAAAAAAATTTTTTTGCAAAAGATAAAAATAAAAAACCAAAAACTTGGTTATTTCAATTTTTCACATAAATTTTGAGGTTATGTGAAAAAAGTGTAAATACAAAAGTTGTAGATCTCTTTTCTTCTCTCTCTTCTCTCTTTTTCCAATGGGTTTCATCCTACTATTATTTTTTTTTCACTTTTTACCATTTTCAAAGGCTTCAGCCCTGGTCTATTAGAAATAAATCATTAAAATTTTTAATATGCAATAAATTTTACAAACCCATTTTAATAACGCTGCAATAACTTGCTTTATTTTATATTTCCTGCAATGCCATAAAATGAATTAAAAATTTTATAAGTAATCAAACTAAAAATGGGTTCGGCAAAAACGGAAATTACGTTAATAAAATCGGAAATCAGCTGCTGATTCATCCACCCTCACTTGCAGGGAAGTTGAGATAATTACCTCATGGCTATATTGGATTTTTGATGGTTTTAATCAGGTTACCTAAGTAAAAGTTCTTAAAGCGTTTTTGTAGTAAAACAAAGTTCATTATAAAGAGATATACAGACTGTCCGCGGATAGGGTTTGTTACCGTCACTGCACACCGCTTTACAATTATTTTTCTAGTTGAATTAAAAATTATAGAAATATTGTTATACAGTGTGTCCACGGATGGACCTAACTATACTTGTAAAAAACTTTATTTTCAATTTTTCGAAAAAAAGTCATTCTTCATCATTTCTTTTGCTCATTAAATAAATATAATTCACGTAAGAAAATTTCCATTTTTTTATACAGGGTGCACAAAAAATGTAAAAATGTAGATTTGCAAAATAAAAAATTTTTGATCCAACTTTTTTGAGTGATCAAAATAAAAGAGATTGGAAAGAGAATTCGAAAAGCCGAATAAAGTTTTGAGATATGACCTGTGGTAACTACGATATTTTATATTAAAACTTTAATCTGAAGGAAAATATCAATAATTTATTTAACTTTAATATAAAATATCGTAGTTACCACAGGTCATATCTCAAAAACTTTATTCGGCTTTTCGAATCCTCTTTCCAATCTCTTTTATTTTGATCATTCAAAAAAGTTGGATCAAAAATTTTTTATTTTGCAAATCTACATTTTTACATTTTTTGTGCACCCTGTATAAAAAAGTGGAACTTTTCTTACGCGAATTATATTTATTTAATAAGCAAAAGAAACGATGAAGAATTACTTTTTTTTCGAAAAATTGAAAATAAAGTTTTTTACAAGTATAGTTAGGTTCATCCGTGGACACACTGTATACAGTGTAACCAGTAAAGTCGGCATCATGTGGGCTTTTTTTTATTAATACCTTTATTTGATATTTGACTTTGGCATCAAGTTCTGCTTCGATCGAGATGAAAATTAAGCAAAAAAATAGTAGTCATGTGATTCGCATTATCTGTCAAATTTTAATTTTTTCCAGAAAATAATTCAAAAGTAGGTTTATTTACGAAAGTATCGGAAAAAGTTATTAGCAAAAGTTTTTTTAAATGCAGATTCTAGCCCAAATGAAAAATTTTAGCTGCATAAAAGATAATTTTGATTTTTTACCCATATTTTGTAAATTGCACCATTTTTGCAAAATAAGACTCAACGCAACCTACATAAAACTTCTTAGTTTTGACAATGCTTTATTTCAGATATATTTTCTTTAAAGTAGCGCCATATTAAATGTGTGTTTTTCTACGAAATCAAAATTGGGCTATTAATATTTGGTCGCATGTGATTCAAGTTTATTTGTTTTTGACCCTGTATAAGGTAACTTCATAAAATAAGTATTTTTTGAAAACGTAGTTTGTGTCTGAAAGTAATACACCTTAATATTGAGACAAAAAAGAATACAGTGTCATCAGTAAAGTGTGTATTAAGTGGAAAATACATTTTAGTGGTGGGTAAAAAATCAAAATTATCTTATGCAGCTGAAATTTTGCAGGTGGGCTAGAAACTGCATTTAAAAAACTTTTTTAGCAACTTTTATCGATATTTTCAGAAATAACCTCACTGTTGAATTATTTTTTGGAAAAAATTAAAATTTGACAGATAATGCGAATCACGTGACTAGGGGAGAGCAAGGCAATATGACATACTATCTTTTGAAAATCAATTTTTACTAAACCAAAAGGTATATTAGGTTTTATTCTTTTCTTTTCATATGGCCTCTTAACGTTTTAAGTAAATTAAAATATTTTACTTGTAAGAATTGCAACATTTAGGAAAAATTTCAAAAAATAACAAGCATTACAAAAACCATTTAACCTTACAGGGTAAGGCAAATTGACATACCAAATTTTTTCCTTAAAGGCATAATGACATGGTTGTATGAAATTTACTGTCCAGTGAGTAAAACAAAAAAAATTACAATGTAAGTGTAAAATGTAGTTTCTACTTATATTTTAAGTTTGTTGTACATTAACGAAATTAGAAAAAATATATTGAAACAAAATATGAATAAATTAAGAACGACATAGTGCTATACAGGCAAAACGACACATTGCTATGTCATTTTGCCCAATGTGCAATATAGTGGATTTCACCTTAGTTTTTAATGCTTTGACGTCTCTCTTGTCAACCATATTAGCCAACACGTGATTTAAAAATCCCTAATTCTATAAACGGCTTTCAGGCACGGGCATTGGCTAGATTAACAAGAGATGGATATATAACTGACCGTATAGTTACATGTACATGACGAAGATGCACACTACACAGTTCAATACGTTGCCCTTCAATGAGCTCAAACTCGTCAAAAGCACAGCATCGCTCGTATATGCCGTTAGTATGTGCATCTTTGTCTTACGCATTTGCTCTCGCATATCTCTTTTCGTACTTCATTAATTCGATTGTCTCGTCGCGTTCTTTAAATATCACAGAGCCGCATTGGGACTCGGGACACACCGCGCACCGCGTGCATTCTGCTGTTAATTTTTAGAGTATTTAATTCTTGATCGTTCGTGTTATTGTTTTTGGTATTTTTCAGACAGCATTTTGCTTATATTTTGTGCGTATTAGACTTTTTGGTTTTAAACTGCCGGACTGTTATTAATGTCTCGGACGGTGACGACGACATCGACAGCTTGTCAGATGAAGACCAAAAATAATAGGGAACTTGCAACAAAATTAAATTTGAAAACCACAATGAACCATTATGCTAAAATAAGTTTTACATACAGTTGTATTGAAGAGTGCTTAAATTGAGGTATCTGTTCTGCAAACGCATGGACAAAAATCTTTTTTTAAAGTATCTACTTACATTATTTTTTCTTTATTCATTAATAAAAAACCTAATTCGATAACATTACAAACTTTTATTGTTTTATTATAAACCAACGAAAAGTTAGACCTATTGTAAACTTCAAACTCTTTAGAACCTAGTCTAAAGAAAAAAAGATCTACCCGTGAATAAGAAAATAAAAAAGTAAACAATAAGCTATCAAATATAATATATAGATTTTTTCAACTTAACACTGCATGGTCTAAAATCAAATTAAAAAACAAAATAATTCTTTAATAAAAAACGTAGTTAATTATTGATGATACTAGATTCACGACTGCCCCTTGTATATTTTTTATTGTACTAAATTAAGAGTGTGTTTTTACCAAAATAACAGCACTTTATTATATTAAGAATAAAAATTAAATGAAATTGTTTTTCTGATATTTTATCCTATTTCCATTCCCCTTCAGTGTTTTTTTTTGAAATATCTTAAAAATTGCTTAGATAATTCTCGTTTCCATCAATTACAACTACAAATAAATTGACCCATGTTCACACATAATTTTTAAGTCCGGCCCTGGCCAATCCTTAAGTTCTGTAAAAAGAAATGTTATAAATGACATGTGTCAGCGGCGGCCATTAAAAACTAAGGTGAAATCCACTATATAAAGAATAAATATATTTTCTAGGTAATAATTTTATTCAATCATTTAAATGTTAGTGTAATATTAAAACTAGAGGGCTAATAGTTGTAGGTTAACACTAAAACATTGGCAGCAACCTTATATATTTTACCCAAAAATATTTCAACAATTGATATTTTACATAGGAAAATACACAAACTCTCTAGAAAACAACAAACGATCGACTATGCTATTTTATTACGGCTGACGATCTTAGCGGTATTAAGATGTGTTTGTAGTAGAGAACTCAACACGAATGTAATCGAACTGGGCCGAAAACAGGTAATATGTCATTTTGCCTGCTATGTCATTATGCCTTGCTCTCCCCTACTATTTTTTTGCATAATGTTCATCTCGATGGAAGCAGAACTTGATGCCAAAGTCAAATTTTGAATAGAGCTATTAATAAAAAATAAATCCCATATGATGCGGACTTTACTGGTCACATTGTAGATAGAAAATTAATAAAAGGTAAAATTACTCCGTATAATACTGTAAAAATAATAAGTTGACTCGTTATTGCTATTAAACAAAATAAAATTAGCTTAAAATGTACTCAAATGTACATGTTACCAAATAAATTTGATAAAAGTTACCAATACAAACGCATATTCTTGTTTTAAAATAGTAGACTTTACAGACACAAATATATGCTTTTCGCAGAACCGTAAAATAAAATTCTCATATTTTGTGAGAGAGTTATTACCAAGACATAGCACATACCCAAAGTAATAAGTAAGTTTTCTGACAAGTTGGCAGTTTAAATTCATCCAGGCATCTGCATTGAATCGGATAAAAGCTGGTAAACATGGATATGTAGTTTCTAACTTTGCTTTAGCGCAGATCTTTGCTGATTGGTTGGCATAGCAAGGATACCACAGGCAAGTCGAGTTCGTGAATAAGACAGGGCAATCATTGATTGATTTATTTTGAGTTTAGAAATGATGCGATAATGAAATTCTAATTCAATTTGTATTTTGTTGAGCCTATTAAGGCAAATGAAGTTTTATTTATTGAAGTTTCCTTATAACAATGAGGCTGTCGTGGCCTAGCACATAATCTCAGCTTTTTACCGAAAAAAACCCAACCAACCACAAAATGAGACAGAATACTTTTCTGATATTTCAACACAATATTCTTAACTATAACATTTCTGCATGTTAACGATAATAAATATAGTTTAAAAAAACTAAAAAACACGTTTTAATAATTAATCAAACTAAAAAGCGGAAAATAAGTTTAAAATAATTCTTGAAATTCTTAATATAGGCAGAAAATAATAATGAACGATAATTAGGATTATCATGGAAAAAGCGTGGGGTGCTCGATATACGAAAAATATGGCACAAAGCGACACACCCCTATTTCACAATAACACTAATTTTTATCGTTCATTATTATTTTCTGCCTATATTAATAATTTCAAGAATTATTTTAAACTATATTTATTTTCCTCTTGTTAGTTTGATTAATTATTAAAGCGTGTTTTTTAGTTTTTTTTTAACTATATTTATTTTTCATTTTTTAGTTTGAGTTATTGTTGTGAAAACATTTTTTTTTTTGAGTAGATTGAGCTAGATTAGTAGATTATTGTATTGTCAGCGCACAGTGTGACGGATCGGCAATCTAGCGGGACGAAATGTTTTCCTGCATAATTCATTATTTTTTTTTACCTAATATTATTGATAGTGTATTGTATAAACATGTTTTAATAGTTATTTACGTATTAAAATCACAAGTGCAATTTTAGAGGACAAGAAACCCTTTTTAGTTCGAATAAAGTGAATATTTCAGTTTAAAAAAAAATAGTTTTTTTGTGCATTCTGATAGAATGCACAAAAAAAGTTTGTGTGGTTTATAGTTATATTGTAAATAAAATTAAGCGTTTTGTATTAAACAGTACATTTATTTTTGTTTAAATAACAAAAAAACAATCTTTATCTACTATTAGGTATTATAATGATATTGTAATGAACTAAATTAATCTGAGTCATCTGATTCAAGTTCAGAACTCTCACTACTTGAACCAGAATACAGCTGAGGTATTGAGAGCAAAGAAAGTACTTCGGTTGTAATTTTTCCGCGCGATCTCTTAGGAGGATGCCTAAAAGTAGCTAATAGAGGATCGGATGATATTAGAAGTCTATGTATTAGGTCTTCGTTTGTTTCAATACGGGAAGTCTTTCTTGTAAACTGCTCTCTATACCTTCTGCTATCCTTGTTTCTTGCCTCCTGTGCTTCTTCGGAAAGTTGACCTATTGGAAGAATACAAGAGGCAATAACAATCTTGCTATGAAACAAAATTTTATGTATACTACTGGGCATATAATACCAGGAATATTCTTTTAAATACAAAGTTCGCGTGGCTATAGCATACTCTTCAAATACATTTGCATTTAGTGAAAATCCGCAATTTATTGCTTCTAAAATCACATGAAAGCGCATAATTAACTCTAAATTTATACCCGTTATATCAGCCGTCTTTTCAGGGTTCCTAAAAAATTTTCGAGCTGTATTGCCGTCATTTGTATTACCTGCTTGCTGTGTAGGCATGTCAACCAAGATACCCATTTCTTTTTTAAACCTATCTTGTATATATTTTTTACGATTGGCAACTTTTGTTTTTATTTCAGGCCCACGAGCTTGCCAAATTTTTACTTCTAGTCTATATGCAATGTGTAACAGGCACTCCATAAATCTTATCCACGCATGTAAGGGTGATAAACCAAAAGCAGCCAATTTTAAATCAATTTCTTTTGTTGCAATTACTTCCGGTTTGTTCATGTCTTTTGGTGTGACACCACACAGAAAGCAAGTTTGTGAAGATGTATACGAAGACAGTGAGGTACAAATTTTTCCATCTATCATACTTAAAACTAACAAAGGCTTAACTATAAAAGTTTTGTTTGCAATTTGCACGTTAGTAGGAACTAACGAGGTAATTTCTTGTTCAATAGAGTTCACTTTTCTAACCACCAAATCAGTTGTTTCTTTTGCAAAAATAAACTGTATAGGTCGACAATACCGCACTGAAGAAGGTGATGGGTTCTGCCAGATGACTTGTTTGAAGTCATCTTTAATACAATAAACTTGAAGCGGTACTATTGATATGCTGAATAAATTTTCATCAGTTTGACCTTCAGCTGCAAATTTTTGTTTATAACGGGTTTGCTGGGCTCCATCACAGCCCCATTTAAAAATAATATTAAACTCGGTAATACTTTCTTCAACCACTTCAAACACTTCTTCTTGTGCTGCACATAATCTTAAGATGGTGTGGTCTATTAGCGACTGTAGAGGAATTTCTGCTGAAGTTTCAGTTACGTTGATATTGGTAGGGTAGCAGTTCTTCTTTGCTTCTTTAATTGCATAATACGATGGGAACAGCTTAGGACTTATTTTGTTTACCTGTCCTCTTGTCACATTATATTGGTGCGTTGACAGGTTGGCGTCGATCATTAGTGCTAGAGCTTCATCAACTGACAATGTTTTAGGATTATCTCTTCTTAACTGCCTACTTATTTTAATACGGGTGCCACGAGCGGGAGATGCTGCTGACAACTCTTTTACTATTGCTGCAGAATCTCTTTTCCCCTCTTTACGCAGCTTCATTTCAGCAGCCATGGCGAGTTCTTCGGTACTTGTGGATTTCACCAAGCTAGTAAGCTTTCTCTTTTTTGTCTTTTCCGAACTGTCTTGAAATAATTTGCGTGGTCTACCCAAAACAGAAGGTGGTTGATCCGCGGATGTAGATGGTAGCGAATGATAAATACTGTCAGGAAAAGTAATTGTTCCATTAAGCCACTGAAAATTGCTCTTTAAAAATCTGTTCCGGTTTCGATAACTTTTTTGCCACCTCAACGCCATTTGTTGGCACACACTTCTTAAAGAATTCTTTAAGTCCAAAACAACATCATCGGGAAATGTGACTTGCCCAAATTTGTTAATAACAAAGTCACACACTGCATCATAGCGCTCTGCCTGACTTTGGTCCACCCAAACTTGAAAAATTTCTTGCCGGGAAATTATAGGAGCCATTCTAAAATAAAATAAAAATTTCTCAGAGAGACGCAAGCAGACGCATTTTTTTTTTGTTTGACCATAAAGTAGAAATTCTAACTAAAAGATTAAGTACCCGCAGAAGTCCATATTCGCCCATATAAGAAACTTCTTGTCTACAAACAATTTAAGGTATACACAATTTGTTACATCTTTACAGTATTTCCCGAAATTTAATATAAATAATTTTACCACCAAAAAAACACTTACCTATAAGATTTACTAGAACACCAAATAAAACACAAATGCCAAAATATTACACCAATAAACGATCCACTTTGAAATAACTATCACGACTGACGGGCTTTTCCAAAAAGGCCTATGTAATCTATACCTGCTTCCCTTGGGTTTTACACGCAATTATGACCATGCCTCTCTACCTAACAATAAAATTAGTGCCGATTTGACCTAAATGGAATGTTTTTATGCTAATTACTTAATGACACTTAATTCCATGAACCTAAAATTTCCTACTTAAGTCCCGCTAGATTGCCAATCCGTCACACTGTGCAGCGGTTTAAATTAAATCTGACCGTTTAAAGTGGGTCAAAATCGTGTTTAAAGAAGTCGGTTACAAACAAACATACATACAAACCCGAGCAAACCCGAACAAACCCGAACAAACGACAAAAATGTTCAAAATTTTTGAAAAAAATTTGTCAACATTTTATTTTGACGGAAAGAATTTTTTTTTTATTTTTCTCTATTTTTGGGGACAATATCTATACGACCCCACGTTTGTTTTATTACTATCGGTTATTGTAATAATTCTGACATATTGACCGGTATCAAATTTTGACAAAATCGCTTCTTCGTTTTATATCCGACAGCTGTCAAAATTTGACAGGAGAATTTTTTTGCGTGTAGATTATTCTATTGTCAGCGGTTCTTGATAAGTCAAAATTTAAATTAAATCTGTCCGTTTAAAGTGGGTCAAAATCGGGTTCAAAGAAGTCGGTACGGACAAACATACAGGTGAAGCTAATAATAAAAAACAAAAAAAAAAGCGTGTTAAAAATTACATATATTATTAATACAGTAGTACATTCAGCCAAAATCATGGTCATTAGCCATTAAAATTAAACACCAGCATTATAATTGTTATCGGCCTAGAAAGATTAGGGCGAGTGGGAGGGATCCTAATCAAACTCGGCTTTATTTTATAGAGTTGTGGATATATTGTAAGTTACATTTTAAAGCCCGGACCTGTCTACCTTCCAATTCGTTAAATACAAATTTCGCAGTGCGCATGCACAAGGCCATAAATTTGTCACTTTCGTGATTATTGTGTGCTGATTTTCAGGTATATGTCTACGATTTAAACTCACCTCGTCCTGTAGTAGTAGTAACATGTTTTATGCAAAAAAAGCTACAATTAAATATTTTTAATACATTTTTTTAACAACATTTTTATAGATTTATTTTTAATTTTAAAACGGAACCCTTTTTTAACAAAAACAGACAGAAAAGTTAAACATTTTGCAAATTGTATCAAATATTAGGTATCATTTTGTTTTTTAAATAAATGTAATTTTAAAGTTTTTTAAATTGTTTTAATTATGTTGAGACTATGGAGGACTTGAAGTAGGAGGCCGAACGCAATGCATTGGATTCGGTCCCAAATTAGCATTGGTAATTCAGCTTTACGAGTTGCCATAAGATGGCGCTCGTGTTCGAAGTGGGCTATCAAATAAATGGTTTCTTATGGACGCAATAACTATTTTTATTTAAAGTAGTTCTTTAAGGAACAAATAAGGACTTTTATATGAATTTACACTTACTTTGTTATACTTATTAGTAAACTCGGCCTGTATAAAGTTCCAACGATGCTTCGTTTTTAAAATACATGAACATTCTAGCTAGAGGGTTTTACCTTTGGAGCTAGAAAGAGACTTATTTGGCTGCGTTTCATCTCTGAAGAAGATCCTGTCTGACACCCCGACACAAAGCAAACTATACTTTTATAAATTGTACCATTATTCATTATAAATATGGAAATTAATTAAAATACAGCGTTATTTGTCTTGTCTTGCCTTTAAACGTTATTTGTTATTTCGAAAAATAAAATGTCAATTGTCAAAAGTAAAAGTTAAAAACTATGGAGGATCTAGTTTTCCATATTAAAAACAAAGAAGAAGAAGAAGACAACATCAGCCCACTTCGGACGCGAGAGCCATCTATCGGCCAATAGCGAACTGACCAAAAAACCGGGACAGAAATTAAAAATGCTGCCATTGTCGATCGGCCTCCTACCCTCTAGTTCTCCATAGTGGAGACTTAATAGAATTTTCCTAATTATTATATTCTATCAAACCTATATGAAAAATAGACTTATAAGCTAATGTTTTAGACACTCTTTCCACAAAAAATATTTGATTAGTTCATGTTTTATAATTATGATGGACATGATTAAAAGAACAAAAATTTTTAAACAGTCATGCAATAAATTATTTTTAATTTTATGTATAAAGATACATACTAAATAAAAATTAAATTTCGGACATTCAACCAATTTAAATTTTTTAACATAAAATTTATTTTTGTATATTTGTCACAATTTAAATAGTCCGCATTGAGTTATTTTGTAAAATTAGTAATTTTTTAAATATTTTCTCACTAGCACAATATAAAATGGAAAAACAATAAAGAAAATGTGGTAATATAATACTATTAAAAACAGTTTTTTTTATAGAAAACAAACTTAAATTAGAACTGATTCTTTTAAAATAACATACTTTTCCGGCAATCTTCCATATTATGTTACTTTCAAAATAATTTAAAAAATTTAATTTTGAATTAATAATTATCCCTAAATATTTAAAACTGTTTACTAATTCCAATTTTTCACCATCAATTACAACATTTATATATTGACAATTTAAATTATTTCCCATAACCATACATTTAGTTTTGGAAATATTTAATTTTAATTTATTTACTTTTAGCCAATTTAATAATATATTTATCTCAGAATTTAGTTAAAATAATTACATACAATGGTTGTTTCTGGGTTTTGAAGATGCTGGTTGAGCAATATTATTTATCGTATTTGCTATATCATTTTTAATATACTGTCATTTATAATAAAAAATAATAGCCTGATGTATATTTTATTTACAGAGTTTTTTCTCTCAATAATCCACAGAATTATTCCCATTTTTTTTTACAACTGCATAAACAAGTTACACAAATATTAACCAGGTAATGAACTTGAAAATAAACGCACGGTAAAAACGGAAATTATATTACCGGCACCGGAAATCGGTTTTCACTTGATTTACTTCGCCTGCAGCGAAGACGTGATTACATTGAAATTATATTAAGTTCTTGATGAGAATTATTGACGCTTAAATTGAAACAATATTCTTTATTTGGTCTCTTTGCTACCAATAATATTATAAATTTGCTTTAAAAATAGTATCTGAACTTTGATTGTAGCCTTTTGCTAAATAAAATTTACTACTACTATTTACTATCGTTGGATATATTGTTGAAAAACGGGTTCTTTTTATTAAACGAATAGCAATTATCACCATGTTGATTTATAAACAACTAGCTATACCATGCGCGCGTTGCTACGTCCATAATAATAAGGCGGGTTCGCCATCGCGTCAACAAACATTTTATATTATTATTTATTAGTACCCGGCATGCGTTGCGCCACTTTTTTTTATGCCAAAACCTTCCTCGACCTGCACACAACAACTCACCAAATTTTCATCGTATTCGGATAAATGGTATAGAAACGCATACGGGACATACAGACAAACATTCATTTTTATATACAGGGTGTTCATTTGAAAACTTCCCACCTCGATTTTCCTGCTTTAAAATGAAAATGTGGAAAATCGCTCGGACCCGTCGATTTTTATTTCGAGGGGGACATCTTTTGCGCATATTGTCAATCTTGTTACTTCAAGCCCCTAGGAGGGAGGCGGGATAAGATCTAAATCTTAAATGGATACCCCTATTTTATATAATTTTTTTGGATTCTGCATAAAATTCTGAACATTTTTTAATAAAAGCATTATTAGTCTATACTTAACTAACAGTTTCCGAAATATTTACTCTTGAAAAATTACATTTTTGAACTTTGACAGCGTCTAGCTTTCTACCTGTACGTCTTAGAGCAAAACGGCTTACATGTCCCTATCTTCGATTTTTATTATCTTTCCAATAGTGTGAACTTTCGGTTAAACCGGATGTAAGAAATATAGTACTTCCGGTTTGACCAGAAGTTGACACTATTGGAAAGATAATAAAAATCAAAGATAGGGACATGTAAGCCGTTTTGCTCTAAAGCGTACAGTTAGAAAGCTAGACGCTATCAAAGTTCAAAAATGTAATTTTTCAAGAGTAAATATCTCGGAAACTGTTAAGTATAGACTAATAATGCTTTTATTAAAAAATGTTCAGAATTTTATGCAGAATCCAAAAAAATTATATAAAATAGGGGTATTTATTAAGATTTAGATCTTACCCCCCCTCCCTCCTAGGGGCTTGAAGTAACAAGATTGACAATATACGCAAAAGATGTCCCCTCGAAATAAAAATCGACGGGTCCGAGCGATTTTCCACATTTTCATTTTAAAGCAGGAAAATCGAGGTGGGAAATTTTCAAATGAACACCCTATAGATAAGATACTTACCTAATTAAATAGATTCCCTTAAAAAATTAGTTGTTAGTGTCAAAATTTTTGATATAATGAAAAGTCATATAATTTATTAAATGCGCCTTTTCGAGGATAATTCGTTATAATCACTCATAAAATAATATAATTATTTTTTCAAAGTTTCCTACTCGTACATTATATTTTAGATTTCATAATATTTTTCTTATTATTGAAAATTATCCGTAAATATAAAAACGCAGAGTTAAATTTACTTGGACCTCCCAGTTTAAAACCCATTAAACTTAGCTAAAAACAGATAACGCAAATTTCGTAATAGCCTTAAATTTAAATTCCAATCTATCCCTATGTGCTTGCAGCAGTGACACCCTTATTATATTAGGACTACGTGAACTTTTCGATGGGATCGAATTCGATTACTGCTTTTAAACTTAAAATTATTTTCAGTGATCAGCGACGAAAAGAAGACATCAGTCTTGTATGTAAAGCATCCATCAGAAGGCCTGTAAGTACACCTCGACTTGAAGAATCCACCATGACAAGGTAGAGAGTAGACAGTTCATAAAACACAAATTGAAGTAATGCCCTATAAGAAGGTCATTATTTTTTTAAAAATCTTGTCCATTCTCGAGAAAAATATGCAATTAAGTTCACAAACAAGTGATTTTTTGATATTTTTTCGCGTTCTACTGGTACACATAAACGCGTCACTAATCGATTGTATAGAAGTTTTTAGTGAGTCAAGAAAAAAATTTTAGACGTTTTTTCATCAAAAGTTTTAGTTACTTGACTATATTTCATACAATATATTCACTGACAGTTTTTTTGGTCCATAATATGCTCTAATCTTTCCCAAACACTTCGGCACATCTGACGTTATTTACATGTTTGAAAAAAAAATCAGGAACAGGAAAATGTTTACAAAAAACATATTTTCAATCGTATCCATCGTATTTTTTTCACTATTTTCCTCATACATTATTACTTATTAAATATACAAAGCGAAACTTTAGAATTTAACTCAAGTTACTGTCCCGTGACATTTCCCGTTAATATAGTACCGTGCGAGCAAAAATTATTTGCATCAAAAGGGCTTGGATTAAAAAACGTAGGGCTTGGTTTAGATCACAATGATATGGACACGATATATCTAACCAAATTTAGGTTAAAATTTTGTCAAATTCAATAATAAAATAAGTAGACAAATACAAATTTATTTTTGTTGTTTACAAAATTATAATACTTGCACTTTATAAATAAATAAATTTAGCTTAGCTTCTTAAGAATAGTCCTGCATGTTCCATAAGATCTTCCCACTTCTTGGGACAGGCGTCTTATACAATTTGTTGGCGTATTTTGCATTATTTCACAAACGTTTGCAACAAGTTCTTCTGTTCTTACAGATGGTCTTCCTGCTCCTTTTTTGTGTTGTATAGAACCTGTTTTCCTAAACACAGCCACGGTTCTTTTCAGGCGCAATGATAAAAATCCCCAGCAATAAAAGCAACGTTAGGAAAATGTCCGTGAAAATCGTCCCTGCACAAACCAGGATGGTATTGCCACTCACCATTTACTCTAACCCCGTTTCGAAAATACGCTTCAACCACGAATGCTTTATGCTGTTCCGTAAAGCCCATTGTGTGAATTGTTCAAGAAATTGGAAAAATTAGCGATGAATCAAATTACTTGTAACGACTGTCAAAGATGACGGAATAACTGATTGATTGTTAATTCAGGTAGTTACTGACACCCAACAGGTATTAAGCTTTACGGCTAAGCATTAATTACGTCCTTAAATGCAAGGCCCTCTTTAATGCAAATAATTTTTGCTCGCACGGTAATTGCAATGCTTGAATGTCACTAGATAGTCACGAAGTCCGCCAATGATTTTGGTCATATATTTCGCCGTATCTTATTTTTAGTTAAACTGAGATCAAAATTCAAAACATATATAAAATATATCAGGTATTTAATGAAAATCTATTTCCTAATGGGCTTGTCTCGTACAGAGATTCCAGTTGCCTCAGGTAAGCTTTTCAATCAGTTCAAAATCGAACTTTGGAAACTGCATATTGGCCATATTATTGATGTCCTAATTTAATTCTGTCGTAAACAAAAATATATTTGAAGAAATAGTCCATGCTTAAAGTGGAGTTGAAAGTATGGGAAAGAAAGAAAAAACTTAAAGTCTTCCTCCACAAAATTTGATGGAATAAAAATTCTCTAGTGGTATCTACAGGTTTCGAACGTAGAAATGTTCATCATCAGGAAACAGAAAATTTATTTAGTACTGATGGTTTTAGCAGAAGTGAAAATGGTGTAGAACCTTAATGGAGCTTTTATGGAATTAAAAAAATTGATGTGTAGAAGAGACATAATATGAGGAAAATTGATAAAGGTTAAACCATACTGAGTATGTTAAAAAAATTAATCAAAGGGGGTCTACACCAACCAAATAAACTGAGAAAGAAGAAAAAACCTTCCTGAAAAGAAGGGGTCAAAGATTATTTAAAATTTTTTATAAAACTTTTCAAGTTTATGTCAGTAAAACATAAGGATAAAATTGTCATATCACAATCTGTAAAAAATAGAAATTGAAATTAAAATCAAAGAGTGAAGAATTAAAAAAAATTTTGGAACATAATTTTTGCAAAATTTTTTAAATAATCTTCGACACCTTCTTTTTAGGAAGGTTTTTCTTCTTCTCCAGTATATTTGGTTAGTTTAGATCCCCTTTAATAACTTTTTTTAACATACTCAGTATGCTTTAACCTTTATCAATTTTCTTCATACTATGTCTCTTCTACACATCAATTTTTTAATTCCATAAAAGCTCCATTAAGGTTCTATACTATTTTCTCTTCTGCTAAAACCATCAGCACTAAATACATTTTTTGTTTCCTGATGATGAACTTCTCTACGTTCGAAACATGTAGAGACCCCCAGAGAATTTTAATTCTATTAAATTTTGTGGAGAAAAACTTTAAGTTTTTTCTTTTTTTTCCCAAAAATATATTTCTCATACATTTTTTTATAAAATCTTAAAGAGTTATAAAAATGGGATTATTAATTAAAAATTGTAAAAAATATTTGTAGGATTACCAAACACTTTTTGGGTTTGTGCTGTCATTTCTCCCCCAAAAAATCAATAATCGATATTCTTCTAAAGCCAACTACCACTTGTAGGACATCACCTGTAAAGTTATATTTATATTCGTTAAACCGGTAAACGTAAATTATCATACAAATTATTAAACAATTATACAAATTTTACTTACAAATTTGTGTAAAATTTTACCAATTATAAAATCAATTCCCAATAGACGCAAATTTACAAACAGACAAATTACACGTGGTCAATTTGTACGTAATGGTAGTGTGTAATTAAATATAAAATAAACGTTTTTGGTTTAAATTTTAAATATTTATTACAAATTTATTTCATATAATGAAACGAATACGAGCATAGGCATGTTCCAAAACTGTACTTTATTTAATAATTGATTTAATAGAGAATTGTGCAGTTATAAAACTCAAATTTTTCTACCACTGTAAACGACTGCTTGGGTTGAACAGTTTTAGGAATTGTTTTTATATGAAAATTATTTAAATTCTTTGCATAGTTAGGAAGGGTAATGTACCAGTTTTCTAAACGAAAATTCTCTGTTTATTAGTTTGCTCTTTAGAAGCACGCTGGGTACGCATGGGCATGTCACCCGTTTAATTATGTGCCTATGTGTTCCATGGACTGTAGATCGCCAAAAATATAGGGCAAATCATCCAGCTGTTTTATTAAGCGAGTATTTTCGTCGCTGGCTTTAAGTGAGAGAAGAACTCGTTATTATCATCCTCATCGTGGTTTAGCCAAGCCAATCGCCAGCGTTTGCTCTATCATTTATAGACCTTGGTGAGATTCCAAAAATTACAAATCAAGATTTAAAAATTCGCATGGAAGAAGTCTCCAAATATTATTAATTAGAGGGCATTGTTTCAGAAGCTGAGCTTATTTCGACAAACAAGGAGGAAATTCTTGAAACTTTGGAGATAACAGACGCGATTGAACAAGCAGAATCTTTTCATCCATACGTTCAAACAGCGCAACATTTTTTGTTATTAAAGTACCTCATTAACTAAATGCACATGTATCTCTATGTTAAATAATTTACCTACAGAACATTTCTAATTCGCCCCATTCCCCTTCACTGATCCAAAAACTGGATACGCCCATTTGGGTACGCCAGAAATTTAAAAATTAGAACTGTATTTTTTTCTTTGGCAGGTCAAGTCTATATTACATTGTACTTTTGGCGATTCATTGCTAGCAAGTAACTTCTTGGATTTCAAAATACACGCACAATTATTGAAACGCGCTTGGACGTCCAAAATCGGCTACTACCTACCGAACAAATTGACAAGTTTCAGGATATTATGGTGTTAGCACATATTGTTGATAATGTTGGTCATCCCATTATGCTGATAAACATATTTTAAATAATGAATTGGTATTAAGAAACTTTAAGCAAGATTTACTACAAAGACTTTTTTGCCTACGACCATCAGCGAATTATTCGGAGTTGTTTGGGAGAAACCACATTAATTTATCCAGAAGATTTGTAACCATGGATGAAACTAGAATTCCATATTATACTCTAGAAACGTAGGAACAGTCAAAACGTGGTAATCGTTTGCAGAAAAAAACAAAAACTGTTCGGACTGAAGAACATTTTTCCTATCAGGAAAGTATGCTTAGTTAAAACTGGACGTTGACGGAAAATTTATCCAACTTTTAAGAGGCAAAAAGTAGTTCTTTTACTTATCGACAAAGAAAAAGAAATAATCCTAACTGGGGATACTATACACTAATTTTATTTCAGCAACTCATAAAAAACGCGCAGGAAGATAACTGCAAATAACAAATGAACACTGGGTACTTCCAGATCCAGTTTATAAATAAAAAAAATAAAATTTTTATTCTAGATTTTTTTTTTTAAGACTTTAAATGGTGGTTTATTTTTTATACTTGGCTTTCTAGAATTGCATAATTATCAAATTTTTTTCCCGTTAGTTTCAAAGATAAAACAATCAAAATTTTATTTCTCTCGTCTTCACTTCGCCGAGATTTTTATGATATTGCCCTTGCGAATATCATAACAATTTCCGGAACAAGATGGCCGCCATAATCTTTCAAATTATGCCGAGAAAAGTAATAATTTAGCTCCAATTCGTTTTCTAGTATTCAACAAAAATCACGAATTAACTTTGCCTATCTGGGTTAACGGTCTTATTCAGCATCGTTATAGGGTAATAACTTAAAATACTTTGTAACATAAATGTAAAAATGGCTTTTGTACTATATATGTCCAACTTCCGCAAAAGCGGAAATAACTATATGGAAAGCTATGAACGCATACGATGGAAAAAAGTGGCCCATTACACTTTAGTGTTCTGTATTCTGTACCTTTACCTACCCACCAAGGTTGGGACAATTTGTATGGTGTTGTTTTGCACGAATCGTGGCAAGATTCCAGGAGTTTATTATTTCAGGTAAGTATTTCCACTTACAGACTACACAGGTTGTCTTGCATTGCTTTTGTTGGTTCCAATGTTAGTGGGGTTTTCTCACGACTGATTTTCCTATTTACGTTAATATGACAGTTTTAGTATTTCGTAGAAAGATTGTCACTATATTACAATGTTATTTGAAAATGCATTGATAACATTGTTTATTTTCTTATAACCTGATACCTGATCTATACAAAAAGCTAAGAACCTATACGAACAAACTTCGTAATATATTTAATAATTATTGTTTTATAAACTATGTAAAAAACTGGCGTTTTAAAAATTTAGCAACAAAAAATAGTTGTATAAACTTTAAGCCGTCCCTGTTTAGTGTTTAGATAATCCACAAAATGATGTGAACTGCGCAAACTCTGTATCCCGCTTTAGTCCTAGTACATCTAATGTGTGGTATTACCTTATGTAACTAAGTTTGTAAAATAATACATAAAGTTAATAAAATACCTTACCTATTAAGTAGATTTCCGCCCTTAAATTTTAACATCTCCATATACCTGTAACAAAAAATTACTTTTATATTTACTGAAAATTATAGTAGGTACTATCAAACGAAAACATTATTTATTTCCGGGGTTTGTAAAAATATTTTTCTCTATAGACTCGTTACAGCATCCTCTATTTTCACCACAGACAAATGTATTACAAAATGCACTCAGCTGCTACAAAATAACAATATACTTTTAAAACAAGCTTAAAATAAAAACAACTTAAAAGTGTCAATGAAATTTTAAAACCAAGTAAAATAGATATTTTAGTCTGTGGAATTCTTTTTATATAAGTTTTTTTAAATGAAATATTTAAATTTCATCATCATCATGTCTTTTTAATCAGGAAATCGGCGGTAGATAAAAACGCAGTTTAAAGATGTGTCTTTTAATCTATGTAAACCGTATGTAATAGTGTAGGTCATAAAATGGGGTTATTTTATATGCTGCAATGATCGTTTAAAATAAAAATAAAATATATATATATATCTTACCTCCATAATATACAAATTTCATTTTTTCCTCCACATGGCGGTACAAAGCGTCATTTATAAAACAAAAAACTCCAGAAATCACAAAATAAAACGATATGTTTCAAAATACTTGCCAATAGTTTTTTAAAGGGCTTTCCAATAAGAACGATATTATTTTACAATGAAATAAAAACTATTTCAGATACAACAATACTTTTGATATTATTTCCATTACATTTTGGTTTAAATAACACATCGTTTCAGTATCCACCTCGACTTCGTGTACACGAGCGAATTGGAAAAACCCCAATTTTCGATGAATATAAGAGATCTGGCGCACTGGCGTTCTAACTTACATTTGGAATCATAAACTTGTGTTGTCGTTGTTGTCGTTGTTGTCGTTGTTGTCGTTGTTGTCGTTGTTGTCGTTGTTGTCATTGTGGTTGCCGTTGACGAGGACGGTGGCGTCAGCATTCGTCGTTGACTTTCGTAATTGGCATTTATGAACTTGGAGAGTCCGATGATACCACCAAGCCATAAACCACACCATACAGCAACATTTTGCAGATGCAAAGGCTTTGCGTGACTCTGTTGTGGATTGTTTTCAACCCAAAAGGGATTGTTAATATATCTACAAGTTCTCGTTCTTTTAAGGCTCAATTCTTGAGCACGACGAAGAATCGATAAATTTAACGTCTACAACACTAGCTTTTTTAGCAGCAATATCAGCTACACTTCCTGTATTTGGATGTCTAGTAGATGTCACATCGTGATCGCGAAGAGTAAAATTCCTTTAAAATTTTTCAACGATTTAAGGGCGATTATATGAAGCATAGTTTTTGCGCACTTTCTGGGTGCCTGCAAGGCCCGGGAAAGTCAGGCATCAGGTGCTAGGATCGGCGCCGGAGGTTCTTCAAAAGAAAGAAATCACATCCCTGACCTGGAGCGACATACTTGCCTTTATAAGGAGGCCGGGACGTTTTAGCGAGGGCCAAGGTGATTAGAGTCGTGGGGGGGTAGGCAAAAATAATCGCCGTTGGTCTACTCGCCAGGTCTCGAAACCTCCACTCAATTACTACTTCTACTGGAAAACCTGTCACTTTTATGGTTACTAGACCTGCAATAAATTATAAACGGTTTAAGTTTCCAATTCGATAGGAGGATTTAATTATTTCTTGATTCTTGTCAATATTTATATTTCAGAGCTATATCAATTATGCCAATATCCTCGAAAATAGGTCAAATAAATATCAGCAGCCGTGGGACAGTTTTACTTTCCAAATACGACCTAATTAGACGACTACATTTATTTGCGCCTAAGGGAATAAGGGCAAACCCCGGAATCCCTCGAGCGAGCTTCGCTTGCATACCAAATACGCCGGCAACGAAAAATGTTTTCGGGACAATTCCTCGGGGAATAAAATATTTGTCACAGTGAATTGACGCGTGGAATAATGTTAGAAAAGTAATTTAGAATTATTATGAAACTTTTTGGGAGATTGAATTAAATTCTTTCACATAGTCTATTACTTTTAGGAATGAAAGCACGTTTTTGGTAAACAATACTCTTGTCAATAGAAAGTTTTGTATGGTAGAAGAAGGATAATTTCTTTCCAAGATTTATACTCCTGCCGAAACTTCTGGGACCGCTCTTTTTACACAAAGGGAACCAGCCTGATAATCGGACACTGCTTTCTCCTTTTCCTCAAACAATAATATTACATGTATCCTGGTTTATCCAAATATTTTGTGCAGTAGGGATGTTGGTATTGGATATAATTATGAGGGCCACTCGGTCCGTTCAAAGGAGGATTTAACTGTGTTTTATCTCTTTCCATTACATGGATTTTGTATCCTCTATATCGTTTTTCACGATTACTTTATTGAGTGGAGCGACCTCGATATAACATAATGATAAATCGACTGGGGTCGTTTTAATTGAAATTTAGAAGTGTGTATTTACTTTATTACAGGAAAAATAGGAATTTATTGGTTGAAAGACTCTTTAAAGATTAAGGGCATCGGTCGTGAAATAGATATTTATTTGTATAAGTATTTGTTGCTTTTATTTCATGTTTTGATCTAAAGTTTTGTCTTTGGTTTATCTTACAACCATTTATTATTTGCCCAAGAAATTTATCACGCTAAGCTCTTTTAACTGAGATTTATCTTTCTTCGTTTTCTTTACTCTTATAGATTCCGTTCATAATTTGAAATGGGAATATTTTAATGGATTATGGAGGCAAATTTGTATAAATTTTGGTTGGGAAGTTTTGAGTTATAAGGAAAATAAGAATATTTAAAATTCGGGTATGAGATGAGCATTGGCATATTTATGACCAGCCTCTAGTAAAGTACTTGTATCATATTTAACGAGTAATAATAAGTAAAGTCAGGAAAGTTATTATACTGCTTATCTAAAATTACGACTATATAAATATTTTTTTCCAGGGGGGATTGTGAATAAATGCAGTTAAATGAAATTTGATTCATTGTTTAGGTATTACAGCCCCCCCCCTTGTCACGCCCCTGAATGCGCCTCCTGCTTTATAGGGCTCCTATTGTTTAAGCTATTAAAATTTTGAATGGCGTTAGAATAGTTTAAGTAATTTTATCTAGAACCATTTAATAATAGGTGCATAATACTTCTAATAATAAGAGCATTATACTATCCATAATACAACAAGTGTAATTATCATAAAACAGCAAGTGTAATTATTATCATATTTCCCATATGAACTCAACTTTTTTTCAGGCACTGTATAAATGGATGGTTTTAGATAAAGTATAGTATTTGACTCGCGTCTAATGAACCATAATACAATCGGATGATTTACAACACTCGCCTTTGGCTCGTGCAGTAAACTTCATCCTCGTTTTATTATGGCCTACATTATAGGCTCGTTAAATAATATACTATTAAAAGACGCGATCCCAAAAGCAATACCTAAACTATAAACTGATAATATTTAACAGACCCCCAAGTTAAATAAATCTCGATTTTCTTATAACTAAAATTTTAATCGCATTGCATCTCAGATACACGAACTCTGTTGACATCTTGGTTAAGACTAAGAATTTAATTTTGTCTTAAAATTATTCAAATGACATACAAACATCTCCTTGTAACACTTTCAATTATGCAGATGTTATCAGTAACAGACAACAGTAAACATTGGCAACAATGGGACAGTTCTAGTCTCCAAACACGACCTCATTAGACTGCGACACTGATTAACGCCTCTGGGAACAGGGGGGAGTTCGTGAATTCCCGGGAGTTATCTTTGCTTGCATACCAAACATAAGGATACGAAAAAGTTTCTTAGTCTGTTCGGAATGAAATATTAGTGACTATAAATCGACATTGGGATTATCTCAAATGTTTTTATCTCGGATAAACGGAAGTGTCTTTTCTTTTTGTTTCGTTGATGTTTCTGTTTATTTGACGAAGTAGCAGCAGTTTAGGCGGCTAAAAGATTATGTAACTTATTTAAAAAAGAAGAATATGATCGAGTTCTCTCTTTTTTTTACAAATCCATCCCAGTAACGTTTTATATTACCATGGTTAGTGGTTAGTGAGGCAAACACTCTGAAGTATTTTTTTTAAGCCATGCATGCGTCATTTACTCTACGTATAGAAACATGTTCTCCTGTGAAGATTAACAACTGCCAGTTGGCACAAGTTGAAGACGACAAATATCTAGGCATGCATCTGGACTGACGCCTTGGAAAAATATATATTTGCCAAACGTAAGGAGCTTGGAATTCAACTAAGTCGTATATATTGGCTTATTGGCCGCAAATCTAAATTATTCCTGGATAACAAGATGCTGCTATAACAACTTCATCCTAAAACCCGTGCGGACATATGGAATTCAACTGTGGGGTACTAATATTTCCAACATTAACATGCTGCAAAAGTGCCAAAACAAGGTATTGCGTTGCTGCACTTATTACGTCTCCAACGAAGTGGTTCAGCTCTGGAATCCATCATGGAAGCCATACATCGATTCCAGCACGAAATATAGTGAAAGAGTAGGCTAAGACTAAAAAAAGGGATCATTCACTGGAGTGATACTGTACATGTCACCACTCTCTAGTCACTCTGATATGAGATGAGATTTAAAATAAATTTAAGATTAATACTCAAATAAGTCTACCTGGCTTATTTACCAATAAAGTAACCAAGCTATATAGCGATGTATTGTCCAGGCGTTGATTGTGCGTATAAGATTACCTTTGACTTTAAACATTTCTACTTTTTTTCTCGAACTTCACTAACGAGCCGTAATACAGTGAAACGCGTCTAAAAATAGTTCTGTGGAAAGAAATAATTAACTTGTACTGGAAGATGATAAAGTGTCCGCGAGAATAATTAAAAGAAAATATTGTGGCATATCGGACCAGTGTGTAACTATTTTTTATATTGGAATACACAATGATCCAAGTTTAATGGATACCCTGGGGCGGGTAGACCACGACTGCCGTTAGGACTCTACGGGCAGCCATAACCCAAGCAATTTTAAGAACGACGGAAATATGTACTAAAAGCCTCTTTGCAAAATCAAAGCGGCTATCAATACACCGTAGCGCCATCCCAGCGGAATTAACTCCAATATAAAAGGCAGTCACACTGGCAATAATCGAAAGGTAGACAACTAAATAAACCACGAAGTGCATCACAATTCAGTATAGGGAACGCTATTTGCGTCTTCACCGAAAACATCTGCCATTTTGCAGACCATAAAACAGATCAACGCTGGCACCCACTAGAATGCGCGCAATCCGTTTAAGTTTTGAGCCATAAAAATTTTGCAAAAAGGCTTTTAGTACATTTTTTCGTCGTTCTTGGAATTGCTTGGGTTATGGCTGCCCGTAGAGTCCGAACAAGGACGAAACGGCCGTCCCAGGTCTACCCGCCCCATGGTATCGATTACAATTGGATCCCTGTGTACTCCAATATAAAAAAAACAGCTACACACTTGTTCGATATGCCACAATAATTTCTTTTAATTAACTTGTAGGTACTGTTTTTAGTCTTAATTGTAATAGTGTCGCCTGCCATAAACTGATACTAATAGAACCCTACAAAATAGAGCCATAAATATAATACGATACGGTTAACAAAATACTTTACTTGCATACAAAATTTTATTAAAATTGAGGGAGACCAACTTTGGTCGATCTTCTTGAAAGGATGCCCTTTTTATGCCTGTGCTAAATTGAGGATATTATTGAGGCGGTTATCCAGCGGCGTCGTCTAGTTCGTCATTGATCTCGCTACTGCGACAGTGATTAACGCCTCGGGGAACAAGGGAGAATTTGTGGATTCTCCAGACTTATCTTTGTTTGCATACTAAACACAGGGAAATAAAAAAGTTTCCTAGTTCATCAAAAATGAAATATTACTACAAATAAATCTACTTCGAGATTATCTTAAAACTTTTTATGTCAGATAAACTGTTTTATCATTTTGCGTATTTGGTAAATATATATACAGTGTGGCCAGTAAAGTCCGCATCATATGGGCCTTTTTTTTTTATTAATAGCTTTATACGAAATTTGACTTTGGCATCAAGTTCTGCTTCGATCGAGATGAAAATTAAGCAAAAAAATCACGTGTCAGTCACGTGATTCGCACTATCTGTTAAATTTTAATTATTTCCAAAAAATAATTCAAAAGTGGGGTTATTTTTGAAAGTATCGAAAGAAGTTATAAAAATTTTTTTTTTAATGCATTTTCTAGCCCACGTGCAAAATTTTAGCATCATAAGATAATTCTGATATTTTACCTATATTTTGTAAATTGCACCACTTTTACACAATAACACTTAACGCAACCAACATAAAACTTCTTAGTTTTGACAATGCTACATTACCATATAAAATGTGTATTTTTCTACAAAATCGAAATTGTGCTATTAAAATTTGGTCGCACGTGATGCAAAGTTTATTTGTTTTTGACCCTGTATAAGGTAACTTCATAAAATAAGTATTTTTGAAAATGTAGTTTGTGTCTGAAAGTAATACACCTTAATATTAAGATAAAAAAGAACACAGTGTCATCAGTAAAGTGTTCATTAAGTGAAAAATAAATTTTAGTGGTGGGTAAAAAAAGCAAAATTATCTTATGCAGCTGCGCATGTGGGCTAGAAAGTGCATTTAAAAAACTTTTTCTAATAACTTTTTTCGATATTTTCAGAAATAACCTCACTTTTTAATTTATTTAACAAACCCGATCGAAGCAGAACTTGATGCCAAAGTCAAATTTCGAATAAAGCTATTAATTTAAAAAAATTCCATATGATGCGGACTTTACTCGTGACACTGTATATATAGGTATATATTTTCAAATATTGTGATAGCAGCGTTTTCAGTGTTTTTACAATCATGGTAATATGGTTAAAATTATTCAAAATAGCACCCATTTAGACATAATATGTTTAATCCAATAGGAACAGACGTTTCTTGCGGTACCCTTCTCCATAGAACCATTTTTCATAAACCAGATTACAAATAAATAATTCTGTGAAAATCTTAAGATCTCCCTCTATTTTCAATGGAGTTAAGCAGTAGTAAACCTAATTGGGTCTTGTTTAGAACTGTTCCCTGTTGAGGCGGCGTTTGTTTCTGGATTACATTTCCATAATTGGAACGGTTGCAATAAGTTAATTGGCTCATTTTAACATTAATTTGCTATAAAAATTGCACGAAGTAAACCTACCCTATTTTTTCGGGTTTGTTTAAATTCGTATTGTAAACCAACATTTTTTATGTTTTGCTAAACATTATATACGTAGATTATACTTAACTTAAATGTAAACCTTTTATTTAAACACCCAACTTTTGTAAAATAATAATTACCTACCCGCTACCCTATTATTAATCGGTAATTTAAAACTTATTTTATATACAGTGTGACCAGTAAAGTCCGCATCATATGGGATTTTTTTTTACTAATAGCTTTATTCGAAATTTGACTTTGGCATCAAGTTCTGCTTCGATCGAGATAAAAATTAATCAAAAACATAGTAGTCACGTGATTCGCATTATCTGTCAAATTTTAATTTTTTTCAAAAAATAATTCAAAAGTGGGGTTATTTCTGAAAATATCGAAAAAAGTTATTAGAAAAAGTTTTTTTAATGCAGTTTCTAGCCCACATGCAAAATTTCAGCTGCATAATGTAATTTTGATTTTTTACCCACCACTAAATTTTATGTTCCACTTAAGGTGGAATTATCAACGTCATTGCCAATCTATAACCTATTTCGCGTTGATTTTTTGAGTTTATTATTTTAATAACTAACATTTAAAGAAAATCAATATCGTCGGTACATTATTTAGGTAGTATCTAGTATATTACAAAAATATCAATTTATTTCATTGCTAATTTTGGGAGAATTGTATATTGAAACAACAATGACATAATAATGTTAAAAAAAAATCTTACCCGATATTTTTCGCTCTACAATTCTCCTAAAATAATTTATAAAATTCCTTTATATTTATTTAATATGTCAATTATTATTACCCATAGAATACGCAGTCGATATTGATTTTATTTAAATTTTGTGTAAAAGCTAGAAAAAATAAATAAATCTATGCGAAATAGGTTATAGATTGGCAAGCATGTTGATACTCTCACCTTAATGAACACTTTACTGATGACACTGTATTCTTTTTTGTCTAAATATTAAGGTGTATTAATTTCAGACACAAACTACGTTTTCAAAAATACTTATTTTATGAAGTTACCTTATACAGGGTCAAAAACAAATAAACTTTGCATCACATGTGACCAAATTTTAATAGCCCAATTTTGATTTTGTAGTAAAACACACATGTAATATGGCGCTTAAAGAAAATGTATCTGAACTAAAGCATTGTCAAAAGTAAGAAGTTTTATGTAGGTTGCGTTGAGTCTTATTTTGCAAAAGTTGTGCAATTTACAAAATATGGGTAAAAAATCAAAATTATCTAATGCAGCTGAAAATGAAACTGCATTTAAAAAAACTTTTTCTAATAACTTTTTACGATATTTTTAGAAATAACCCCACTTTTTTGGAAATAATTAAAATTTTACAGATAATGCGAATCACGTGACTACTATTTTTATGCTTAATTTTCATCTCGATCGAAGCAGAACTTGATGCCAAAGTCAAATTTAGAATAAAGGTATTAATAAAAAAAATCCCATATGATGCGGACTTTACTGGTCACACTGCAGATTTAAAAAAGTAAATTTTAGTGTTTTAACTTGTGTTTAATTAAATATGAATGGATGGAAAATACCCAGCGATGATGGACCATTAAATTCAATTTAATTATGATAAGTATTCTTGCAATTATACATACCTATATTATTAAAGTGGCAATCTATTGAAAGCATCTTCAACTACTAAAGTATACTTATACGAAAATTCCCTAGATTCTCGTCAATTCACTTTAATACAAGTGACATCCACTAATGAATGATGTCGTGTAGGTGTATGTGTCACGTCTCGGTATTGTAGACCCTTGTTTGCCAGACTAAAGCCGGGAATTTCGAAATATAAATAATTCCACTACCTGCTCGAAACATCAGAAAGTTTAGACAAAGTAAATTATGAAATAGACTTATTTGAACTATATTTGTTGTCTGGGTGGGAGACATCCAGAAAAGGATGGGACGTTGCGTTGTCGTGGTTCCCTTGTCAAATGCTAATAAATTAAATTTATTAATACTGTTTTTGCAGTTAATTAAATAATAATAATAATAATAATAATAAGACGTTTATTAGTCCTCTCAATATTACAAAAGTTGATATACAACAAGAAGAAACAGATAAAAAAAAGTAACAGTTATAACAACTTTAGGCAATCTTCAAACGTAAGTATTTCAGGAACCCCAGAAGTAATTTTGTCAATATGGTGTTTCCTATTTAGGAAAGCAAAATCCTTGTTTTTGGTCCTTATCGATAAATTTGTGACAAAAGAAAAAAATTGGCTTGCTTGGAAAAGTTTTGAACTCGTATATTTCACTAGAGTGTTTTATACTGGCAAAATATCATAGCAACGGCCTGTTTTCTAGTGGAAAAACTCACCTGGACAAAATCAACAAGATGGTTTTTTAGCGGCATAATTTTGATAGATGTCAGCTAAAACCTATTGTTAGTCTGACAAATGTCAACCTGGTTTGAAAAGACAAAATGAGCAATTTAAACGAAAATGCAAGATTTCGGTGCCACTCTATCCAAGAAATAAAAAAATCGATAGCTGAACATATTCCACTTAACACACAGAAATCCGAGAACTCAATTTGGGCACAGTTCTCATACTTTCTAAGTAATGGTAAGAAATTATAAACTGGAAAAATATACTACTGTGATGGAACTGGCAAAAATCCTCCAAGATCACGCCTTTAATATGAAGAAGGGTAATGGCGAAGAGGCGAAGACTATAAAGAATATTTTGTAAAGGCTATATGGAACACGACAGCAAAAATGATTCAAGAAATGTTCAAAAGCATTATCTACCAAAGATTTACTAACAATAATGCAAATCTACAATGAAGAAAACCCCGATGAAGTAGAAAAAAAGTTTTTTCATCTCAGGTCATTTGAACTAGCTTGGAGAGGCAATGAGGCCGTAAATTGCAAAAATTCAATATTTTCAAAAGGAGTTTGATACCATGGGAGAATTTACCGGACAAATTGAATATAACAGCATATTTTCCAAGACAGCTCAGGATGGGTCAAAAGGATTGGTAAAAAGCAAATGGTTGGTAAGAAATTCATCAAACAAAGACTTATTTATGCCCTGTAAGATTATTTTTAAAATTATTGAAAAAAAGAGGACCAAACATTTCCACAGACAGACTATTTCTCTCCGTTCATCCAAACTGGCCGAAGAGATGTTTGTTCAAAAATACTCCACTAAGAATAAATACAGTATCTAAGTGGACCAACACGTCAGCGGAAAGAATTGAAATAGATACGAAGAAGCATAGAATAACAAATCATTCTCATCGATCTTCCGCTGTGTCTGCCCTATTTAAACAAGGTGTTGAGGAACAAGAGTTGATTAAGTTAACAGGCCACTCAAACGCAAATTCCTTAAAACCATATCTGCAGCTAGATCCTAGTCATCATTTGAAGCTCATCGAAAGTGTCATAACAACAAATGAAGCATTTGTACCTTCGACTTCTCAAATACAAGTCAATCATACCCAAAGCCACACTTTGATAGAAAAGAATGGACAAATTATTACTTATAACAACTGTGCGTTTAATATTATTAATAAATAAATAAAGTTTCTAGTTTGCTAAATAAATAGTGTGTTCTTATTGTTTCTCGTGAAATAGGCTTGTGTCGAATATCATTCGATAGAAAATTTTGTATCGGCAAAATTTTCTATTGGTTTTATTCAATTTTGTGGCTTTTTGGTAATTTCGCTTATGAAATTTTTGACAAAATAAAATCACGAGCCGTTAGGCGCAAAATTGCCAAGCAACAAACTTTCATACCAGTACCGCCAAAATTTTCTCTCTTATGATATTATATACGAGAAACCTTAAAATATTGTTATTTAAAATTTGTGAACGTGCACATTTAACAGTCTGATATGAAACAGCTGAATAATAAATATTTATATGTCATTTATATTGTCATTGTTTATAGAGTGTTGTCACAAAAGACCGGAAATTTAAATTTGGTAGTACAAATACAATAAAGACTATAAACCGAATTCTTTTTAAGTGGTAAATAACACGACAGAACCAGGTTGACTATTTTTCCTTTACAAACTTTTAATCAACCGTTTTGAATTTTTCCCCCATGTTTGGCAAACAAACGGAAACGCATATTGCCGAAAGCAGGCGTCTGCTACACGGCAAAATGATTTGCACAACATGATTACGTTCAAATGACGTCGTTTGACGTCGTTTTTGTTGCGCCTTGTCGCCTTCGCCTACACGGTTTCCGGTAATTTAATATTAAATGGTTCGGGCTCACTTTTCTCTAGATGCTGCTCGAGGCAAATTAGAAACTTTTTAAATTAAGTTAACTCCAATAAAATAAATTAAAAAGAATATTTTTTGTCAATGTTGTAGCTCGAGGCGCGACAGAAAACAAACTCGAATAAACCGAAGTATCAATATTTTATACATACAGGTTGTTTCCGCGGTTATCTATGCTGCACTTCGCGGTTGTCAATGCCGCAAACTAGTCAAATTTTGGTACTCCAACTATGTAGCTTCTGCTGACACTTTATACAGTCATGATTAACTTATGTTTACAATTCTTATAATAATTTACCTTGTTCCTGGCTTCTATTTTTAGTATTGACGTAGATCTTTCCTATTTACCAATTCAATTTTGACCCCCATCCTGGTAAAAAAGGTAATGTCGGTTAGGTAAAGATCAAATGGAATTGGCTTTAGCATTTTTGATCGAGCAGTAATACTGTGACATGATTGATCTGGTATATCAATAATTACTAGTTAATTACAAATGCGGTAGCGTTCTGACTATAATAAACAACATTCATTATCAGTGGTAGCGTTTCTGACCGAGAATACCAGACCTGTTCCTTTCACATAAGGGTAGAATTACAAGTATAAATAACTAAGACAAATTTATAGCAAGAGCACTCTTGCTGACAATGGAGTTCTTCATGATAACGTCGACGTCATTTTGTTCTGTTAGTGGTATTTACTGTTAATACCAAACGACTTACCAATGTCGACCAAACAGCAATATCCAGGTGATGATGTTAACAATAACATCGCAGCGACGCGTCTTTAGGGCGCGAGAGCGAACCGTTCAACCTTTGTTAATGAAACCTTTTATATTGATTGTTACAATAAAACCCACACCCAGTTTAAACAACAACTTATAAATATATTAACAACAATTATAAAGAAAGGTAGAAAGAAAAGTTAATGCACAAGAAAAGAGACTATAAAACTAATACAAAATATGTATTATGCTAACTAATAAAGAGAGATTGTTCTATTTAAATGCGTTCACTGTACGAATCAGAAAATTACCCATTTAATGTTTAAAACCCTATGAACAGATAAAATTACTATTTTAAATTTAATACAACCCTGTAATTTAATCACCCAAAGATTAATTTATGATAATCCCCAAAACTGAAAAGTCTTATAGAAACACTAAAACCCTGAAACTTATAGGTAAAACAATAAGACCCACAATTTAACTTTACACTTTTAAGTAACAAAGGATTCACTACAAAAAGAGAGAAATGTGTCCGAAAATATGTACTCTTAAAAACCCGCGCCACTACACCCGAAAATAGCATTTTTGGTACTTGGTCAAACCGAACCCGATAAAAGAACTTTAGGAACTTAATTGTGAATCTTCTTGATTAAGCATCTAACTTCTAAATACACCCCTTAAATTACGCTACTTCAAATATTTAGATATTCCACCCTATAGAACGTACTAAAATCAGTATTACCCCTCGGTACCACGTCTTAGGGTATAAACAGTTTATTCTATCCAACCAATCAGAAGTCATTTTTCTCTAAAACTCTGCCTAAGATCATAAAACAGGGTCGTCCCAATATTATGATTGTAGATATTACCGCTAGGTGACTCTAGTTATACCCTCTCGATATTTAATTAAAACTTTTTCTCTCTTTATGGACATTTCAACTTAAAAATCATATCTATAGATAAACAATACATAGTATATTTATAAAATAACCGTAAAAAACGGTCTTACAAATAACATTCCTAAATAACCTTAAATTTAAAGTACAGCAATCAGATTAACTTAAAAAAACCTTTTAAGCTGATCCAGGGAAAAGAAAGAATAAATCTGATCCGACTTTCACATACATAGAATGGTCAAAATACAAATCCAGGTTCTACCTATATTTTCCATTTTTTTCTCAATATATGGTTCATTATCATCTCATTATAATGGACCACCCACGGAGTCCCCTTGTTTATCTTAACTACGACAATACGTGCTGTATTAAAGATTCTAGATAATATTTATTAGTATGGTTGGGTTTTGCTTTTAGGATATAAAAAAAATTAACTTTATGATATAATGATAGTTTTGTATAATTTGGGCATTGGTTATTTGTTTAAAATAGTTGGCTACATTTGGTTTTATTATCATATTTATTCTTGGAACAAAAGCTTTGAGAGCCCTTCTTTCAATTTAAAAAGGAAACATACTGTTTTGACTCGTGAGAACGCACTTTAATAAAATAACTTAAAATAAAATGATAGATTTTTGCGTTCTATTACAATACAAAGGAAACCAAATACCAACATCTTGAAATTGCTAAATGCAGGCACAAATACCACTTCTTGTCGGTGTTAAAAATTCAATTCTTCGCGGTACCTACATCAATTTACCAAACAAAATATTTTTTTCATATAATAAGTCTGCACTTATATTTAAAAAAAAAATACTTCCATAAAGTTTTATACATGAACGCAAAGTTCGAAAAAGGCCTTTTCAAAGACAATCTCATGCAAGCAATTTAGTAAAACATCAAATAAAATTTCATATTTTTCCTTTAGAAAAAGCTCCTTTCAGGATAATAAAACGGAAAAAATGTTTTTCCTTTTCATTAAATGGAGGAGAACTGGTTGACGATAGAAATATTTATCGAGCACATTTTTCTAACATATAAATTTCTTAATAAAAAGGTCAGCTGCACGCATAAACGAGGTGTTAAGGGTTAAAGTATTATTTGAATTATTAACTTTTATACATATTGAAGTACGGGGGGAACCAGAAAAATGTTCCCTTGTAAATGAAAACAAGTATTTTTTTGCTCGCTCTATCGATTTTTAATCCATTGAGTAAGAATAAGATGGTTTGGACATGTAACATAGTGTAGTAGAATGGCAACCTGACGAAAAAAGAAAAAGGGACAGACCAAGATCTAGTTGAATGCAATAAATGGAAACAAGTCTAAGCAGAGAGTACAAATTTTGGTGTTAATGTCATATAATATTTTAAAATGGCAAAAAATCAACCTGTAATGGCGTTGTGTATTCAATATTAAATCTAAAAAACAAGAATATTAAACAAAACATATCGTCACAACTTTTAAACCAAGACTGCCAACCTTAAATAATCGCAGCAAATTTAATTTTCTGTTCGAGCAAACATTATCAAAAACCCATCAGTTGGTAATAATGATTTGTTTTTAAATTGCGATGGATTACTCGCATTGAGATTTGTTTTATAATGTGTATGCCTTGAAACTTTTATAGGCAATCAATGCTAGAAGTAAATTTATACGACGGCCATTGGAATTATGTATTATTAATGAGCCATTTTTCACTTCCCCAAAATCATTATTTTTTTATACAAGAAAGTACTTCTAGAAAGCTTTATATTTATTCAAAATTAAAAAAATACTTTTCTAAAGACCTTAAAATGTTTAGCGCAACAATTCTATTGATACGTCAAATAAAAATGTTTCTTTTAACGAAGGCTCTTTTCAGGATACTAATAAAACGACAAAAATGTATTTAGTTGTCTTAAACATCTGTTCCACGAGATAAGATTATTTGTTATAGCACATATTTTTTTTAAATGTGTTTTAAATATTGCTTTTATGGAAAGTTAGGTACTACCACCACTTTGACCAAAGACCTTTTAAATAGAACAGGTTGCTTATATTTTAAAATTAGGCTTTTTTCAAAGGCTTCCTTTGTTCTTTACTTAAGTAAAAATGTATTAATATACTTATGAAAACGTTTTTTAATTATTACTTATTAATTGCATTAAAAACTCTTGTCCCACCCTACGCCAGTGGTGTAGACTGAGTGATCGCTTGGAATTCGTGAATTGCAATACCCCGCAGAGTTGGAATTTTAACGCTCTCCCTCTCTATCTCTCTTTCTCTCTTTTGTCTTTGTTCCACACTTACGAATGCGCGATGCAAATAAACAAGCTTCTTATGAATGAATGATTCGGTTTGCTCTACATTTTTATATTTGTCTTTGACAAAAGTAATATCATTCGTTATCGATACTGAATAAAACCATAATTTTAGTAGGATTGACCTTACTAGATGCTTATGTTTTAGATTAAAACCATTCAACGAAAATAAAAGATATATAATATTTTAATTGGTTTATTTTATGTTCAGATAAAGGTATAGTTCTAAAAAAATATAAAACAGTAAACTTTTTCTAACAAAGCAGATAAATAAAACGTTCTACGGTTGTAAATTTAAGGTTTTTCGCTTGCCCTTTACAAAAGGAACATATACACCTAAATACATAAACCTATATGGTTTCTTTTTAATCTTTTGTTAGCTGTTCAAACCCAATCTTTTATTCCCATTCAGCTGCAAAATATCAGCATTTGTTTGTGCAAAAAAATCCTTAGCTTGTTATTTCGATAGTGCACAGTTGGCATTTGTGACAAAAGCATTCCTGCTTGAATCGAAAGAGTCAGGAACTATTTTACAGTTTTCGTTTTTCTTCGATCGTTTCTGTTCTAGACGTGTTGAGCGTGAAATGTGATATTTTAATATGGATTACGTCATAAATTTATTCGAGTTGATGTGTTTATTGAAGTTTACAGTTTCCGATCAGTGGCGTTACCAAGAGCTGCTTTTTATTTGCATCTTGGATCAGGTTAATTTGACTCAGATCACTAAAATTTGACAATTAGGTTGTTTTATTTACAAACTGATCTGATTTGTAAGTGACCCGGTCATTTCCCCCTTTACCCCTAACCCGCAAATTTCGATCACTTAAAGTGAACTGGTCAGAAGTAAAAGGTGGGAGTTGTTTTGACAGATACTTGGCGAAGCCTAACCTCTAACCACAGATAAAAATATAAAATATTTGCCCGTAATCTAAAATTTAAAATCAGAGGATTCGGAGGAGAAATTAGCTATAATAGTAAGTACATCAAGGTGTTTATTTCTTGTAAAATATAATCAAATCGAGAATAACCATAACCTCAACAAAATTTACGTGACAAATGACACTGACGTAGTCCGAAACTATGGAGAACTAGAAGGTAGGAGGCCGATCGACAATGGCAGCATTTTCAAATTTTGTCCCGGTTTTTTGGTTAGTTCGCTATTGGCCGATAGATGCTCTCGCGTCGCATGTGGGCTGGTGTCGTCTTCTTCTTCTTCTTCTTCTTCTTCTTCTTCTTCTTCTTCTTCTTCTTCTTCTTCTTCTTCTTCTTCTTCTTCTTCTTCTTCGTTTTTTACTTTTACTTTTGACAAATTGACATTTTATTTTCGAAAGAACAAACGCTCAAATGACGTTTGAAGACAAGACGAGACAAATAACGTTGTATTGTAATTGATTTCCATATTTATAATGAATAATGGTACAATTTATAAAAGTAGAGTTTGCTTTGTGTCGGGGTGTAAGACAGGATCTTCTTCAGAGAGGAAACGCAGCCAAGTAAGTCTCTTTCTAGCTCCAAAGGTATAGCTAGAATGTTTAATACCCTGTATTTTAAAAACCAAGCATAGTTGGAACTGTATACAGGCCGAGTTTACTAATAAGTATAACAAAGTAAGTGTAAATTCATATAAAAGTCCTTATTTGTTCCTTAAAGAACTAATTTAAATAAAAATAGTTATCGCGTCCATAAGAAACCATTTATTTGATAGCCCACTTCGAACACGAGCGCCATCTTACGGCGACTCATAAAGCTGAATTACCGATGCTAATTTGGGACCGAATTCAATGCATTGCGATCGGCCTCCTACCTCAAGTCCTCCATATCCGAAACAGAATAAAAGCCAGTTTTATTTGATGCATTTTGGATCAGATCATTTTAGGTCAGTTCATTTAAAAGTGAACTGATCGAGAATGCAAATAAAAAGCAGCTAAGGAATACGTAGTTCCACGCACACAAAAAAAATTAGGTTTGATTCCTCTGTATTCGTCTCTCTTACACAATGAATATAATATCTTCCCTCTTTTACTGGCGTATAAGAACATTTTATGCCTTGGCACCATCACAGATCAGACAGCGTTTGGTCGAATTTCAAGTGTTTTATTTCATCTAGCCGGCTAGTACCAACACAGGTTTTCTGGTTAATATATTAATTTTGAAATATTGATTAAATCACGATGTTTATTCTATCTAATTTTTTTTCTTTAGAATATCCAAAAATATACTTAATTTTATGTGTTACTATTTAAAACAATGCCCTTTTATATACAGGGTGATTCACGGTGGATGGAACGTTAGACGTTTCTGACGAACCAGTAAAGGAATCGTTCTGAAAATTTGGTCGTTTCCATAAACGGACACGCTCTACCTATCTAAAATATTTTTAACAATACAGTGTTGCCGCTTCCATACAAAAATAATAGCCCTTCCATATTTTAAATGGAACACCCTATATATTATTAAATTCTTAAATTCTACATAAAATTATAATTATTTTTTAATGAAAGCATTATTAGTCTATGCTTAATGGTTTCCGAGATATTGTCTCTTGAAAAATGACATTTTTGAACTTTGACAGCTTCTAGCTTTTTAACTGTACGTCTGAGAGCAGAACGGCTTACATGTCCCTATCTTCGATTTTTATTATCTTTCCAAAAGTAACAACTTCCGGTCAAACCGGAAGTATTATATTTCCTACACTGTATATGAAATATCATAGTCTATACTGGTGATTCTGCTACTTTGTTTGTTTGCGAGACCATTTATATTCTCTGTAACATTTCGCAATTCACCCCGATACGACCACCATTTCTATTTCGGTTAGATGAATAGGACACAGGGCATATTTGGGGTACATATTTCCACGTTTGGCCCACAAAGGGCCATCTGCATGCATTCCAAAGGAGCTTGCTGAAATAATTATCTCGTGCGGTGACGGTGAAGTCATTGTAAGCTTACTACTGGTACATACTTTTAAAAATTAATTATATTTTAAATTAAAATCAACTAGGTAAGTACTGATTAAATCCAGGTCCAATCCAGATTGATTTAAAAAACTAACAGCATCTACTGATTAAATAAAAGAGTCCGTGATTAAACACTCTTCTACTCTTACTACTTCTTAACATAGTATAAAACAAAGTCGCTGTCGCCCGTCTGTCCCCTTATGTGTGTAAATCTTTAAAACTACGCAACGGATTTTGAAGCGGTTTTTTTTAATAGGTAGAGTGATTCAAGGGGAAGGTTTTTATGTATAACTAGCGATCCGCCCCGGCTTCGCACGGGTGCAATTTCAGAGAGTGGCATGCCGGGTACTAATATATCGGGTTTGTTCGACTTGAAAATAGGTCATTTATGCTTAATTTCTTAGGATAAAATATCCATGGTTAAAGAGATACAAGGTGATCCCAGTACAAATTTATTTTAGAAAATTTGCTATGATTTTACTTGCTTTTTAAGTTAAAATTTCCTTGGCAAAATGGGTAAGCGAAAAGTTTTAAAAACATTGGAGGACAACTTACAGCATCATATAATTATACAAGATTAAGATGAAAATTCGAAAGCTTTCTGCAGTAGCCGTATTGTCAAATTCTTCTTTAGTGTCTGAACAATAAGCCACTTTCCTACACATCCACACAATACAAAATGCGACGATCAACTGCTACCCAACGAATACTTACACCAGGCTGCTACCTGACCTGCCGATCCGCCAGGACGGGTATGAAACCGAGATACGAAAAGTCGCAGCTGTCACTTGTCATCCACTACATATGGCGTCTCTTTCAAGGAAATAAACAAAGTTGACTCAAAATAAAATACATGACGTCAATGGCAACCAATCACATTGCTTCATATCGTAGGCAACCTGCTTGTGTTGGATTGTATTCGTCCTTGCAGTCCTTTTGATGGAGCATCATGGCGGTTCGTCGGTGAATTTTTATTGTGATTCTCTTCGATTTCAGATGTTGAATTTTCCAAATAAAAAAAAAACTGGTAAATTTTATTTATTTTATATACATGTGAATGATTTTGTGCAATAAAAAAGTTACACCCATGTTTACTTTATTAAAAATAAGGCTCAAGAACGTATTATATATTAAGGTAAATAAAAAAAAACATTTAAACTTTGTTATAAATAATTTTTAATAAAAACACGTTTCTTTTACAAATTGTGCGGTGCTAACTACATTTATTGGCAATAAAAACTTATTTTTTAAAAAATTACTTAGATACAACAAATTTTTAATATGAAAATATTAATTTGACCTTTAAAAAATAAAAACATATAGTGGCTTTCCACTACGCCGCTTCCGCCCGGATTAGTTCAAACGCACTACACTTAGTGGCGTTGCAATCGTATCGACGTCATTCAAAAGTCACGGCGGCATCGATCAAATAGCACGCTTATAATATTTCTCCTTATCGGTGTTTTGTGTCCTCCGCCAGTGTCATTATGCATGCGTCAGCAGCTTCCAAGGCACTATCGTGGAGTAGCGGTTTCACCGCGTATCAGGTTCATTAGATCACAAACAAAACCAGGCTAAGGAACACTAGGGGAAGTTTTAATTTACAAAGACCATTCAACATCAGAATTGAAATGTTGGGTAGGTAGAAACACGCGGCAGGGTGAAACATTTCAAATTTCGCCGCCTTTCACGTAAATGGAAGGTGGCAGCACCGTTGCTCATTCGCTATTAACTCAAATAACATTTCAACGTGTTCTTTCGATAGTGGTCATATATACGATTTATAGTTTAACATGTGTAGTTTAAAGTATGAGGCCCCAATATTTCTTTTTAGTTCAACCTGTCCTATTTTCCTCTACTTACAATAAAACTGCGGTAGTATCATGAAAATGATGTTGAAATCGAAGTGAACAAAAATTTGAAACTTTGGAAGCCAAAGGGTCGTCCGCCATTAACTAGGACAAGTACTGGCATACGAATACATCCACTGAACCACATTTAACTCTTGTAACTGCACCTGATTATGAGCTTACTGGATTAATAATAGTTAAGGCTTTCTAGACGCAGGGTATGATTTGGTAATGAGAGTGTGCCAATATTACTTATTTAATATTCCTTCGATAGTTAAATATTCATTGACAAGGGTAATAGTGTTTGTGTTACCATTGGGGGGTAAATTGGGGTAAACTCGAAGTAGAGTTAAGAACGCCTACCTTAACTTATATGGAGTTAAAGGAAAAATGCATATATTTGCATATTTTGTCAATTTTATAATAAAATGCATATTTTTAATAAGTTATTATTTTAATAGCACATTTCATGTTTTCGGCTTTATCAAAAAATTTGAAACGTTAAAGGTTTAATGTCCAGCTCGGTTCTTATTTCAGGAATTTTCCAATCTGAAGATTATAATAATTATATTTATATTTTGGTTATACATAAGGTATTTATTGGGGGTTTCCGGGGTTTGCAGGTATATTGTTAGGGGTTGTTTATTGTCACTTAATAATGCGTTATTATTACCTGCTTAACAAACTGTATTTATATCAGTTTGTAATACATACTTCTGTTTTAGTTAGTCGAAAGGTTTCAGTATTTTCAGCGTGAAACTAGTAAATTCAAATTTGCGTTCAGAATGTTTAAGGTTGAATTCTCAACGTCATTCAATCCATTGCCAACCTATAACCTATTTCGCGTTGATTTTTTGAGTTTATTATTTTAATAACTAATATTTAAAGAAAATCAATATCGTCGGTACATTATTTAGGTAGTATCTGATATATTACAAAAATATCAATTTATTTCATTGCTAATTTTGGGAGAATTGTATAGTGAAAGAACAATGACTGACAATGACATAATAATGTTTAAAAAAATCTTATCCGATATTTTTCGCTATACAATTCTCCTAAAATAAGTTATGAAATTCCTTAATATTTATTAAATATGTCAATTATTACCTATAGAATATCAAGTCGATACTGATTTTCTTTAAATTTTGTATAAAAGCTAGAAAACATAAATAAATCTACGCGAAATAGGTTATAAGTTGGCAAGTATGTTGATACTCCCACCTTAAGGTGGCGAAAACGTCTTCGTGGATTAAAAATTCAGTAGAGAAAAAGTCTTCTGTAAAGCTTGTACAAAAAGTATTGTTTGTAACTATAGATGTTGAAAGAAGGTTCTCTTTGTATAAACATACCTATTTTTACTAATAGAAGACAATCCTTTTTAGTTGAAAATTTTGAAACAAAATAATTTGTAATAAATGTTTTTTATACAATTTTAGGTTAAAAAATTCAAAATAAACATATTTTTTAGAACCCAATGTGTTTCTTTACCTTATTTTACTATAATTAATTAAGAAATATTGGAATATTGCATACTAGTATGCATATCTAGTAAAGAAATGCAGATAACAGCATATTTTAAGGTTGAACAAGGCTTATATTTGCTCATATTTTGGCTGAATTTTAGTGCTCCATCGTCGACTATATGAAACATGTGTATAAATAACACTAACTCCCTTAATTTAGCACCACGTGCACCATTACATGAACAGGTTGTTTATTTCTATCTACGCCATTATTATTAAAAAAAGAATTTCACAATATATCCCTTACACAATAAAAACACGGTAACTCAATTACACTTGACGCGGATAAAGTGACAAAAAATATCATTTTCCGATGTTCCGTTTTATTTTATTTGTTTCTATTGCGTATACTATTATACTCGGAAACATTCAGACCTGATTCTACTCGCAATTTTCGTTCTTTTCGACGCGCGCGTGTAGTTACGTGGAATTTTTTTACATTAAATTATTTTTGTGTTCATATTTTCAGCCTACACAAAAATATTGGAAAGCTTAAGGTGGTGTCTTTTATTTTTTTATACGTTCGAGTTATACATGTAATGGATATCCTATACGATCAGTATTACTGTCAGCTTTGAATCTATATGTAATAAAAACATAATTTACTTATTATTGATATTGATCAATACATGATAATATTGATCAGCATATTGTCCATGTGCGGGGTGTATTGAACTAAGTATTGAAGTCGATATCAAATATTGACGAAATTTAAATATTTTAAAATCCGGACTTCAATACTGGTAGGTACGTGGTGGGGATATTGATCAGTTTATTGAAAGTGTGCGGTCTAATCTCAATATTTTCATCAGTTTTTTCTTGTCGTGGCTAGTGAACGTTGTTGATTGTTGTGAAAAACAGGTTTTTGAAGGTTGTCGCCATGAGTGAAGTTGATTGTTGAAAACGAAAAAGAACAAGTGATGCGAAGTTTCATTGAAACGTTTGTTTCTCTTTAATGGATAAAGCTTCTCGCATGATGGTATCCTGACGCTTGACGTGAGGTTCAATCATTGCTACGAGTGTTTCAAACTTATATCTGTCCATTCGAAAATAGTTGCAGTAATCGTTTACCTCACTTGAAACGATTTCTCTTAGTAAATTCATGTGACCGTAACGTTCCTTTTTTGTTATCCACTCTTTAACCCATTGCTTACGGTTAACAATACGTTTTATTCCTATGAGTAGTAAAATAGTTGAACATGCTATTTTCCTCTTATTTCCCATTATTTCAACCCCTCCGCAATATAAACATCAAACAAACGTAGAAGCATGCACGGTAAGAAAACTAAATGGTACTGAACTCTGAATATAAATATTGACTAAAATATTGTCAATAATAGTTAAGGTGTGCGGTCAGTGGCGGATTCAGAAAAAATTGACTGGGGGGCACTTACTTGTTATCTTGGGGTGCACGAAAAGCCCGCTGCGGACGAAACGCGCCGCAGGCGAAATTTTTTTAAGACCACGCCCAAATTTGGTCAATAATTTTTAGTAAATATTTTTAAAATGTATGATTACCTACTTATTTTATTGAAAATGAAATAAGATAAAAAAAATAAAAAAAGGCCACTTTATTTTTCATTAGCGGGTACATTGTTTAAAAGTAAAGTCCAATCTTCTGGTTTTATTTCCAGCAAACTTATCAATAACAATAAAGTCCCTAGATCTACACTTTGTGATCTGTGTCAAGTTAATTTCGGGTTTAGGTCTTCCCTCAATTTTAATTTCAATTTTTTGCTCAATACTTAATGAGCTAAAATTGTTTCTCAAATATTCCACATTCATAGCCGTTTTGGCATGTTTATTTTTATTAAAATAAGTCCTTACTACCCCAAAATAATACACTTTCTTTGTAAACAAAACCACAGATTACAGTTTTCTGTAACAAAACACAAATTCTAAAATCCTAAAATGTATGCTTTTTATCTAACGTGCTTTTACGCCATCTTTTCGCTAATTATCAAACCACGTTGAAAACCTGATTTTTAATATCCATTTCTAAATGCTGTAAAGTTTTGGCATCCAAAAAATATTTGGTTGTTACAGTACAATGCTTTGTCACTGTGTTTGAAATTTTGGGTGTTGCGCTTAGGTTGGTTCGTGCGAAATTATTATGACAGGGGGGGGGGGGGGGGGGGGCACGTGCCCCCTCTAAATCCGCCACTGTGTGCGGTGGTAAAAATATTGATACGCGGTTTGACAATAATATTGACGATCCTATACGGATAAATATATTGACCGTGCATGTGCGAGCCGCTTAGTGATGTATAATAATTATTGTGTTATATGGCGCTAATCAGGCGCTTCGATTAGTAAATAAATGCCTGCCAATGTCACTTATATCATTGTCAAAATTGCTAGTTAGTTAATTAATATTAAACACCTTTTTCTACTGACGTTTTATAATAACCTCTTTTCGATTGTCATTATGGTTTTTTAATAACCTCCTTTTAAGCGCAGCGTGCTTAAAAAACTTTTAGGCACGTTACCAGGAGCAACGTGCTTAAAAGTAACGCAGGTAATTATTTACAATTAAAAAGTAACCACAGACTAGGTATCATTTAATATTTTTTGGCGTCAATAAAACATAGGTAATAAAATGTTAGTAAAATTAAGTTTTTTATTATAAAACCTCAGTAGAAAAAATATTGTATACAATTCGTTACGAAACAATGTCTTTTAGTCACTTTGACGTGTTGTCCAACTCGGCTTTGCCTCGTTGGACAATTTCACGTCGCGTGCCTAAAAGACACTCATTTCGCAACTTATTGTATAAATAGCTATTGTGCAACTCAACATAATAATTCTATAGTAATAATAGTTCAACAATCTGCACTGAGGAAAATTATCTAATACACCAGGTTTGCTAAGACAAAGTTTGTATTGATAGCCTTTTTTTTTAACCCGCATATTAAATAAATTGCTAGTGTATCAAACACGCTTCAGTGTTATATCAATTCCAGATTTGCTAAAACATGTGTGTGTTTTTATTGGTAGCAGAACAGCGGCAGCGTCCCCAAAAACGAATTGTATCCGTTAGAACCTATAATCCACCAAGACGTTGGTGGGGGTTCGTAGCGATCGGCAATCGCCGAGCGCCGGGGTATTAGTCAACGAATGCTTACACCAGGAAGAAGACAAACAAGCATGTTAATTGGTCGAAGCAAAAATGTCATTAAGGAAATGTCAAAGCTGTCAAAAAGAGCGCCACCATCGGGTCTGGTTGGAACCTCGAGGCTAGAGGCGGGACGTTTAAACGCCCATAGTTTTGTAATTTTTTTCTGGCGAAATATTTTAAAGTAATATTTAAGCCAAAAAAACTATTCAAAATCCCGTTAGTTGATTTTATATGTAGTAAAAATCAAATAGCAGCATTCTGAATAACCTTTTCGACTAAATATCACTTTAAAATAAAATACTCTATATTGTTGTTGGTCTAGCCTCGAAGAAAATAAAAAATAAATTTCAAAAATGCACATGACATAATTTTATTACAATATTAAAAGGAAATCACAATTACCATTTGAGTCTGTCTTATAATTCCTTGTAATCTGCTGATCGAGTTCCTCGTTAACTGGTTTTTTATTCATTCTCTACTTAAAGCTTTCTCAGCAATGTGTGTATTTTCAATAAGAATACATATTTCCATTCCTGGAAAAGCGGAAAGGCGTGGGTAAAAACTTTTTATAGCTATCCTTAAGGTTACGACAAAATCTTGTCTCCAAAATTCATTCTTTCACATAACCAACAGCTGAGATCTAAACAAAAATACCACAATGTTAAAAAACCAATGATCAAATCATGGAAAAAAACACTTCCGAGTGGGTTAAAATAAAATTATTTCCACTTGAGTTTAGCAGAGAATCTACAAAAGGTTTAAAAAAGATCAAAAAAATAGATCGTATAATATACATAGATAGTAAGCAAGAATCAGCAAGATTTAAATTAGTATCGTAGGGTTTAGTAATTAAAATATGCGTATTTATAGATTTACCAAAATTTAGGAGAAAATAATCAAACAAGTGTTGGCACATTTTGGTTAATATTCAGTTTATGTTATGGTTTTGATTTGTATAATCATAGAAATAGTTAATCAAAGTTAGCAAACTTACCTTTAGCAGAATGAAATGTAAACTGGCTCGTGTTCATGAACAATATTAATAGAAAAGATCAAGTTAATAAGTTAAACAAACTCTTTCATAAACTTTGTCGGCCATTATCATTTTATTTTATAAAGGCGATGTTGGGCTGGGCGATTCCATTATTTGTGGCCGAGTCCAAGAAGACACTGAACGTTTAAAAATAATTTAATGGCTTGGGTAATTTGTAGCATAGATCTATCTCTGTCTGCATCAAGTTACGTTCGCTATATATAAAGAGAGACAAGTATAGTTCGAACGAAGAAAGGTCGCGTTTCTTAGTAAACACATTCAGTTTAAACAAATAACGACGTAGGAGTTATATTAACTCATAAATGATGAGGACCTTAGACAAGGATAGACGACAAGGATGGGGACGGTAAACGTAGGGCGGTTCTATTGACAATTGTCTGGCATGTGACGTCACACTCTGACGTCACATGTTTCCATTCCGCCAATCTTTGTCTCATCGGGCTGGTATTAGTTTTAATATATTTGTTGCGTAGGTCACATCGTTGTTCGGAGTCTTCTAGCTGTCCTCTCTGAATTTGAATTTTATTGGTCGTACCAATCAATAACTGTTTCAATTAATTTATAATATATTATAATCATATGCAATATTAAACGACAAGAACAATATCACACTAGAAGCTATTTAAATTTTTGAGAACTACAGTACCGATTTTTAGTATTAAGTAGGTACTTATATGCTTTATTAACCGTAGCAAGCAAATACTATTATGAATAACAACTGCCAGTCGGAACAAATACAGTATATAAAACCAGATTATTTTTGGTTGTTTAATTATAATAATATAATTTTTTTAAAAGTATATTATCATATAATTTATATTTTGGCACAAATAAATCTTCATGAATGCAATTTGAGTCAGAAAAACCATTATTGCACATAGTGCCAGTTTTGGCACCTATCAAATTTTTTAAACGATTTGCAAATTTAAAATGTTTATTATTATAAATTACGAGTAGTTTATCGAGTATGTTATTCTTTCATCGCAATTAACTTACGAAACATTATATTAAAAAAAACAAACAATAAAATAACATGGCAAGCAAGAAATTTCTTAATTTCTTTTATATCCTAATGAAATTAGAGAAAAATATTATACCTTAAGCAAATCCTACGTAAACGCTGTTTTATTCGCAAAGCCATTAGCATGGATGATTACCCGAAGACTTTTCGCATCAAAAAAAGTTTAGCCAGACTGTTTTTTGCTGATGCGTAAGGAAAAATCCCATTAAAACTTCGAAACAAGGGATATAAGATAAGCAAATAACGAACTTCCTAAGAATTACCAAGTAGGTTCTCCAAAAAAAAAATTTACGTCCCCGTTTTCATTTCGTTTCTTCTTTAACGTGGTCCTTATGTGTCACTTGTTTTATTTAGGTAGGTACATACGATGAGTACGTTGTGTAATATGTTTAAAATAAAATATAAAAAAATCATTTTACGTCTTATCCTAAAGGTAAAAAATACAGTATGATTTTAAAACTTGGAATAAATTCAGTAAGTCCAATACAGTTTTCTTTTTTGGATAAATGCTTGGGTACTGGTTTTAAAATTTTAAGTGCTTTTAACTTTTCAACATTACGGCAAGGGAAAAACAAAATTTTACCGGGATGTTGTAGTCAAAAAACTTGTTTTCTTCTGAATTTACAAAAAAACCAATGAAATATTTGCAAAACAAGACTTAGTTGACTTATTCTGACACGTGTCATTTTAATTCTAGAACTGTCAATTTAAGACGGTTTTAAATTTAAACCATAGTGAATATGGCTATAGGGTGGCCACCTAGATCAGCAGAACTCAGCATATGTGACTTTTTTTTTATGGGGCCTGACTCAGTAGATACGTTTAAGGAGTATTTAACAAGTAATACGGGAAATTTTTCCACAAGTGGTACAAAATGTACAACAGAAATTTAGATCAATTTATCTACTGCAAGACAGTTCGTGGAAGACATATTTGATATCTTATAAAAAAGTTTTTCGCCTATTTTAGAACAAACATACAACTAGAATCATCGAAACGGATTAAGCCATACATATATAAAACTTAATTAATATTTTGAAGAAGTTGTCCATACTCAAAGTGGAGTTAAATGTACGCTAGCGTTAAATGTATAGAAAAAAGAAAAGCACAAAGTCTTTCTCCACAAGTTTATTAGAATAGCTAGGCTAACCTAGAATAATTCATAATAATTCGACATGTTTCGAGTGTAGAAACACTCATCAGGAAAACAAAGTAAATAGTACAATGCTGATGTTGTTAGCAATAGAGAAAATAATAAGTGGGATTGAGCCGTAATGGAGCTTTCAATGGTGTACACGAGGTGTAAAAAATGAATAGTCAGAAGACCGACAAGACTTAAGCATACTGGACAGTCAAGAGCTAGTGCAAAGGCCCTGCCTTGGGCAGAGTTTTAACAGACTTTGTAAAAATAATTTAGGTATAAGTAGTGAAAAAGTTTCATTAAACTTTGTCGGAGACATGTAAAAGTAGTAAAATGAGAGGGAAAGAAAAAATAAAAAATTGGTTTTCGTAAAATTCAAAGTATTATTTAGCTTGAAGTAAAATGCTGTTGAGGTACCAGGCTTGTTACATCAGTTACCCCGGCAGGAATCAAAGTATACACATTGTGTGCAAAATTAATAGATTTAAAATATTAAAAAAAATTTTTTTTTAACATTTCTTTGTTTTACTAGAACATCTTAGAAAAGTTGACCTTTTCTTTGTTAAAGAATTTCAACTGCAAGCAGCACGTGTCAGAAGGGAAATTTAATTAATTATACTTACTCGATCATCGCATCGTTGACATCGCTTTTAAAACACTAAATCGCAGCTACAACTTAGCGACTGGCAGTAGCTATTAGTAATAACAGTATAGCCGCTTTGTAAAGCCTTTTTTTTAAAACCGACCAGAAAATTTACACTTTCTGGACAATTTTTCGTCTAGAAAATAACGTTTTTCCGATCGCAAGACCGGAAAAGTGATATTAGAGACCGGAAAAATCTTTTCCGGACTCTAATGTCACTTTTCCGGCCTCTAATGTCACTGTCACCCTGTTTTTTTTGTTTTCCAATCGCTCTTTGATAATACAAGATACCTTGATTTCGTTATTATGACAACAACATTTCGATGTATTGTCGAGTGACATTTCGTTGATTTTTAATTTTGTTCTTTATGTCAAACTTGTTTCGCGTAGATTATAAAATATATCGAAGTGTCGGTCTTAAAAAAAATATTGTACGTCACGCAACCGAAAATTAGTGTTTTCCAGGTCTCTCCAAGCTTCCAGGACTCGCCTATGGCTCGCCCTGGAAATGCTTGTATCGACCTGAAAAACACTACTTTCCGGTCTTGTAACGTAAATTACTATTAAGAGACAATTTTAGACATTCCAACTTTCCCGAATATTTCGTAATACTCGCCGCTCCTCTACAATATCCAAAACGTTATTTAATTTCGATAACAAAATAAATACTTTCAAACACCTTGCAACGATTTCAAAAATATCAAATTAAATTTTGCTCACATCAGTGTTAGTTATATCTGAAAACTTTTACTATATTTCTCGCTGAATGTCGCGGTGACAAACGCTTTCAGACTTGGGGAACCCATCAACATCAAAGCAAAACGGTTACCTTGTAGCAGTCCGTAATTATAACCTTACTTTATTAACCGTAATTTAATGACTTTAGTTTCCAGACGCAAAGCATAATTTCCATATGAGTGTGCCGGTATATTGCTCATTTAATATTTCTACGGTGTTACTTCCTTATTCATTGACAGAGGTCGTGTATCGCGAAATGCGGGTGTAACTATATGCTTTCATAAGGATAGCATGCGAAATGAGACCCATTTTTGCCCTCAGCTATAATCAAACTTTGCCAGATTGGTCTAGCGTGCGAGCAAAAATTATTTGCATCAAAGAGGGCCTTGCATCTAAGGACGTAATGCTTAGCCGTAAAGTTTAATACCTGTTGGGTGTCAGTAACTACCTGAATTAACAATCAATCAGTTATTCCGTCATCTTTGACAGTCGTTACAAGTTATTTGATTCATCGCTAATTTTTCCAATTTCTTGAACAATTCACACAATGAGCTTTACGGAACAGCACAAAATATTCATGGTTGAAGCGTATTTTCGAAACAGTGTTAGAGTAAATGGTGAGTGGCAATACAATCCGGGTTTGTGTATGGACGATTTACACGAACATTTTTCTAACGTTGCTTTTATTGCTGGGGATTTTTATCATTGCCTGAAAAGAACCGTGGCGTGGCTGTGTTTAGGGAAACAGGTTCTATACAACACAAAAAGGAGACAAACTTGTTGCAAACGTTTGTGAAATAATGCAAAATACGCCAACAAATTGTATGAGACGCCTGTCCCAAGAAATGGGAAGATCTTATGGAACATGCAGGACTATTCTTAAGAAGCAGCTAAATTTATTTTCTTATAAAGTGCAAGTATTCCAAGAAATACAAGCCGCAGATTTTGAAAGACGCAGGAATTACTCGAAAATATGAAGAGACGTGTGAATTTATGCTTGGAGCATGGCGGTGGCCAATTTCAGCAATTTATAAAATTATTTTTCTTTTTCTTTCTGTATATTCTTACTTTGTTAATTTTGTAAACAGCAAAAATCAATTTGTATTTGTCTACTTATTTTATTACTTATTAGTTTGGCATATCATGTCATAATATGAATTTGACTAAATTTTAACCTAGATTTTATTAGATATATTGTCCCCATATCATTGTGATAAACCAAGCCCCACGTTTTTTAATACAAGCTTTCTTTAAAGCAAATACTTTTTGCTCACACGGTAATATGGTTGTAAATAAAAGCAATTATAAAGCCATTTATCGACAGCAAAGTAATTTTAATAAATTGAACTTACAGAGAAACATCGGAGTAAGGAAAATGCGACCAATGCATTTTAACCAGGCGCATTCATTATCTTTTACGAACGCAATGTTATTTGTGTTTTCGAAATTGCCGTCTCACACAATATTTGTTTTCAAACTGTGTTTGTTCTTGCTTATCTGAAAGTCTATTGATATACTACCGCTACTGCTGTCATATTTAAATTAAATGTAAAAATAGTAGTGTGGTAAAATTACTTCAAACATTTGAAAATGGTATAACATAACGTTTTATAAAAACATAGAAAGAAATTTACATTATGGTAGATCATATCAATATAAATTGTGATGTCCATATTAGACATCGCCATATTGATTAGACCAAAATTTCATACACAATCAAATTTAATCGTCTGTAATAAAATGCAGTGTATTAAACTATTTTTAATGTCAATAATTCCTAAAATATTTTTCAAATACTGCAGAAAATATTCTGTATAAGCATATCAGTTTATTCATATTTGTTCGTTCATACGTTATACTAAATATCACGAATAGTCTCGTTTTAAAACAGATGACAGCGGTTATTTGTCATCGATCAGCTGATATTGGGACATAATAATATCCCTAGATTTGTAGCGGACCGTAATGAGCCCAAACACTGAGTTATAAACTGCGTTTTTGTTACATTTAATTGTAAGTACCTACAATTATTATTCATTTGACCAAAAATTTAGATACAGGTTAAAAAATTTTAATTCTTTTTCATTAGTGATCATAATTATTATTAATGTGTGCCTTGCTCGTTAGTTGATTTCATCGATAAGTAATAAGTTTTATTTCATCTGAACGCCGTTTTTGTCAAAAAGTTAGTTTGTAAAATTTTTGTTCTTAAAAAAATGTTTGTTCGTTAAGGCTAGGTTTCTAATGTATAATTTTTGCATTTTACATTATCTAGATATCCTTTTCTGTTTCAAGAAAAATAAGTAGAAATTAAGTATTTCCCTGAATTAGGTAGGTAGGGGAGAGTTGGACAAAACCGGGTAGGTTGATAAAACCGGGTATCGCCTAGTTCTACCAAATGCCAAGACAGCTTTCCATATTATTAACCTTTAAAAAGCAGCTATTTGATTTTGAAGGAATTATTTTTATTATTGTTATTATTATTATTATTATTATTATTATTATTATTATTATTATTATTATTATTATTATTATTATTATTATTATTATTATTATTATTAATATTATTAATATTATTATTATTATTATTATTATTATTATTATTATTATTATTATTATTATTATTATTATTATTATTATTATTATTATTATTATTATTATTATTATTATTGTAGGTAATAGTAAGTAAAATTATGTTACTATAATAGTTAAAATAGCTAACCATATTAGTATGTAATAGGTTAGCGAACAAATATATAATTCTATTTTCTGTGTCAACGTAAGTACCTACCTTACATAAGTGAAATTATTATTTGATATTACTATTATTATTGTTTGCATGACAATAAAATAAAGTTTTTAACATAAAGTTAGCATACATACAAGTTTAGAAATGTAACTGTATCAATAAATTGCATTTTAACAAACAAATTCCATAAAAATCACTTTTGGGTCTACGTACCTTACGTAAGTCAAAAACTGTTAAAGTACGGTTTCCGCTGACAGAAAAATTATATAATCCCTGTCTAAACTAAAGCTTTAAACTTTATGTTAGCCTACATACAAGTTTAGGAATGTAACTGTATCATAACCAACAAATTCTATAAAAAACGTATTTGGGTCTTTGTACCTTACGTTAAGTCAAAAACTGTTAAATTAGGGTTTCCATTGAGAGAAAAATTAAATCCCTAGCTATATTGAAGCTTTTAACTTTATGTTAGCCCACATACAAGTTTAGAAATAATGTAATTGTATCATAACCAACAAATTCCCTAAAAACCACTTTTGGGTCTACGTACCCTATGTAAGTCAAAAACTCAAGTAGGGTTTCCACCAGAAAAATTAAATCCCTGGCTATATTGAAACTTTTAACTTTATGTTAGCCCACATACAAGTTTAGAAATGTAACCGTACCATAGCCAACAAATTCTATAAAAACCATATTGGGTCTACGTACCTTACATAAGTCATATATGGGGATTTTCTTGACAGTGAATGTCATAACTTGAATTCAATTAGTTTATGTTGAACTGTAGGTATTTTACCTATAGGTATAATCTGAACAAATAAAACAAAAAAAAATCTGTTCTAAATATGAGTGACATAATCCTATTTTAAGTTGTGTTTCAGTTAGTTTAGTATTTTTAAGGTTTGGATATTTATAATATTATAAACTTTTTAAATCTATTTTGACACTTTATCTTTAAACCATATAGAAATTCATGCTTATTATTACCTACCTTAAATTATAATAATTATAAAACAAAACTTTCAAAAGAAATTATTAGGTACCTATTACTTATTATTTGGCAATATTAAAGCGGTAGAACCGATGAGGCTATTGCATAAATTGTTTTAGAAGGTATCACATGTATAATTTCTAAGTCCGGTCCTGTAATTCATGCCAACTTATAAAAATTTAATAGACCAACATTGACAGAGTGTCACGTGACTTTGCCCCCATCTTGCGAGAGTATTCAAGATTTTTACTATATCTCTTTCCACTAATATGCTAATTGCTTAAGGTAAAGAACAGGGGGAGCGGATTACCTTTTGGTTTTCACTCCCAGCTGACCTTCGGCGTTTTTCATTTCGGATATACTTTTTTTTTCTTTTTGTGTTCTCGCTTGCTTTATCATTATTTTTTTTTGCTATGTATTATCTCGAAATGAAAATAAAGACCTTATTTATTTATTTATTTATTTATTAATATCCTGGAAAAGATTAAATTATTAAGGATCCTAAATCAACCGACTTATTTCTTTTTACTTTATTATTTACCATGGAGGTGACAATGTTGATACCCTCCCCGTGTTTTTTTCATTCTGCTACGCCATTGTAGGTAATTTGTCCATAGAAATGTCTAAGCAGGCACCAGTTCTGTTAACGAGGGAATTTTGCATAAAGGCAGCATTATATGCAAGATTCAGGTGGGACAAATACTGTTTCTAGCAAATGAATATTCTCAAATGTGTTTTCTCTTACATCCAGGTAACGCTTGTAAGATAACACATAAAAATTAATTAAAATTAAATACATGCACTATGGACGCTTTTGGATTTTCCTTACCGATCTTCCGGTTAATCTTCCACAAACGGTCTTATCGCATCAAGTTGTCAAACGGTCAAACCGAACTCAACGTAAAATACCAAGGTGATTGATCAGAACATTTCCTTATTGATAAAAATCAATGATAATTTGGTTTACATTATCTGCATGATAGTCGTCTAAAGTTTTTCTCAATTCATTTTAATTTTTGTCTTGCCAATATATTTATGTTTCATTTAATTGTTCAACAAACTTTTCCCGAATGTAGTACTAACGCAGTTTTGATCAATTGCTCAACAATTTAATTTTAATTAAACAATTAAATTGGACGAAACAAATGAAATTTCAAAAATTAGCTAATAATTTCTTTAAAGGTACTATAACAAAAATATATACATTCTTGGTTGTAGTAAAACTGCTTTAGAGTAAGCCTGGATGATTCAAAATTCGGGTTGCAAATATGTTTGTGTTTGGTATTAACAATAAAGTTTTATATAGTAACACATTGGAAGCAACTTAATTACAGAGGCTAAGTGCACTCAAAAATTTATCTTAGCTTTAAAATTTGTGGAACTGCTGCAAAAATAATGTGGAGTTAAATTACACAATAAAGTTTTAGGTTTTATGTCGGAAAACTTTGGCTTATAAACGTTACTTATTTAAACACATTATTACATCAACAAAGTTAACTTTATTGACTCCATCATGTCTTCGGGGACTCGATAGCGTCTCTTGATGTATGTTTTAAAATTTATTTTAAGCTTCGGGAGACATCGTTAAAGCTCGTGCCGTTTTTGGAAGACATTGTTTAAGAAGGCGCTTAACCCTCGTTCGGTTTAAGAGATTTAAGTAAGTATTCTTATATTCTAATTACATATTCATACCGTTTTAGCCAACTCGAACGTACGTGGCATCTTATGTTTGTATGCGATAATGAATTGATGCCAGTAATAACGACAACTGATCAATCAGTGTTGCCGACGTAACTAACGCACGGCGAGTTGATCACACGGCTAAAGAGAGGGGATCATGATCAATGCACAAGTCTTCATGGTATATCGTTTGTAAATTCCGCGCTTTCATGTATAATTCTTCATTTAACGAAGTTAAATTCTCAGGATATAAAAAAATAAAATTAATTATGAAATTTAATACCTATGAAACGCAAAGCAATATTGAAGGAGCCGTCAATGTGCCCCCCCCCCCGTGTGCGGGGTCTGCGGGGGGTGTTTGTTTACGCCACTAAATAGTGTTTCTTGGTGATGATATTGTACAAAGGGCCAACTATAGACAACAGCTGTTATAATATTCCAGTGGCGGCTCGCCCGATGACGCAGGTGAAGCGCTGCTTCACCTACCTTTTCACCTACCTCATATTATTTCTAGACTGACTAAATAATTATTTAAAAATTCATTCGCTTCTATAAAACTTTGTTTTCTGATATTATTTACATATATTATGATGCGTTTTATTCAATTAACAGAATGCTACAGATTTGATTTTATAACACACTGGAAAAACCATTCGGCAACCTGTAAAACGCGCTGCTTCGCGCTGTGAAGCAGAGTCTTGATCACGCTTCCGCTGGCTCACGTCAGACACGAGGGATGCGGCGGTTGCCATGACAACACGACGCGCGGTCTCGATTCGGCCGGCGACAAGTGATGCAAATTTTCCACCTGCTTTTATGTCGCGTGCCGGGTATTGTTTCTTTGCGGTATTTAGTTTTATATTTCACAATGTTTGAGGCTGACAAACTTATTAAAAATTTCGATCGAAAAAGAACTATTAAATGAACTTATACTTGCACAGCCATTTTACGAGGACATTATAAATAAGTTTGCAAATTTAAAGGCCAGAAGAATTGCCAGAAGGTAAGTTTTTTGTAGAAAATTCATATTATTAACATATTGCAATATTATTTTATGTATGTATGTATACGATCCAAATTTACGTATCAGGTAGGGGGCAAGCGCGGATCCAGGGGGGGGGTCATATGTTATGAAATTGAATAATTTATCATACACGTGTTCACTGCAAATATTAGAAAAAGTAGACAAAAACGAAATTTGGGCGTGGTCCCCAAAATTTTTTGCCTGCGGCGCATTTATTGCGCCTTCGGCGCTTCTCAAGCGATGCTGCATCGCCTATTCATAATGTTACGAGCCGCCACTGTAATATTCCTGTTTTTCTTTTCGCTGGAATAACCTATCGTGTAGACGAAATCAGTAAGCTTACCTTGGCAACAATAATTTATCAAAGGGAATGTGCAGCATAACAGTATCAGAATAATAATTATATTCCTCTAAGTAAACCCGACATCATCGCAATCAGGGTGGCAAGTACGGCTAATTTACCATCAAGTGCAAATATCTTAGCTGAGGCTCGTTTACCTAAATAACATAGCTTAGCATAAATTTGACATAATTTGCAAGATGGAGGTCGCGCAAATGTTGCTCTTAGCAAGTGTAAATTCTCAAATGAACCAACGCACATTTAGATTCAGCTAACATCTGAGTCTGAAAGTAACGCATTAGGGCCATTTAATTAGAAATTCTAAGCACGAAGCTCTCAATTCGCGAAAGTAAAATACTTTTACACAAAGCACTATTGGAATATCTGTGAGTATTATTATTAGATTTTTTATTTTATATAAAAATTTAAAAAATCTTCTACACCTTGTTTTTAGAAGGCCTTTTTTTTTCTTCCTTATTTTATTTGGTTGTTTAGACTTCCTTTACTAACTTATTTCACATGCTCAGTATGTTTTAACTCTCCTCAACCCTTTTTTTTAGTATTGAAAATACTATTGGGATCGTGTTTACGCAAACTTTGCATTGCATGTCGATGTCGCTCATGTCGATGTCGCTCCGCCGTCTGTCGCGGCCAACAGCGCAATATCTAGATCGGTCTTGTAACATAATACTCTGATAAGACTTGGTAGAAATATAAATATGAATCAGCGTAAAGACGGCAAGTAAATAATGAATAATGTTTAGTTTAGTTTGTGTTTTAAAGAACGCCATAGTAACTTTGTTAAAAAGTGTTTTATTAAGATAAGTTAATACTAATACTAAGGTAAGTTCACGTTATTTAAATCGGAATATTATATCGAAAAAAAAAGCGGGAGGCAAAAAGTTGGAGCACAATAATTGCATATTACAGGGTCCGCCCAAATTTGGTTAACAAATGGGATAATTTTTTTATTTTTGATTTCTCAGAAAATGTTATTGGACCGGGTGATTGGTTATATTTTGCACCCCTACCTATCTCATGAAAATCTTCATGGTCTATTTTGAACGCTTGGGTAAATAAGTATAATTTAAAAACATAGCATAAGTAGGCTTAGACAATATGACCGATTGAATAAAAGGCAATTGTTCACCTTGGTTGGTCTGCTATGTGAATATTATTGTTTATAAACAAATTAATATTAATTATTCTTAGAAATAAAACCATACATTTAATATAATATGTTTTAGTTAATATACAGGGTGTCCCAAACGTAATGGGACACAGAGCAACAGCAGGCTCCTTAAGGCGAAATAATGCGATTTATTTAAACTTGCATTATCCCAAAATTGATAACAACCAAGATACCTACAGGGTGTCAAAGTTTTATTTTTGTTTTCGTTTTTTTGGGATTATTTCCTAACGAAATGACATAGGTAGCAGCACGAAATTAAGGATTTTGGGGTTTTTTGAGGTGAGGAATTTAAAATTATCCATAGTTTTTATGTAACCAGTACTGTAAAATTAAAGAACATTTTTTAAACTTTTACAAAATCCAAATTAGAATGTGGGCTTTAATTACATGACATAGGTCATTAAAATTTTAAAGCTGTGTCAGGTATTTTCAATACATAGGATGCTTGCGTAAGGTGCAAGATCTGTGAATTTTTATATAATATGTCACTTCTATTCAATTTTTCAATGCCATAAAGCTCCATTAAGGTTTTATACCATTTTCTCTTCTGCTAATACCATCAGCACTACATACATTTTCTATCTCCTGATGATGAACGTTTCTACGTTCGAAACATGTAGAGACCCCTAAAGAATTTCTATATTCTATTAAATTTTGTGGAGGAAGAAATAGAATAGAATTAAATAGAAATATATTACATACTGGGTTATAAATTATAAATTATAACACTGTATTTTTGTACTAAAAGTATCTAATCTAATACAAAGTTAACATTTTCTATATGATTTTACATTTGCACCTAGAGAACTAAATCCCTGTAGGCCCAAAACTAAAAAATATTCATAAGTTATATCACAAGAGGTGAATATTTTTTTTGAATATTTTTTGACATTTTTGTGCAAAATTTCTGTCAAAAATTCGCGAGACAAAAATTCTTTAAAAATATCCCGACAGCGAAGCTGGAGGGATATTTTTTTAAAAGAATTTTTGTCGAGGGCAATTTTTATAGAAATTTTGCGGAAAAATGTCAAAAAATATTCTTAATAAAATATTTACCTCGAGTGGTATATGTTGAGATTATATACCAAAAAAAAAAGAAAAAATACAACGAAATGCAAGATTTTTAAAATGATTTATGTAGCTACTAGAAAAACGGACAAAACGAAACAAAACCTAAACAATTGACAAAGTAATAAAACTAACAGAAAATTAGTTATAAGTATTATTGTTAAACACACAGTTATTATAATAACCAGTAGTGGCTTGCTGGTGTTGCTGGAAACTCTTCGAGCTGCAAGAGACTGGAGCTTCGTGTTGGTCCAACCCATAAGTTGGAGGGTGACCTCTTAAACCTTGAATAGTGTTTTCGTGATGAGTTTTGTCCATCTGCAAGTATGGCTTTATGGATGCAGCACTACTATGTCCAGTTATTTTTATAAGAGTTTGTTCGCTCACACCTGCTTTGCTTAATGTAGAGACAGCTGTGGCTCGATTGGAATGGTTTGTGATTTTTTCTTTCTCAGTATCTAGTCCAATTTTTTTGTGCTGCTTGTTTTGTCCAATTAGAAAGAGTATTTTTTCCAATGGGACAGTTTTTGTACCAATTTACCATTTTCCAATTTGGATTTACTGTCAGGAATAGTCTTTGGGTAGTTATATTTTGCCCTCTTTTTGAAATTAGTTTTCTGTAAAGGCGAACTGGACATAAATCGGCATCTTTTGTGTTTGCCACTAACCATTTTGAATTTATAAGCTTCTTGTCTCCGCCTTGGGATGTTTTTGAAAAGATTGGGTTATATTCCATTCCATTCCATTACTTTTTGTACCATCGCTATAATATTCTTCTCTGAAATACGTATTCAGGCATGTCTCGGCTTCTCCTCCTCTCCATGCTAATTCCACAGCCGCTATTTGATAGAACTTTTTCTGTAAATCCTCGGGGTTATTTTCGTCAAAAATTTTTACCATCTTTTTGTACTCGTCGTAGGTTAGTGCTCTTGCACTTTTCCGGTGATTTTTTGGATCAGCCTGAAGCAGTTTTCTTTTAGAATTTCTAGCCATACGTGCTTTTTGGAATTCAGGATCTTTAAAAGGATCAAATTTAATGTTGTATTTATTGAAGTACCTTTCTTGAAGCAGTTGGGCTGTTTGGTTCCACATTGTCTTGATAACCCCTTCCTTGTAGTCAGAACCATCTTTTTTCTTCATATTAAAACTCCAGTCTTCCAATATAGCGGCAAGCTGTATTATAGTTGTATTTTTGGTCAATATATACTGCCGTGTTTCGCAGAATTTCTCGAATTGGGTCCATATATACTATTTTGTTTTTGTTGTATTTTCTGGGATAGTCTTTTCAGCGTTTTTTCTTATATTTTCGACTGAAACATTACCGAATCGGCAAGATTCCATTTTAAAAAAAATGTGACATGAATCTGACAACATCAAAAACTTGATTTGTTGAAAGGGATTTTTGTTATTATAGAAACGGTCTATAGCAACCATCAAATATTTTAAACTTGTTATGATGTTGTTATGCATTGGCATTGTTGTGGCAGGTGGCCCGGGGTATATCCACTTATGCGGGGTATATTCAGTATAATATGCATCTGATTGGTCGCAAAACAGCGTTTAATTGGTCAGAATCGGATTGAGGTATATAATCTATAATATTTAAATTATTAGTTACATTTTAATTTTTTTTAGGAACTAATTTATTACACTATTAGTGTGCATAAACAAGAAAAATATTTATAAACAGCTATTATATGTCAGAGACTCGGTCAGAGAAAAGAAAATTAAGAATTTAGAATAAGTCAGTGAATTTATGATTGTCTGTATATATAAAGTGTTCTGTAACACATCCTGAATTTTTTAATATTGTTGATATTTTTAATTTCTACGGGTAATGTGTTATATAGTTTGGGAGCTAGGTAGCTAAAGAAGCGCAAATTAATATTTGTATTACTGTAAGGTATTCTGAGGTGTTTTTCAGTTTTACTTCGTGTTGTATAATATCTATGATTAATAGGTTTTTTTAGTTCGGGTTTTTTGTGAGTGAATATTGAGACTGCTATTATGTATAGGGATCGTACATTTAAAGTATCTTCATTGTAAAGTAATTGGGTCGAGTAGCGTTTTTTTTTTATTAATTATTTTTAATATATAATTTTGAACAACATTTAATGGTTTTAGCGATTTTTTGTACAGGCCACCCCATGCAATTATGCCATAATTTATTAAAGATTCTACAAGCGCTTTATATATGGATAGTAACAATTTTTTTTCCAAGAATTTCACTTAGGATGTAAAATTTCTAGATTAATTTCCTTATATTTTTCGTTAGGTTTAAGACATGTTGGTTCCACTTAAGGTGTTTATCAATAGTGACTAAATATTTTGTGGTTTCTACTTCATGAATAGCATCATCTAGGAATCTAGGCTAATAACTTTTATTTTAGTAAAATTTGGACGATTATATAAGGTAAGGGAAAAAGCTATATAGCTGGTTTTTGATGTATTCAGTAATAATTTAAAATGATTTAGCCATTGTTTTATTGTACTAATTCCTTGTATAGCATGATTTTTAACCTCCTCCCATGTTTCACCTTAAAAAATGACCGCTCTGTCATCTGCGTAAGATATGACGTTACCATTATTGATATGTATTTTTGTTTAGGAATTTATGTATGTTATTAAAAGAATTGGTCTTAGTACGGTTCCTTGCGGTATTCCAATTTTAATGCCCAGATGATCACTCTGGGTATCAGCTGTTTTTACTACGTGTTATCGATCTTTTAGGAAGCTCTCTAAGACATTCAATAAAACGCCTCTTACTACATAATTGCGCAACGTATTAAGTAGGTAGTAAATGATGCGGCACTGTATCGAACGCTTTTGCTAGGTCAAGGAATACGGCAAGGCATTTCTTGTTATTGTCTAATTTGTGTGTTATCTGACTAGTTAATTCATATAAGCGGTTTCAGTGCTGGATCCGTTCATAAATCCGTATTGATTTTTTGAAAGAATATTATTAATTTCGAGAAAATTGATTAGTCTATCTTTAACGCACTTTTCAAAAATTTTTGCAAAATTATTTATGATACTAATTGGTCGATAGTTACCTACATTGTTTTTATCACCCGATTTATAAATAGGAGTAACAGTTGACATTTTAAATTTGTTCGGGACTTTGCCTGTTTTAAAAATTAAATTTATGATGTGAATAAGACGTTATATGATGTATTTATGGAATGATTTTATTATCTTCGTGTTGACCCCATCTGGTCCAGGGGCACAAGTATTTTTTAGCAAACTAATATGTTTGATAATTTCGTATTCGTTGACTGGTTTTAAGAATATGATGATATATTCTACCTCTTCACAACCATTTTTTTTGTAGAATTTGGTACAGATGGCATTTTTTTTTTCATAAGTAATTATAGCAGCTTGTGTTGATAGATGACAACGGGTTTGACCGAAGAAGAGGAAAAACGCCTAATTATTCTAATGGAAGGTGATGTGTCAGATGTAGATAATATAGAAAGTGAAGATGAAAATGAAGAAGAGTTAATTAGACTTAGGAATATTTTGGATCCTGATATAGAAGAAAACGTGGAGCTAAATATATCAAACATTCAAACAAAAGAAGAAATATCTAGAAGGAAAGAAAATATGGAGGAAGGAGAAGATATTCCAGATGATGTCCCGTTGGCTACAATATTAGGAATAAATACAATAAGTAAGCAAAGCCACACCTGAAATCGTCAACTTGTATGGAACAAAAAGGATATTGACGAAGTGGAAAGAACCTGCAACATAAACCATTCTCCCAATGAAATTTTGACACCTTTGAGCTATTTTAACATATGTGTATTTTAATCCCACTGATTCCATATGGCGTCGTAGGTTTTTTCTGTTAACTTTGCAAAAAAAATTAAAAATTTATACATCTCTAGTGATTAAATATTATTTGCAAAAAATATTTTTATTTATTAAATAAATCGGGCTGGAAAGGGTTAATACAATTTTATATAATAATTTACTTTAATCCCTACTAATATTCTAGCACTCCCAAGAATTCTGCTTTCTATATTAATCTCTAAGAAACATTATTTTTAAGCTTGAAAACAACCTACAACCTTTTTTAGTAGAAGCGCTTGATGCATAATAAATTTCTCTTCCAACATGGTAATGGATGCATTAATAATCTGCATCTACTAGTGTAGTAGAGGTAGAAAACTTTCGTCTAAAGTACGACGGTCACAATTTACATGGCGGATTGCCAGCTCCACCAGTATTGTGGCTTGTCAAGTTGTAAATTATTATTAAGTGTAATAAATAATTCGGTAAGCGCTTAATTTGAAGGGAGTTCCCCCATCAAAGGTAAATGAATTTAGGGTGTCGGAAATCAAAGGAAAGAGAAATATATTATTAATAAAATAAATAAAAAAATAAACTTTAAACGATAAAGATTTAATTGTCCTTAAATGTCATTTAATACCTAAATTTTTCGCTATGGCTAAAAGTATAATGAGGGACTGATGAGTTTCAGTACGCAATAAAACATTTTAGTTCGATTATCTCAGAAACTGCTGCTCTAAGCTAGTATAGCTAAGTATACCTTTTTTGGACAAAAGATGCCAAGGAATAAGAATTTTTCATTAGAAATTTAATATACTAAAGCGCAAAAAAGTTATGAAGCTTTAGATGTAGACGAAGTGATGCTGGTGGCGCTCTCTGCAATGTACATTGAATCTACGATCAGATCTCGATTTCTCATCCTAAAAAAACCCTAGCTATTAAATTTCGTGCAATTTATATTATTAATGGGATAAACATTTACAAAGAAGTTCAAAAAAATAATAACTTTCTATTTTGGAAACTACATTTTTGGACTAAGGTCAATTGGGATGGATCCATCATTTTAGCCTCATGAATTTGTGCCAGCATTTTGTACGCGTATTTTCCGGATACCCTGTATATTCCCTCCTAAATTATTCTTTGTATTTAAATTCCTTACCAGTTTAAAAGTTTAACATCTTATTTTCGTATTCTGTAAGCAATTTTAAAAGTTTTAAAATACCGTGCGAGCAAAAATTATTTGCATCAAAGAGGGCTTGGATTAAAAAACGTAGGGCTTGGTTTAGATCACAATGATATGGGGACGATATATCTAACCAAATCTATATACGTTAAAATTTTGTCAAATTCATATTATGACATGATATGCCAAAATAATGAGTAATAAATTAAGTAGACAAATACAAATATATTATTTTTGTTGTTTACAAAATTCACATAGTAAGAATATACAGAAAGAAAAAGAAAAATAATTACATGTATTCTGATAATTCACATAGCCGGAGAGGTGGAACCAGGCTTCATCCGAGAAAAATGTCAGGTCTAATAAATCATTTCTTTCCAATAAATTTTGGGTAAACCATTGAGAGTAATTCCTGCGTCTTTCAAAATCTGCGGCTTGTATTTCTTGGAATACTTGCACTTTATTAGGAAATAAATTTAGCTGCTTCTTAAGAATAGTCCTGCATGTTCAATAAGATCCCAAGCGTCTTATACAATTTGTTGGCGTATTTTGCATTATTTCACGAAGGTTTGCAACAAGTTCTTCTGTTCTTACAGATGGTATTCCTGCTCCTTTTTTGTGTTGTTTAGAACCTGTTTCCTGAAACACAGCCACTGTTCTTTTCAGGCCATGAAAAAAATCCCCAGCAATAAAAGCAACGTTAGGAAAATGTTCGTGAAAATCGTCCATGCACAAACCCGGATTGTATTGTCACTCACCACTTACTCAACCCCGTTTTAAAAATACGCTTCAACCATGAATGTTTTGCGCTGTTCCGTAAAGCCCATTGTGTGAATTGTTCAAATTAGCGATGAATCAAATTACTTGTAACGACTGTCAAAGATGACGGAATAACTGATTGATTGTTAATTCAGGTAGTTACTGACACCCAACAGGTATTAAGCTCTACGGCTAAGCATTACGTCCTTAGATGCAAGGCCCTCTTTGATGCAAATAATTTTTTTTCGCACGGTAGAATAAAATACGTGCTAGAACATGGCACAAATGTTAAGTTCTTGAACAAACTCTTATTCTTTTACACCCCCACTATTAAAAATAATGTATTTGTACCATATTAATTATAATAAAATCCTAAAATTACGGTCAATTTATAGTATTTTTATACTACAACTTGGCATCTTGCAAGTTTGTGACTGTCATGGCATACACGCCAGCAGGCGTTCAAGTCTTGCAGTTTTATCTACGATAGAAATTCAAATTTATTCTAATTCGCGCGAGCATTTCTTAGGTCTGATAAGCAGAAATGATGAATGATTGTTTGTTCTTGGAATAGTTTATAGCCTAGAAAAATACTTTTGATATGACAACACACAAGTATTATATCATACCTATAAGTCAGAGAGATCATTTCTACTTATTTTTCCTGTAACAGAAAAGGATTAGCCACATAATGTAAAAATTATACATTAGAAACCTATAGGGATGCACGAAATTCGAAATCCATCGATAGATCGAAAATCGATATATCGAATTTTGACCTTTCGATGTAGCAAAAACATCGACATTAATTCATCGATATTGAAAAAATATCGACCGCAAAACGTCGATATATATATCGATATAAGTTTCGAATTTTTTTTTCACAATTTGCAATAAAAGAAATAATAAAAGACGTACTTAATATTTAAAAATTGGTCTATTTTAAAAAAGTACAGAATAATACAACTGCAATTGCCGTGGTTCACGTCAAAGTTCTAGGGGCCTATGGCTTTACTGTACTGTAAACTATAATATAACAAAAATAAAACGCTGCTTGTAGCAGAAGATGAGTTAAGCGTCTTTATATACTTAATGAAACGTTGTTTAATAATGAGTCTTTAAAAATTCTTACCTATTTAACACTTTAAAAACTAATTATGTGTACCTCAAAGTGATTTCTTACATCTGGAACGACCTTAGTTTATAAAGCACGGCTTTTATTATTTACAGGTTGGCAGCACCAATACGCGCCGTAATTTCCCTAGTATTTAGCGCCAGTGCATGAAACAAAAAAATTATAATGGCGCTAGAAAGTGGCAACATTTAAAATAGTTAAAATATATTTTTTATATCTACAAAAAAAATCTATAAAAAATACTAAATGATCCCAATTTTTTGGTTTAATAACTTTGAAAACGACGTATTTTAAGAAACATCGATACTTCGATATATCGATCTAACCTCCATCGATGTCATGAACCATCGAGTCAAAATCCATCGATGTAAAAACATCGATATTTTGCGCCGATATATCGATATTTTCGATATATCGAAAACCATCGTGCATCTCTAGAAACCTAACCTTAGCAAACATACATTTTAGGAAAAAAAGTTTCAAGAACTAAGTATCCTACAAAAACCGCGATCAGATGAAATTAAACTTATTACTTATCAATGACACCAACTAACGTACAAGGCATACAATAATAATAATTATGATCCATAATGATTTATCGTCTAAAAAAATTATAATAAAATTTTAACCTGTAAATTCTTGGTTAAATGAATAATAATTGTAGGTACTTTCTACCCAGACAAAAGTTATTAAAATTCAATCAAAGTAAAAATACAAAGTACCACAACCAATAAACACTTTTAAAACGTAATCAAATGTAAAAAAAAACAACACATAAACGCAATTTATAATTCGGTGTGTGGGCTCAATACGGTCCACAACTAATCTGGGGATATTATTATGCAGACATCTGTCGGAAAACGAGAGAATTCGTAGCGTTTTGTATACCGATTATGAAGTGTACACAGTGTGACCAGTAAAGTTCGATCATATGGGATTTTAGTATTAAAAATACTACTGGGTGTGTATATACGGGTGTATTTCATGAAACATGAACGCGACATGCGACATGCACATAAATAACACGTCGGTGAAGTCTAAACAAGCATCCGAGCAGCACAGGATCGATGACATCATCTGCCAAGTGTTAATATTGTTTTGTTTTGGGTTTCGGCATTTATTATTATATTTGTTGATATTAAGATATGGCCGGGAGAGAGAACAGTTATAGTAGTTAGTATTTAATCGGCCAGTACCTACTTTCATGTTACGGGATCTCCCAAAAGCCACAGCTGCACACAAGCGGCGTCGGCTTTATCAGGATGTTTATTTAAACCAAATATTATTACTATTTAAATATTATACTGTGTGTTTGAATTTTGAATATACCTTTATTTGGACATAATAAAAAGTAGATTATCTTTATTATTGTTCTATATTCTTACATTATAGTTATTTGTTATTAATGATACTAGTTCGATGAACACTATAATGAAACGTGTGCAACGTTTAACCACGAGGCGTCAGCCGAGTGGTTTAATTGCACAAGTTTCATTAACAAAGTTCATATCGAACGTGTATCATTCAAAATTTAATCTACGACAGTGCAAATAGATTTTATTCGTCTAAATTTCATTGATATCAGATACCGTTTAGTAATTTTTAAAATTTTCTGGTGTCCATATTAGTCAATATCATGGTAACTGCATTTTTGATTGTTTCAATTTCGATAAAATTGGACAAAAATAAACAGTGAATGTCGCTGAAACAAAGCGAAATAGCGCGGCGGTCTTGGCGTATTACACAGAAAGTGGGGGGAGAATGGATATACCAATCCAAAACATTTCATAGCCGACTTAAGATTTAGACATTTCATGAATAAAGAGTACAAGGACCAGCAGGTAAATGGCTGTGTATAGCTAAAGAAATAATTTTGTCGCTATTTTTGAAAAGGTGGTTTTGAGCTCTCTTCAATTTGTACTATATTTTTTATTTTAACAACACAGTCAAATTTACACATTTCTAAGTATAATTTACACATTTCTAAGTATAATAATTTAATTATTATTTCAAACTAAATCGGAGCATCCATGCCGTCATAATAACGCGTGATAGCGGTACGTTACATACTCACAGATAGGAGTAATCTGTGCTGTGACATAATAGTTTCCTTCTCGCCACTGTATGTGGTAGGTATTTTCAATACGCCTATGATACTTGCGTAAGATGCAAGATCTGTGAATTTTTTTTTTATTAATAGCTTCATTCGAAATTTGACTTTGGCATCAAGTTCTGCTTCGATCGAGATAAAAACTAAGTAGTCAAATAGTAGTCACTTGATTCGCATTACCAGTCAAATTTTAATTTTTTCCAAAAACTTTTGGCACTTCTGAACATCCGCAACCATTTTGCAGGTAAGACTGTCCTAATTCAGGTGCACCGTTTCTCTCACGGAGGTAACATCGACCTTTTTCCTGTAAGACTGTCACAAATTGTAAAGTGCTTAAGTTATTGGACATACTCACGAACGTCATAAAGAAAGATATGACGTTTATGGACATACTATTATAATTTTTCCGGAAAGACCGATCTAAAACAAAAAGTGCCAATGGTCCTGTATCTTTTAAACAGGCAAGAGGGTAGCATTTCGTCTTGTGACGTTCTTTTCCGTAAACTTTAATAATATCGTTTCCAAGAAAGCATACAATCAAAAAGTTGGTATAACAGAATCAAATAAAACTAGCCGTACTGGGTCTTATTACAAAAAATATTGTGCCCCGTTTTTATTACGATTTTTATAATAATCTTTAGTTGTAGTTAATGTTTCAATATAGAACATCAAAATATGTTTTATTTTTATTGTTTCTTTTCAAGAAAAAACGTCACTTCTATTTTTTTTTTCCAAAAATATTAAACTTACAACAATTTCTTACATTGAACATGTTAAGAACGCCCATATTTATGATTAAATATAATTCTTTAGGATCTTTAACAAGTGGTAGTAGTTACAAAAGCTAATTACTTCTTACAAATTTCAATCGCTTCTACTGAAAAACAGTGATTTTTTAATTGTGACGGTCTTGTCGGAAAGCAGCGATATATTGCTGGCTTGAGCGTCAACTTGTTGCGGTCAAACAGTAAACTTGCAAGTTCGTCTATTGTCTCATGCAACAACCATTTGGCTCGTTAAAGAACCGCAACATTCGGTCGTGATGCCTGAGAAGTTAAAATGAATGGAGTGCGACATTCAGACGAATGTACTCGTGTTAAGGTAGATTTAGGTTGCATAGGGTAATGCAACTTGCCGAAGTGGCGTCTATATAGTGGTCTTGAGACGGATGGTAAGCGGTGAGCGATGGAAAAATGCTTTAAATCGGAAGAAATCCCATGTATTTTTTCCTCCCCTTAAATATTCACTTCGCTTTTAATTTTCCATAAAAATTGAATAGGACTTTTTTGAAGATACTTGAGTGGTGTATTTGTTTGAAGGTGGTATCAAAAAATAACCTTGTCGGACTTCCATTGCATTTACAATATTTCGTACCTCTACATTTAAATAATGGTCCAATCATGATTAAAAATAAAGATAAGTTATTTAACTCAAGATTTTGGTTTAAAATTTTTTATTTTGTAAGAACAATTTTAGAAGACACGGTATATCCTAGTCGAAGCTAGAAAAAAAAGTCCCTTGTAAGCATATTGTACTAAATACTATAAATGGTAAATATGGTTGTCAAATTCTACTACACAAAAGTACAAATTTAAAATTTTTATTCCCAGACATTTATAAGATAATATACAGGCTGTTCCTCAATGACGTGCTTATATTTTAGGGTGTGATTCCTGAAGTCATTTTATGAAGAAAAGTTTATATAAACATATGTCGTAAACGGCTTCAATTTTTTGCTCCAGGGTGTTGAGTTTTTTCTTTTTTAATGAGTTTTTTGTAATATATCCGAAAGTACTTTAGATAATATTTTCAATTTTGGCATGTGCTAATAGGACATAAAACCATATGTTTTAGTTATAAAAGTTATTTTTTTTGTCCCACCAATGGCGTCCCTGCAAACATGTCCTCTGATATTTTTTAGAAAAAAAGTGTTACGCCACTGACATTTTTCCATGTGGATATTATTTCTGATTAGCCTGATCAATTCTATATAAAAATGGTCCCTTGAGTTTTGTCCTCAGGCACACTGTTGTTAATTAAAATAATTAAATTAAATTAGCTTCATTTTGCAGTATTGACGAATAATTTTTGATCGCATAAACCTAGTTATCCTGGAACGGTGACGTTCTTAAAAACAAAATTAACGCCTTAATGGCAGTCTTATCTGCATTTCCTTCAAGAGGAACTACCTGTGTTACTTGAAGATGTACCAAATACGATAAGGAATGGAATGTGTTACATGCATGATGGAACTCCTGCTCATTTCAGTGTAATCGTTCGCGACCATTTAGATGCAGTTTATTCGAATCGTTGGATAGGTCGCGGAGTACGCGGAGGAGCTCAACAATGGCCAGCAAGATACCCTGATCTCAATAGTTTGGATTTTTTCTGGTCGGTCATTTTAAAACTCTAGTGTATAAAAAAAACTCCCATTAACACTTTAGAAAATTTAAGGGAGAGAATAATTGCCTTCTGTGAAACAATACGGAATTCGCCTAGAATATTTGAACGAGTGCGCTATTTGATGCAAGGATGGGCGAAAGCATGCCTATTAAGTGAAGGTAGTCATTTCCAACAATTTTTATAAAACAAAATTTTACATTGCATTTGCAACTAATAATAGATAGTAGAGCTAATTTAATTTAATTATTTTAATTAAGAACGGTGTGCCAGAGGAGAATTACTTAAAATACTATTTTTATGTAGAATTGACCAGGCTAATCAGAAATAATATCCACATGGAAAAATTTCAGTGGTGCACCACTTTTTTTCTAAAAAATATCAGAGGACATGTTTGCAGGGACGCCACTGGTGAGACAAAAAAATTACTTTTATAACTTGAACATGTGGTTTTATGTCCTATTAGCACATGCCAAAATTAAAAATATTTTCTAAAGTACTTTCGGATATATTTATATACAGTGTCACCAATAAAGTCCGCATGATATGGGATTTTTTTTTATTAATAGCTTTATTCGAAATTTGACTTTGGCATCAAGCTCTGCTTCGATCAAGATGAAAATTATGCAAAAAAATAGTAGTCACGTGATTTGCATTATCTGTCAAATTTTAATTTTTTCAAAAAAATTATTCAAAAGAGGGGTTATTTTTAAAAATATCGAAAAAATTTATTAGAAAAAGTTTTTTTAAATGCAGTTTCTAGCCCACATGCAAAATTTCAGCCGCATAAGATAATTTCCATTTTTTACCTATATTTTGTAAATTGCACCACTTTTGCATAATAAGACTCAACGCAACTTACATAAAACTTCTTAGTTTTGACAATGCTTTATTTCAGATACATTTTCTTTAAAGAAGCGCCACAATAAATGTGTGTTTTTCTACAAAATCAAAATTGGGCTATTAAAATTTGGTCGTATGTGATGCAAAGTTTATTTGTTTTGGACCCTGTATAAGGTAACTTCATAAAATAAGTATTTTTGAAAACGTAGTTTGTGGTTGAAAGTAATACACGTTAACGTTATTATGACATAGCTTAATAATAAATTATAATATAGGGGTTTTAAATTAAATCGTTGAAAATAGATAAACTTTACGTTGTTAAACTAAAATTTATTTTCCACTTAAAAAACACTTTACTGAAGACACTGTGTTCTTTTTTGTCTTAATATTAAGGTGTAGTACTTTCAGACACAAACTACCTTTTCAAAAATACTTATTTTATGGAGTTACCTTATACAGGGTCAAAAACAAATAAACTTTGCATCACATACTACCAAATTTGAATACCCCAATTTTGATTTTGTAGAAAAACACACATTTAATATGGCGCTACTTTAAAGAAAATGTATCTGAAATAAAGCCTTGCCAAAACTGAGAAGTTTTATGTAAGTTGCGTTAAGTCTTATTTTGCAAAAGTGGTGCAATTTACAAAATATAGGTAAAAAATGAAAATTATCTTGTGCGGCTGAAATTTTGCATGTGTGCTAGAAACTGCACTTAGAAAAACTTTTTCTAATAACTTTTTCCGATATTTTTAGAAATAACCCCACTTTTAAATTATTTTTTTGAAAAAATTAAAATTTGACATATAATGCGAATCACGTGACTACTATTTTTTTGCTTAATTTTCATCTCGATCGAAGCAGAACTTGATGCCAAAGTCAAATTTGGAATAAAGCTATTAATAAAAAAAAATCCCATATGATGCGAACTTTACTGGTGACACTGTATTTAAATTTTTATTCCCAGTCATTTATAAGATAATAAATAAACAAAAATTAATTTAATTGAAAAATGCAAAAAAACCTTCTATCCACCTTTGATACTTTTTCTTCAATAAATGCTCAAAATGTTGTCCATTCACCATTTGGCTTTTTCATTTTCAACATTTCTAATTACTTCGGGAGAAATTAACCTACACTCATTTCGTATTCATGCTTTCAACTCCCCACCATTTAGTACTTATGTATAACCTAAAAAAAGTTTTTGAACAAATTAAGCGCTAATTGTTGAAATTTAAAATTTATATAGACCATTTCTTAAAATTTATACCCCTCATTGAATAAACCCAAATAAAAAATGTATCTATTACTTCGAAAATGAAATATAGAGTGGTACCCGCTTTATGGCCGATACTATATTTCATTCTAACTCGCAGTCTCGGCGGATCATGAACGGTAGAAACAAAAATTCTTATCCCAACGGGACATAATAAATCATAAGAAAGCGTTTGACTTGATACCGGCAATAATTTCATTTCATCCCTATCCGCAAAGTCGGAAAAAGGGAAATTGCCAGTCGGTGCGATATCTAGTATGCCATGCCGGAAAAAATAACGTTAAGGTATCCGGAAAATTGATTTATCTGGCTTGCGCGATGTCAATAAGGTTTTGTTTGAAAGCAGTGGTTTATTGTGGTATACCACAGTGGCGGCTGGTAAAAATAGCATAATTATAATATATTATATATGGATACCGCTTATCTAAAAGGAACCAAGCGCCAAAATAGCTAAAATGACCTAATAGAACCAAGCGACTTAATTATCGGTTGTCTACCTTCAGTAAAATATTCATACGGAATCAATTACCGTGGCGCCATCTGTGAGCCAATGAACCAAGCGCCTCTCGCTTTAAAATGCATTTCTAATTTATCTGAACGGATCCAAGCGACTTGGTTCTATTTAGATAAACTGAAATTGTTTGATGGCGCTTGGTTCTACACCTTTTGCCTAGGCGTAATCTAACCTAAAACTAATAGATTTAGTAGATATTTGGGAAGTTCTGTGTTGTGCGCTAGGAGTATTTCCGTTTTATAGTGTAATATACGAATCAAAATGTCTAAAAAGGCCCTTACAAGAACGGAAAAAATGGTGGAATTAGCCCAGAAAAGATTTCAAGACAATGATTTGGTAAGTACTTGCTGATTATTATTATATTATTTGCGGGAAAATTAAAAATATTGTATCCAGCAGGAAAGCCGATCTCTCAAAAAAAGGCGGCTGATATCCAAAGTCTAATGTCTTTAGTTCCTGAGGAGTGTAAACAATTTTATAACACATAACACCAATATAGAAACAGCCAAATTTCAAGAAGACTTGGAAGGTTTTGGACCTGACATTGATTTTGAAGTAGAAGAAAACTAAAATATCTTCAAATTAATTTTTCATAATAAAATTATGCTTTTTATAAAATAAATATGCTTTCTGTTTGATTTAAGTGTTTTTTATTTTACAATAATTTTAACATCGACTGTTTTATAATATGGAACCAAACGACAAATAAACGAGGTCATGGATTATTTAATTTTTCAATAAGGAACCAAGTACCAAAAGTTACCTTTTAAACTTAATATTAAACTTTAATCCAATCTGAATAAGTCTAATTGTGTTACCTAAATCATAATAGTTTTTTTAAACTGAAAGTTATTCCAAAATATCTACAATTAGATTTGTAATATAACTTGTAATATTCAAATCGATTTTTCTCAAATTGTCCAAAAGTCACTTGGTTCCTTTTAGATAAGCGGTATCCATATATTCCAAAGAAAAACATAAATATAATTTCAATTTGTTTAAAGTTCCTAATTTCCTTTCCCAAATGTTGTTCCAAAAAAATGCAATAATCCGATGTCAAAAACATGAGTGAAACCGAGAAAAAAATTATCGGGAATTAATTCTGCTGCGTGGGAGATTCGGTAAGAAAATTTCATAAATTGGAGTTTCTTTTAATGTTCCTGAAATTTTAGTAATAAACCTTAGTTACTAACAAGTAAAATCAATTTCTATTGTAAAAATACAGTGCGTCATATTAAACTAAACTCATCGGCAATATGTTTTCTTAAAGTTTTATTTAAGTTTAAAACTATAAAGACATGGATGGATTTCAGATAACAAATTTGTTATTTAATGTTTCTCACATTTTGGAATAAAAATTAGTTACTAACTGCTCAATTTATTTAGCAATCGAACTTGCTGATTCATTACCAAAACGAATAATTTTTTACACAATATTATTGTAACAATAAATATCACGGGTACGACTAAAAAACTGATTGTTACTTGCTGGTTTGTCTCACCTGTCACTTCGAAATAACTTGACATTTGAATTAAAATTAAGTCGTAGCAGTATACCTAAGAAAAATTATCACCAATTAATTTCATTAGGCTTATAGGCTATAGACTATCGCGATAGTCTCCCGTTGCAATAAGCAACGTAAACAAAAAGGAGCCTTCTAATTGGTTGAAAATAAATTTATGAAATTTTCCTTATGATTTTAGATAATTTAAAAAATACGTTCACCTGTTACGAGTAAAAAAACTGTCAACTACTGTTTGTTAGTCCAGGACGTGGGGGTTTTTTGAATGCAAAAGGTGGGGTAGTAGCGATTTTTTAGTATGTTGTTAGGCTTGGGGCCCTAATGAAAAATCCAAGATTTCGACCTCGAGGCGCATGCGCTTGAGCCGCCATATTGGATTTTAGGTACAAAAATTTGGTTTTTTGATAATAACTCAAAAACGGTGGCTTTTACGACAAAAGATGTTCTACACAAAGTTAAAGAGGATAAAATTTCCTAATTTTTTTTTGTAGCACACATATGTTAGGAGTTACAGCTCCGTGAAGTTGCACTATTTGAAAAAAAATGCGGAAACTTTTTGGTTGCTTTATTTTATTATTCTTATTATTTATAACTATAGTTTTACATAATAATAAAAAAACTATAGGCATTTGAATACTATTATTTAACAGTAGTATACTTTTCTTAAACAAAGTTAATGGCGAAAAGTATATCGAATTTTCTTTTTAAATTTAAGAATAGTAAATTATGATTTTAGAGCGTTACAAAAATTAATTTCTACTACATTTTGGTACGTTTCGATGGTCCGGATTTGTTATTGTCGGTGTCCTGTAGTTTTTTCCTGATTGAATAGGGATGACGTAATGTCCCAACCACTGAAGGCATGCAAGAACAGAATGTGCTTGGTTGCTTCTTGGTATTTGTGGCTACTTGCTGAATATAACCTCTCAGCAGTTTTTCCTCTTCCAGGTTTACGGAAGTAGATAGAATTTTCGGCTGGTGCTAAATAGCCAAATAACAAAATATAATACTTTTTTTTTCAAATAGTGCAACTTCACGGAGCTGTAACTCCTAACATATGTGTGCTACAAAAAAAAATTTCTACAAAAAATGTAGGACATTTTATCCTCTTTAAATTTGTATATAGAATATCTTTTGTCGTGAAAGCCACTGTTTTTGAGTTATTATCAAAAAAACAAATTTTTGTACTTACAATCCAAGATGGCGGCTAGAGCGCAAGCCTAAAAACATACTACAAAATCGCTACTAACCCACCTTTTGCATTCAAGTACCCCTTTTTGATACCCACGTACTGAATTATTGTACACTACCTATGTATCTTTCTGGGTGTAATGTCAAAATAAATAATACATTTCGTATATTCGCCTATAACTTATAGTCAGGGCCGGAGCTAGAGCTGAATAGGCCCCGGGGCAAAACAAATTTTGGGGCCCCTTATTGAAATTACTTTTGATAATATTTAATATTATACCACAGTATTAATGTCGGGTAAGAATAACAGTATTTTGTTTATGTAGATATTTATTGTATCTTATACCAACTTGTTGGAACAGCTATTACTATAATCTGGCAATTGAGGTACCTACGCAAGTAGTTTTTATCAACTTTAATTTGGAGAAAGTCCGTTCAGCTTTCGCAGTAGTGACAAGGACAGTAAGGAACATCAGAAGCGTGCACACATCTGGATAGCTGGACGACAACGACGCATTCTGAATGATCAAGAAACGGGCTAACTCTTTAACATCTTTCATTGAACTTATCTCTTCCGAAAATGTCGACCATACAGTAAGCAACTGAGAGGAAAAGAAGGTGACACATCGTCTGAGAAAGTTTTGGAAAACAGATCAGCTTCTTGCTCCAACTCGCTTTTCGATAAATTTGTGAGATATTGAGGTTGCAGGATTTTATAAGTATCAGAACATTTTTCATACCAACAAACCTAGATTCGAGTTGCGATGATATTGTATCTATCAAAGGGTAGAAAATGTTTACTCTGAGGCGTTGTTGAGGATCATTTAATCTATTATCTTGAGACAATTCATCAAAGTGAGACTTTACCTTACGTGATCTCTTGTCTATAAACTTTCTGTCAATTTTCCACTTATCGCAAATTTCCGGTCCGATCAGCAAACTCTGAGATTTGCTTTTTTCTATTACCTGAGCCTGTTTTTTTAACTTTTTTTTAAAGTTTGTTGGAGTATTGACAAAAAAATTGTTTGCAATGTATTAATGTATTCGAATAAAGCTAAATATTTTTCTCTTCCCAACCCCTGCCGGGGGGCCCCTTTGGGTCGGAGGCCCCGGGGCGCCTCCCCGCTTGCCCCGCTGTAGATCCGGCCCTGCTTATAGTCCATATTTCCAGAAAGCGGAGGTCAAGAGTAAAACACTAGACAACACACGCACGGCCTTAAATTAAACAATAGGCACACTTTAAACTAAAATAACTTGATTACCAGCTTGTCCCGGTCCTATTGTTCCCAAAACCATACAACCTAAAACGCTCCTCTTAACCGACTAGTAAAATTAAATGAAGTTTAATCCCATTGTAATCCTTGAAATAACTATTATATGCCCGACCCTTTTAAAATACTATTTTCTTGTCAAAATGTACGGGAGTCGTTCTTGAAAGTTCGGGTAAAATTGGGAATGTTTTGATAAACGGTATTCTTGTTTTCCTGTTATCCTTATCTCTATACGTTATACACTCAGATAATGCCAAATGTAATAGTAATTTTTTTAAAACCGACCAGAAAATATACACTTTCTGGACAATTTTTCGTCCAGAAAATAACCTTTTTCCGATCGCAAGACCGGAAAAGTGACGTTAGAGACCGGAATAGTAATTTTTTTTCAATCGACCGGAAAGCAAGCACTTTCTAGACAATTTTTTGATCGGAAAATATCACTTTGCTGGTCTAGACCGGAAAGTAATGAAAAATTGACCGGTAAAGTACTTTACCGGTCAATTTTTGTTGCGTTCCGCTCCCAATTTAAAAAAATTAACCAAACTCATTTATAAGTAGGCTTTGACATGTTTATGTTTTCTTGCTTCCATAGTAACGAACTGTCAGGTACGATATTGACTTTGATAAATAAACTTTTGTGGCTTTATAAAATTGTGTGGAAGACTTTAGATATGGAACTTAATTTGGATTGGGAAGAAAATGACGTTCCAGTTGAAATAACAGAGGCAGCTGCTAGAGCTACAGACGATTTGTTGCCGCATAAGTCCAGAGTGCGGTATGAAAAAACGTTTAGAGTCTTTAAAAATTGGTGTAGAGAAAAAAATGTCAGAAATGTTTCTGAGGATGTTTTGTTAGCTTATTTTGCTGAAAAATCCGAAAAATTTAAATCATCTACACTGTGGAGCTTGTACTCAATGATCAAATCTATGTTAAATTTAAAAGAAAACATTGATATAAGCAAATATTATAAACTGATAGCATTCATAAAGAGAAAATCTGTTGGATACATTCCCCAAAAATCGAACGTACTTACCAGAGAAGACATTGACAAATTTTTGCTGGAAGCCCCTGATAATGATTATCTTTTAATCAAAGTAAGTACTTAAATACATAATACGAGTTTTCTTAAAGTTCTTCTTTTCTTATATTGTGTTTAAAAAAAATATATTTAAACTATTTCTTATTTTTTTTAGCTTTTACTAATAATGGGTTCGGCTGGAGCGTGTCGCCGTGAAGAATTGACCAATATGACAATTGACGATGTTAAAGATAACGAATCGATGTTGGCGGTAAAAATTCCAAATACAAAAACATACCAACCCAGGTCATTTATAGTTGTTGGGGAACGAAACCTAAATATATATAGAAAATATATTTCTTTACGTCCGCCTAGTGTTCCACATCGCAGGCTATTTCTTTTCTATAATAAAGGAAAATGCACTATTCAACCAGTAGGTTTGCATTCAGTAGGAAAAGCGCCATCAAAAATAGCATCCTATTTGGGATTACCAAACCCAGAGCAATTTACAGGGCACTGTTTTCGACGTAGTTCGGCGACACTGTTAGTTGAAGGTGGAGGCGATATCCTTAATTTAAAACGACATGGCGGCTGGAAATCATCCCAAGTTGCCGAAGGCTACATTGAACAGTCTCTACAAAATAAGATTGATATAGCCAGTAGAATTCAGGAAGCCGGAGGATCAAAAGTGGATATAACTTCACAAACATCCTATAAAGATGAATCAAAAAATTTCCCGTCATGTCTACAATTTAATACACCACAAAATTGTACTTTCAATATAACAATTAACAAATAGATATTAATAGATAAAATAGAATTAAGAACATTTGTACCAAATTGTATTTATTATTAAACATAATTTTCCCAACTATTAGAGTTTTCTGCTAAAACTATACCCATATAGTAAGCTATTATTAACGTTTTCTCGCACGCCACTGGTGTCTTGTGTCGATTGTAAAAAAAATATTGTACGTCACTCAACCGAAAAGTACGTTAACAGGACTCGCAGGCTCCCAGGACTCGCCTGGCGGCTCGCCCTGGAAATTGCCTGCTTCGTCCTGTAAAATAGTACTTTCCGGTCTTGTAACGTAATATACTATTGCTGGACGAAAAACTGTCCAGAAAGTGTATATTTTCTGGTCGGTCAAAAAAAAAATATTGTTGCAACCACAGACATGTAAAATAAGGAGGAAAGACATTCCATTCATCAAAAACCATTTGTTTAGAATCAGACATACTTACTTGCCAAATTTCAGATAAGTTAGAAGGAGATGGCTTTAAAAATGGCAACACTGTAAGCTGTAGAAACTCGCTGTGCAAAGGTTTCCAAGATACAGCTGGCGTCCCTTGTTCGCTGTAGACCCGGTGCATACACAGAGAAAATCAATGATGTTTTATTTAATCCCTATTACAAAGTGAAACAATATAGCAAAAAATATAACCTAACCTTTACAAAAAAGTTTTTTAAATTTCATAATTTTTCGTGGAAATTGGATTAACTTTTAACCTTTAGAGTCGTTTCTGACTCGTTCATTAAAATTTCTGAACTATCGATTTTCATGGTTTTTAATTGAATTTGCTGTTATGTAGGTGGTATACATTGTACCACATTACAAAATTAACCTTTTCACAGAATTTCCCACTCTGATATCCCAACAGATAAGTCGAAAGTCCCGGATCCTTTAATAAAATAACTCTATTGAAGCGGATCTTTGATAACTTTTGACAATGGAAAAGACAAGGCTTCAGAGTCTATTTCTACCGAACAAAATGATAATAATGTAATCTTGGAGGAACAATAGAAATGTAATTATTATTCTAAAGAGAAGCGGATGTTTGTTTGTAAGTTTATTTTGAAAGCAAATTGTTTGTACATTGAAATAAAAATAAATACGACATTCTGCGATATGTGCAAGTAAAAAAAAATTTCATACCCTTTAGTGCATCGGTTAAATACAGGGTATTTGAAAAATGTGTTTAAAAACTTGGAAAGGTCATTTGACAGGGCAAAATAAAGGTAGTGGCTAGATATCATTGTTCAGAGGTCTAATATCGGTTTCCCAAGGTCGCTTTCCCAGGCAACCACAAGATGACGTATGACGTGATAAAGACGTGATAAAGACGTCAAAAAATGGGTTAGGTCGTAAGGTCACCGAAATATGACCTAAAAGAAACGCCATACGGTGCCCAAAAAGAAACGTCACTTGTGAACCGTGTTTAACACGTCAAAAAAACGTCAGCAAAGTGACTTAAAATTGCAAAAGTTTTACCAAATATTTAAAAAATATAAAATAGCTATTTATGCCATCAGTTACGAAATGCCTAATTTTGTGTAACGCGTGAGATTTTTGCGGAACGAACGAAGTGAGTTTCGCAAAAACTCACAAGTTACACAAAATTTCATTTCGTAACGTATTGCATACAAGATTTTTTCTAATTTTGAAGAAAGTAATAAAAAAATAAAATTTAATATAATTGATAAAAATTTGGAAAACATAAATTTAGTTTTTCTAATTTTGACATATAACTGATGGCATAAATAGCTATTGTTGCTGTTACTTCATGTTAGTTGTCAGTTTGACATTTTGTAAAAAGTCTAGACGAAAGGTTTTTAGCGAGATTGATATATTTTTAGTTTTATTTTTAAAAAATGAGTCATTCAAGTTCTGAAGAGCTACCAAGCGATATTGAAGAGGCAGCAGGTAATGCTCTATTATCAGTAATTCCCAAAAAGTCAAAGGCAGTTTATGATTTGGCATACGAAAAATTTGTTACGTGGTGTGATGAGAAGAAAATTAAACATGTTAATGAGAAAGTTTTACTTGCATATTTCGAGGGTAAGAAAGATCTAAAAGTTTCCACATTATGGACACTTTACTCAATGTTAAGGTCTGAACTAAATCTAAAAAGGAATATTGATATTAAAAAATATACAAATTTGGTAGCATATATTAAAAGGCAAGCGGACGGGTACAGTGCTAAAAAGTCAAAAGTTTTTATTTAAAAAGATTTTGCCAAATTTTTATTGGAAGCTGATGACAAAGAATACTTAATGGCTAAGGTTGCAATGATAATTGGAATGGCAGGAGCATGCAGAAAAGCAGAATTAACTTTTCTTCCAGTTGAAAATGTTATAGACGAAGGAAGCCATTTTCGTGTTGATATCCCACCTTCAAAAACAAAAGTTATACGGCAGTGTGCAATTACCACTGGAGACATTGAAAATACGAATCTTGTTGAAATATTAAGAAAATATATTAAGTTGCGTCCCCAGATTCTTAAACACAACAGATTTTTTGTAAAATATGCGAATGGAAAATGTACCAGAAATCCTGTGGGAATTAACACATTTAGCAGTCTGCCAGAAGTTATTGCACAATTTCTTGGTCTTTCAAATCCTGTTCTATATACTGGCCACTGCTTCAGAAGAAGCTCTGCCACTTTCCTAGCAGACAGTGGCGCTGATCTTTTAAAATTAAAGAGGCACGGAGGTTGGAAATCTAGTTCTGTTGCGGAGGGATATGTTGAAAATTCCATGAATAATAAAAAACTTATAGCGCAAGAAATATTTGGTGAAACATCTAATGCAATGTGCGTCGCTTCCCAAATAACAGCAAGTTCGAGCAATGAAAAAAATATGTCGTCGGGAATTAATTTGAATAATTGCAATAATTGTGTTATCAATATTTATAATAATTAATTAATTTATAATTTATGTTTTTAACTTGTATTATAACAGTTTAATAAATAGAATAATTCTTTTTGTCACTAATTTTAAAATACATTTTTCGTCACCAATTGCATAAAATTTTATTTTATGCAACTAGTTACAAAAAGTAAGACGTTTCATAATCTTAATCAGTTTTAAAAAGTGTCACTTTATATGTAAAAATTAGAAAAAACACTTTTTTTATTTTGTCTCAACTACAATTTTGTTATTCGTTTCTCACATATAATTTTTTCAAAGTGTTTATTAGAATTAAAAGTAGATCGGGCCTATAAGAATATTTGGATGTTTTGTATACTTAAAATTTTGAATTAAGGTGCCAATAAAGCGTTGTCTACGATTTAATTATATGTCTTTGGAACATAACTAATAATTAAAATAAATACTATAGGCATTGATTTTTTTAAATGTTTGTTGGTTATGTTTTGTTGTTTTAATAAAAGAAACATAGATATGTAATGTCTGTGGTAATGTTAAATTGTCTATTTTAAATTTTCGAACTCGTTTTAAAAATATAAAAACCTCAAGTTTTGAGTAAATATATAGTTTAGGTAGGCGCTATTGAATATTTTTCAATTCAAGTAGTATTAGTTTTAGAGAAAGCCTCACCACCAGAAATTTCATATAATCTTTTTAATTCTTTTTAGGATCTAGCTCTTCTATCACAGGTCATTTGAGAACCTTAAGTAGTTTGTTTGCAGGAAATTGCGGTAAGAATATTCAGTAATGGTAAAAGATGATTTTTTAAATATTTTTATCAACATTGTAGGATGTCACGAAGTTGTAACTACACTTTTAACTAAAATAGTTAAAATTGAGCAACAAAATGGACAAATATTGACCGCACTTAAGCAGCACACCATATCTGCACCCAAATTGAACACCAACTTTGCTGCAAAAAGTTTAGATGATTTACGTCTTTTAGAAGAGGAACTAACAGAAGAAAGTATATAAGTAAGTTTTAAAAGTGAATAAATTATATTTTATGTCTAGGAGCTAAAAATGTAAAATGCTTTTAAATAAACGTTGTAAAAAACGAAAATGTATTTAATTTTTTTTTAATTTAAAAAACGGAAAATTATTTGTATATTATTATTGGTTACAATACACGCAAAAACGCTGTATAGGATAATTTAGGTCACCCGGTCATATAAACGTTACATCTACGTCGAAAATACGTCAGCAGTGACGTCAGCTGCTAACGTTTTTTCGACGTCATCATTATCACGTGATTGTGGTGGGACTTATTCACGTGATTTTGACGGCAATAAAACGTCATTTGGAAACGGGATTATAGGCAACTGATGACGTTTTTCTTTCTGTAACGTGATTTGGTTGCCTGGGTTATATCGACGTCGCATTTGGTTGAATGATAAAACAGGTCGTAATAAGCAATGGTTTCCTGTCTCTTATAAAAAAAAACTTTATTCTGATGGGTATTAAACGGTTTTAGAAAGAAAAAAATACATTTACAAAAAAATAAATAATATAGGAGTTCCCTAAGGAAGTATACTAGGTCCAATATTATTTATTTTATACATCAACGATATGCCTTTAGTTATAAAAATGTGTAAGTTACAAATGTTTGCTGATGACACCTTAATTTACATTAATGTTTTAAGAATTTTTGATGGTCTAAATATTTTAAATTCTGAGATAAATATATTATTAAATTGGCTAAAAGTAAATAAATTAAAATTAAATATTTCAAAAACCAAATGTATGGTTATGGGTTATGGGTAATAATTTAAATTGTCAAAATATAAATGTTGTAATTGATGGTGAAAAATTGGAACTAGTAAACAGTTTTAAATATTTAAGGATAATTATTATTGATTGATTGATGAATTTTTTATTTATTTTGAAAGTATCATATCGAAGATTGCCGGAAAACTAGGTTATTTTAAAAGAATCAGTTCTAATTTAAGTTTGTTTTCTAAAAAAACTGTATTTAAAACTATTATATTGTCAAATTTTCTTTATTGTTCTTCCATTTTTTATTGTGCTAGTAAGGAAATATTTGACAAATTAATAGTTTTACAAAATAAGGCAATGCCGATTATTTTAAATTGTGACAAATATACAAAAATACATTTTATGTTAAAAAATTTAGATTGGTTGAATGTCAGAAATTTAATTTTTTATTTAGTACTTATGTATCTTTATACATAAAATTAAAAATTATTTATTGCCTGATTGTTTAAAAAATGTTTGTTCTTATAATCATGATCATCATAATTATAAAACAAGAAGTAACCAAAATTTTTTTGTGGATAGAGTGTCTAAAACATTAGCTTATAAGTCTATTTTTCATAAAGGTTTGATGAAATATAATAATTTGGAAAATTCTATTGCATCTCATATACCATTAAAACTATTTAAAAAAACTTTAAAATTACATTTATTTAAAAAACAAAATGATACGTAATATTTGATACCATTTGCAAAATGTTTAACTTTTCTGTCTGTTTATAATAAATCTATAAAAAATGTTGTTAAAAAAATGTATTAAAAAATAGTTAATTGTAGGTTTGTTCGTGCTAAATAAAACATGTTACTACTACTACTTTCTTACAAAAATAAAAATGTTCTTTGCTTAACTAAATCTTTCATGAAATAATACTTAACAATATTTTAATTTAAATTCAAACAATTAAGATATTTAGCTATAGTCTACCAAAACTAATTTACTAAATACAAACAAAAGAAAAACTAAAAGCCTCCCTCCACAAGTTTATTAGAATAAAAATATTCAATCGAGGTCTTTACTTGTTTCGAACGTAGAAACGTTCTTCATCGGGAGACGGAGAAAGCTTACCTGATGGTATTAGCAGAAGAAAAAAATGGTAGAGGGTACACAACCTTACTGGAGCTTTCATGGAATAAAAAATGTGTTGAAAAATGGGGTATCATATGAATGCTGAAGAAAAAATATTTCTTTTTACTTTAGAGCCCACCAGGAAATAAAATTAGTGCCTCTATATTTTTTTAAGGGTGAAAACAATGTTGTATTCTAGGAGGATACCTAAAATTATTTTGAAATTGAAGTAAAAATCTAGTTTAACCCTTTAATTACCTTTCCGAATTCATATAATAATTATTTCAAAAGTTTAAGCCCCAATAATTGAATTATTCCGTTTTACTTCTACCCCATTGTTTACCCTGCCCCCCCACCAGCGTACCCATAATAAATAAATTGGTCCCCGTTAATATCTCCCCAGGCGTCAATCCCCGCTTTTTATGTTGTCAGTGGCACATTTAAAATTCCTCTTCCAATTTTTCGGGGTAGCCTACACACAACCCCAATAAAGAACAGGCTTATATTTTATTAGGGACTTTAAAAATTTATGAAATCCTGGAATTTACATTTTAATGCAAAACTTCCTACCTACCTCAAATAGCTCCGGAGTTACGACCGTGAATTCCCTTCATAGCTCAATTTAAGAACAAATAAGTGGGATTTTTATTCAAAATGGTCGAATAAACTGAGAACAAAAGCGGATATAAGGAGTGTTTTAAGGTAAATATTCGTGTTTTCTCGGATTTTAAATTTTAAGTATTGAAGTATCTGGGTCAATGGAGGCTTTGGCAAGCTCAATTCGTGCCGACCCGTCGCGCGGTATCTCTCTAATAAATTATTGCATGCACTTGAATCAGTAACGTTTAAAATTTTAACATTTCATTTTAGACAGAAGGGTCCTTTAAACATAAAATCCTCTTTATCGAGAGAAAATATAAAAAATAAAAATGTAAAAATACATTGTGTTCCTTAATGACGTGCTAATATTTAAGGGTGTGATTCCTCAAGTCATTTTTTTTTTTTTTTTTTTTTTATGATCGAGCACAAGCACTATAGGAAAAATCCTTTAAGGCGCTCTGGGAGCGGTGCGTGTGCGAAGAAAGCGATTCACGTTTTTCTTGAATCGTTGGAGGTTATATTCGGTTGGAATCACGGTCTCAGAAAGGCCGTTCCACAAAGATGACGTCCTCCAAATGAAAGAGTTCTGAAACAATGATGTTCGGGGTGTACTAATTTGAACCACATAGGGATGGGCGGCAGTGGTTCGTCGTGTGTTTCTGCTATGCATTACTCTAGGTGGCATCGAGCGGGCAATATCTGTCGAACACTTGCCATGAAAATATCTGTAGAAGAGAGTCAAATCACCAACCTGTCTTCGATGTTTTAAGCTGTTGAGGTTCTTAGTCAGCTCGTGGTCGCCGATTAGACGAACGGCTCTCCTTTGGATGGAATCCAACAACCGAAGGGTATGCTTCGGTGCAGAACTCCAGATATGAGAGCAGTATTCCAGTGATGGTCGAATCTGGGCTTTATAGAGTGTCAAAAGTTGTTGAGGTGTATACAACTTTTTGGTACGGAAAAGTATACCGAGCTTCTGAGAAGCTGCCCTGGCGATTGCCACAACGTGATTATGCCAAGACATATTTCCTCCCAGGTTGACACCCAGCAAATTAATAGACGAAGTCAGTGGAATTGCGTGTCCTGCCATAACGATATCGGGTTCTGCAATGTTGACCTTCTTAAAGAAAACTGCAGCCTGGGTTTTTTGAGCGTTAAATTCGACTTGGTTACTGTCACCCCAAGACAAAATTTCTTCCAGGTCTTTATTGAGGCGTGATACCTCATGTTGTTTGCGAAGATGTGCGTCAGCAGCCGATGTTTGAGATTTCAAAGTAAAAGATGAGATAAGTGTGCTATCGTCAGCAAAGCAATGAAGAAAAATTCAAATAAACATATGTCCTAAACGGCATAAATTTTTTGCTACATGGTGTTGAATTTTTTCTTTTTTAATACGTTTTTTGTAATATCTTCGAAAGTACTTTAGATAATATTTTTAATTTTGGCATGTGCTAATAGGACATAAAACCACATGTTTTAGTTATAAAAGTTATTTTTTTGTCCCACCAGTGGCGTCCCTGCAAACATGTGCTATGATATTTTTTAGAAAAAAGTGGTACATTACTGACATTTTTCCATGTGGATATTATTTCTGATTAGCCTAGTCAATTCTACATAAAAATGGTCTCTTGAGTTTTTCTCCTTAGGCACACTGTTCTTAATTAAACTAATTAAATTTAATTAGCTTCATTTTGCAGTATTGACGAATAATTTTTGATCACATAAATCTAGCTATCCTGGAACGGGGACGTTCTTAAAAACATAATTAACGCCTTAACGGTAGTCTTATATACATTTCCTCCAAGAAGAACTACCTGTGTTACTTGAAGATGTACCATATGCGCTAAGGAATCAAATGTGGTACATGCATGATGAAGCACCTGCTCATTTCAGTGTAATCGTTCGCGAACCTTTAGATGCAGTTTATCCAAATCGTTGGATAGGTCGCGGAGGAGCTCAACAATGGCCAGCAAGATCCCCTGATCTCAATAGTTTGGATTTTTTCTTGTGGGTCATCTTAAAACTCTAGTGTATAAAACTTCCATTAACACTTTAAGGGAGCCAATAATTGCCTTCTGTGAAACAATACGGAATTCGCCTGGAATATTTGAACGAGTGTGCTATTCGATGCAAAGACGGGCGAAAGCATGCCTATTAAGTGAAGGTGGTCATTTCGAACAATTTTTATAAAACAAAATTTTGCATTATCAATGTTAATAATAATAAACAGTAGAGCTAATTTAATTTAATTATTTTAATTAAGAACGGTGTGCCCGAGGAGAAAAACTCAAAAGACAATTTTTATGTAGAATTGACCAGGCTAATCAGAAATAATATCCACATGGAAAAATGTCAGTGGTGTACCACTTTTTTCCTAAAAAATATCAGAGGACATGTTTGCAGGGACGCCACTGGTGGGACAAAAAAATAACTTTTATAACTAAAACATGGTTTTGTGTCCTATTATGACATGCCAAAATTAAAAATATTATCTAAAGTGCTTTCGGAGATATTACAAAAAACGCATTAAAAAAGAAAAAATTCAACACCCTGTAGTAAAAAATTTAAGCCGTTTAGGACATATGTTTATTTGAACTTTTCTTCATAAAATGACTTGGAGAATCACACCCTAAAATATTAGCACGTCATTAAGGAACACCCTGTATACAGACATAAGAACGCAAAACAAAAGGTTTTTATAATATAAATAAAACTTAATTTTAAACAGGAATGCAGAGTTTAAAATAGTTATTTATACTACAAGGGATGTAAGTAATATTTACTAGTCGAGAACGATTTAGCGCCCGAGCGATAGCGAGGGCTGGCAATAAAGTTCGAGGCTCACTTTCTCTTTGAAAAAAATCGTAAAATTTTAAAATTAATGCTTATTCTTTTTAACAATACCGTGACATTTTTGAAATAATGTTGATTAAAAATGTCACTGTAAAAAATAAAAATAAAACTTTTTTGACTGGTAAAATTACGGTCTCGCCTAGATCACAAATGTTAGAAAGATATGCATTAGTCGTGACGTAACGGTCAGAGGTCATTGAACAGACTTTACATAACATTGAATGCAAGGAAATGAAAATCATATAAATAAGTATTCAATGAACTAAGAAAGTGTGTATCATATCACATAATATTAGACCAGGGTCGATAAATTTTTGAAACAAAAAAAAATAATAGTAAGATGAAACCCATTGGAAAAGGAAGAGAATATAACAAAAATTAAAGGAAAAATAATTTACGGGCGATCCGAGGTCGGAAAGTAAAAAGGGGTAAGTTTTTAAGGGTAGAAAACGAAAATTCTGGAAATTACTTGTAAGTTCCTCATTTCGCCGCAAGGGGGCACAATTGAATATTATTTTTTAAAATTTTAAATTTCTCCAAAAATTCCCATATTAAGGTATAACTCTGATTATATCATTGGAAAGCTTAGACAATTCTGCATCATTTTGGTTAAAGGCTCGTTGGCGTACCGACCTTGATAAGAGTGGGGGAAGTTATTGAATGTGTAAACATTAAAATCGCTGTAACTTCTAAACGACTTATCCGATTTTACTTAATTTAAGCTTGTTTGGAAAGGAAAGGTAAGTATCTTCAATTGCCGTATCGAATAGTACACGAGAGTGTTTAATAAAATTGCTAGAGGGCGCAATTTGTAATAATAACAGTTTTTTTGATTTTACCCCGAAAATTTAAATCATACGGTATAACTATGACATCATAATCGGAAAGTAGATGAAATTTGCAAGAAAAAAAAGTGAAGACCGCAGTTCGATATCCTTGTTCGTTTCAGAGTTATCGCCAAAATAATAATTTTTAATACAAATTGCGCCCTCTAGCAATTTTATTAGAAACTATCGTGTACCATTGGATACGACAATTAAAGTTACTTACCTTTCTCTTTTAAACAAGCTTAAATTTAGTAAAATCGGAAAAGTCGTTTAGAAGTTACAGCGATTTTAATGTTTACACTTTCACTTGATAAGAGTAGGAGAAGCTATTGAAAGTGTAAACATTAAAATCGCTGTAACTTCTAAACGAGTAAACGACCCATCCGATTTTACTAAATTTAAGCTTGTTTGGAAGTACCCTTAATTGTCGTATCCAACGGTATACGATAGTTTCTAATAAAATTGCTAGATGGCGCAATTTGTATTAAAAATTATTATTTTGGGGATAACTCTGAAACGAACAAGGATATCGAACTGCGGTCTTCACTTTTTTCTTGCAAATTTCATCTACTTTCCGATTACGATGTCATAGTTATACAGTATGATTTAAGTTTTCGGGGTAAAATCAAAAAAACTCTTATTATTACAAATTGCGCCCTCTAGCAATTTTATTAAACACTATCGTGTACTATTGGATACGGCAATTGAAGAATACTTACCTTTCCTTTCCAAACAAGCTTAAATTAGGTAAAATCGGATAAGTCGTTTAGAAGTTACAGCGATTTTAATGTTTACACATTCAATAGCTTCCCCCACTCTTATCAAGGTCGATACGCCAACGAGCCTTTAACCAAAATGATGCAGAATTGTCTAAGCTTTTCAATGATGTAATCAGAGTTATACCCTAATATGGAACTTTTCGGAGAAATTTAAAATTTTAAAAAATAATTTTCAATTGTGCCCCCTTGCGGCGAATTGAGGAACTTAAAAGTAATTTCCAGAATTTTCTCATGACCGCTTTAACTATAATTTTTTTTTCCTCAAGTTTCTATGTTTAAGTTTCCGAGATATGGCCGGTGACCACCCTTAATGAATCACCCTGTATATTGAATAGATCAATAAAATGTTCTAGTGAAAAAAACTCTCTAATGTTAAGCTATTGTGAGGAATTTTCTTAGAATTATTATTCAGTTTGTCATTTACTAATAAAACATGTATTCTGTTGATATTCTAATGACCATTTATCACCACAAAACTCGGTAAATATAACATTTATTTTCATTTACTCAGGGGCCAAACAAACAAATACAAAGATATTTTTCCAGAAGTTGTATTCGGTTTACTTAAATCAACTGCGAAAAACGAAACCAAAAAACATCCTAGAACAAATCGAGGGTCTGTCCCAGAGCAACGTGGTCACTGATTTTTCTACGAGCAAAGAATAAATAAAACAAGAGATAAAGCAACCAACTTTTCTGTATACACATTTGTTTGCAAAATAACACATGTGTTTACTCTGAAGGTCAACCGAAAGGACTTCTTTATGCTTTCTGTGGGCTTTCTGCGCGTGTAAACAGGAAATGTTTTTGGCCCTTAGGTCGAATCTTATAATGAAACTTTAATTTATTTCTGCAATCTATATTATATTCCAAACATTTACACTTTACATGCTTACACATACAGTAAATCCGTACAATTATTATGTAGTACTTGCACCTGCATTAGAATATTTCCACCGTGAAATACCAGACTGGATTTAAAAGTTCCCGGAATCGCAAATACCAATTAACAATAATTGCCAACAATAATTCATTAACCATAGCTTTAATCGTAAATGATAGATAAATTATGATATGTTGTTCGTTAATCGCCGAATAAAAGTTCGTAAGGTTGTTGTCCAATGTGAATAAATATTATTTTATTATATACGTTTGTAACCAAGTTTAAATACCGTGCGAGCAAAAATTATTTGCATCAAAGAGGGCCTTGCATCCAAGGACGTAATGCTTAGCCGTAGAGCTTAATACCTGTTAGGTGTCAGTAACTACCTGAATATAATCAATCAGTTATTCCGTCATCTTTGACAGTCGTTACAAGTAATTTGATTCATCGCTAATTTTTCCAATTTCTTGAATAATTCACACAATGGGCTTTACGGAATAGCACAAAACATTCATGGTTGAAGCGTATTTTCGAAACGGGGTTAGAGTAAATGGTGAGTGGTAATGCAATCCGGGTTTGTGCATGGACGATTTTTACGAACATTTTCCTAACGTTGCTTTTATTGCTGGGGATTTTTATCATTGCCTGAAAAAAACCGTGGCTGTGTTTAGGGAAACAGGTTCTATACAACACAATAAAGAAGCAGGAAGACCATCTGTAAGAACAGAAGAACTTGTTGCAAACGTTCTTGAAATAATGCAAAATACGCCAACAAATTGTATAAGACGCCTGTCCCAAAACGAGAGAAGATCTTATGGAACATGCAAGACTATTCTTAAGAAGCAGCTAAATTATATTCTTATTATTATATTCTTATTGTGTATATTCTTACTTTGTTAATTTTGTAAACAACAAAACTAAATTTGTATTTGTCTACCTATTTTATTACTCATGAGTTTGGCATATTTATCATGTCATAATATGAATTTGACAAAATTTTAACCTAGATTTGGTTAGATATATCGTCCCCATATCATTGTGATCTAAACCAAGCCCTACGTTTTTTAATCCAAGCCCTCTTTGATGCAAATAATTTTTGCTCGCACGGTATGTAACGCTTACCAATGCTAGACTCCTCTATATTATGCTCCTGTTTGTTTTAATAATGAAATTAGATGGTTGCGACAATTCAAATGTAAACTACGGATTACCGTTATCTGTTTGCAAAATAATGCAATTGAATTTGTAATTTATTACATTTCGTCTGACCTAGATTACAAATGAAAAATTGCCATATCACATTAAGCTTACCAAAAAATTGCTTACTGTAACTAAAAGGTCGGTCTAAGCTTTTAGAGGAAGGGATTATGTCGGATTTCCTGGCCTGGCAATTCGCTGTCAGAATTTAATTATAGGATCATAATTTAAGCAGTGGGTTTTGCGGTCTGTGGCAGGATGTTCTTTAACCTTTACCCTGTTGTTGTTATAAACTTTGCCCATCAACAGAAAGAATACGAGCCCGATTCGATATTAAAATTGAATCTGTCCTTTGTTATATACCACAGTTATGCGATTATTGAAAATTTGTGGTAAAAACCATGAATAACAAAATGACGGAGTTAAAACGAGCAAATTGAGCCTCTAAAACGACAAATCAAATTAAAAAAGGTGTTCACTCGGGTTGTTGCTGCTGCTTGCTTATTCCCTTTTCTACTTTCGCCGCCAGGGCCATTTCTGAGAGGACATAATATCGTTTAACGTGGGCTCTAAATCAGTATCCTCAGTGATTAAAAACACCATCAAGGGTTATCCACAAATGATTTTGCTTGTCCATGACCTACTGATCGGGGAGTGTATTCCGCCCCCCCCCCCCCCTCCCTACGAAATATCCGTTAACAACGTAGCCACCGAAGCTGTTTTATTCGGGTATTAATCAATGGATTTCAGTTTTAATTCACTGGCCGACAAAAAAATATTTTTTTGTGTAACACAAAGCTAAATAGCATCTTGTGGTAGAATGGACCAATCCAAATACGAAAATGAGAAAAAAAAAAGTTGTAACACGTAACGTTTTCTTGTTACATTTATAGTACCACATTTAATGTTACAATATTTAATATCTATTGAAAAAATTATTTAAGAATTTTCTAACTGTTTATATCGACTATATTTAAATTTTTACACCTACTAAAGATACCTTACATCTAAGAAAAACACAAACATTACAAATATTAACTGAACACACTAATTAAATTTTATTTTTTCCTTTTATGAGGGGTCATATCTTCTCTTTTTGAAAACCAACAGTAATCACCCATCATGGCTGGATCCCATCGTCCTTGATAGCGAATTTCCATTGTCCTGATATCCTGGTGGAACCTTTTACCCTGCTCATCACTGACAGCTCCCAAATTTTCAGGAAAAAATGACAGATGGGAATGGAGGAAGTGAATTTTTAATGACATTCGGGCACCAAGCGATTTGTACGAATCTAAAAGTTCATCAACTAACTGTTGATAGTTTGCATCCATATTGTTGCCCAAAAATCCTCTTACTATACTAACAAATGAGTTCCATACTCTGAGTTCCTGCCTGGTAAGCTTCTCTGTAAAGTTGACATCGTCCAGCAATTTTCTGATTTGTGGCCCAATAAAAATACCTTCCTTTAATTTGCCATCACTTAACTGGGAAAAGACTTGTCTTAGGTATTTGAATCCATCACCATCTTTATTCATAGCTTTCACAAAGTTTTTCATCAGCCCAAGTTTAATGTGAAGAGGAGGCAGAAGGACTTTTTTGGGGTCTACAAGAGGTGCAAACTTAACATTTTGAGATCCCGGCTGAAATTTACTTTTTTGTGGCCAATCTTTTATTACATAATGCCGATCTACTGCACGACTGTACCACAAACAAAGAAAACAGCAATATTTTGTAAATCCTCCCTGAAGTCCTACTAAAATTCCTACAGTTCAGGTAATTTTTCTGTTATGAAATGCATCCATTTTAACCCCCTAATTAAATTGACTACCTGCTAATGTAAAATGGTCTTATTAAGCTATTGAAAAATGGTATGTATTGGGGCTTTCCGAATATTTTTTTTATTACTAGAAGGGTATTTCCATTTTAAAAATAAAGAGCTGACCTGTGTTAGAAAAATCTTGTCGGCCAGTGATTATTATAGGCATGGAAATAAACATACATTTGGGATAGAAAGAAAAAACCAAAAGTCTTCCTTTATTTTATGCTGATGGTGTTAGCAAAAGAGAAAATTAGAACCTTAATGGAGCTTTTATGGACTTAAAAAAATGAATTGTAGGAGAAACATGATATGAAGGAAATTTATAAGAAATGTTAAACCATAATGAGTATGTCAAAACGTTATTAATGGGTGTCTAAACCAACCAAATAAAATGGGGATGAAGAAAAAACCTTTCAAAGAAGGTGCCGAAGATTATTTAAACTTAAAAAAAAAACTTATCAAACGTATGTCTGTAAGAAGTTTTCTTTCATTTACTTTTGCCCAAGCATGTGGACGTGAATAACCTTTTGACTTTTAATTTAAAAATGTGTTACTTTTTGATTGCTTTTATTGGTTTTAAATTAACCTCTTGTGGGGTTACTGAGGTTTAATCCTCAGAGGAAGACTTTTAGTTTTTTCTTTCTTTCTTTCCATATTTTCAACTCCACTTTAAGCATGGACTACTTCTTCAAATTAAACATACATTTCTTTATCGTTATTTTCCAAAAATAAATCCTGACCTGAAAAAATCATTACAAATTTTTAAAAAATGCCGGTTTTTTAACTGTATAGAGCGTTACTTTATATGCATATTCTCATAAACGTTATTAAAGCAAGGCGCCAATGGAACTTGAAATTAGGGCTGGGCAAAAATTCGATATATCGATATATCGATATATCGAATAACGATATTTAAAAAATAAAATATCGATAATATCGATAAGTATCGATAAATATTGATAATATCGATATATCCGATCACATCGATAATATCGATTTTTTTATGTTGGTGTAAGAATGTCGGCTAAATATTTGGATGAATATCATTGATAATAAAAGGCGGGAAAAATGCGATAATCATTATTGTTTTTATCCTTTATTTACGCCTTTACCTGATTTGTTTAGTGTTTAATGTAATTTTTGACTGTCACTAATGAATTTTTATACATGTGTCTTCTCTGTTTAATATAGTCAATCTTTTGGTATAATACCTTATCAGTGTATCAATACAAGGGCTGGGAAAAAATTTGATATATCGATATTTTTATCGATATATCGATATATCGAATAACGATTTAAAAAAAATATATATATAACAGGTGATTCATTAAGGGTGGCGACCGGCAATATCTCGGAAACTACTAGGCATAGAAACTTGGAGAAAAAAAAATTATGATTAAAGCGGTCATGAGAAAATTCTGGAAATTACTTCTCCCTCATTTCGCCGCAGGGGGGCAAAATTAAATTTTTTTTTTTTAAATTCTAAATTTCCCCGAAATTTTCCATATTAAGGTATAACTCTCATTACATTATCGAAAAGCTTAGACAATTCTGCATCATTTTGGTTTAAGACTCATTGGCGTACCGACCTTGATAAGAGTGGGGGAAGCTATTAAATGTGTAAACATTAAAATCGCTGTAACTTCTAAACGACTTATCCGATTTTACTAAATTTAAGCTTGTTTGGAAGGGAAAGGTAAGTATCTTCAATCGCCGTATCAAACAGTACACGATAGTGTTTAATAAAATTGCTAGAGGGCGCAATTTGTAATAATAACGGTTTTTTCGATTTTATCCCGGAAATTCAAGTCATACGGTATAACTATGACATCATAATCGAAAAGTAGATGAAATTTGCAAGAAAAGATGTGAAGACCGCAGTTCGATATCTTTGTTCGTTTCAGAGTTATTGCCAAAACAATAATTTTTAATACAAATTGCGCCCTCTAGCAATTTTATTAGGAACTATCTTGTACCATTAGATACGACAATTGAAGGTTCTTCCGAACAAGCTTAAATTTAGTATAATCGGATAAGTCGTTTAGAAGTTACAGCGATTTTAATGTTTACACTTTCAATAGCTTCTCCCACTCTTATCAAGTGAAACTGTAAACATTAAAATCGCTGTAACTTCTAAACGACTTAACCGATTTTACTAAATTTAAGCTTATTTGGAAGATAAAGGTAAGTACCTTCAATTGTCGTATCCAATGGTACAAGATAATTTCTAATAAAATGGCTAGACGGCGCAATTTGTATTAAAAATTATTGTTTTGGCAATAACTCTGAAACGAACAAAGATATTGAACTGCGGTCTTCACATCTTTTTTTTTACAAATTTCATCTACTTTTCGATGATGATGTCATGGTTATACGGTATGATTTGAATTTCCGGGATAAAATCGAAAAAACTGTTATTATTACAAATTGCGCCCTCTAGCAATTTTATTAAACACTATCGTGTACTATTGGATACGGCGATTGAAGATACTTACCTTTCCCTTCCAAACAAGCTTAAATTTAGTAAAATCGGATAAGTCGTTTACAAGTTACAGCGATTTTAATGTTTGCACATTCAATAGCTTCCCCCACTCTTATCAAGGCCGGTACGCCAATGAGCCTTAAAGCAAAATTATACAGAATTGTCTAAGCTTTTCGATGATGTAATCAGAGTTATACCTTAATATGGAAAATTTCGGAGAAATTTAGAATTAAAAAAAAATTTAATTGTGCCCCCTTGCGGCGAAATGAGGAACTTAAAAATAGTTTCCAGAATTTTCTCATGACCGCTTTAATAATCATTTTTTTTTCTCCAAGTTTCTATGCCTAGTAGTTTTCGAGATATGGCCGGTCGCCACCCTTAATGAATCACCCTATATATAATATCGATATTATCGACTATATCGATATTTTTTTAATATCGATATTCGAAGTTGGAATTTAAATATCGCCCAGCTCTATTTGGAATGAATAAAAATTGGCATTACTTTTTACATACAAAATTTTAACGATAAACCAGGAATGCTCAATAAAACCTATCCAAGGTATTAACTTTTAATTGCTTTAGACGTTAGTTTGGTAAACTTCTGGATATAAAGTTTTCTTGGTAGTTAACAGTTTTTAAGACGTTAATTACTTTCAAAATAATGCAGCTTACCTAATTTAAATTTAAAACTAATGTGTCTACTAATCCCACCCTAATTTATGGAATAAAAACCGAACTTTGAGAATCTAAGCTTAAATAGCTTCTGAGCCTTCTATGCTGATAATGGTTATAATGGCCGGAAACACAAAACAGCCAATAACAAGATCAACACAGATTAATAGATTATGATTATACAAAGACGACATCTGTCGTTGTAATATTAATTTTCATTTGTGTTAAAGATAATTTTATATGTACTTTGAATTTTCAACTATAGTAGATAGGTATTAACCAAATACAGGGTGTCCGGAAATGATGAGCAAAAAATTTAGGGGATAATTCTAGACCGAAAATAAATGCTATCCTCTTCTTCCTATAACGTTTTTTCAAAAATTGATTATTAACGGAGCTACAGGGTGTTAAAGTTAAATTTTATTTGCAGTTTTTTTGCAATACCTTTTGCCACGCTCATAATATTTTGACGAAATCTCGTATATGGGACTTTTTTGGGATAAAAAATACAAATTTGCCCACCGTTTTTTGCATTTTGTAGAGAGCGCCACATAGGTTATATATATACAGTGTCCGCAAGAAAGTCCGCATCAAATGGGATTTTTTTAAATTATTAAGTATAGGTAAACATTGAAAAAGCGGTTAGTTTTTGCTTACCTAAAAACCAAAAATGACGTATACTGAAGCAGCTGCACGACTTGCGTTACCTCTCAAATTTGACATTTTTAATAATGTAGGTTCAAAAATGCCCTTATTTATCAAAAAATCGAAAAACTTTATTCGATAAAGTTGTTTATTTAGGCATTTTTAGCCTTTCTACGAAATTTTGACAGTCTAATACAATTTTTATTTTTTGCCAGATTCTTGAATATTTTGATCAACCCTCGTAGATTAACTTTTATACATCGATGTAAAACCATTTGCCTTTACTTTATTTGTAATCTTAATGCAATTTTGTGTAAAATTTTTGTTTCCAATTATTTATTTTGCTTCAAAAACTGAAATTGTTATTGATCAGTATGTAATGTTTGATGCAAAGTTTATCTAATTACATCAGTTTTGTCAAAACGGACGTTTCTTATTTTTCTTAAGTTAGCAAACAGATAAACAAAAAGCAAATATTAGGAAGCTTTCGTTGAAATTTTACTTAATTATTATTATTAAATTAAATTAATTTTATATTAAACTATATTTTTGTTGAATAAAATGTTTCGAGCGATTAATATTTATTCTTTTTGATCCAATATTAATTAAGTAAAATTTCAACGAAAGCTTCCTAATATTTTCTTTTTGTACATCTTTTTACTAAGTTAAGAAAAATGAGAAACGTCGGTTTTGACAAAACTGATGTAATTAGATAAACTTTGCATCAAACATTACATACTGATCAATAACAATTTCAGTTTTTGAAGCAAAATAAATAATTGGAAACAAAAATTTTACACAAAATTCCACTTAGATTACAAATGAAGTAAAGGCAAATGGTTTTACATCGATGTATAAAAGTTAATCTACGAGGGTTGATCAAAATTTTCAAAAATCTGGCAAAAAATAAAAATTGTATTAGACTGTCAAAATTTAGTACAGAGGCTAAAAATGCGTAAATAAACAACTTTCTAGAATAAAGTTTTTCGATATTTTTATAAATAAGGGCATTTTTGAACCTATTTTATTAAAAATGTCAAATTTGGCAGGTAACGCAAGTCGTGCAGCTGCTTCAGTATACGTCATTTTTAGTTTTTAGGTAAGCAAAAACTAACTGCTTTTTCAATTTTTACCTAAACGTAATAATAAAAAAAAATCCCATTTGATGCGGACTTTCTTGCGGACACTGTATAGGTTGAATGGCTTCAACTTTTTTGTCCTACACTGTATGTGCATTTTGACTGAATATTTTTATTCTTCTAGCCTTTTGACATAAAAAAGGTTTACTACTTTTGTTTCGATGGATCTAAGCGTTTTCGAGAAAAACGCTAAAATAACATTGCTGGCATGTGATGAATACGAAATCATTTAAATTAATTTTTAACCTTAAACATAGCATAGCAAAGGAAGGAATATTTCATGGAGTTCGTCGGAATTTTTTAAGAAGAATTAATTTATGCGTTGAAGAGGAAGTACGTCACTTTAAACCTTTGATTTGAATGTTTAATTTATTGTTCTAGTAACTTATGTATTTTAAAACTGCAAATAAAATTTAACTTTAACACCCTGTAACTCCTTTAATAATACATTTTCGAAAAAATGTTATAGGAAGAGAAAAGAAGCATTTATTTTCGGTCTAGAATTTTCCCCTAAATTTATTGCTCATCATTTCCGGACACCCTGTATATAGCCTTATTTTAAACTTGGCATTTTTCATTAGGCAACAAGAATTTAAACCATTAACAAGAAATGTTCAATTAGTATCAACTTTTAATTGCTTTAGATTTTAGTTTAGTAAACTTGGAAATGTAAAGTTTTCTTGGTAGTTAACAGTTTTTGAGGCGTTAACAACTTTCAATCAGATGCAGCATCCTTTATTTGGATTTAAAACTTGTAATTAATGTACAGCAACATAATTATGCTTCAGTTGGATACTAGTTTTAGCTGTGTAAAAATAATACTGCCATTTCAAATTTATTTCGTTTAACAAGATCGATTTAAAAAAACATAATATGTAACATATTAAAAAGCGTCTATAGCTATCTATATAGACAGTCAAGCAGCAATAAAGGCAATTTGCTCCAGCAGCACTAAGTCAAAATTAGTAAGGCGCAGTCGCAACAATCTCTGCACACTTGGTGCTCAACATCGAATCACCTTGTGTTGGGTTCCTGGACACAGCAACATATATGGCAACGAGACTGCTGATGCGCTTGCCAGGGAGGGCGCAAGCATCTCTGTCGAACTAGCAGAGAATACTGTGGCTAGACCACTGGGATCAGCCAAAGAAGAGATAGATCGAGCAGCTAAACAACTTGCGCAAAGCAGATGGACAGGACTTACAACTTGTAGCATCTCCAGGCAATTGTGGCCCCTACTTGATAACATGAAAACCGCAGCGCTATTACAGCACAGTCGGAAGGACCTAAGAAACATCACTGCCGTAATCACCGAACATTGCTTGTTCGGTAGACACGCTGAACGCATTCGAATACCAACTAACGACTTCTGCAGAAGTTGCAGAGATGAGGAAGAGGAGGAAAGTATTCAGCATTTCTTGTGTGAATGCCCCGGCCTCGCGAGAAGAAGGTTTAATGCACTGGGTGAACCATTCTTTAATGATCTGGAGAAAGTGAGCAGCCTGCAACTGGGTCGACTTACTAAGTTTATTAACAGCAGTGGCTGGTTTGAATGAGCTGTCAAGATTCTTCTACGATCGTGTTAACCATCAGGAAGCTGATGCAATAGGTTCCGCGGAACATGTGTGGTATCACAACGGTCCTATAGGACTACGTGTGACTGTTTGGTCAATTCCAGAGGTCTGCCACTCTAACCTAACCTAACCTAACCTAACATATTATTATGCAATGTTTCAGTAGGGCACATAAGGAGTCACCAAAATAAGTATTCATTAAAAACTAACGATGATTTAGTGAACATGAAAAACTGTTCTTCGGTAGTATCCGAAATGATGTCGACGATGTTTCCTGATAGACCAATCCCAAACAAACCAACAGTCATATAAATGCAGATTTAGAACTTTCACTCCATGTAAAAGAAAATAATGGAATTAGCACAATCCTTCTTGGCAAAGCTGTAAGAAAGCATCACTCTACAATACTACGCAAATTAAATAAGTGTAAATATCATCCGTGTAACTATCAGAACCACTTCAAGAATTAAGGGAAGGCGATGAAATACGAAGAGCAAACTTTTGTTTTGAAGTTGGGGAAAGGGTAAATAACGATAATGAATTCTCACACTCACGTATGTTTTACCGACGAGTGTGACCTTCTCATTAAACAAAAAATGGAATGTTGAAAATTGTACATTGTTGGAGTACATAAAGTGAACACGGATTCGTACAAACAAGGACTCAATACCCTTAAAAGGTAAATGTTTGAGGTGGCATATTGGGGCCTCGAATTAATGGACCTATTTTCTGAAACAGAATTTTGGGAGAAATATTTTTTAGAACTTTTACAAAAACATATTGGACCTGCATTAGAAGAAGTTGCCCATGAGAATGAAGATATTTGGTTATTCAACGTGTTGAAACTAATAAAAATTAAAACGTTTAGTAACTTTTAACATTATCATAAATATTACTGGTAGTTTCAATAACTTTTAATTGATTTATTAGAAAATTGGTTACGCGAATACATTATAGGAGGACCTTAAACAAAGTCTAATACAATTTTGATGTAAAATTAATAGGGTTAATGGTTAATCTGGTATTGCGCCACCTGGTATTAGTTCTTGTTTGGATAAGTTATGCCTTTAGGTTAAAGAAATAACAGCCCAAAATTCTTTTAGATCTTTATGTTTAATAAAAATTTAAAGAAGCGAATATTTTAATTTAAGATTAAATAAGAGCAAAACCGTTTTATATTAAAACTTCTAACTTTTTTAAGTTTAAAATATGTAACTTATCCAAATAAAAAAGCCGCTAAAAATTTTTATTGCTTAAATTTTATTATCTGGTAATAAAATTTTATTATGAAGCCCATAAAAATTTAAACACATACTTTAAAATAAAATAATCAATTTTTTTTATTTGGTTAACAGAAATGAAATCTGAAGAGTATTTAAAAATTTATATCTGGCAAAATTTATATAGGTTTAGGCCGATAGAATATAAAATGTTAACTTGTCCTTATATCGGATGTGACTATGTTTATAGTCCAGCAGTAGTGGTGGGTCAAAAAACCTTCTATCCATCTTTAATAGTTTTCGTCAATAAATGTTCAAAACGTTGCACATTTCTAATTACTTTGGATACATTAATTAAAGATTAAAAATACTTAACTTAACATCACTGGAACAATGAAGACTTATAAGTGATGCAATAGAAACTTTTAAAATTCTTCATGGGCATTATTCGGTAGAATTAAACGTCTTTACTTTAAATACTGACCAAAGACTGAGAGGACATACTTGCAAGTTGGTTCGAGAACGCTTTAGAAAACTTTGTAGACAGTACTTCATATCCAACTGAGTAAACAGAGAATGGAATAATCTGCCCAATGATTGTGTGACTACCGATACAATCAACCACTTTATAACCGCTATGATTCGTATAAAACCTAAAATATTTCAAAGAATTGATCGACTCGTCCGTTACTTTGTGAAAAAATTTCATACTCTTACATATGTAGGCCCAACCTCCTAAAAAATAACAAACATTTTATCCTCTGACGAAGTGACAATAGCTTTCAAATTCTCAAATAATCTATCAAAACTAATATTTAACGTTAAAGATAAATGTGGAAAATATAAGAAATCAGGAGTTTATAAACTAAAATGCAATAAATGCAATAGCTGTTATATAGGACAAACGGGACGAAACTTTGAAACTAGATTTAAAGATCATAATGCATGTTTTAGACTAAAGAAAAGAACATTTAATTTTGCGAATCATTTTATAGACACAAACCTTGTTTTTCGTGATATTAACAACTTACAAATATTACATACAGAACAAAAAGGTCATAAATTAGATATATTAGAAAATATCGAAATTTACAAACATAAAAAAGACCATAATGTCAAGCTTTTAAATACGCAATAAGATTTCGGAAATTCCCCACTTTTAAAATTATTATAATTTTCATCTGGCATGTTTACCATTTAGATTTTATAAACATGAGCCAGCCGTCTCTTATAATTAGGAATCTTGTAAAATACCATTGTGTACCAAACAATATTATACTTTAGGTAGATCCAATAATTTTATGACTCTGTTAACCTATATATACCCTAAGTTTGTTAAGGTTAGATTAGCGTTTTGAAGATGTAGTTGTACTACGAAATGGCCGTAACATCAAAATTTTTAAATAAAAATTAGTGACAAATAACAAAGTATACTTTTCGTTTCATTTTACATACCCAAAATATTTAATACAAATTACTTAAAGTGTGGTGATAAATACTTAAAATGTACTCAGTGAACAATCGATTTAACGGCATAGCCGCCTATCTTTAACCTAATAATAATAATAATAATAATAAATAATTAACCTTTAATGATGTCTTATTCGTGTTTTCAACTTCTCAACATTTGACAAGGTATAAAAATTTAAAATTCGATACTTGTATAACTTAATATTGCACTTTAGGAATTAGTCAATAAAAAACTAGGGTGGCCTTTTAAAAATTATCGATATCAAATCAACAACGAAATAATAATATAATAGATTTTTTAATTAGTAGCGATATATTTAACTTCATATATTTTTCTTAGGTATATTGCATAATATATTAAGTCTAAATTGTTTTATATTCAACACTTTTATTAAATAAATTCACTAAATTCTCTTTCTAAAATATTTTCGTGGTGACACTTCTATGTCTAACCAATTCTAAAGCGTTTCGGTACAAATGTAAAATCTGGACAATAAGTGGTATCAAATAATGCGATCGGCAGTTGCGGAAGAGCAGCTTTTTATTATGCGGTTTTTGGTTCAGTGACCTTGTTTTCAATCTGACTCTTTACCGATGTCTGTGCGAATCATCGAATTATGATTATATTTTATTCAAAAAGATTTGAAAATGTGATATTAAGAAATGTGAATATTAAGTAGATATTACTTTATTTAAACAATTTGCTATAATGGCGGGGGATGTAAAAATAACCATCTAGTACTACTTATTAACATTCCTTATGTATAATCTATCTATCTAAGGTTTAATGAAAGTCTTGATTGAATAATTTTTCCCTACAGATTCTGGGCCAAGGGCTGGTTAGATTAGTATAAATAGACTATTCTTTCGGCCTTTAGTTTCAAGACTTACGGCCTCTTACACCAGATGAAACCAAAAAATACTTAATTACGTTTTCAAAATATGTGTATATAGGGTGTCCACGGAAGGTGGTTAGCCCCTCTAACTTTTTTGTTTTTCAAAATAATGGATATAAAATTTGGGGGATTTGTATACGATCTAAAACTGCATTTTTTGACAGGTAACTCAACATTATGAAACTTCCAGTTTAACCGGACGTGACATAAATTTTTTTCTTTTTGTTGACTCCATATGACATTCTAAATATAACGATGTGTCACTTGTCACTTTTTGTCATCAAAAAAATATTTTTTTTTCTAAATTTATTGTTTTATCTAGATGGCTATGAATACCTTAATATCATTCATTTCAGTTTAATCTTGGGAAAAATACAATTTTACTATTTTTGGTCCCATACCATGTGCTGTGTAAAATTTAATCTTTAAAGTTGTATAACTCATTTTTTTTAAACGGCAACATAGTGGCTCGTCGGGTTAAGAAAAAAGAGGATTTTATTACGATTATTTTGATACCACACACTATTACGTTTTAGAAAAGCTGACATTAAAAATTCTATAAAGCTGACTTCGAACTTTCCTAAAATGAAACATCTTATGAAAATAAATTTAAATTTAAACGCATCAAGTAGCCTGTGACCAGCAAAACTGATAAAAAAAAATCATGCCTTGAAGAAAATTGACATGCCGCCAGCCCAATGTTCAATTCAATTCAATTGTCTTCATGGCATGATTTTGTTTTATTAGTATTGCTGGTCATAGGTTACTTGATGCATTTAAATATAAATTTATTCTCAAAAATGCTTCATTTTAGGAAAGTTCCAAGTTAACTTTTAAAGTTTTTTAATAGCCGCTTTTCTAAAATCTTATAGTGTTCGGTATCAAAATAATCTTAAAATACTAATTGTTCTTAACCCGACCAGCCACCATGTGGCCTTTTAAAAAAAATTAGTTATACAACTTTAAAGATTAAGAATGAAAAGGGAAAGAAAAACACAAAGTCTTCCTCCACTAGTATAATGGAAAAAATAATTCCAAATATTAAGGGTCTCTACATGTTTCGAACGTAGAAACGTTCATCTTCAGGAGACAGAAAGTTTTAAATCTATGCTGATGGTGTTAGCAAAAGAGAAACTGAAATTTAGAACCTTAATGGAGCTTTATGGATTTAAACAGAAATGTAGAAGAAACATGGGTAAAATATTTGATAGTGGCGAAACCACAGAGCGATTAGAACATAATGAAGAGTTGTGAAACAACCAAAAAGTGGGGAAGAAGAAAACCTGTCTAGGTGTCGAGGCTTATTTAAAAATTTTTTTTTATAATTTTTTTTTTTTAAAATTTGTTCAAGGAACTAAAAATTATTGTAGACATTATGAAGGTGTACACCTTCTGTTGTAGTATAAAGTTGTTATAAAAAACAGAACCTTTTGGGGTCCTGAGGACTAAACCTCAGTAACCCCGCGGCAGGTTAATTTGTAGATAATAAAAATAGTAATTGAAAAATTGAACATTTTTAGACTTTTTCTTCGTCTGCCAAAAGGCCGTTCACCTCCACGTGCTAGCGAAAAACTTTTTCGCTAGCACGTGGAGGTGAACGGCCTTTTGGCAGACGAAGAAAAAGTCTAAAAATGTTCAATTTTTCAATTACTATTTTTATTATCTACAAATTAACCTGCCGCGGGGTTACTGAGGTTTAGTCCTCAGGACCCCAAAAGGTTCTGTTTTTTATAACAACTTTATACTACAACAGAAGGTGTACACCTTCATAATGTCTACAATAATTTTTAGTTCCTTGAACAAATTTAAAAAAAAAAAATTATAAAAAAATTTTTTAAATAAGCCTCGACACCTAGACAGGTTTTCTTCTTCCCCACTTTTTGGTTGTTTCACAACTCTTCATTATGTTCTAATCGCTCTGTGGTTTCGCCACTATCAAATATTTTACCCATGTTTCTTCTACATTTCTGTTTAAATCCATAAAGCTCCATTAAGGTTCTAAATTTCAGTTTCTCTTTTGCTAACACCATCAGCATAGATTTAAAACTTTCTGTCTCCTGAAGATGAACGTTTCTACGTTCGAAACATGTAGAGACCCTTAATATTTGGAATTATTTTTTCCATTATACTAGTGGAGGAAGACTTTGTGTTTTTCTTTCCCTTTTCATACTTTCAACTCCACTTTAAGCATGGACTATTTCTTCAAATTTAAAGATTAAATTTCACACAGCACATGGTATTGGACCAAAAATAGTAAAATTGTATTTTTCCCAATATTAAAGAACTGAAATAAGTGATTTTAAAGTATTCATAGCCCTCTAGATAAAACAATAAATTAAAAAAAAAATATTTTCTTGTTGGAAAAAAGTGACCAGTGACACATCGTTATATTTAAAATGTCATATGGAGTTAAAAAAAAGGAAAAATATACCAGGTGTCCCCTTTAAAATTCGAAAATTCGAATGTTGAATCACCTGTCAAAAAAAAAAGCAGTTTTATGTCGTATACAAATCTCCCAAATTTGATTCCATTATCTTGAAAAACAAAAAAGTTAGAGGGGCGAACCACCTTCCGTGGACACCCGGTATGTAATTAAGGTGTTAAAAAACAATTTATCAAATTTCCTGATGAGCAGTTTATTTGTGAAACGTCATCGATTGTACGTAAATAAAGGTGAATCATGTACAGACAGATTGTAAAATAATAAACGTGGGTCATATAAAAAAATATTGTAACCAAAGCTACCAGACTCCCACAAACAATGATACTATGAGGGAAACTTTAAACTTCTTTTTCTTTATTTAGTATTTTTTTTTTACTTGGTTGTCGTAAATATTCTAAAAACAACGGGTCGTTCAAACAAGGCTTCCAAAGCTTTGTTTATTGTATACAAAAGCATTATCGTATACATTCTTTTTATTCCCGTAAAGCGATTGACAACAAAAGTGATCCGGAATGGAAACAGGGCTACAGCAACCAAAACCGTAATAAAAAGCAATTCTTCTGTAAAATTCGATGGCATTCAATATAACACATTGTCTGGATTTTCGCATTTGTATCGAGATGCATTAAAAATAGGGCAACGATCAAAGACCTTTGAAAATATTTTAAAGGAAATTCAAATACGGAATCGGAAAATATTTTAGAAAAATAAATATAATTGTAGAAAATTGAATCCTGCCTGAAGTTGCTGTTTTTGTAGTGTCGCACACCCGGTTGACTTTCTAAACAATAGTTTTCTCTGACAAAAACAGAAAATAATTGTCCTATAACGAACGTGTTCCAAAAAAAATTATATTCGTATTGCCTTCAGCATATCCGCTACCCTCTTTTAAAGAATTGACACTTAATACAGACCTTTGTATCATCGTGCCGATAAAAAACTGGGAAAGCAAATACATATCTTCTGGACTGGAAAAGGTGATCGACAGCTGGAAAGGTAAAACACCTAGTTGTTAAATGTAACCTAGGTCGCAATTTAACGTTTTATATTTTGATACGACTGTTTTTTAGTTTTATACTTGAATTTGATAATTTAACTCCAACTGTTTTCGATGGGGCTCAAATCGAAAGTCTTCAAAAGCCAACGAAGAACTACTATATTTTTTTTTAAGAAAGTTTTACCCAATGCGTGCTGTTGGTATTGGTGTATTATAATGCGAAAATGTAAAATTTTGATCATTAAAATCACTTAATTTGGTAACGTATACCTACGGCTCCAGTTGGTCTTCTTTCCACGATTTGGTAAACTCCTGGCCTTCTAGCGCTAATCTAACTGCAAACATTTATAATGCAAAGTCAACAATGGTTAGTTGGTTTTGTGATTGTATATTAATGTATATCTCATAATACCGCATGCCGGAAGGCCTATACACTCATATGATTGAAAAGTTTCCTCGTCAGACACTATAACTGTTTCCTAGAAATTATTCTGGTTAAAATATTCATGTGTAAATTTTAATCTGCCCTGCTTATTTCTGTCACTAGCAGTATTTGCAGAATTTGGAAAATTCGTCTCTTCTTTCGCCTTTATTGCAGTTTCGAATGGATAGTCCCTTAGATAATTAAGCAGACTTCTATTTTGAACTTTATTAAAAATATTAGGAGAACCTGAACTTGCATTTCTAATAATAGTTCTAAGCCTTGCTATTTTTTTTTTGTATTTGCAGAACGTATCTTTGTTTACCTAGTTCGTATGCAATATCTCTATTAAAAGCACCATCTCGCAACCTATTGTAGAAAATAAACTTTTGCTGGGGTATTAATTGTGGCATATTTGTAGAGAATAATGTACAGGCGAGTTAATGATAAGGTGAAAATACTACGAAATCAAAATATATCCATTTGTTTTTGATACATAAGCCCTCGGAATTTCAAGTGAAAAACCCTGTATACCCGCTAAATATGCTTGTAGTTTATTTCATATTTTCTTTTACTCTGTAGCTCACCACACAAAACAAAAATGCCATGATACAGGTTTTGTTAGTTCCTTTTTAGCAGTAATTATTGTAAATGTGTAACAAAATACATTTTTCCAACAAGCCTGCAACACCTGCGTCAAAGCTACAACGTGAAAATTAACACCTACGCTAGCTAAAAACACGTTTGTATTTTAAGTGCTTTTAATAAAACCATGTTGCAGAGAACCTGGATGTGTATTGAGCCGAAAATAACAAAAAAAAAAGACAAATAAAGAGTTTTGTGCCATTTTGACGCGTCTATTTTAATTAGTTTTTAATTTAAAAGTTTTTTTATTCAGAACTGGCTATGACAGATTTAGCAAGAATATTTAAGATACAAAAATAATAATTTTAATTAAAAATCTATATAAGGTGCGTTTCCGCACATTACGAAAACGTTGTGGATAGCATTGCGGTGGGAGGGGACTAAAGTCATTATTGTAACGTATTGCCTGTTTATGATACACCATTGAATAGGCTCACAAAATTATAATTTACTGATATTTGATGCTGATTGACTCTGTAAAAATATTTTAATAAATGCTGTTGTTAAATTACTTGGTTAGCATCATTTAATTTGTTGATGTAAGTGGAAAATTCATTTAGTAAAAAATATAACAAATTGGTTTTTAGTATAATCTCCATTAGGTGTCTTGTATTAAAATTGAAAGTAATCATATAATGTTTATATAAAAACACATTTTTTAATTATATGACTTCCTGCTTTAACATTTTTATAAGCACCGTTCACAAATTATCTAATACAGTTAATCAGACCGTTATTATTGGCGTATGTGATTTATAAAATAAGCCAAATTAATTATCTGTTTATAAGTTTCAATTTAATGTGTAATAATTATTGGACGTTTTGTTAGACCTATGACCATTTAATGCTTTGATCGATTTGTGTAACACGATAATTAGTGTCGTTAGAATCAAAGCTAAAGTGGAACGAAAATAATTATTTTCCCCTACGTCACGTCTTTAACATTCCATGCTCTCTTTCCCACAGGACAAAATTTTAGCAGCGCCAGTGATCATTACCAATAGATAAAAAATGTGTTCTGTTCTAAAATTAAAGAAATGGTACATGCATTTTTAATATGTAAATGGTTTTAATAATAAAACATTTAATTAAGAAAGAGCTACGTTATTTCGTTTTGTTCTTGTTTATTTTAAACTTTTTATGTCTCCTATATAAAGCTAAACGAGTTTAAAGGCACTTCTTAGATTTAGTTAGCACGGTTTAAGACTGCGACTTGGTTTTATTACCATGGAAATTAAACTTTTTAGTTCGTGTTGATGTTATTTTTATTTTGGCCCCTTTTAGAAAATTATTATCCTACTTCTTCTACCATTTAAGTTACTCAGAACACAGTTAATATAATTACTTAAAAGAGGTATATTTTAGTGTTCAAAAATTCCAAAAGTATATTTTTTCTATAGTATACTAATGTCATTAATTTTATTATTACAGTTTAAAGATACCATGTTTACAGGAAAAGTAACTTATCATTTTTATTTATAGTATGGGACGGTATATCCAGGTAAATTATGGTTGCCGTCTCCAAGTTCTAACAACCAGGATTAGAAGGCATAGCCGGACATTTTAGTCAAGTCCTTTTGTGACCAATGCTTCATTAGGATTTATTCGTGCAGCAAGCACTAACACATTTGCCAATAATAAATAAACTACATGGCTTGCTGCCCGCTAGAGAGGAGGATCAAGCGACAGTATTGACGTGCGAATTAAAAAAAAACAGGAAGTTACCAGGATGATTTAAGAAACCCAGGATTTTGCTTAATAGACTTAGAACGCTCCAGGACAGCCTAAAAATTAGGACATGACCTGGGAAAACAGGACGATTGGCAACCAAGGTAAATAATAAATTAGAACCATTTTTTCAAAGCATTAGCAAAAAATTTAAAAACATCTACATTCCTGTGAATAATAGATAAGAAACCAGTTCGCAAAAGCACGCATACACATAACATAAATAGTTCCGTTCCCATTTCTAAGCTACTCCGGATTTAACCTCCAGAAATCCTTTTCGACCCTTAAACTAAACCTGAGGGTCTGAACCCTTTTTAACGCCGCCGGACCGAAGGTTCTTTATCGCGATAGTTTGATGTCGCCTTTCGTTTACGGAGGACGTTTTTTAGAAATATATTATTTTATATTTGATTTTGTATGTTCAGATATTACTCAGTGAGGATTTCATTTTATTGAATAATATTAGATTAATAATAATAGTAATAATAATAATAACAGTAATATTAATAATTTAATACTAAATATACCAGTCTCCACACAGCGATAAGCAATGCAGATAAAAACTATACGCCCCTCAACCTATCCCAGACAAACCATGCAGCAGACACATACAATGATACACAATTACAACAAGAAAAAATTAATACCTGGTCAGAGAAAATCCTCCATGGACAGCATAGATACCACGCGAAACAAGAGTACATCGACAAAGGATCATCATATACATGGTTAAAAAATGGTCAGCTCTTTCCCGAAACAGAAGGGTTCTTACTCGCTATTCAAGACAAAGTTATTGCAACAAGGAATTATTAAAAACATATAATCAAAGACTCGGCTATAACAGACGACATATGCAGAAAATGCCACCTCCAAAAGGAAATAATTGACCATATTACAAGTGGATGTAAAATTCTTGCTGGCCAAGAATACACAGTAAGACACAACGCAGCAGCAAAAGTAGTTCAACAAGCACTGGCCATAGCATGTAAGCTCGTAGAAAACTCAGAACCCTACTACAAATACACACCAACATCCATAGTCCAAAACAAAGATTTCAAACTGTACTGGGATATAAATATTGAAACAGACAAAACAATATCCGTAAATAGACCAAATATCACTCTTCAGTTAAAAAAAAGAAAAACCACATACCTAATTGAGATAGCTATTCCTAATGATACAAACATCCAAACGAAATACAATGAGAAAATCTCTAAATACACAGACCTGGCAATGGAAATAAAAAGGCTTTGGAAGCAAGAAAAAGTCACTATTATCCCTCTTATTATGTCAGTGACAGGCCTCACACCAGGAACATTCAAATCACACCTGAAACAACTAGGAATCAACACAAACATACATCGAAACTTTCAGAAAACAGTCATTTTAAAAACATGCCATATTGTCGGATCATTCCTCAATTCAGAATAGTAATAATAGAATATGCACTGACTTGGCATAGCCCGTCAGTCCAAAATAAAACCACAATTATGTGAGAAAAAGAAAGACAATAATAATAATATTAATTAAAAGCAAATAATAGTGGCATATCGGACAAGTGTATTGGAATACACAGGCATCCAAGCACAATGGATACCCTGGGGTGGGTAGACCATGACGGTCGTTTCGTCTTGTTAGGACTCTACGGGCAGTTATAACCCAAGCAATCCCAACAACAGCGGTAAAATGTATTAAAAGCATTTTACAAAGTGAAAGCGGCCATCAATATACCGTAGCGTCATCCCAGCGGAACCAACTCCAATACAAAAGGCAGTCACACTGGTAATAATCGAAAGGTAGACAACTAAATAAACCACGAAGTGCATCACGCAGACTGTTTCGGTGAAAACGCAAATAGCGTTCCCTATACTGGATTGGGATGCACTTCGTGGTTTATTTAGTTGTCTCTCTTTTGATTATTACCAGTGTGACTGCCTTTTGTATTGGAGTTGGTTCCGCTGGGATGGCGCTACGGTGTATTATTGATGGCTGTTTTAACTTTGTAAAATGTTTTTAATATATCTTACCGCTGTTGTTGGGATTGCTTGGGTTATGGGTGCCTGTAGGGTCCTAACAAGGACGAAACGGACGTCGTGGTCTACCTGCCCCATGGTATCAATTGTGCTTGGATCGCTGTGTATTCCAATATAAAAAACAGTTTCACACTTGTCCAACATGCCACTATTATTCTCTATAAATTATTTTCGCGGACACTATAATATATCTTTTAAATATTAATAATAATGGAACGAAAGGACGAAAGAAGGGGTTTCATTTATATACATAATTTGTGCAAGACACAAGAGACATCTATGAGAAAATACACAAAACTTCAACGAGCGTTGGGTTTTTGCGCGCTAATATCCGAAATTGATCAAAAACCGGGGAATCCAGTAGTTCACATCTAAAAATAGGTTTTCTGTAAGCTTCGAAATTCAAGATTCCAGTTTACAAATATTTATTGTTGTTCGATAGTCGGCCCTAAACGTAAAAATCTTCTATCAAACTCGTAAAAATATTTGGTACTGCGTATATGACGTGATATCGAGTTTTTATGTTCATAAAGACATCTGCTGGGACCTTTTTACAAAATGACATTGAATAAAATAGCCTTATGTTGACGCCTGTCGGTATAGCTTTTTCTAGTACAAGCGAACATACAAGCAAACATAGAAATGACTGGATGTTTTACGACACAGTAATAAAAGGTATGAAATATGAAGGGACCAAAATAATGAAGGTACGTTCATGAAAAATACAGACTTGTGTAAAACAAAACGACTATTTCTGAAACGTTTTGCTACATGACATGATTATGTTAACTCTTAACAAAGAAAACTATTTTAATATTTTATGTCCTACTCGAATATTATTGTTTCATAATACCATAGTTACCAGACACTTTAAATGGTATTATATAATACCCTGGGGCATTAAGAAAGTTTTTAATGCACTCGGGCATTAAGAGAAATAAATAGGAAAATCAAAGTAACAACTTTTTATTAACGAAATAACTTATTTACCATTTATATTAAATGAACAGTTATGAAAAGACCCAATAAAAACGAATTTACCGGCTTTTGATAAGTCAATGTTTTCTATTATTTCGTGATTTTCACTAAAAGAAATTGACGATGATTGAACGTTTTTTGATGTTAATGATCTCGTTGATGGCACTCCAGCTATCAATTTAGAAATTTTGTTTTTAGAAGACATACTACTGTCTTTCAAATATCTCTCAACCACAGCTAAACTTTTCCAACCGCCATGTCTTTTCAATGTTGTCATGTTTGCCCCCGCGTCCGCCAACAAAGTTACAGGGATTCTGCGTAAACAATGACCAGTATATTTGTCCGCATCGCTTAGACCTAGGTATTTTGCAATAATGGAAGGAATCTTGCCTATGGTGTTCTTCCCAACTGACCGTAAAAAGCAACGACCGTTACGGTAACACAAAAAGAATCTATTGATGTTGCAGTTCGTCAAGCGTAAAGACCAATAAGTTCTCATGCAGTAGCTTTAGACAACCCATCTCCTTCTCATTAATAATTGTAAAGACACGCTTTTTATCGGTCTTTGTATCGGGAATATTAATTATTACTACGGATCCTCTATCCTCTATGTGTTCAACCAACATATTAACTAGCTCTTGGCGGCGGCACCCACCAAATACACCAAATAACAGAACCACTTTGTAAATCAAAAAAGTGTCATTGGGAGCTTCACGGATGAATTTCAGCACATCTTCTCGAGTCAAAATGTTGGATTTCTTCGCTCCATATTCTTTGGATGCTTGCTTAAGATACTGGCTTAACTTGCAATATTGTTTTATTAATCTTCTTTAAGATTGAATATTTTGTCCATAGGGAATTAGGAGTGAATGTTCCAGACTAAAATCGATATACATAATTAATATTTTAATATAATTTACAACAGCAATTTTAACATACCAATTCCTGAAAATATCCATGTAGCACCATCTCGTTGATAATTTTTACATTATTATTTTTCATCCAATCCCCAAACCTTTAATATTTCTTATCATAGGCGTCTTTAGAATTCTTTGGGACAAGATTATCCAAAGCATTAGCAGCATTTACAGCAAATCTATCCGGAATCACCGGAAAATTCATTATTTTATACAAACAACAAAGAATGAACACTTATTACCTTTGTTTATTTAGCAACTTTATAGGTAAAAAACCTTTCGTGATTTTGAATTTTCTTTTAATTTAACTTGGAATTATCTGAAGTAGGACATAAAATATTGTATTTACCACGGGCATTACTTGATGTCTATACCCTCGGGCAACTTGCAAACCCTCGGGCCAAAGGCCCTCGGCTTTGTGACATTGTTGCCCTCGGAGGCATAAACATTATAATACCCTTAATACGTAAATAACTATAATGCATGCATGAAAATATACTTTTCTGACCTATGGTTACCTTTCAGGAGTTATACTTTAATACATGCGGACGTTAATTTCAGTCCACGCTTGGAAACACGAGGAATTCAAAAATTCTCTGTTCTCAAAGTTAATTAGAAATATTTAGCCACATACTGAATGACCCTTAATGGCCAATCTCAAACCAATCAACTGCACTTAAGAACAAGTATCCAAAGTATTATCAACACGTGGTTGTTCCCAACACTTCTATAAGTTTATGAGATCCTGTAAAGTTAGCAAACGTAATTAATCAACAGGTAAGAGGTTTTAGTCCACCGTATTAAAGTGGATTAATAATTTGTTGGCAAAGGGATTAAGTGACGAAGATCAAAGGGAGTATTACGAAAGAGTTAAAATTGAAAATAAATTTGTACATGTTACGGATTAGCTTGGGATGTTTTGCAAAAGTACGTAAATGTTATTTAAGCGATAATAAATTAAATTAAATTTAAACTGCTTCAGGTTTAAAATGAAGGAAATGCATCGTTTTTTTGATTTTATATACGAGATCACTTGAAAATTTTGTTTTTACATAATTTCTTTTTACTTTAACCCATTTTTTATCATTTATAATTTTTCTAATAAAAGCGTTGCATTTGTTTGGGTTAAATAGAACATAAAGTTTAAATATTTTTTTAAAATTTACTAATCCAGGTAAACCATTGTACCGGGTGGTCTGTTGGCTATATCTCAAAAAGAAGTAATTATATTGCATCAGGATAATTTTTTTTTAGTAATTATGCCCAAAAGAAAGTTTTCAAAATGTCCGCAAGGGGGCGTATCAGTCATAACCCAGCATTTTCTTTTTGGCACGTTAACCAAAATTTTTTTACCAGTTTTGCTCTATGATTACCAGTTTTTAAGATATAGCCTGCGGCCATTAATTCTTAATTCACCATCAACAATCTTCAAATCATCAACTAGTGCTTTCCCAATTAATTCCCCAAGAACTTGCATTAAAGAAATCTTGCATTGTACGCAAAGTATTCACATATATTATTAAGCGCTGTGACGGATCTTTTCAAGTTTCTTTTTATCTCCAGAAACAGAATATGTTATCATCAGGAACACTGCTTTTTAGCATCAACATGAGCAACATACATTAACGGCAGATGGACATTTTACAGCGCCCTAAGCCTTCTGTGGCCTATATTTTACTATTGTTGCTGTGCATGATAAAAAGAATAATAAATTTTAAAATATAAGAATAGAGAAGCTGTATGTGTATGCCTGTTAGGCTTTTTACTTTCATTTTAACAATGCATTTGAGTTATTAAAGCAAATACTAAAATGAAAAAGTATTGTTAAGATGCATCTTTTATAAAACTACAAATTTATATAATAATCTTACATCGGCAGTTGGCATGCGTTATTAGCTAAAAGCAAGACTTTCTGAATATGGCAACGAGACTGCTGATGCGCTCGTCAGGGAGGGCGCAGGCATGTCTGTCCAACTAGCAGAGTATCCTGTGGCTAGACCACTGGGATCAGTCAAAGAGGAGATAGATCGGATAGCTAAACTACTAGCGCAAAGCAGATATACATTACTGACAACCTGTAGCATCTCTAAGCAATTGTGGCCAATACTTGATAACAGGAAAACCGCAGCGTTATATCACTGCTGTAGTCGCCGGACATTGCCATTTCGGTAGACATGCAAATACCAGCTAACGATTTCTGTAGGAGTTGCAGAGACGAAGAAGAGGAGGAAAGTATTCAGCATTTCTTGTGTGAATCCCCAGACCTCGCGAGAAGAAGGTTCAATGCCTTGGGTTGGGCGAACCGTTCTTTACCGATCTGAAAGAAGTGAGCAGCCTCCAAATGGGTCGATTCATTAAGTTTAATAATAGCTGTGGCTGATTTGAATAAGATGCCAAGATTCTTCTACGGTCTACGTCGCGTTAATCATCATGAAGCTGATGCGGATACCACAACGGTCCTTCTATGACTACGTGAGACTGTTTGGAGAGTGCCAGACGTCTGCCACTCTAACCTAACCTAAGACATTCTGGAAGGAGAAGTAAGTGAAACAGAATACAGGCCTGTTCACTAAAAAAAGCAAGCGAAATTTTGAAGTTTAACTCGTGGACTACATAGATCACAGCCTTCTAGTACTAGGCTAAAGATTTAAATTAATTGAATAGCCGATAAACCAAAAGGGCAGTTGATTTTTTGATATTGTGACGTCTTTTAATAATTTGACTATGGAGGATTTGAGAGTAGGAGGCCGATCACAATGCATATGTTGCGGTTTCAAATTAGCATCCGTAATTCAGCTTTCAACGGCGCTGAAGAAAGAAGAAATTATCTTATCACTACCTACTTGTATCCTTCCAAATTTACAATCACATTCTTGAATTAAAATGTTGATTTTTAGAAAGTAAATAGCACGGCAACCTATAAAAAGTTGATTAAAATGAAGTTAGCCCTCTCGCCCTCTTCGATAACCTAAATGAAAACAGCATGAACGGGAGCAGAAACTTAGCCCAGCAAAAGATTTACTTTCATAGGTTTTCTGACGGCACAGATTTAAATTTCATCACAAAAAGGATTTCAACCCGTCGAGATCTTATATCTTGATCTAGATTTAGTATCGGAACTTTGTCGCGGATTGTCTGAAACCAGCTTCATAAGTTTTTGCGATTTTTGGTGGTTTTCTTTAACAACGCCTTTTATGGTTGAATCTTTTTATAAAAGCCATAAACTTTAACGGCTTTTTGATGGTTCGTTGAGTTTAAATTATTTTTAAGGCATATTATTTGCCGTATGCTTTTAAATGAAACGAAAGGTAATAGAGAAATTTTATTCCCTTTATTACAAAATGTTTTTTAACCAATTTTTTTTTCAACATAAATTTACAAGTGCGCAAAAACGGATATTGAAAAACATTATAAAATATGGAACGGAAATAAAACTAAAAGTCTTACTCCACGAAATTTAATAGAACAAAAGAATTCTTGCTCAGAGGTCTCTACATGTTTCGAACGTAGAAACGTTCATCATCAAGAGACAGAAAATTGTATTGCTGATGGTTTTAGCAGAAGAGAAAAAGATAAGCGGTATAAAACCTTAATGGAACTTTTATGGAATTAAAAATTGGTGTTTCAAAATGCCATAATGTGAAGAAAAAGTAGAAATAGATTAAAACATACAGAGTATGTGGAAAAGTTAATTAAAAGGGTACAAAACGATCAAATAAACCCGGGAAAGAAGAAAAAATCATTTCTAAAAAGAAAAGGTTAAAATATTATTTTTACGAGTATGTCTGTAAGACATTGTTAAAATTTAAAATAATATAATAATAATAATAATAATAATAATAATAATAATAATAATAATAAGTTTATTTAAAATTTAATAATATAATAGATAAATATGTTTATGTCGTCTTCTATAAACTTATTCCTTAATCCCCTCCTAAAGCTGAGCTTGTTAGGGGCAAATCTTATTTTTTGTTTTAGTATGTAAAATCATAAATCATTATAAATATGCATTAAATATCAAGTTTTAACGTAATAATGTTAATTTATAGTATAAACGCAGCTTTTTGGAAAAAATGTATTAATTATTTATATTTATTTTATTTACCTATAATAAAATTATTAATCTATAATTTTGAAGTAAAAAATATTACTTATATCAATTATTCAGAACAATATTAATTAATTAAAGCATTTCTAAAAATATTTTCAAATTTTCTGTTTTTAATATCCTTGTTTTTATTTCGAATTAAAATTTTTTTATTGAAATCAATTTTTTAATTTTTGTTGGTAAATAATCGTTTAAATAAAAACATAAATATTTGAAATTTTTTTGTCCTATGGACTTATTTATTTTAGGTTTTATGGTTATTTCATTTTCATGACGTGTATTATGATTATGGTTTTTAAATTGTATAAGGTTTTTATTTTTAAATATATATATATCTGTGGTGTCTGGGAGAAATGTTATGAGTCCAAAATCAATGTTTTGCAGGAGAGCAGTTTGAAGTTTCAAAGTTGTGTCACAAATCAGACTTTTAAAATAAAAATGCTGTTTGATCATAATTAAACGTTTAATATTATGCTTTTTAAAGGTAATACTTTTACATGTAACAAAAATAAATATTTTTAGAGTTAGTGGCACTTAACATGTTTATACCAAATATAAAAACTAAAGGAAATATAATTAAAATGGACTTATTATGTGTTAACGCAAAGAATTATGTATGTTACACGTTAAAGTTAATTCTAATCCTCAAAATTTTCATCGCTATCGCTTACATAACTTGTAGCTTGTAGCTGATTCAGCGTGTTTTAAATTCCGATAAAATTCATGATATATATTGGATCAATAAATGGTAATAAGTCCAAAATATCTTTATATTTTTTTGCTTCAATTTGTAAAGGTCCATTATAAGCCAAGGTTGGTTGGACGTCATCCATAGAAACTCGCCTGCCTCTTCTAAGCATGGAGTAATATCGGAATTCTTCGGATAGTTCCGCTCGGGTAATTAGGTGCTTACTTTGTTAAAAGACTCTTTTTGGCATAATTCTACCATTTTTTTACTTCTATTGCTTAATACAGACATCTTAGAACGAACCACTACTGCCTTAAACTAACCTTAAACTTATGTTGACCGCGCAGGAAATTTCTAAGCAGCATGATATGTGTTATTAGAATAATATCTTTAGTTACGGTTTGGTACAAATATGATAACTCGTACTTATCATAAAAATACCAAAACTAGCTGATTCTTTTTAACAAAATATGGTACATATGTGTTATAGGTAGGACTTATCAGAAAATGATCATATTTAGTTAGATTTTCCTATTTGGTACAAACATGATAACAGATTTTAACACATTTGAACCAAATGGGTTTTAAAAATTTGTGACTTATCAGCTTTAAATCAAAACGATTACCTACCTTTAGAAGGTTCTGGACATATGATTAGTGTATTAAATGAAAATATGGCATTTAATATCCATAAAAATGGACTTATCAGAATTTGGGCATTTTTGGACTTATCACATTTCTCCCAGACACCACAGATATTAAGATGTTATAAATGTAACGTTGTCTTATGTTCAACTTTTTTGTTTCTGAATATAATTCTTTTAAAGGATAAAGATAATCTTTATTGAATATAATTTTTAGAAACCTTTTTTGTAATATTTCTAATTTTTTAACTAAAGTTGCAACTGGGTCGACTTACTAAGTTTATTAACAGCAGTGGCTGGTTTGAATAAGCTGTAAAGATTCTTCTACGATCGCGTTAACCATCAGGAAGCTGATGCAATAGGTTCCGCGGAACATGTGTGGTATCACAACGGTCCTATAGGACTACGTGTGACTGTTTGGTCAATTCCAGAGGTCTGCCACTCTAACCTAACCTAACCTTAACTAAAGTTCTATTTATTCCTCCCCAACCTAAAATTCCGTAATTTAAATGAGTTTTAACTAACGCGTAATATAATATTTCCATATGCCTTACATTTAAATTTTTTTTATTTTCTATGTGAAAATTCCAATTTAATTTACTGTCAAAAATAATTCCTAAATATTTTATTTTATTAACTTTAAAAATTTGAATGTCTTCATTTATTTGAATACTATTTATATTTCGTTGTAGGTTATTTAGATTTAAAGTAAAAGGAATATAATTTGTTTTATTAAAATTAATCGGTAACAAATTGTTATTAAACCAATTTTTTATAATTTTAAAATCTTTTTTAATTTTATTATTTAAGTTTTCCCAATTTGTATCGGTATAAAAAATTGTAGTATCATCTATATCATATAAAACATGCACATATTAAGAATGTATTGTGAAATCAGAATAAACGATCCTTTAGGCCTTAGGGTATGGATGATATAAAACTAAATAATAAATACATACAATATATCTACACATACGTTAAATTAGTTTAAATATATAAATAATTCTGGATTTATAAATAATGCCACAAAATTAAAAAATATCCACAAACAAGTTTCAGAAATGTAAAAAACTATATTATTGCCATCGCTTGAAGAATGGACCTTATGATCAATACTTTCCGATATACATACGAAATCGCTTGGCCATGATTTTTTTTGTCGTTGTCGGCTTGATGTTGAAAAATTTTATCTCCGCTGTCGTGTTGACGGAAATGGACGACTTGTCAGGAAAAACAATCGATTCTGTATGTATAAGTCTGAAATCCCTAGGATCTCTTAGAGGATAATTCTTGTTAGCTTTTGTATTTATACAGAGCTATATACGTAAAATGTAAAGGAAAAATAGAAATTTATGATTAAATAATTAATTTCCAAATTTTTACTTTTTATTATGATGCTTTTAAATAAATATTCAAAGTTAGACCGCGCGATTAGGAGGCAGCAATTCAAGTGACGTCACTTTGCAGATACTTAAATATCTAATAAGGAATGGAAGCTATAATAGGCTATTATTGGCTATCCTACACAATTCGATAATAGTTTATGTAATGATTTAAATCTCGGAATCATAACTTCTGGATTTGTTCGGGTTTATTCCTGATGTAAAAAAAATGTAAAATAAATAAACTGCCCCCTCGCTAGAAACTCCACTGACTAAATTTGACTTTACCTTAATATCAAAAATTAGCATTCAACAGTATAAGTTCGAATCATCATCGGTACTTCAAGCGGTTGTAAAGAAAGAAAATAAAAACTAGTTTTTGGTTTGTCATAGATTCCTTACAAAACATTTAGGGAATCTATAGTAGTATATGAACTTTTTTTCATGTTTTTATATGTTCCGGGTGAGTCAACGATTGTGCGGAGTAATTTTATGCCTTGAAGATAAGATTTGTAGATAAATAGCTTTTGTGTTAAGGTATGGTCGGATATCTGGCACATTTTAAAAATATTTTGAATTATACAGGGTGTGCCCAAAAATTAGGGTGTCATAAAGTTACATTTTTTTAAATAAGACACCCTAAATCTGAATAAATTTATTAATTCTAGGTGTTATTTTATAAATTTTTATTAATGGTTTAAAATACGAAAAGTTATAGTTTCCAAGATAATTCGACTTTGCATTGGCAAGCATCTCGTTGTTGTGAAAATGCTACTTAGATTTTGACACTAAGCGATTCATAATTTTTTTATTTACTAAATAAAGTCAAAATACATATTCACTATGAAATATTTGAAATCTCATTTACATGGTGTTTGATTTCTAGGACCAAAGTCAGAAAACTTATAATTGAAAAATATCCCTTTTATGGAGCACCCTATATATTTTTCTGTCATCTTATAACTCGTCATAAACTCTTCAACTTCAACTCGTGAAGAACGCCCTTCTCTATCTTTAATAGTCTTTGAAATATTTAGATAAAAATTGAAGAAATAGTCCATACTTCAAGTGGAGTAAAAGATTGAAAGGGAAAGAAAAACTCTAAGTCTTCCTCCACTAATATATTCCAAATGAATCTTATTTAAAGATACCTCAACATGTTTCGAACATAGAAATGTTCATCTTCAGGAGAATTAAGATGTTATAAGCAAGAAAAATAACTAGTAATAACGCTTTAAGCTAGGCTTTAAGATAGTGAGAATGACACGTTAACATTCTAAGTCAGAAAAGCATCAAAAAACAAAGAACCGAAGTATTAATTTGCCAGGTGTAGGGTAATAATAGTAAAAATTAGAGGAAGCAAGGCCCATATATATACAAACAATACATACAAAATATAGGTTAAAAATCAAAATTATCTTATGCAGCTGAAATTTTACATGTGGGCTATAAACTGCATTTAAAACAACTTTTTCTAATAACTGTTTTCGATATTTTCAGAAATAACCCCACTTTTGAATTATTTTTTGGAAAAAATTTAAATTTGACAGATAATGCGAATCACGCGACTACTATTTTTTTGCTTAATTTTTATCTCGATCGAAGCAGAACTTGATGCCAAAGTCAAATTTTGAATAAAACTATTAATAAAAAAAAATCCCATATGATGCGGACTTTACTGGTGACACTGTATATATTATATGTAAAAAATACTTACGTAATTTTTAAATATCTACGAGTATCCCAGCTTTAATATAAAAAATACAATTCGATATCCCTGAGAATTTTAAATTCCTCCAAAAACCGATATTTCAAATAAAAATTACCGAGACGAGCTCTTAAATAGGCAATTTCAAGGGTTTTATACGAAAAGATCATGAACATTTTAGGCAGTTGAGCACGTACACGCTCCCACACTTTATGTTGCTTGTGCTAGACATTCAGGATCTTGGAATGGTCCTTTTTATCAAGTAACTTGCGATCATACACCGTGCCCTGAAAATTTAATAAACTTTTAATGGGTTTTCATGCAACGCTGCGCTGATACAAAGTTTAAATTTAATAAAATATAATTTGAACTGAAAGTAAACAATAGACCTAGTCGGATCTTAAATATTCAGTAGCCGGAAGCAATAAAATGGCTTTAAAAGTTTTCTCAAGCAAAATTATACATTCTTTGCGTTACACCTTCTCGCTGCTACATTTATTTTTAATTCAAAAAGAAGCATAAACTTAATGAGCCTAATGAATAAAAATTAAGCAATTACTTGAAGCTATTACTTCTTAGTTAAAGCAATTGCTTGACTAGCAAACGCTATAAGTAAAAGCAATTGCTAGATCTGGGTATGAATAAAGTTTTGAAGCAATTGCTGTTTTTCTTACACCTCTGTAGAAAATGATTGTTCACCACAAGTTCAGACGTGGCTTATCCACTTGTTCAGATTATAGATTTTATGATCAGTTTGGTGCCTAATTTGCAAAAGAGTTGACGAAAATAAAACAACGTTGGTCTACTTATTTAGTACAATAGTAATCTGTTACGTTTTTGTGGAAAATAGGAAACTTATATTTGTGAAATGGCAGATTTCAGTGGAAAAAAGGAAAGTAATAGTAGTGATGAAGAAATTAAAGACAAGCAATTGATATTCGTTCATAAATGGAAGGAACATAAATCAATCTCTCTGACCACAACCGTTTAGCTTCCACAACAGCTTCAGCACTTGTAGGAAATTTAATAAAAATATTGGCCTTCTCCAAAACTACATCCATTACAGAATTGTATGTCTTATAGATAGTAGTTTGGTGAACACCGAGTTCTTCACCTACAGAATTTTGAAAGCCCGGATCCGACAATTTTCGCAGAAATACTTTAATCTTATTTAAAGGCGACAGTGCACCCCTCGCCTTTTACCAGTATCAGTCAAAAAATAATTTGCCAATCACTCAACATTTTCGCAGTCAAATCGATATAACTTTCTGAAATCATCATATCTGCAATTTCTACGTACACTGTAGATTTTTCTTTTACGGACGTTCATATATTCAGCCATAATTGAAGTGAAGACACAAATTGAGAGCGACTCAGGCGTATGCCGCGGAGAACTAAAGTTGACTGCTATCAAGCAAATAATGCAGGGGTCGACCTACCTTAAAAAGTTGACAGCAATTGCTACACTAGAAAAAGCAATTTTTTAATTTATTATTTATCAGTTGTTTCTGGGAATCGCTTTTTACCATTTTTTTTTTCTATTAGTTCATAACTGGCTGGAAATTTATAGGTAGATCAAGTTACATACCTAACTTTGTATTAAGGTTGAATTCTCAACGTCATTCAATATATTGCCAACCTATAACCTATTTCGCGTTGATTTTTTGAGTTTATTATTTTAATAACTAACATTTAAAGAAAATCAATATCGTCGGTACATTATTTAGGTAGTATCTGATATATTACAAAAATATCAATTTATTTCATTGCTAATTTTGGGAGAATTGTATAGTGAAAGAACAATGAGTGACAATGACATAATAATGTTTAAAAAAATCTTACCCGATATTTTTCGCTATACAATTCTCCTAAAATAAGTTATGAAATTCCTTGATATTTATTAAATAAGTCAATTATTACCTATAGAATATCAAGTCGATACTGATTTTCTTTAAATTTTGTATAAAAGCTAGAAAACATAAATAAATCTACACGAAATAGGTTATAGGTTGGCAAGCATGTTGATACTCCCACCTTAAGAAGCTATGGTAATTTGATTTGCACCATGGAACATTGCAAGTTTCGTTTTTGGCATGATTATTTTAAAATAATGCCGTTGTCAATCAGAACAATATAGTTTTATTTTCACTATTTACATTCAGACAATAATGTCATCACAAACTACAAATAAAATTACTAGAGGGCGCAATTTGTATTAAAAATTATTGTTTTGGCAATAACTCTGAAACGAACAAAGATATCGAGCTGCGGTTTTAATATTTTTTCTAGCAAATTTAATCTACTTTTCGATTATGGTATCATAATTATACCGTATGATTTGAATTTTCAGGATAAAATAAAAAAAACCATTATTATTACAAATTGCGCTCTCTAGCAATTTTATTGAGAACTAATATGGACAACTAAATACGATTGGTGAAAGTGCATACATTTCTCTTCCAAACAGTCTTTAGTTTGCTAAAATCGGATAAGTCGTTTAGAAGTTACAGCGATTTAAATGTTTACACTTTCAACAGCTTCCCCCACTCTTATTAAAGTCGGTACGCCAATGAGCATAAGGCCAAAATGATGCATAATTGTCCTAGCTTTAAAATGGTGTTATCAAACATATACCTTAATGTGGAATTTTTGGAGTTATGTAAAATTTTAAAATTTACTTTTCAATTACGCCCTCTTGCGGCAAAATGCGGAACTTAAAAATTATTTCCAGAATTTTCTCATGACCACTTTAATCATAATTTTTTTTATCCCAAGTTTCTACGTTTAGTAGTTTCCGAGATATAGCCAGCTGCCTTTCTTATTGAATCACCCGGTACAATATTATAACACCGATATTGTTCCTTTTCTGTTAAATTATTACAGACACACATACAAAACGAATATTGCAATGACCACTAAAAACTTTAATCTCCACAATGGTTTATGGAAGAAAATACAAGGAAACGTCCTGGTTTATTAATTATCCAGTTAAAACAACATTAAACTATAATTTATACTACGTTTCAAACATATTACATACATACTTTTACACTTGCGTGCATACACTGTTTCGCCACGTGATTCTGTAGGCAACCAGCGTTGGCGCTTTGTACCTTGATTAGTGAAAAGTGTCGTTCTTTTATATTCTAAAATTTGAGTCACGTGGTAATACTAAAATGTGTGGCGGCTGCAATTTAAGGGCTTATGAATACTTGCCCCCTAGGGAAACCACACATCATCAAAAATATAATATCATCACATAAACTCATTAACTTTATACTATCGATAAGTTTACTATATCAGTAAATAAATATACGTTCTTATTTACAAACGGTGTTTATGGAATACGTAAACCTATGTTTGTAAATACAATAAAAATTTTTTTGATAAATTTTGCTAACGGTGGTTATAAAATACATAAATTATTGTTTGTGAATACAATAAACTGTGAACATTAATTTAATAACTAAAAATAAGGAATTAATAAACACTGGTTTATTGGCTACATAAAACCGGTTATAGGACCGATTTTCAAAATCACATTTGTTAATAACATAAATTATTTGACTGTTTAAAGGTTGGAGACAATGATGTTTCTTGAATGATGATAGCGTTTTGGACTTCCATTGTCTTTATTTATTTTAAGTCACAACGTTACACATCACAACGAAAAATGGCATCAGCATCCAAACTTTTGTATACAGAAAACCTACGCACACAGGTCAGTATCTCAATTTTACATCAAATCATTCAAACAATACGAAACATGGCATAGTTAAAACCCTCGTGGATAGAGCAATTACAATATGTAACTCGGAAGAAGCACTTAAAAAAAACTCACCCATCAAGACTGACCTCAACAAAAATGGCTACCCCACAAGATTAGTTGACACAATATTGGAAAATCGTAAGAATCGACCCAACGCGCAAGAAACAAATATAGAAGCACAACCAACACTCCATATTCCGTATGTCAAAGGAGTTTCTGAGAAAATAAGAAGACTAGGACAACGATATAATATCAACACCGTATTCAACTCTAGGGACACCCTAAGAAGCCACCTGACGAAGACAAAGCCTGCAAGTCAAAAGGATAGGAATTACTGCATCTACCAGATCCCCTGCGAGTGCGGCCAATCTTATATAGGTGAGACATTAAGACCACTCGAAACCAGAATTAAAGAATACAAAAACAATACGTTAAAAGGAGAGATCGAAAAGTCAGGTGCAGCTGACCATGCCTGGAAACATGGTCACCATATCATGTGGTCAGAAGCTGAAATCCTACATAAGGAACCACACTGAAGGAAAACAAAGTTTAAGGAAGCTGCTGCTATTCACCAGAACCCAGGCTGCTTTAGTAAACCATCATTAGACATAAGAAATATCTGGAAACCTCTGTTAGATAGATGTACCTAATATTAGGATAAGATCGCGTGCCAACTGAACGCATGACTGCACCCACTTCAGTTATGCTTTAGTGCACCTATCTAGTATAAATAGTCCTGTAGTTACTTTACTTATTTAGTATTCACCTGAAGACGACTGGAGATACTTACCAGTTGAAACGTTGTGGTTTAAAACTCCAAAACTCTTTCATCATAAACTTTTTTTATTGTATTTACGTACTTTTTTTGGTTAAGTGCACCTGCTGCTCTTCCATTAAAGTAATTAAACTTTGATGCAACAACACCAGTTTATTTTGCCCCGCCATGTACCTACGCTATTAGCCGCAGAAAATAATTAATTTCATCCTCCAAGAAAATAACGAGAAAAGTGGGTTGAGTCTATGCAAAATAATTCCGGGCAAGCGTTTTTGCCTTTTCTCCTTTTTCTATCGGCTTTGATCTCGGCCTGAATAATCGATGCTTGTTATGCACTTTATCTTCTACGGAATCAATTTGGGAATTTATTTTTCTTTTGTAACCGCTTTAATTATTCTTTCTCATTAGAGTTTCATTTGGATTAACGAAAGAAAATGGACGAGGTAGAAACAATTTGTTTTTATTTGAGTTTCGCTCATGGCTGGGAAATGGACTTGATGCAGACTTTTTGTAATGGTATTATTTTTTTAGTTCTTGTTTTTTTTTTCGGACAACTGGAACGATACCATCTCCGTGAGATCGGGCAGTTATAATAAGTATGCATAGAATGGGATAAGCGGGTCGTTTTAAAAATACTGTGTGCAAATGCAACACAAACACACAAATTTAAGACGAAATTCCGGATGGTTTTCTGCAGGGACGTAGCAACCGGGGTGCAAGTGGTGCCGCGTGCCAGGGCCCGGGCCCTTGAGGGGCCCGCGCGGCGATCGGAATCATGGTATTTATTAAACAAACATGAGCGGCGTTTATAATGCTCTGCAGGCAAATATTTTGGAGAAACAGTCCAATGCTTTGTATGTACAGGGTTATCCAACCAAGACTAGACAAGGCGATTTTTTGACTTTTCCTGTACTTTTATAAAAAAACTGAAATAGCCATCTTAAGTCATTTTCTCCCGCGAATTCGAATATCTTCAGCAAAAAACAATTGAACATCAAACAAAAGTACTAGGGGTCACTTTGATATTTTTTTAAATGGAACACCCTGTATATTTTTACATTTTTAAATTCCACATAAAATTATAATTATTTTTTATTAAATGCACTATTAGTCTATACTTCATAGTTTCCGAGATATTGACTCTCGAAAAGTGACATTTTTGAACTTTGACAGCTTATAACTTTCTAACAGTACGTCTTAGAGCAAAACGGCTTACATGTCCCTATCTTCAAATTTTATTATCTTCCCAAAAAAATCAACTTCCAGTTAAACCGGAACAACTATATTTCCTTCTTTGGAGTTACATCCGGTTTAACCGGAAGGTGATTTTTTTGGGAAGATAATAAAATTTAAAGATAGGGACATGTAAGCCGTTTTGCTCTAAGACGTACTGTTAGAAAGTTATAAGCTGTCAAAGTTCAAAAATGTCACTTTTCGAGAGTCAATATCTCGGAAACTATGAAGTATAGACTAATAGTGCATTTAATAAAAAATAATTATAATTTTATGTGGAATTTAAAAATGTAAAAATATACAGGGTGTTCCATTTAAAAAAATATCAAAGTGACCCCTAGTACTTTTGTTTGATGTTCAATTGTTTTTTGCTGAAGATATTCGAATTCGCGGGAGAAAATGACTTAAGATGGCTATTTCAGTTTTTTTTATAAAAGTACAGGAAAAGTCAAAAAATCGCCTTGTCTAGTCTTGGTTGGATAACCCTGTACATTGCACTGCACATTCATAATTTGAATTTAGTTATCAATGATTCTGTAAAAATTTCGAGGAAACTACAAAATTTTTACGGTACTGTGGAAAACAAACCCGAACAAAATCAGAAGAAATTGAAGAAAAAACTCGAAAATTTTGAAACAGTTGTTATGATAATGAAGGAATATAAAATATTAAGAGCAGTAACCCCTTTTACCACAATGAAAATTGCCGAACGTTTTGCTGGTCAAACCCCATCCAGAAAAGTAAATGACGATCGAAAATATTCCCAAAATTTTTTTTAGAAATTTTTTTTATTTTTTGTAATTTTGTAATATCTTAAACAATTCTTTATTGGTCAAAAGCAAAATGACTTTCCCGGGTGTAGAATGTTGTACCAAACAATTTTTCTTAAATCCATTTTTCAATATAGGCCTTACTTTTTTCTCAAAAAGTTTGGGCGCGTAAACCCACTTTACACGCTTAAATTCACTTTACGCGCCCAAACTTTTTGAGAAAAAAGTAAGGCCGATATTGAAAAATGGCTTTAAGAAAAATTATTTGGTACAACATTCTACACCCGGGAAAGTCATTTTGCTTTTGGCAAATAAGGAATTGTTTAAGATATTACAAAATTACTAAAAATAAAAAAAATTTCTAAAAAAAATTTTGGGAATATTTTCGATCGTCATTTACTTTTCTGGATGGGGTATTTAAAGTAGAATTTATTTTCTAAATACCAATTTTTATTTTTTATTTTCGTTTGACCAGCAAAACGTTCGGCAATTTTCATTGTGGTAAAGGGGTTACTTCCTCTTAAGCATTACAAAAGTGGTATCTAATGCATTGCAGAGTAAAAACCAGGATATTCAACGGGCTTCAAAGCTTTTGGAAAGTGCTAAAAGAGATAAGTATTACAGAGATTAGGGAGAGTTTTGAAGAAATTGTGAATGAAGCATCTGATTTAGCTCATAGTTGGGGAATTGATCCAAGTTTTAAAAATAACAGAATTCGCAAAGTAAAAAAAACAATTCAATGAGTTGTCATGTAACGAACGACTATCCAATGCCAAAAAAAACTGTGTCGGTGTTTAATTTAACGTTGGACGTTATTATGGCACAACTGGAAAATCGATTTAAAGGTTTAAACAACGTAGTTCAAAGGTTTAAAGCACTTTTCCCTTCTGTCTTAAGAGAGTCCTCTGATGCTGATCTAGTACTTCTATCTGAGAATCTGATCAAGTTTTATTCCAGCGATTTATCACATTCACTTGCTCAGGAAATTTTGTCATTCAGACGCGTTTATAAGGATCAAATCCATGCAGACAATTCAATTAACGACTTGGCGAAATTAGTTATTTGCGATGATATGATTTCGAGTTTATTTAAAGAAATCTGCTGTGCTTATATACTTTTTCTAACGATTCCCGTATCGGTAGCAACTTCGGAGAGATCATTTTCAATCTTAAAGTTGGTTAGGAATTATTTAAGAAATAAAATGTCGCAAAGCAAACTTTCTAGTTTGGCAATTTTATCAATTGAAAATGAGACAGCCAGAACATTGGACATATCTAAGTAAAATTATTTCATTGTTTGCAAATCAAAAGGCAAGAAAAGTCGATTTTTCAGCATAAATAAATTTAGAATTAGGTGTATTTATTCGTCACGTTATGTTACCCACCATGCATTTTTTGTGCAATAAAATTTGTTCATATCGGACTATTTTTTTTAATGATGCAGGGGGCCCGCTGTGGTCTTGCACCAGGGCCCGGTTGTAACTTGCTACGTCCCTGGTTTTCTGCAGTAGCAGTAGTGCAAAGCTTATAGTGTTTTTACAACTACCCACTTACTTACAGTGTGACCAGTGAAGTCCGCATCATAAGGGATTTTTTTTTTTAATAGCTTTATTCAAAATTTGACTTTGGCATCAAGGTTAGTTCTACATCGATCGAGATAAAAATTAGGCAAAAAAATAGTAGTCCCGTGATTCGCATTATCTGTCAAATTTTAATTTTTTCCAAAAAATAATTAAAAAGTGGGGTTATTGCTAAAAATATCGAAAAAAGTTATTGGAAAATTTTTTTTTTAATGTAGTTTCTAGCCAACATGCAAAATTTCAGCTGCATAAGATAATTTTAATTTTTTACCTATATTTTGTAAATTGCACCACTTTTGCAAAATAAGACTAAACGAAATCTACATAAAACCTTTTAGTTTTGACAAGGCTTTATTTTAGATACATTTTCTTTAAAGTAGCGCCATATTAAATGTGTGTTTTTCTACAAAATCTAAATTGGGCTATTAAAATTTGGTCGCATAGATGCAAAGTTTATTTGTTTTTGACCCTGTATAAGGTAAATTCTTAAATAAGTATTTTTGAAAACGTAGTTTGTGTCTGAAAGTAATACACCTTAATATTAAGACAAGTAAGAATACAGTGTCATCAGTAAAGTGTTCATTAAGTGGATAATAAATTTTAGTTTAACTTAACGTAAAGTTTATCTATTTTCAACGATTTAATTTAAAACCCCTTTACTTTATTTTAAATTTTTTTACTTTCAATATACACAAGGTCCAAAACAAATAAACTTTGCATCACATGCAACCAAATTTTAATAGCCCAATTTTGATTTTGTAGAAAAACACACATTTAATATGGCTCTACTTTAAAGAAAATGTATCTGAAATAAAGCATTGTCAAAACTGAGAATGTTTATGTAGATTGCGTTGAGTTTTATTTTGCAAAAGCGGTGCAATTTACAAAATATGGGTAAAAAATCAAAATTATTTTATGCAGCTGAAATTTTGCGTGTGGTCTAGAAAATGCTTTAAAAAAAAATTCTAATAACTTTTTTCGATATTTTCAGAAATAACACCACTTTTTAATTAATTTTTAAAAAAATTACAATTTGATAGATAATGCGAATCACGTGACTACTATTTTTTTGCTTAATTTTCATCTCGATCAAAGCAGAACTTGATGCCAAAGTCAAATTTTAAATAAAGCTATTAATAAAAAAAAATTCCATATGATGCGGACTTTACTGGTGACACTGTATGTAACACACAAAGACAAGATGAAATAACACCGTGCGAACGACACGTAACGTTAAAAGCCAACGACTGCCTGCCCTCTGTTGACGTGCCAGAGAAAAATTATGGGGTGGTACCAGGGCCGTAGCTAAGGGGGGGGTTTAGGGGGTTCAAACCCCCCCCCCCCATGTCAAATTACTTGACTGAACTACCCAACTCAAAAATCGTCTGCCTAGCCTAACTAGAGAAGATAGAAAAGATTATTTTCTGAAAAAAATATTAGATACCAAAAAAAAGATTACCTAAATGAATCAACGCGTGTCCTTCCACGTTCACTTTACCTCTTTAGTCATTGTCATTACACGGTTTGGTTTTGTGCTTTTCTTGAGGATTTTGCGTTGTGCTTTTTATTTTTCCCACTTGAAAACCAAGCACCATGATTCAAAAAATTTTCGCCTGCGGCGCATAGATTAACCTAACCCCCCCCCCCCCCCCATGAATAACGTCTAGCTACGGCCCTGGGTGGTACTTCCGACTGATTAAATTATTGCGTGTTATGATTATTTTGTGTAAATAATAGTATAAATCATACATCTAATTTACAAATTAATAAAAATTTAAATCAGAAAATATAATCAAATAAATTAAATCCGACATCCATTCCTGTTAACTAATTGCATTTTTTTCTGTGTCCCATCTCGTTTAAACAAATAAAATTATAAAATTCAGTTAAAATTACTGACGAGCCAACTCAAAAATACTTCCAGAAATAATTTATCAAAATAAAATATATAATCAATAACATCAGTTCGCGTAAGGGTCATCGAGAAAGGCGCACACACACATCTTAAAAAAGACCGAACAGTAAAGGCAAAAATAGATGACCTGAGAAAAAGTTGGAAAGAGTTTTATGCTTTTTTCGGAAAGTTTTCAGTCCCCCATATCCTCTGAAAAAATGCTAGGGTTACGTGTGAAAAACGTTCGGCCTCATCGGACAGGTCAACCTTAATGTTTTTCCGGGTGTAGTTTTATAGAAAATTTATTTGTTGCGTATTTTCTTTTACTTGTGTTTTATACAAAGTTGATGAAATATTGCGTGTTCTTTTTATTTATCACCATTGGAAACTTTATTAACAAACGGACGATTTATTTACGGTACGTTAACAAATGACAAAATGACAGTGGCACTTTGTTTGTCATGTAATATGGATAAGGACCTAACTTTTTAAAATATACGGTGAACGGCAGAAAGTTCGCAACATAATATGGGAAATTTTTTTATCGGGGGGTTCGCTTCTGCATGTTCAATAACCCAAAAATCTAATTTGACATATTGGGCTAGCGTTGTGTGCAAATTTCAAGATTTTATTTTGATAATATTGATGATAAATTGGAAAACCCGATATTATTAAATACTAAACATGCGTTTAATTTCATCCAAATAGGTCCATTTGTAGACATTCAGTAACAGCAGAGGCAGTAGCGCATCGAGTATCTTTCTCTGAGAGGGGTTTACTTAATGCCTTGATACAGTCATACACCCAGATCCAAGATAAAACCTTTTGTACCTAAGGTACATTAAAGAGACGCAATTTCCAGTCGTACTAAAGAACCCCGCCCCGCAGTATGTTGTAGAGAATGCCATTCTGATCAAAAGTATTTATGGTTACAATAAAACCTGCCTACCAGTTTTTGAGATACAGGGTGTTTAAGTTGCAAAATATAAATTTTCACTACATTATATTTTCGTAGTTTATAATATTAATTCGTTTTGTTTTTCTGGATTTTTGTTGACCCTGTCGTAGATAGGATAGAATACTATAAAAATAGTCTAAAATTTCTTATTATATACCGGGTGAGTGACGAAAATTATTTACTATTTTTTGTTAAATGGTTGTATTTTCGGGATTAAATTAATTGTTAACAAGTGATACTGTACATGAATATTAGTTTGGAGCAAGCTATCAAAATTTATATTTTTTATATTTAGTATATAGGTTAACTCAAAAAAGTCATAATTTATTTTATTAGTTTTTAAAGCAATTTTGTAGATATTTCTTTATGTACTACTTGTCGCTTATCGTATGCTTCCAAATATATATGATTATCAACAAACCAAAAAAAAAAGCATATTTAGTTTAGTAGAGTTTTGGGTCTGTTCAACACTGTAAGTCTCCAGAACTGGTCATAGTAAAAGGAAAATCAATAGTAAACATGTAAGTAAGACACTTTCTCCAAAAAATATTAAAAAATAACGAAATTTAACCGATTCATTTTTAATATACCGGGTGATTTATAAATACAAGCATTTTATGTTATATTTCTATCGCTTATCATCAGAAACATCCTTTATAACCTTCATAATTATATATATTTGAAACCATACGATAAGCGACAAGTAGTAGGTACCTAAAGAAATATCTACAAAATTTCTTTAAAACCTATTAAAAAAAAATAACTTTTTAGAGTTACCTACCTACCCTGTATAAATATAAAAAATATAAATTATGATAGCTTGCTCCAAGGTCATGTAATAATCTAGAGCATTACTTTGTTAACATTTAATTTAATGCCGAAAATACAATGATTTAACAAAAAAATATTAATAATTTTCGTCACTCACCCGGTATATAATAAGAAATTTTAGACTATTTTTATAGTATTCTATTCTATCTACTACAGGGTCAACAAAAATCCAGAAAAACAAAACGAATTAATATTATAAACTACGAAAATATAATGTAGTGTAAATTTATATTTAGCAACTTTGGTATCTCAAAAACTGGTCGGCAGATTTTGTTGTGGCCATGGATACTTTTGATCATGGCATTCTTTACAACATACTAAAAATTTAGGAAATTTAACCAAGGGCCATTTTTCATAAGATAAGTGCGGGGTTCTTTATGTTATTTTAATAATCTTCATATTTTTTTTCACTATTCCCTTGGACAAGTTTTAACCCCCACACTCCCCCTCGGTGCGTCACGGAGCGATGGACAAAAATGTGTTTATTTTTTACGCTGTAATGAACTCTTAAAATACCCAAAACGCAAAGCTGACACTAAAACCCTTAAAAAATTGTCACAATATCCTCCGGACGTGCTCTTTTACAAACAATCCGCGGAAGTTTTGCGAAATATAAAGTGCAGTGCCAAGATATGAAATAATAGCGACATAACCATAAAGAACCATAATCTTAAATGTCTCTTTTGTACCATCCGCTTTCCTTTGAGCGGGTTAAAATATATTTTTCCAGTTAAACGTTTTACCGCATAAAGCATTATAACTGGTAGGATCTCATTTTTCTTGAGGATGAAAATTGGTGGATAATTTTAGAGGAAAATCCCTATAGTAAAAATGGAGAAATAAATCTATCTGGTTAACGGAATTGTTATGAGTAGTGTTTTGCTTATATATTTTTTTTAATACTAAATAAGAAATAACTATAAAATGTAGGGGTTTCCATTTGAGAATGTAGTTGTTTTGCAGTTGTTTCAATTTCATTTTTAATCTTATGATTTGACAAAACTATTAAAACAGGTCCTTTTTAACAAGGAATGAAACCCAAAATAATCCAATATAGAAGGTATTCTATTTGAAATAAGCAAGTTGACACCTACTTCCGGTAAAAGCGGAAGTACCACCATATTGAAAATCTATGAGCCGGTTTGGCTCCATCAACATACGGTCAAATATTCAATATTTTCATATGTATAATTTTCTACAGTGAGACCAGTAAAGTCCGGATCATATGGGATTTGTTTTTAAATAACTTTATTCGAAATTTGACGTTGGCATCAAGTTCTGCTTCGATCCAGATAAAAATTAAGCAAAAAATAGTAGTCGCGTGATTCGCATTATCTGTAAAATTTTAATTATTTCCAAAAAACAATTTAAAAGTGGGGTTATTTCTGAAAGTATCGACAAAACTTATTAAAAAAGTTTTTTTAAATGCAGTTTCTAGCCCACATGAAAAATTTTAGCTGCATAAGATAATTTTGATTCTTTACCCATATTTTGTAAATTGCACCACTTTTGCGAAATAAGACTCAACGCAACCTACATAAGACTTCTTAGTTTTGACAATGCTTTATTTCAGATACATTTTCTTTATAGTAGCGCCATATTAAATGTGTGTTTTGCTACAAAATCAAAATTGGGCTACTAAAATTTGGTCGCACATGATGCAAAGTTTATTTGTTTTTGACCCTGTATAAGGTAACTTCATAAAATAAGTATTTTTGAAAACGTAGTTTGTGTCTGAAAGTAATACACCCTAATAAGACAAAAAAGACCCCAGTGTCATCAGTACAGTGTTCATTAAGTGGAAAATAAAGTTTAGTGGTGGGCAAAAAATAAAAATTATCTTATGCAGCTGAAATTTTTCATGTGGGCTAGAAACTGCATTTAAAAACTTTTTCTTATAACTTTTTTTGATACTTTCAGAAATAACCCCACTTTTGATTTATTTTTTGGAATAAATTAAAATTTGACAGATAATGCGAATCACGAGACTACTATATTTTTGCTTAATTTTTATCTCGATCGAAGCAGAACTTGATGTCAAATTTCGAATAAAGTTATTAAAAAAATCCCATATGATGCGGACTTTACTGGTCACACTGTATATAGAGGGTGGAATTTTTAACTAAAATAAATTCAGGATTAAAAATCCTCTTTATTTGCTCAAAAAATAAAGAATTAGGGCTGCATTCATTTTTAGTTTTATAAGGAATTTTTATTTTTTTTAGCGGCGAAGACTAAAGACGATAAATACAAATGGTAGAATTTCGATCTTCGCCACTAAAAAAATTTAAATTCGTTAACAAACGCTACTTTTCGAAAGTTTTTATCCTGTAACTTTCTTCCTCCGGGTTTTTGGAAATTCGTATATATAGCAGGTAATTTACCCCTATAGGGTAGTTTACTAATGACCATAAATCCAATTAGTAGAATTTTAATCTTAGGCACTAAAAAAATTTAAATTCGTTTACAAACGCTACAGGCGGAATTGACACGTACCCCAAAAAATTTTCGTCGCTGCATAAACATTCCTGATAAACGTCGCTAACTTTACACATATGATTTCTTGTATTTTTTGCTATAGTGGATTGTGGGTGTTAAATATTTATGAATTTCTAGTTATTATGTAATTTAGTAAATTGTGTTTAGTGTTTGTGCGTTTAGTGACTCGGATACAATGACTAGTAAATACCATTTTATTATGCCCAGATAGGGGTAAAATACCGGGTATTTCGCATTTTTAGTAAGAACGAAGTAGCGATAGTCCTTGATATGTAATTTTATTTCATTATCATGAATTTAAACACATCGAACTAGGCCTAGGTCACACAACAAAGAGGTTTAAGCCCGGACCTGTCTATATTCCCCATTCGTTAAATGATAATTCTGCAGTGCGCATGCCTATTTCTGTGTGGTTTTGTTAAGATGCGCAAGGCCATTAATTTGCCACTTTCATAATTATCGTTCGCACACATAGGGCGACAGCAAAATCGTACGAACCTTCCAGCTAGCAACCCGCCAGAATACTGGAGAAGATCTTTGTTAATACCTTATTTGGACTATCTGATTATATCTTTGGAGCCACGCTTTTCAGATGGAAACCTACCAGCTTTCGAACTATTGTCACTGCATCCGTTCGTTATGCTCAACTTGTCACTAAGTGAATTTAAGATGCGTATTAAACAATTTTCAGAATTCAATAATTTAAACGGGCTTGACGATGAAGCCGAATTATGGTACAACTTATGGAAAGACAAAAAATTAATAAAGAGGAGTTAAAAAGATTGGAAGTAGCAGAAGTGGTAAAAGAAGCAGAATTTTTTTTCCATAAACAAAAACTGCTCTACATATTTTGTTAGCATTGCCATGTACAACAAGTACTGTAGAACGTTCTTTTAGTACCCTACGCAGAGTTAAAACTTGGTTAAGGTCCACAATGACAGGCAATATATTAAGCGGTTTGTGTATGCTGAGTGTACACCAGAAATTAGTTTCACAAAAAAGAAACACTTAGAAGAAGAGGTTTTGAGCAGATTTACAGAAGTTCCAAGACGTTTCGTTTTGCTATAATACCTAGATTAAGATAAAAAATAATAAGTATGTATAACTGTTTGTTTTCTCGTTTTTGTTTTTTTTTTGTTTATTTTAACAAACACCTTTTTTATTTCTAACTTTTACTTTTTACCCTAAAATTGATGCTGCGTACGCCCTTATTCGCACATCTAACAGTAAATATCTGTATGGTATGAAATAAACAAGTATAAAATAATATAAATTAAATTGATAGTCCAAATCAACTTGTTTGTTGAACATTCCTTTTGGAAACCGTAGCACAAAATATCAAAACTATTATCCTGAAGAATGTGCGGCACGAAACTTAATTCCGGAACAAAGTTGGCGTCTTTCCTAATTTAAAACTGAACGAAAACCCGAAAACGTTCCGGATAGTTTAAGTCCGAGTTGGAATAATGTCGGGCAGCATGAGATCGCTTTTAAATAAAAACAAAAGTTCGGCGACTTTGGACTTTTGCATTTTATCTAGGAAGGCGAATTAGCAATTGGGTTTATAGGATTATGGCCTTGTTTTTCTCTGATATTGCTTTGTTTACTTGAGGTTAAATAATTCATTTCAAACAAAGAAATAGATTGAAAATATTTAAATTTACTTGCCAATAAAAGTCTACCAACATCCCGTTGTACGTTCTACTGTTATGCATGTTACTTTGGCGATAGCACATTTTATTTGTAAAATCGGGCTTCAGACTTCGCAATGAGAACCTACATTATGTAAAGATATAGATGAAGGCCAAAAATACTGAAATTGAAAAATTCTTGTTTGCCGGCGTTCATCGTCGTTACCCCTTTTTTTTAAATTGGAACATCCTATATATTTTTCTGTCATCTTATAGCTCGTCATAAACTCTTCAACTTTCGTAAAGAACGTTATATCCCTATCTCTAATAGTTTTTGAAATATTTTGAGATTTAATGTCCTCGTTATAGCATCTTTTGTCAAGGGATCACGTCTGTTGAATCAAACATTTCCATTCAATTTGGAAAACTTCGAGCACTGGGTGTTCGCCGCTCGGGATATTTCATCCTGTATAGTCGTTCAGCAAAAAGACAATTTTTATCCGCGTCGCCCAAAACATAAATTATATCGATTAATTCATTTTTAGTACCTACCTGATAAAGTGACTGGACAATAAACTTTGCAGTAAATAGGCTTAATTTTTACATTGATCTGATTCTTAGTGTCATCCACTGCCATTATTTTTATTTATTTTCCATGGCTACAGTGATCCATTGACAATAGATGCTATAACGAGGATATTAAATCTCGAAATATCAAAATATTTCAAAAACTATTGGAGATAAGAATATGACGTTCTTCACGAAAGTTGGAGAGTTTATGACGAGCTATAAAATGACAGAAAAATATATAGGATGTTCCATTTAATAAAAGTGATATTTTCTATTAGAACTTTTCGTACTTTCGTCCTAGAAAGTAAACACCCTGTAAATGAGACGTCAAATATTTTATAGTAAATATGTATTTTTGACTTTATTTAGTAAGAATAAAAATTATGAATCGCTTAGAATCAAAATTTAAGTAGCATTTTCACAACAACGAGATCCTTGCAAATGCAAAGTTTTCATTATAAATCGAATTATCCATTAATAAAAATTTATGAAATAACACGTACAATTAATAAATTTATTTAAATATAGGGTGTCCCATTTAAAAATATTTAACTCTATGACAACCAACTTTTTGGGCGCACTATGTAAAATTCAAATTATTTTCAAAATGTGCCAGATATCCAACCATACCTTAAGAGGAAGTAACCCCTTTTACCACAATGAAAATTGCCGAACGTTTTGCTGGTCAAACGGAGAAAAAATAAAAATTGGTATTTAGAAAATAAATTCTACTTTAAATACCCCATCCAGAAAAGTAAATGACGATCAAAAATATTCCCAAAATTTTTTTTAGAAATTTTTTTTATTTTTAGTAATTTTGTAATATCTTAAACAATTCTTTATTGGTCAAAAGCACAATGACTTTCCCGGGTGTAGAATGTTGTACCAAACAATTTTTCTTAAAGCCATTTTTCAATATCGGCCTTACTTTTTTCTTAAAAACGTTGGGCGCGTAAAGTGAATTTAAGCGTGTAAAGTGGATTTACGCGCCCAACGTTTTTGAGAAAAAAGTAAGGCCGATATTGAAAAATGGCTTTAGGAAAAATTGTTTGGTACAACATTCTACACCCGGGAAAGTAATTTTGCTTTTGACCAATAAAGAATTGTTTAAGATAGTACAAAATTACTAAAAATAAAAAAAATTTCTAAAAAAAATTTTGGGAATATTTTTTATCGTCATTTACTTTTCTGGATGGGGTATTTAAAGTAGAATTTATTTTCTAAATACCAATTTTTATTTTTTTTTTCCGTTTGACCAGCAAAACGTTCGGCAATTTTCATTGTGGTAAAAGGGGTTACTTCCTCTTAATACAAAAGCTTATTATCGACAAATCTTATTTTCAAGGCATAAAATTACTCCGCGCAATCGTTGACTCACCCGGTACATGTCTATGGTAAGACGACTTATTTTAAAAATGCTTTTAGTATTACCAGAACCATTAAGCTTTTTTACTAAGATAAAAATCACTTATACGTAACACTCTTTAACGACTTAACCCTGTTTCTTCAGACTTTAAAATCCACCTTTTATCGCTATTCGTAAAATTCGAAAAGGGGCAATCGCTTCCGGTCCCGTCCGCGTGTAAGAAACACCCCAGCAAATAAACCTAAACTTAAAGCAACATAATATTCTTTAAAAGTTTACTTCGGCGAAAGAAGGGAGACGCCCAGGCATAATAATAAAGAACTTACGACGCGAGAGTGTTAAAGAAAGGTCCGGACCCTCTTAAGGTCGGTGTAAAAGTCAGGAAGCATGTTTATTTGATATATTTAAGACTGCTTTTCAAATGCTAACTGTGGAGCACTTATGTAGGTCCCAAAGCTGGGCTTGCAATCTACGATTTTAGGATGCAACTTTTTCTGGCCTGCATTATGGTTGGTACAATGCGGCATACTGCCGGTTCAGACCCTCTTCAGTTATTAGAACCAACGATGACAGATTTTTTACTATATAATAATACGGCTGTTGCCGAGGACTTTATGTTAGGTTAAATTAACTCAATTTACCAATTAAGAATTAAACTGTACATGCAGATCTCTAGGTAAATTATTTGGAATATTACACACTGCACAGGAAGAAAAAAATAATAACTACTTGTTATGTTTCACAAATTTAATCAGTTTCCCGACACGCGTTTCGGCCCTTTCGGGTCATTTTCAAAGGAGTACAAGAAGATACTAAATTCTACGTGACATTACAAAGGTATTTATATCATATTATGGTAACTATAAACATGTCATAAAATTAAAATTAGGATTACAAGATTAAATGGTCAACTGTGGGTTTTCCTAATTTTTAAAGGTACAGATACATTATTTAGTCCTTAATTAGTGTGCTATTAAGAATTAGGGAAGGGCCTGAATGTATTTATACAATTCAATAAAAATAACTTTCACAAACACATATCCAATGCTAAAATAGAAACTAAAAACAAACTTTTACAAAGTGGGGTCTACCGAATAGAATGCCGACAACTGCGAGGCTATCTACATTGGACAAACAGGTAGAAATTTTGACACCAGGATTAAAGAACATAAAACATTTATTTAAAAAAGATATAAATAAAACAGGTCACCGTTTAGCCGATCACTGCATATTACACAATCACTTAATCTCTAACAACATAAAATTTATACACCAAAGTCCGTCCCCCCATCTCTAACTTCTAAACCGTTCGGTATATTTTAATGAAATTTTAAACGATAATATTTGAGCAAGTCCTGCACTTTTTAACATACCAATGACAGCTTTAAATGTCAAGATGACAGCTGGGTCCGCTTTTGGAATATTTTTTTAAATGGAAAGGGGGTTCCAATGGTACCTCATTTTGAAGGTCTTTTAATGCTTAAAACATTCTCCAACTTAAAAAACATTTGGTTCAGTATGAAATGAAATTTATTAATTATAAGTATTTTAAACAAAAGATAAAGGGACACATCTACAAAACAGTGGTTACTTCAACAATTGTTGAAAATGACCGCCATGGACCTCTTGGCAAATAAATATTCTATTAGTAAATTCCTCTCGGACATTGTGAAGCACCTGTGGCGTTATCCTTGAACAAACATCTGTAATTCGTTGCCTAAGTTCTTCTAATGAGCCTGGAGCCGTTTTATAAACCTCAGTTTTAACGTATCCCCAAAGAAAAAAAATCTAGAGGCGTTAGGTCTGGCGATCTAGCTGGCCATTCTGTCGGACCTCGACGACCAATCCACCTATTTTCATAAGATTCGTCTAGGTAATTTCTGACTTGCCTAAAATAGTGTGGCGGGGCACCATCTTGTTGAAATACAACCTCTTGAAACTCATGTGGGTTTTGGCAACAACATCATTAATAAGTGGAGTAATTGTATGTTGCAACATATCCAGGTACCTAGGGCCATTAAGATTATATTCCAGAAAAAAGGACCTATAATGTGATTACCCAAAATGCCTGCCCAAACATTTATTTTCTGGGGAAACTGTGTGTGTCCCTCCCGAAAAACATTAGGGTTTTCATCACTCCAGTACCTACAGTTTTGGGTATTAACTCGTCCGTGTAAGAAAAAGTACTTTCGTCGCTAAAACAGATATTCCGCAAATAGTTATTATTCCTTACGATTCTTTCTGACATAATTTCGCAAAATTCTAGTCGTCTATCTGGATCATCTTCTGTTAGTTCGTGTATAATTTTCATTTTATATGGGTGAAATTTATGGCTTTTCAAAATTCTTTTGACAGAACTACGAGAAACATTACATGCCTCAGCCACGTGTTTCGTTGGCTGTTGGGGAGTAACAACCATTTCAGCTAAAACTTGGACTATCACATCTTCCACGATTTTTGGCCTTCCAGTCCTTGGTGCGTCTTTAACCGAACCAGTTTCTTGAAATTTTAAGATTAATTTTCGCAAAAATTTTCTGCATATTTGGCGTTCCGGATATCGTTCATTGAACATACGAATAGCAGCATGGTAATTTCGGTTAGCTTCGCCAAAAATAATAATCGCTTCAAATTTATCTTCTAAAGAACGAGCCATTTAAGACAATTTCGAGGTAAAAATATTTTTTGTCAATCAGACATTTAAAAACAGTATGACAGCAACAATCAATTAGACAACTATAGGTAAAAAAAGTGTGTTATAAACAGTGGTAGTCATAATGTAGAAACCGATATTATTGACTCCTGTTTAGAAAATACTGAACCAAATGGTTTTTAAATTGGAGAATGTTTTAAGCATTAAAATACCTTCAAAATAAGGTACCATTGGAACCCCCTTTCCATTTAAAAAAATATTCCAAAAGCGGACCCAGCGTCATCTTGACATTTAAAGCTGTCATTGGTATGTCAAAAAGTGCAAGACTTGCTCAAATATTATCGTTCAAAATTTCATTAAAATATACCGAACGGTTTAGAAGTTAGAGGGGGGGGGGGGGACGGACTTTAAGTCATCACTGTTTACATACACAATAAAAACAGAAAACTAAATTAACTAGAAACAATTGTTATCAAAAAGCGATAAAAAACAAATATAATGTTGTTAATAATCAAACCGAAATACCTTCAGGCGTTTCCCAAATTCTTAATAGCACACTAATTTAGGACTAACTATGTATCTGTACCTTTAAAAGTTAGGAAAACCCACAGTTGACCATTCAATCTTCTAATTTTAATTTTATGACATGCTTATAATTACCATAATATGATATAAATATGTTTGTAATGTCACCTAGAACTTAGTATCATCTTGCACTCCTGTGACAATGACTCGCAAGGGCCGAAACACGTGTCGGGAAAATGATTAAATTTGTGAAACATAACAAGTGGTTATTATATTTTCTTTATGTGCAATGGAACAACAGTTTCACCACGCATGTAGCCCAACACAAATTAATTATATATTACACACTGGTTTGGAGCCCACAAGACGTTGCGACGTCTGCCTTCAAGCGGCAGCAAGTAAAAATAGGAAATTGAAATAAAACAATTTTTGAATTTTAACATTAGATTATACTATACTTTAAAATAGGTACCTACTGATTTTGTAGAAATAGTATAGAAATATTGGTAACATTTATTTTATGAACAGCTAATGAGGTAGAAGTATATCACAGAGGTAAATTTATCATTACCATCTAATATATTGCAAGCGTCTTTTTAACCGGATGTAAGTAAACAAGTTCAGTTTACACTATGGTACATGTTCTTTTATCGTTAATGGACGATAATTCTTATTGGAGTAATAATATTAGAAAATCTAAAACGAACTCATGTTTCAAATAGCCAAAAGATAATCTTTTCCAGTCCAACCCCCGCTGGTGATTTATCAGCTGCAGAAACGGAAAAAGGAAACGATATTTTTCAAAATTTATTTGGAAGTAGCAAAACATGACAAAAACGAAAAAGTGGGTTTTTAATAGATATTATGAAACCATATTTTACTTTATAGCTGATTTTTTAAGATTAAAAAATGACGTAGGTACTGGTGATTTTTATTTTATTATTTGATTATCTACATTCTACAATAATTAAGTAACAGGCATATAATATTTGTGATAGTAAGAGCAATATGCTATGGATAATACACCTAGGACAATTATAACTTCTCATAAGTAAAAATGGATTTCAAAAATGGTGAAAATGAAATGGGATGGAGGGTTGTAAATAAATAATCAAAATTATCTTATGCAGCTGAAATTTGGCATGTGGGACTGCATTTAAAAAAACTTTTTCTCATAACTTTAGTCGATATTTTCAGAAATTAATTATTTTTTAAAAAAAATTAAATTTTGAGAGATAATGCGAATCACGTGACTACTATTTTTTTGCTTAATTTTCATCTCGATCGAAGCAGAAATTGATGCCAAAGTCAAATTTTGAATAAAGCTATTAATAAAAAAATCCCATATGATGCGGACTTTACTGGTCACACTGTACTTTGCTTTAAAAATGAGAATATAAGTTGTAGGATAGGTAGGGTGATGGCACTGTGACTCTACCTTACGGACCGCCACTGCTATTATTGCATATTTATACCCTTTAAAAAGAGGCATTAAAGGTGATATTACGCTTTTTACCATTACTGCCGAAAATTAAAAATACTCCTTTTGAGGTGATTTCAATTTATCAAAGTATTGGTATAACATTTACGTTCTTTTGTCCGCCATAAAATGTAATAAATCATTACAAAAAGAAGTACAAACCTCGATTTTATTGAAAAAGATAAACTAAATAAAATAATTGCCCAGACATCAATGCTTTATTAAACAATTTTCATACAAATATGGTTAAATTTAACACGTTTTTTAAGATTCCAAAACAAAATTGTTCTATGAAATAAAATAAAATTCCCTTAAACCTTTAAGAACTTTATATAAAACTCAACTTTATTTTCCTGGTGTGTACTGATAAGATCAGAGCCCAATTTAAGAAATCCACAGTTCGTTTCTAGTTTTTTAAAAACATGCATTTTTTACCTTCCGAGTTAACTTTCTTGATTAAATGGTTACGATAGAGAGAAAGTTTTATTTTACTGGCACAGTATGCACAGAACACACACCACAAATTATTTGACGCTTGTTCAGGTAATTTTACCTAAACCTAATATTTTTTTTATAAATAATTATAAACAAAGAAATGTCCGATTTCATTTTATATATTGAACTAGCGTGTACCCGACATGCGTTGCAACCCGCTGGTATAAATACAAACCCGAACAAACCCGATATATTAGTACCCGGCATGCCACTTTCTGAAATTGCACCCGTGCGAAGCCGGGGCGGGTCGCTAGTTATACATAAAAACCTTCCCCTTGAATCACTCTATCTATAAAAAAAACCGCTTCAAAATCCGTTGCGTCGTTTTAAAGATTTACGCACATAAGGGGACAAACGGGCGACAGCGACTTTGTTTTATACTATGTTAAGATTAATTTATCTAAATCTTAACTCGTTTCGACCACAAAACTCATCACCAGGAGTTCATAGGCGATAAGGTTAGGTTAGGTTAGAGTGGCAGACCTCTGGCATTGTCCAAACAGTCACACGTATAGTCCTATAAGGTCCGTTGTGGTACCACACATGTTCTGCGGAACCTATTTGCATCAGCTTCCTGATGGTTAACACGGTCGTAGAAGAATCTTGACAGCTCATTCAAACCAGCCACTGCTGTTAATAAACTTAGTGAATCGACTCAGTTGCAGGCTGCTCACTTTCTCCAGATCATTAAACAATGGTTCGTCCAGTGCATTGAACCTTCTTTTCGCGAGGCCGGGGCATTCACACAAGAAATGCTGAATACTTTCCTCCTCTTCTTCAACTCTGCAACTTCTACGGAAGTCGTTAGATGGTATTTGCATACATTCAGCGTGTCTACCGAACAGGCAATGTCCGGTGATTACGGCAGTGATGTTTCTTAGGTCCTTCCGACTGTGCTGTAATAGCGCTGTGGTTTTCCTGTTATCAACTAGGGGCCACTGTTGCCTGGAGATGTTACAAGTTGTAAGCCCTGTCCATATGCTTTACGCAAGTTGCTTAGCTATTCAATCTATCTCTTCTTTGACTGATCCTAGTGGTCTAGCCACATTATTCTCTGCTAGTTTGAGAGACATGCTTGCGCCCTCCCTGGCGAGCGCATCAGCAGTCTCGTTGCCATATATGTTGCTGTGTCCAGGAACCCAACACAAGGTTATTCGATGTTAAGCACCAAGTGTGCAGAGATTGTTGCGACAGCGATAATATAACGTCATTGTGGCACTGAAGAAGAAACTTTTCAATGGCTCCTCGTAAATTAATTTCACTCGGTTTAATTTAAATATCAACAAAACCAAACGAAACTAAACATTTCGTCGGAAAAAAAGCTACAAAAGATCATCTGAACGCAGGCAATCCGACATAAATAAAGCGGTAATTTTCGTAAGTACGTTTTTCATATTCATCCCATGCAGAAAACTGCGTTTCAGGCGAAAATGCAAAAAGTGCTCTAACAAATCACCGCCGTGTGCACATATTTATTTAAAATGTGGAAACAAATAAAACAGTCAGACTCGCACCAGAAACGAAGTATGAAAATTGCGAACGTAAATTTTCCTGCACGATGACTTTCTGTCGGAAAAACAAACATTGAAAATGTCAAGCACCACCAAATAAAATGTATCAAAGTTTAGCCGACCGGCGGAAATGCGAAAATCGTGTATTTTTCCGATTAGATTTGGTGCCATATCCAAAATTCCGTGCGTTCTATATATTTCTTGTATTAAATTTAAAAACCGTAGCGTGAAATTGAAAAAATTACCGCGAGATCCTTTTTTGTTGCTGTTATAGAAATATTGATACACGTACCTGGGTTTTATTGATTTTAAAAATATATTTAGACCTTTTACAGCTTCAGGTTACTTATTTTAAGACGGGCATTTTATCATCATTTGTCTATCTTTGCTTAATAGTCGTTGGGCTTAGCCCCCAAATAGACAGTCAAGCAGTCATAAAGGCAATTTGCTCCAGCAGTACTAAGTCAAAATTAGTAAGGCGCTGCCGCAACAATCTCTGCACACTTATATCTTGGAATCACCTTGTGTTGGGTTCATGGACACAGCAACATATATAGCAACGAGACTGCTGATGCGCTCGCCAGGGAGGGCGCAGGCATGTATTTCGAACTAGCAGAGAGTACTATGGCTAGACCACTGGGATCAGTCAAAGAATAGATAGATTGAATAGCTAAACAAGCAGATGGACAAGGCTTACAACTTGTAGCATCTCCAGGCAATTGTGGCCCTTACTTGACGGCAGAAAAACCGCAGCGCTATTACAGCACAGTCGGAAGAACCTAAGAAACATTACTGCCGTAGTCACCGGACATTGCCTGTTCGGTAGACACGCGTATGCAAATATCAACTAACGACTGTGTGAATGCCCTGGTCTCGCGAGTAGAAGGTTCAATGCACTGGGCGAAACATTTTTTAATGATCTGAAGGAAATGAGCAGCCTACAACTGGGCCGACTTACTTAGTTTATTAACAGCAGTGGCTGGTTTAAATGAGCTGTTAAGATTCTTCTACGATCGCGTTAACCATCAGGAAACTGATGCAAATAGGTTCCGCGGAACATGTGTGGTACCCCAAAGGTCCTTATAGGACTACGGGTGACTGTTTGGACAATGCCAGAGGTCTGCCACTCTAACCTAACCTAACCTAGCCCCCCTCTTTTCCTGCGCTGTTATCGGATGGTATGTTACGGCCTATAATCTGTTTCGGGGCTGGTGCATTTTAGTGGAATCTCTGGACGTGCTTCTAGCGTTGAACAACAACTAGGGAAGAGTACCGGTGCCGGTGATCAGGCTGAATGAGATGGGAATAGGCAAATTCCCTCCCGAAAAAAAGGGTCAAAAATAATGGTTAAATTCTAATTACTTCTTTCTATGAAATAGATTAAGCACCTCAGTATCGTAAAACTCTGGTTGGGAGGGAATTTACCTACCGATAAATGGGTATAAAATCTTTAATTTAATCTGTTACCTGCTGGGACCGAATTTACCATACCCCAATGAGGTCGGACATCTCGTGGGATGCGGCAGAAGATTTTCACTGCTCCAAGTTGTGTTTTCACTGTGCGATTGTTTTATTGCGTCATAGCCTGTTTTAAATGAGAGAAGATAAGAAGAAAATATAAAAAAGTAAAACTAATTACTTTATAGTTTCGAAATAATAAAATAATAACGCGTAGTCAACATAAAAACTTCATCATGGAATTGAAAAAATTTAAGACAGCTTTCCTAATTCACCCTTAAACAAATACGGTAAAGTTTAAGTACGTCGTTAATACCTTCGGATCGTTCGCGTCTAATGCAAAACAGTTTTAAAGTAGGTCTCGTCCTCACTCTGAGATAATATTTAAACCCTTGGCTCGGAATTATCACGATTTCATAAGTTTAGTCCGAAGGAATATTAGAATAAGAGTTATGCAATTAAGGTGAGCAGAAACGTGCTTTAAAATGCGCACTAAAAGTTTTTTAATTAAATTCGAGCAATGGAAGCGATAATTTAAGGTATCCGAACCAAAATAAATACTACCTTTCCAGCCTTTAAAGGACAATTTTGATATCCTCTTAGTTTGTATAACAAGAGCTGATACGATGAAAGTATGTATTCATTTAATTTAATTACTATAAAAGTCAAATTGAAGGGAACAAAAATAATATGAAAAAAATTTATGAAATTATAAAAGACGCAACATATGCGACTTCTAACTTAAAACATAAAATTAATATACTGAATGATAAGAGTGAGAATTTTGTTTGTGATTTTGATATGGCCAATTACATTAATGAATATTTTATAAATGTAGGCGTGGAAATGGAGAAACATATTCCTACACCTGATCAGGCATGCGCATTGGGGCCTCCGGTACAAAACTCTATGTTTCTCTCCCCTCTAACTAAACACGAATTAATTGAACATATTTCTACGCTAAAAAACAATAGTTCCTCTGGTCTCGATGGAATATCCTCTAGTTTAATAAAGTCAACTCATATTGAAATTGCCGAACCACTGCTGCACATAATTTGATTTTCGAGACAGGTATTGTACCGAGTGATTTTAAGACCTCAATTATAGTTCCTATCCATAAGTCTGGAGCAGTTACGAATGTTAAGAATTACAGACCAATTAGCCTGATTAATAATTTTGAGAAGAGCTTTAAAGTGAGGTTAAGTAGGTTTTTAGCAGTAAACTCAATTCTTTCCCCAAGTCAGTATGGCTTTGTTGAGGGTTGTAGTACTAATGATGGATGCAATGTACAGTCTAGTTTCTGAAGTTGTAAGTAATTTGAATGTAGGTAATAAGTGCATGGGCTGCTTTATTGATTTGGCAAAGGCTTTTGACACTGTTCCCCATAACAAACTTATTACTGTTATGGAACATAACGGAGTGAGAGGAACTGTGTTACGGCTAGTGAAGAACTATTTGAGTGACAGATGTCAGAAAGTCAGGGTTAATGATACTTTCAGTAGTGAACTCAGGGTAAGAATTGGTGTACCACAGGGAACAGTATTGGGTCCAATCTTGTTTACCATATATATAAACTCATTATTAAAATTAAATCTAGGTGGTAAAGCTATTTCTTATGCTGACGACACTGTTATTGTCTTCAGTGGTGGTGATTGGGATGAAGTCAAAAATAAAGCGATAAGAGGGCTATCAATAGTACAAAATTGGCTGCAAACCTATAAATTGACATTAAATTTAACAAAAACTAACTATATAGCTTTCTCATTGACGGCCGCAAATAAACCCAACTATTCAAACATTTTAATTGATGGTCATGAAGTAAGGGAGGTTTCAGATATAAAATATCTTGGAATTATCTTAGATAAACATCTTAAGTGGGGAGCGCATATTGACTACATATCTTATAAAATACGCAGACTTGTGCACAGATTCTATCTTTTGAGGGAGTTCTTGAGCAGGGCTATTATTGAGGTCGTTTATAAGTCTTTTGTTGAACAGCTAATAAGATATGGTATCTTGGTGTGGGGTGGGCTGTATAATAACTGTCTATACAAGCTAAACATAGTTCAGAAATTCATACTCAAAATTATTTACAAAAAACACCGACTATATCCATCCCACTTGCTATTCTCTGACAAAATATGTAATATTAGGACTATATACATGAACACTATCTGTATGTATATTTATAAAAATGGAAATTTGTGGAATGAGGTGGCTCACATTTATAACACTCGTAATAGAGCAGATGGAAATAAACAAATACCTGTTAATTATAATAACGTTAATTTGAGATTTATCAGCTACTTAGGACCTAAGGTTTATAATATAGTGCCCCAAAAAATACGGAACTTTAGAAATAGACATAAATTTAATAAAGAATGTAAAAAATTTATTAATGGAAATTACAATACACTTAAAAGGGTATTTGATTAGTTTCGGTTGATGTAGATTTTATTGATTGTTTTGCTAGTCTTTTAGTTCTAAGAATAAAAACTGCTACTTACATAATTTATAGCGATTTTTCAGGCATATACAAGTGTTTCAACACTTAGATGCCAATATAAACTATTTATATAAGTACAATATTTTATGAAATATATTATAATAATTGTAAATTTAAATTTTGAATAAATAAATAAATTTAAAAATTTACCATTAAATCGTGAAAACTTCTGGTCCAAATATTTATTGACCCGACGATCGAAATGGGCAGGCGCTTCGTCGTGGTTGATAATACATTTAAATTCTGATGTTTAAGGGTATCTCCTCCAGTAGTCCTTGCAATTCTTTCCGCAAAAATCTTAAGTAGTGATCCCCTGTAAGGCGATTTTCCAAAATAAAAGGGCCAATTAAATTATTGTCGATCCATCGACCACCCGTTTACCTGTGTTGAAAATTATTTTCGTTTATTGCATGAGGATTTTCATCCGACCATACATGGGAGTTTTGATTATTGTTGATGCCGTCACGGGTGAATGTAGCTTCGTCAGTGAAAGTATGTGCGGTACAAGATGACGATTATTAATTATCCACTCAGAAAATTGCATACGCTTGGCGTAGTCTCCAGGTTGAAGATTCTGTACACGCTGTACATGGTACAGGTATAAACCTTGGTCGTGAAGCGTATTGATCCTTTTAGGGAATCCCCAACTTAGTTCCAATTCTTTGTGAGCTGGTCGTTGCATCTTCTTCTACTAAAGCTGGAACAATTTCTATTTCTTCTAAATCCTGTCAAATGGCTCGTTCGGATGTTACATTAGATGATAAAGGCCTTCCTGTTCGGTGTTCTTTAATGAGGAAATTGTTGACGGTATTCTTCAGCAGCCGCTGTTGCATTCCCATTAAACAAACTATAAATAAAAACCATATTGGCGTATTCGAGATTTGAATAAATGTATGGCATTTTATAAAATTTAAATGATACAGATCCGAAAGTTAACGGTGAATCAATGTAAAATTTTATACTGACACTAACAGGATAGTGACAGCACAATAATCAAAAGCGGACAATAATACCATTTCTTACAGGAAAGCTAAATTAATGCAATATTTGGTTTTTGCGTTATAATTTAAAAACAAATGAATATTGGATAACAATATTTAAGTTTTTCCTTATCATTTTGATGCATAGATTACACCCTTAGAGTTTGGCCCATTTCTCCCGACTTTACCCTGTATAACAACAATAACAACAAATTGTTCCACAAAATTTATAAACACCACAATAAACAAGCGAATAAGTTGATAACAATAGGCTTGTTTGGTTAGCGTTAATATAATTTTAAATTGCTGTCAACTTTTTTTCTAGGGGAAAAAATAATTCCCTGATAAGACAGCCTTTCCTAGAGGCTATTTTAATAACACAGGTCTTATAGGGATTAAGCATTCTATTTTTATTTATAGGCCTGTGAGTATGCTGCATCTCTTTCTACCAATCATGTTTTTCAACTACTCTCTATCATTCAAATTGAAGAAATCATAAAAACGAATGACCAGTCAAATTTTCTCATAAAATTACTGTTATGTAAAGAAGATTAGCAATAGCAAGTTCTTAGGGCAATAACATAATTTCATTTAAATGATTGAGTACTTACTTCAGGTTTTTATCTGTACGCCACTCTCCTGACATTATTTTTGGCTAGTTCTTTGCTTTCGGTATTGTCACCTATTGCAAACTTTTACTTAATTATATCGTGTATCCATAGTAATGCCACAACCACTGACTTGGTCCACATAACATTTGAAAATTATGAGATTATTACCGTTGGCATCAGTTAAGAATCCATACTTTTCAAACTATCTCCAAAAGGCCTCATTTTATCGAAGACAATTAAAACAATAAAACTAAATGATTGCCTGAAAATATACAGTTCGGAAATCACTGGCGCACGTACTAAAAAGTAGGGGGGTCAGCGGGTACCGGACCCCCTTATTTTGAATATTTGACAATTGTTCTTGCATATAGTTTGCTGCTGCTGCTGGTATCTGGCTCTTAGATTAATAATTACCATTATCACTCTTCAAACTGCCTTACATTTTTACTGTATTTTTTTTTATTGGCAACAAATACGGGAATATATACTGACAATTGTAAAACCTCCTGGAAAAACTTTATTTTCCTGTTTACGTTAAAAAATCGTGTCTACGGAAATAGAAAAATCCCACGCCAAAATCCTGTGCATTTGTTCAAATGGAAGTTCGACTTTATCAGTATAGGGGAATAAGAAATAGAAAACTTTAGCGGTAAGAATAATGGCTTCCAAAGCTTAAGCCGTCCTTTATAAGGAAGATATCCTCCGGGGGACAAGGGATTATTTAAGAGGTTGTGCGAAAAATTTAAGAGGGTTACTGATTCGGATTAGAACGTAAAGAAAGAAAATGAGTTTACAATTTAAAGGTCCGTTAAGACATTATAAACCTTTTGTATTTTTAGCATTCCTCTGATCTCCTGAGGATGAATGTTTATACATTCGAAACATGTAGAGAATTTACCAATATTTAAACTTCTTAATTGAATATGCCGATGGAGGAAGGATGGATCTCATTTCTTTCCTTATGAAAATATAGTTAAGAGGCAAATTTCTTGTACAATTACATAATTTTTCTGAAATTGATGTAGTATTAGGTGTGTAAAACTAACATGTTTTTTTTGTTTTAATAATTCTATTGTAAATAAATACAACATGCACTTACGTGTGAAAAATGAAAAAACAATTTAAAAATGATAATAACAACATTGATTTGAATCAATCAACATGGTAAGAAAAGGACATATTTTGATAAAAACTGAACTTAAATGTTTGATTTGATAAACATAGAAAAATAACAAATATTAACGTTTAATATAGTTCGTTTATTTGTTTAAATATGGATTTTAATTGAACTCAAAAAGTAAATGACTTTTATAATACCAACAGTTTTGTGGGGCAACTAAAATAAACTAAAACTAAAACTCTGACTTTAATATCTAAATAAAATAATTAATATTTTTGTAAAAAGGAATCGAACCCGGAACCTCTGGATTACCAGTCGAACGCTCTGTTTTTTGCGTTACTTAGAATCTGAAATTCTCTCTCCAACTTTGCCCATCTTACTTAGTTTTATGTTAGTAGTAGTAGTTAGGAATCTACAGTGTTTTCAATCTAGGAAACGGTTTAAATGAAAACCTAATGATCGTGAGTGAGTTCCTTTCTCTTAATAACCCCCTCCCCCAGTTTAAAGATCGATTGGTTCCGGAATTGATTCCCGGCAAAGGCATAAAACTTTTTCAATTAAAAAAAATTTGGTATAGAAATTTCTTTTTTTTTTTTTTATGATCGAGCACAAGCACTATAGGAAAAATCCTTTAAGGCGCTCTGGGAGCGGTGCGTGTGCGAAGAAAGTTAGTAGTAGTAGTTAGGAATCTACAGTGTTTTCAATCTAGGAAACGGTTTAAATGAAAACCTAATGATCGTGAGTGAGTTCCTTTCTCTTAATAACCCCCTCCCCCAGTTTAAAGATCGATTGGTTCCGGAATTGATTCCCGGCAAAGGCATAAAACTTTTTCAATTAAAAAAAATTTGGTATAGAAATTTCTTTTTTTTTTTTTTATGATCGAGCACAAGCACTATAGGAAAAATCCTTTAAGGCGCTCTGGGAGCGGTGCGTGTGCGAAGAAAGTTAGTAGTAGTAGTTAGGAATCTACAGTGTTTTCAATCTAGGAAACGGTTTAAATGAAAACCTAATGATCGTGAGTGAGTTCCTTTCTCTTAATAACCCCCTCCCCCAGTTTAAAGATCGATTGGTTCCGGAATTGATTCCCGGCAAAGGCATAAAACTTTTTCAATTAAAAAAAATTTGGTATAGAAATTTCTTTTTTTTTTTTTTATGATCGAGCACAAGCACTATAGGAAAAATCCTTTAAGGCGCTCTGGGAGCGGTACGTGTGCGAAGAAAGTTAGTAGTAGTAGTTAGGAATCTACAGTGTTTTCAATCTAGGAAACAGTTTAAATGAAAACCTAATGATCGTGAGTGAGTTCCTTTCTCTTAATAACCCCCTCCCCCAGTTTAAAGATCGATTGGTTCCGGAATTGATTCCCGGCAAAAGCATAAAACTTTTTCAATTAAAAAAAATTTGGTATAGAAATTTCTTTTTTTTTTTATGATCGAGCACAAGCACTATAGGAAAAATCCTTTAAGGCGCTCTGGGAGCGGTGCGTGTGCGAAGAAAGCGATTCACGTTTTTCTTGAATCGTTGGAGGTTATATTCGGTTGGAAACACGGTCTCAGAAAGGCCGTTCCACAAAGATGACGTCCTCCAAATGAAAGAGTTCTGAAACAATGATGTTCGGGGTGTACTAAGTTGAACCACATAGGGATGGGCGGCAGTGGTTCGTCGTGTGTTTCTGCTATGCATTGCTCTAGGTGGAATCGACTTGCCATGGAAATATCTGTAGAAGAGAGTCAAATCACCAACCTGTCTTCGATGTTCTAAGCTGTCGAGGTTCTTAGTCAGCTCGTGGTCGCCGATTAGACGAACGGCTCTCCTTTGGATTGAATCCAACAACCGAAGGGTATGCTTCGGTGCAGAACTCCAGATATGAGAGCAGTATTCCAGTGATGGTCGAATCTGGGCTTTATAGAGTGTCAAAAGTTGTTGAGGTGTATACAACTTTTTGGTACGGAGAAGTATACCGAGCTTCTGAGAAGCTGCCCTGGCGATTGCCACAACGTGATTATGCCAAGACATATTTCCTCCCAGGTTGACACCCAGCAAATTAATAGACGAAGTCAGTGGAATTGCGTGTCCTTTTAATGTTTAATAGACACTAAAAAAACCAGGAAATTTTTGTTTCAAATTTTGGGCCCTTATCCTAATTTCATCTCTTTGATTATTCAAGTTATGATAAAAGGTTAGTTATTATTATAATTCTGATAATATGAAAACAAATTGCGAAAAAAAAAATTTAAATGTCGCTTTGACCCGCTTTACGGGTTTGAAATGTTTGGCCCCCGCTACTGGTGGATTATATTAACCCATCTGCATGGGTTGAAATGACAGTATAAAGACTTGGGTCTGATTTAAAGGGTCATTTACCCAACTCTTTGGACGATTAAATAAAATAAATCATTTCCATAACATCCTTTATTTAACTCTTATTTCGTTACAAATATAAATATTATATTTAATTTAAAATTTGAATTTTAAAAATATTGTAGACTTGTTTATCGTTAATATTATTCGAAATAATTTTTAAATCACATAAATAACCTCGTTTTTATATTAACCCGGACGGTTCGCGCTATTTTTCATTTAATTCGCATTGAGCCGAATTTTATTGCTAGTAGGGATGGAAATTTATTACCAAAATGACGTTTAAATAAAGAAAAAAGACATTTAAATCGACTGTTTGATTTGTGTATTATCTCGTTAGAAAATGCCGTTAATGGCATTAACAATGGAAAAGTGATTCTCTATAAAAATGTTTTACAGGCGTAATAAACGCCCATAGGCCGGCACTCTAATAAAGGATCTAGTACACAGAAAATTTTTATTCTGACGGATGATAAACGGCTTTCGAAATTTCGGGCGGAGGAACTTTCGGCCCCATTTTGGGTCAGGTATCTGCAAGGAATTATTGGTCAAATAATCTTGGAGGCATTGCAAGTATAGGTCATTATTATTTAAGTACCCACCTGGGGTTATTCCCGACCCGGTAGTTTAGGTATGCTAAAGGGATGATGTTAATATAGCTAATTTGTTATAACAATGACAAGAAATTGTCATGTATGTTAAAAGTACCTGTAACTGAGATTTACTTCTTGTAAAACTAGACGTTTTGTAAAAGCAAAGAGCAAATAATTAAAAAGTGGTGAAGTGTCGTGGCAGTGCTTCCAGAAGAATTCTAAATGCTCAGCGAAAGTAGTGACAACCGGTTCTTACTTAACAATAATGAAAGCTGACTTAGTGCATTATCATGGAATAGAAGTACGCAAGATATAGAGAAACGTAATTACCAATGCGTGCAAACGAAAAGCTGAAGAAGATTTAACAGAAAAACCCGCTAAGATTATTCGACAAATTTGCTAAAATTGCTACAAATTTTTCTAATGATGTGACAATCTCAGACATACCTTTTGGAGGGTACATGATTAATTTATTTTAAGAAAAAAAAGCCTTCTTCCCGTTTTTTATTTTACAGCGGCACGGCCCACTTACAATTTTACTGCAATTTGTTTCTTTAATGGAACAATCCTCGATTATTTTTGCTGTAAATAATTTAAATTTACAGAACATTAATTCAAATAAGTATTATGATGATTATAGTTTTGTAGAAGAAACAATGGTATGATAATTATAACTTCTTGCCTACAAATAGCGTACTAAACCGTCAGCTTATTCTTATGGAGTTATTTTTATATCATATTTTTCATATTTCTGTTTAAAAAAAGATATTGGCTTAGAGTTTTCACGGATATTATTCTTATTTCTTATTATTTAAAATATTTAGGAATAATTTTTGACAGTAAATTAAATTGGAATTTTAACTTAGAAACACCTAATTAAAAACTTAAGAAGTTTACTTACTACCGGTTTTTAAAAACATTAAAAAAATTATAAAAGTAAGACATATGGAAATATTATATGACGCGTTAGTTAAAACTCATTTAACTTACGGAATTTTAGGTTGGGGAGGAATAAATAGAACTTTAGTTAAAAAATTAGAAATATTACAAAAAAGGTTTCTAAAAATTATATTTAATAAAGATTATCTTTATCCTTCAGAAGAATTATATTCAGAAACAAAAAAGTTGAACATAAGGCAACTTTACATTTATAACATCTTAATATAATATTATATATTTAAAAATAAAAACATTATACAATTTAAAAACCATAATCATAATACACGTCATAAAAATGAAATAACCATAAAACCTAAAATAAATAAGTCCATGTCCATAGGACAAAAAAAAATTCAAATATTTATGTTTTTTTTAAACGATTATTTACCAACAAAAATTTAAAAAAGTGATTTCATTCATCAAAAACATGGATACTAAAAACAGACAATTTGAAAATATTTTTAGAAATGCTTTAATTAATTAATATTGTTCTGAATAATTTACATAAGTAATATTTTTTACTTCAAAATTATATAAAATAAATAAGTAATAATTTTATTATAGGTAATAATAATATATTTAAAAAAAAAAAATGCGTTTATACTATAAATTAACATTTTTACCTTAATACTTGATTTTTAATGCATATTAATGATTTATGATTTTACATACTAAAGAAAAAATAAGATTTGCCCCTAACAAGCTCAGCTTCAGGGGATTAAAGAATAAGTTTATAGAAGACAAGATAAACATATTTATTATATTATTAAATTTTAAATAAACTTATAATTATTATTATTATTATTATTATTTATTCTTCTTTTTGCTTAAGTTAAAAAAGATATATCGTTGCATTTAAAATCTTTGACGATGAACAAACCCGAACAAAACAATTCCTATTTAGAGAGTTCAATTTGACAAATTCCGATAAGCCAAACTAAAGTTGTAAATATTTTTGCATAACAATATTTGTCCCTTCCTACCCCCCCGCCCCCCTCCCTTGAGCAAAAGGTAGAGCAAAAACGCAAAAACGAAAGTTATCCAGAATTTTCATTAGATTGAAAAAATGCCACCTTTGTTAAATATTTACAGCCGCAATGTAAACGGTTTTCTAGATACAGCCGGCGCCGGCGCCGGCGTCCCTTTTTAGTTATACACCCGCTACGAATAAATAGCATAATAATAAAATAAGTATATCAAAAATAGACTTCATTTTATAAATTTCTGAAAGTATATTATTGTGTACTTGTATGCGGATAGAAGATTCCGTACATAAAATGCCGAAAATACCTCTAATATTATATCCGAGTCAATATCCGTCACGTCTGCCATGTCAGATTACCAACAATGCACCGCAGCATTTCGGCACAAGTTTATTTTATAACAAATATTATAGTATGCAAGAGTTGTAACATTATTAAATAGTTCCGCTATTAACTCTGGAAGGCGATTATACACTGCGCGGCATATTTAAAGCATAACGAAAAAATTGCGTCAATTTTGATGTTATACTCGTATATTTTCCAAATTTGTGGTTCGTTTTTAATGATTTTTTTTTCTAATTGTAGGTTTTTTCCTTAAGCATATCACTGCCTTTGTTGTTTTGCTTAAAAAAGTAACTTTGGTATTATACCGGGTGTTATAAAACTGTTATGTTTTTTTTTTACGGAAATTCAAAACACCCTGTGGGATTTACTAGCTATTGCAAGTTATCGCAATTACAGCCAAATGAAAGTCCCATGTTTCCTTTACATTTTCTTTTTTGATTCATTGGTTTAGATCCGTTTTTTTATGAAATATTAAACTTCTAGTTCAACGTGATTTTTATAAAAAATGTTTAGTTAAAAAATACAAAATAAACGAAATGCTTTGATTAATGCAACAGCAAGAAAAAACAAACTATAAAGTAAATAAAGAATCATTATCTGGTGTTAATTAATTTTATTGAATCCACAAAACAGGGCAAAAAATACAGGGAAAAAAATTGTAATTTCTAAAGGTATTCAAAAAAATTAAATATGAATAATTAGTAGCGAGTATTGCCTCCCCTTGCTCTAATGACTGCTTGGCATCTTCTTGGCATACTTAAAATCAGATTTCTGATTTCATCTTGATTAATCTGATTTCATATTTCCATAAGCCTCAATGACAGATCATTTAAGGCTCTAAGATGTCGTCCCATGTTATCCCATAAATGCTCAATAGGATTAACGTCAGGGCTTCTTGCTGGCATTTTTTTATGAAAATCACGTTAAACTAAAAATTAAATATTTCGTGAAAACACAGAGATAAACCAATGAATCAAAAAAGAAAATGTAAAGGAAACATGGGATCATTTGGCTGTAATTGCGATAACTTGCAATGGCTAGTAAATCCCACAGGGTGTTTTGAATTTCCGTAAAAAATACACAACAGTTTTATAACACCCGGTATAATACCAAAGTTACTTTTTTAAGCAAAACAACAAAGGCAGTGATATGCTTAAGAAAAAAACCTACAATTAAAAAAAAATCATTAAAAACGAACCACAAATTTTGAAAATATATAACATCAAACTTGAGACAATTTTTTCGTTATGCGTTACATATGCCGCGCAGTGTATTTCCGGTATTTCAGGGAAATAGTAATTATCCCCAAAAGTATTGCCTAGGTACCTAGGTAAGTATAAAAAAAAACAGAAAATATTGATCAATATATATGTATATTAGATATCAAATACACGAAACGATGTCTAAAAATGAAAGTGTGAACTATTTCAACGAATAAGATATAGGCGTTCTCCAAGAACTTTACTAAGGGTGGACAACTAAATAGTTTTTAGAAGTGGAAGGATTTAATATTTTTTAAAATGCTCGGACACGTCAATTAGTGTTTTTATTTGCGCATTCTTTAAGGTAAAATGTTTTTATACAGGATGTCCCACGTAGGAGGTATGACCTCATCGATAATATTTTTAAATAAAATACCCTGTATATTATTCCAATTTTAAATTCTATGATGAAAACTTAAAACTTTTTATATAACCAACCATACCTCTGGAAATCACGGTTTCTGAAATATTGACGTTTGAAAATTTATTTTAAAAACATTTATTGAAATAATGCTGATTTATTTGAACAACATTAGAATACAGGAAAAACTAGAATAAACATATAAACTTAACTTAATTAACTCCGCTTGTAATCATCATTAAAATGGTAATTCGATCTTTTTCGCTAAGATAATGTGCCATTACTATAATTGATAATCGTTAATTATTTCACAGATCAACTTTGAGATTTTAAAAATATAGAAACAATGACATCTAATTATAGCATCCTGGCTGTCCATAGCCTACTTACTTATTTTCAATCAGTTATAACAAAATGAGTATCGTTAATAATAATTTTATTGTTGTTATACCTTTAATTTAAATTTTCAAAGGTCAATATTTCAGAAACAGTGATTTCCAGACGCATGGTTGGTTTTATAAAAAGTTTTAAGTTTCCATCATAAAATTCAAAATTTATATATTATACAGGGTGTTCTATTTAAAAAAAAACATCTATAACGTCATATCTTCTATTTAGGACATCCTGTATAAAAAAAATGCGCAAATAAAAACACAAATTGACGTGTCCCAGCGTTTTAAAAAATAGTAAATCCCTGAATTTTAAATGAATTTGTGCAAGACTTTATGGACGTACGCACTGTATAGTCCCCGACCCTTTATTTTTAAATGTTATACATCATGCGATTTCGACTTTAAGTAAAAAACGTTTTCCTATTTTGTAAACCAATTTCCGAGCAATGGCAATAATGCAGCAGCCGTAGATTTGCGTTCCTCGTTCCTATATTGTGGAATATTATCTTTCAGCGTTTTGGTGCTTGGCCCAATCTAATTAAGAAATCTGTGCACTCTTATGCATTTTATATATTGCCATTACACATTTTAATAGCAGTTAATAAATCGTATATCAGGAAATTTGAATTATTTATATTCGGCTGTATAAAATCGGTGTGGTAAATTGTTATTCTTTTTTTCTTTCGGATAATATACCTTCCCAAATTAGTTCACTAATTTAGCCCAGTGAACAAATGAAACCAGATCGTGTGGCGGCAAGCAAACCGGTTTATTCGATTACAGGGCGGTTTTTGTTGGCAATTACGTCGAAGGCAAAAGCAAAAGATAAACTAAAGGTTCTAAAGACCGGCCCTAGTGTTGCCGTATCGGTAAATAAATTTCCACTTAGAGAAATTAGCTTGAAATCGTCTGTGTAAACAGAATATAAAAGAAAATAGTTCGGTGGTGTTTATATACAATAAAACGGGGCAAGAGCTTGATTTTATTTATTCTTATCTCGACTTTATGCTGTACTTTGTGTCATAAACACTACCATATAAAAGTATCTACCTATAGATATAACCTACCTATATGTATAACGGTAATGTTAGGATTTTAGTCAAAACAAGCGCCGCCAACAGACTGGACTAATAACTAATATGTTAATGTGGGTCGTTTAAAATCGATTAAAGTCCATTTTTCATTCCAGTTTAAATCGACTAATACAGAGGTTGAGTTCCTTTTAGTTACTTTTAAACAGCAAAGCAAAGCCAACGGTGCGCCGCACATCCAGGCGTTCCCTTTAAAAATTTAACTTAGCACAGCAAAGATTTTTTTCTTCCCCCTTGCCGCGGTTAAGTATGCCCCTTTCTATCCTTTAACAATTTAGCTAAGCCAAAGATGTTTCTTTGCATTGCTGTCTAAAAGAAACAAGTTACAAACTTACACTGTATGTCGTAAAATAAATAAAAAACTTGCCCTATGTATCCTCGTCGATACAGCTTGTCGGAAATTATTACTCTTTAAAAGTAACCTGGGTAAATGGTAAAGGAGAATAAAAAATAGAACTACTAGTGGCTAAAATACTCTTTATGATACGACTAATGATCGGCAAGGGCGAAAAGTAAATACCTTTTCGACGCATATACGTAATCTATGTTTTACCATAATGTTTAGTTGATTGTTTTAGTCCATACTTTGACCTATTACGGTATAAGCAAATTTAGCCATTTTGTGTTGCGCTCCATTATCAAGATAATGAGTGTCGAGTTGTTTTATGCATGGGCCGTATTATAATTAAAGCGGTGATTATATTTAAGGGCTGCCATATCCGGTTGTTAAACAAAATAATTACCAATTATTCTAGCGGTTAATTGATTGTTTTAATGCTGGTGATTACAATTACGATGGATAATAATTTGAATTGGATGATCATTATCGACAAGTCTCAAGAAAAATATTTAAAATCAGATATAATAGTTTGAAAATTCATAGTTTATTTTAGTTTAATTGGTACCACACAAATCGTCAATCGAGCTGGTCGACTATGAAACATAATTTTTGACAGATTACAACGGGGGGCATTAGTTAAGTTGTCCCCCTAATAATAAAACAAACCCGAACAAAAATTGACAAAAACCAAGAAAATTTTTAAATCAAATATTATTTTTATCCTATGTTGGCACATGTATGTTTCGTCGATCCATTCTCAGCATTTGAGACATTGCATCATGTCGTAATGACACATTCATTACAAAATTTATAATACCATTCCTTATCATCTATTATTTTTATTAGATTCGCCTAAATCCAATGTAACTTTACGTGCTTAAATTGGATCAGTTTAATATAGGCGATCACATTCTGGTTCATCTTACGGCACCACGACATTTACAAAATCAATGACGAAAAAATAATAACTGGCAAATTTGATGCCGTAATTAGCAAAATAAATTAAGCAAAATTTATCAGTTTTAACTCGCAAAAAAGTGTTGCTTGACTGCTTGATTATTTTAGAGACGCTTGCTAAAATACCAGGAATACATACATAAAAATTTCGAAAATCACTTTATACGCTGTATAAAGCTTACTCGCGCGAACTTCACAACGAATTCTCTTGTACTGACTCTTGTCGAAAAGACGTCCTGTACAGTGTTGCCTAGTTGCTCTTATGGTCCTTTGTTTTAGGGAAAACCACGTTGGGCCAATTTAGAAAGAGATAATAGCAACCTCTCCATAATGTAAAACAAAGGACCATTCGAGTAATATGGACGATCGGTAAAATGGCCGGTTTATTTTAATGAAGCAAAAACCGCTAATGGAAAATGATACGAACATAAAAATTTATAATAACCTATAAATTTAACATTAAATAAAATAATAGAAGCTGAGAGATTTACAGATCGGATGAAATAAAGAAAAACTTTGCACTTAATTAGTTTCAGTTTTATAACCGAACAAACCCAAAGGTTTAACGTTCCATAGCGTAACTATATGTATATAGTAGAGTACAACATTTATTTTTCATCTTTCGCATAACTGATAAGCCATGATATTATGGGGAGACGTGTTAAGGATATACCTGACCCATGAAAAGGAATCTTCAGTATTTAACGGAAAAAATATATGCTAGATATAATATTTAAAATTACATTAATCTTTTTGGTTTACGTGTATACGACAGTACGGTCCTTAATAGCCTAAAGCATCATAAATAGCCAAAGATCTAGTATATTTTGGAAAATACTGGCAATTATGGTAAATATTTCAATAAAATAAATAAAATAAAAACGGAGCGTTAATGTTCGATAATAGAAACAAAGGTCAATTTAACCCCCTGTTTAAAAATTCAAGCGAGGGTTCAAACATGAGACCGTATAAATTATGTACGTCGGCTAAAAATGCTTTCAACAGGGGTCAATAAATTTTAAAAATGATATGGGTCTTCATATATTAATGCCAACTTGCTGAAAACTCCCCCTTGCATACATTACAGGAATATAGGAGTAAGCACTCCAAATGTGCTAATTTGGCAGTTTTTTTTCTATTAATATTGATGATATTTTCGCCTTCCGCTGAAAATACTTAACACGCTAAAATTTGATATATGTGTGCTATGTTGGCATATAAAATTAAATGAATGAGTGGTTGAAAATATAGAATAATGGAAGCAAGTTTTTTTAGGTGCAATGGTAAAATACACGTTTCACCATTCTGTAATGACGTCATTAACAGGTTATCCATGTTTTTTAGTCGTCAGTAGGAGCACTTCATTAAGATTACATGCTTTTGAATGCAAAGAAGCAGATTATTTAAATAATGTATAGTTTAATCGGTCAAATTTAATTTAAAAACTATTGAAAGTGCCATCGTTTTGTAGTATAAATAATTGCGAAATGCAAGCCGATTTCCTGCTGTTTGAAATTTATAGAAGAACATCCAAAATAACTGTTTGAAAAACATCGCTTGTGTGATGGCATTGAAACGTGGCTCCTTAAATTAAAATCAACTTAGAATTGGAGGTGTGCAAGGGCGCCCATAGAAAATTCTCCAAGGGGGGGCAAGCAGTGGCGTCATGGTCATGTAATTTTTCTTTATTTTGTTTCTAAGGATCCCCTAATTATTATAATGATGTCTCGACAACGAGATGCAAGTTTACTTTTACGTTTAGTCGTTATTAGTAGCGGGATGTAATGACTGTCACTTAGGCATTATTTGTTAATAATTTTTAAATCTTAGCAAAAAAGGACGAGAGTGAAACAGTATTTAAAGATAAATAAGTAAAACTCGAAATTTTGTTTGTGGAATTAAATATTATGATTCTCGATAATAAATTGTCAAAAAATAGAATCTTAAATACAGGGAAGTGGAAAAGTAACAATTTTTAATCTATATCAAAAAAATTACAGAATTAAAAGCGCATTACTTTTCGAAACATTCTATTGGACGGTCACCGTGTATTCAATTTACGACTGAAAGCTTTTTCAGCATTTTATAATATTTAACAACAAATTTTCCTAACTTTCTCTAACACAGGATGATATTCAAAACGCGCGTCTTTTAATAATTACATAAATACCAACATGTTCTGAAAAATAAAAAAGAAACGGAACCATTTATTATTGCTGAAAAACTAGATTCCTATTATATTCATAGCATTGAAGAAATTGTTTAGTCAATAAATTGAGGAAATGAAGAACTATGCCAAATAGTAAATGGAAGTAATAATTTTTTTAAAGAATTCAATGAAATATCATTCAATAAATTAAAACTAGCAATTTCAAAATTAAATTCTAATAACAACTACTATGGAGAAATATTGAATAAAAAGGTGTTAAAAGAAACATTTGGCAGCATTGGTTACCCATTATTAAATTTAATAAATTCGTGTTTAAAATATGGAAATATGCCTGATGAATTAAAATGTTCTTACATTACACCAGTGCCAAAAGTATGAAACACTAAAAGATGGGATGAGATGATGCCAACAAAACTTTTGTTTCCGTTCAAGCTGGTTTTCGAAAGGGGTACTCTACAGAGACAGCCATTCAATGTGTGATTTAGACGTGGAAGAGAACCATTGATAAAGGGAAAAATGTTATAGCTGTATTTTCGGATTTTAAGCGGGCATTCGAAACAATTGACAGGGCTAGATTATTGAGTAAATTGTATCAGTATGGTATTCGCGGAAGCGTTTATAAATGGTTTAAAAATTATTTAAGTAACAGGTCAAAAAAAACAAAAATATCAAAAACATTTCAAATAAGAAAATAAATAATATAGGAGTTCCTCAAGGAAGTATACTAGGTCCAATGTTATTTATTTTATACATTAACGATATGCCTTTAGTTTTAAAAAAGTGTAAGTTATAAATGTTTGCTGATGACACCTTAATTTACATTAATGTTTTAAATATTTTTGATGGTCTAAATACTAACTAAATTCTGAGATAAATATAAAGTGTGTCCACGGATGGACCTAACTATACTTGTAAAAAACTTTATTTTCAATTTTTCGAAAAAAAGTAATTCTTTATCATTTCTTTTGCTTATTAAATAAATGTAATTCACATAAGAAAATTTCAATTTTTTTATACAGGGTGCACAAAAAATGTAAAAATGTAGATTTGCAAAATTAAAAATTTTTGATCCAACTTTTCTGAATGATCAAAATAAAAGAGATTGGAAAGAGAATTCGAAAAGTCGAATAAAGTTTTTAGATATGACCTGTGGTAACTACGATATTTTATATTAAAACTTTAATCTCAAGGAAAATATCAATAATTTATTTAAATTTAATATAAAATATCGTAGTTACCACAGGTCATATCTCAAAACTTTATTTTACTTTTCAAATTCTCTTTCCAATCTCTTCAAAAATTTTTTATTTTACAAATCTACATTTTTACATTTTTTGTGCACCCTGTATAAAAAAATGGAAATTTTCTTACGTGAATTATATTTATTTAATAAGCAAAAGAAATGATGAAGAATGACTTTTTTTCGAAAAATTGAAAATAAAGTTTTTTACAGGTATAGTTAGGTACATCCGTGGACACACTGTATTATTAAATTGGCTAAATGTAAATAAATTAAAATTAAATATTTCAAAAACTAAATGTATGGTTATGGGTAATAATTCTTTAAATTGTCAAAATATATGTTGTAATGATGGTGAAAAATTGGAGTTAGTAAACAGTTTGAAATATTTAGGTATAATCATTGATTCAAAATTATTTTTTTTTAATTATTTTGAAAGTATTATATCGAAGATTCCCGGAAAAGTAGGTTATTTTAAAAAAATCAGTTCTAATTTACGTTTGTTTTCTAAAAAACTGTATTTTATACTATTATATTACCACATTTTTTTTATTGTTCTTCCATTTTATATTGTGCTAGTGAGGAAATATTTGATAAATTACAAATTTTACAAAACAAGACAATGCGGATTATTTTAAATTGTGACAAAAATTTATTTTATGTTGAAAAATTTAGATTGGTTGAATGTCAGAAATTTAATTTTTATTTGGTATGTATCTTTATACATAAAATTAAAAATAATTTACTTCCTGATTGTTTAAAAATGTTTTGTTCTTTTAATTATGACCATCATAATTATAAAACAAGAACTAATCAACATTTTTATGTGGATAGAGTGTCTAAAACACTAGCTTATAAATCTATTTTTTATAAAGGTTTGACAGAATATAATAATTTGGAAAATTCTATTAAATCTCAAAAATCATTCAAATTGTTTAAAAAAACTTTAAAAATACATCTAATTAAAAAAAAATATTACGTAGTATTTGTTACAATTTACAAAATGTTTAACTTTTCTGTCTGTTTTTGTTAAAAGAAGGTTGCGTTTTTAAAATTTAAAAATAAATCTATAAAAATGTGTTAAAAAAATGTATTAAAAAATATTTAATTGTAGCTTTTTGCCAAATAAAACATGTTACTACTACTCACTACTAGTACTACTACCGAGCGTTCCGAGCCGAGTAGATTCTGTAGGCGCTCCGTTTTCGTTTCAAACACATAATAAAAATTCAACAGTAAAAACTATACCTACGTTACCTTATACCCCATTTAGCCAAATTTAGATACGCCATCGTATTTAAAGAATCAATTGCTAAAATTTAATAAAAAAATAAAATGTTCCTATCTTTGTTAGCTACACAGATAAGAGGCTGATTCCCTTAGCAATTAGTTTTAAAACCACTGTTCGGGAAAACTATAATGCCTTAAACCCTTTTGGGATCAGAAAGCCTTGCAACTGGCTTTTCTAATTATTGTCGATAGGACATTTCCAAAGGGGCTTTATCATTACTAAGCTACTTTTCCCTGTTCTGTTTCTATTCTAATGCTGGCAAGGTCCTAGATGTTTCACTTTGTGTTTTAAAATAAGGTTTAACATTAACTTTTCAGCATTCAAATTACTTCTTTTTTAATTAGCATTATTGATTATTAAAAACAAAGTCATTACCTATACAGAAAAACTGTCATATCGTGTAAACGTGTAAGAATTATTGATTCAATGAGACATTCTATTCTGTATTCCTTGAAACTAATAATATTTTTTATAATTAAATATAGTAAGTGACATCTTCAGCATTAACTTTTGATTTTGATTAACATTAACTTATGATTTTGATTCAATGAGACATTCTATTCTGTATTCCTTGAAACTAATAATATTTTTTATAATTAAATATAGTAAGTGACATCTTTAGCATTAACTTTCCAGCATTAAAATTACTTCTTTTTTAATTAGCATTATTGATTATTAAAAACAAAGTCATTACCTATACAGAAAAACTGTCATATCATGTAAACGTGTAAGAATTATTGATTCAATAAGACATTCTATACTGTATTCCTTGAAACTAATAATATTTTTTATAATTAAATATAGTAAAGAGACATCTTTAGCATTAACTTTTGATTTTGATTAACATTAACTTTTGATTTTAATTCAATGAGACATTCTATTCTGTATTCCTTGAAACTAATAATATTTTTTATAATTAAATATAGTAAGTGACATCTTTAGCATTAACTTTCTAGCATTAAAATTACTTCTTTTTTAATTAGCATGATTGATTTTATTAAAAACAAAGTTATTACCTATACAGAAAAACTGTCATATCGTGTAAACGTGTAATAATTATTGATTCAATGAGACATTCTATTCTGTATTCCTTGAAACTAATAATATTTTTTATAATTAAATATAGTAAGTGACATCTTTAGCATTAACTTTTGATTTTGATTAACATTAACTTTTGATTTTGATTCAATGAGACATTCTATTCTGTATTCCTTGAAACTAATAATATTTTTTATAATTAAATATAGTAAGTGACATCTTTAGCATTAACTTTCCAGCATTAAAATTACTTCTTTTTTAATTAGCATTATTGATTATTAAAAACAAAGTCATTACCTATACAGAAAAACTGTCATATCGTGTAAACGTGTAAGAATTATTGATTCAATGAGACATTCTATTCTGTATTCCTTGAAACTAATAATATTTTTTATAATTAAATATAGTATTGTTATTCCAAAGTCAGTGTGATGACATTCCATACGGCGGTAAACAGTCTCAAAGAGACCGACGTTTACCGCCGTATGGAATGATTGGATTGTCATTACACTGACATTAGATACATTATAAGTGACATCTTTATTTATTTAAACTAATTAATAGATATAACAAAAACATTTAAAAACATTTCATAATAAAATGATTATAATTTCTTAGGATGCAGAATTAAAAACGAGAATTTAAATTTCAATTCTTTATTCACGATTCTTTTTTAATTAAGAGTTTTTACTCCGAACAATATCATATTTTTGCAAGGTCACTCAGCAAGCAATAACCCTAATCTCGGTATTTGTTTTATAACCCTTTTGAGGATGTTAGGGTTTCATGGGTACAATATATTGCCGAGGCAGCTGTTGCAGAAGTAACGCTGTGTAAAGTTCGGAAATGGTCAAATTATGTGGAAACGATAGGTCATGAATTCGAGTAGAGGTCAGTAGTCAGCATCAGTGACGTATTTAGCAAAGGGGGATTGTCCTTTCCGAACTAAGGTAGTTTTGCAAATTTATCGCTTTATATTTACAAACGATTGTACAAGCACAAAAAATGGTATTTGGTTTTATTTTTGCCATAATTACTTTCAGAGTACGTCAGGTGTAGGTGTTGTTTTTGCGCCCATCGGTCTAAGTTGTTTTGGTTGCCTGTTTTGATATTCCAGGATGGGTTCGAAACCCTTTTTCATTCGTCATTCGCCAACGTCTGCTTGGTATATTATGGTGTAGTTTCCCAGGGGAATACTGATTTCCATTCTGGGCCTTTCTACAAATATGGGCGTTTATCAGTGCACCAAACTAGGGCTATGATGAAGATTTTCCTTTTGAAAGTTATATCGCTTTTATGCGATCGTTCTGCATCTCCAATAGCTCGTCGTTGATAAGGTCCTAGGCTCTTGTGTGCCCTGCCCCATCAGCTTGATGTGCTTTTCACACAATATTCATATTAATAAAACAACAAGAACTGTGTACGCTACTGTTCGCTATATCCGACCACTTTTGACCCCCGGTGACATGTAGATAATGCTTCCAAAATGCAAGCTTAGTTGAATTTCCTTAATATAATTCGGTGCTAAGATCACAAAGGAAAATTCCATTTATTTCCAAATTTAGGAATTTAACGTTATTCCCTCCTGGATTCCTTACGGATGATGACAATTAATCACGTAATAGCTTTGTTCAAATAAAACAATCCCAGCTTTTGTTTTATTATTAATGATGGTATTTACCTTCAAATGCCTTAATGTTGGCGATTTTATAAGTTTTTAACTAAACATTTAAACATTTTCTTTTATTATTTTTTATTAATTCGTAGCAACTTGTCGGCTAACGATTTCAATTTAATTACCAATTAAAGGACCTATTTGCTTAAGCTCGTCCTACTATCTATAGACAGTAAATACATTTTATTTCTGAATTTCTAGCCCCTGGTACTTTTCAATAAAGGAATACCTAAGTATGCGTACAAAAACAACAAAACTCTCGGATATGAAAAAAACACGTGAAAAGAATACTATACAAGTTCATATAAACTTCTTTAATATCGGCCTCCTCTTCGGAGATATGGGCTCCCAAAGAGCTCCCACGGAATTAAGTCTTTGGCACATAATTATTAAATAGATCATTATTAAACCAACATGTTTCAATTTTTTTTTCATATGATGTATACCAGGTAAGACCCTTCAAATTGCTATCCCAGAAAGTGTTGCGAATTACTCACAGCTGCAGAGACGGACTAACTGTGACACTAATGTGCCCATTTTTTTTACGCTCTGTATGATAAAAACTTTTGACAACGTTTTTTAGATACCTTTACCTATTGACTGAAAATTAAGTACTCTTCATTCATGTCGCTAATCCCAACCGTTTTCGGAAAAACGTCATTTTATTTACATCATGTATTTAGCGTATTTCGATCAAAAATACATCTTTGTCAAAAAATAAAAATTACCTGCTTAGTTAAATACTTTGTAAGTGGGTTTAACATGGGCTCCGTGAAACTTTTGATTGGACCATTCGTATTGCCGGCACGATTGAATGGAGTACTTTATTTGGACATGTACTTCGTGCATGATGGATGTACTTCGTGCATGATGGGGCACCACCTCATTTCAGCGTTGCTGTGCGGGAGCACCTAAATAACGTCTATCTATACCGTTGGATAGGTAAAGAAAGACCTATTGCCTGGCCTCCTCAATCTCCCGACCTAACGCCATTGGATTTTTACTTGTGGGGACACCTGAAAATCTTGATGTATTCCACTCCGGTTGATAGTAGGGAGGAACTTCTACGAAGAATCACGTTCCAATGTGATCAAATAAGGAACAAAGCTGGGTTATTGTGGGAGCCCATATCTCCGAAGAGGAGGCCGATACGAAAGAAGTTTATATGAACTTGTAGTATTTTTTTCACGTGTTTATTTCATACGCGGGAGATTTCCCACATTTTCCCGGGCATGTATTTATGTATATATGTGGTTTCGGTAAATAAGATTTTTTCAAAAATATTTAAAATATTATAGCTTTGCTTTTAATGGAGTTTTTTACTTTTTATTTTTATAACGCGTCTTTTATAGATAATAATGAGTCGCAATCTTAGGGTTAATTGTACAATAGCTTCGTTAAATAAAATAATTAGACCCTGCAGGAAAATTATAAATTATCATTCTTTGGCCTTTTTGAGTTTCGACAAAAGAAATTTAAATAAATTCATCTTGGCAAATTTTATACCCTTACTTATTACCCTTTCGAGCATTCTATTATTTGCGTCTTTACTAATTAGGATCTTTTCTTTATGTTTTTAGGGGATTGCCTGGAATAAAAGATAAGAAAATTAATAAATGTTAAATTTTTTTACTGTTTTTACTAAAAAAATTCATTATGGATAGCTTCTTATATTTATCTTTCCTTATGATCAAAGTCAGTAATCCGTTTGCATTGTTATAATATATTTACCGAAAATAACGATGAACAAGAAGGGCTATTAAATAAAACTTTCTTGCTTTAATACTTTTGATAGTGTAACAGAGCAGACCTAGGTGCCCTTATTTGAAATTTTTTTCACTATTTTTGTTAATTTATTTATTTCGTAAACTTATTCTTTGCCCCATGTTACGCCCTGAGGTTTAATTATTTTACTCTATTATTTATATTTGATTTAAATTATATTATGATTTTAATTTACCCTGCAATACTGGAAAAATATTTTATTAAAAGTATAATATCTTTTCATTTCCAAATATAGGCCCTGTTAAATCTATTTAGGTAGCCAGTCTTGAAAATAAAATCCTCAGTATATTTCCGATGATATTTAGGAGGACGCGTGAACTTTGGACCGTTCACATCTTTGCCGCAATTATTGATTTTTTATAGCAGCCAACGTCGTACTTCGTATTACAAACGGCGCAGGGTTTTAATACGCAAAAACGAAGACTTTGGTGGGGGAGAAGATGGGTTAGCTGCTAGACAGAGAATTTCTAAAGAAACACTTATTAACTTCGATAGGTACGGTAAGCACCTAAATTCAAGAGTCATCATAAGTTTATTTTCTGCAGATTTTCTTTAAAATTAATTTTTCTAAATACAATAATTCAATTAGAAAAACAAATGGCATTGGGTTAAATAAGTTTAATTTTATTTGTGTGGATTTAATTTGTGTAACTATTTAAAATTCAGGGGATGTTTTTTTTTAAAAAAGGTGTTAAGTTCTTAAAGACCAAGTTTATTTTCTTTAGTTTTTTTTTTTGTTGGGTTACCCTAATTTGGAAATACTGGTTGGTTTTTTTTTATACAGGGCAAAATATATTTTTCAGACGGTAGTTATGGTAAACAACAAAATTTATTTTAATGATATAGGAATATAATTTTAAATTACTAATTTTTCTTTATTATAAATAAATCTCATATTTTCCTACATGACATCTGCTCGGTAATCCCGTTTGTCTTGGATTTCACCGCTTATGTCTTTAAATAAACAAAATATAAATAAATCTCATATTTTCCTACATGACATCTGCTCGGTAATCCCGTTTGTCTTGGATTTCACCGCTTATGTCTTTAAATAAACAAAATATAAATAAATCTCATATTTTCCTACATGACATCTGCTCGGTAATCCCGTTTGTCTTGGATTTCACCGCTTATGTCTTTAAATAAACAAAATATAAATAAATCTCATATTTTCCTACATGACATCTGCTCGGTAATCCCGTTTGTCTTGGATTTCACCGCTTATGTCTTTAAATAAACAAAATATAAATAAATCTCATATTTTCCTACATGACATCTGCTCGGTAATCCCGTTTGTCTTGGATTTCACCGCTTATGTCTTTAAATAAACAAAATATAAATAAATCTCATATTTTCTTACATGACATCTGCTCGGTAATCCCGTTTGTCTTGGATTTCACCGCTTATGTCTTTAAATAAACAAAATATAAATAAATCTCATATTTTCTTACCAGACATCTGCTCGGTAATCCCGTTTGTCTTGGATATCACCGCTTATGTCTTTAAATAAACAACAAAGAAATCTAATATTTTCTTTCACTCTTAAAGGAGAAAAATAATCAACCTATAGCAACAAAATTCTTGATCAATTTTACGTTGTTTACTATATCAACCTAAATTAAATTAAAGAAAAGGGGAGTAAAAGATTAAATATAATACCATAATGAAAGTTTGATACTAATTATCTATTTCACAACTATTTTAAAATTTATATTTTAATTTTTAGAGAGTAACAAAAGTTTTAAGTTATTATTAAAATGCCATCAGAAGGTGAAAGGGAGAGAAACAGTTTTACTGATCTTCCAGGTTAGCAATTTTAAATGACAATTAAGATTATAGTTATCCTTTATTTCTACCCAAAACTAATTATGGCTTTAAAACAGTAACAAAGTTTATTTTATTTACTTTTTTGGTATCTGTTGTTAAGACCAAATGAAATAAAACTCAACAAACCTCACGATTAACAAACCAAAAGAACCTTAATTGTTTTTTTCATAACTGAGTTTATGTGAGTTTTCCCAAATGATTAAAGTTCAGGGTTATCCTATTACCATGCTCTCCCTTCGCGCTGTTACGGAGCCGACAGCCTCACGCTGGACGTAGCAACGAGATTAATCTCGTGGGGATGTGGGGATTTTTATCAGGCAGGAAAAAGCCCTCTCATTTTCTTATGTTATGTGCTAGTCCGAAGCAACGATACCAGCGTTCTGATGTTTAAACAACAGGTGGCAGTTTTTGCTTCTTTTATAAGTAACTTTAAAAACTAAAACTTAACCTTAAATTCTGTTGGAGGTTGTACAGGGAACAGTGAATGACTCGTTCTTTTGATACAGACTTGTCGGTTCACAATGTTTCCTTCAACGTGGGACAGCCCGCCGACAGCCGGGACCAGCAACTGTATGAGGGGAACCTATAGAGAAGGGCTACTGCCCTGGGCGACAGCCCCATAGTCTCGTCCTGTGCACGGGGTAGGGAAACCTTTGGAAACGTGGTCGAGAGTGCGTTACAGGAGCTTTCTTTTGCACAACTGACAACTTTTGTTTTAAATTTTCTTTTATTTTTTTTTTATAGCGAAGAATTCTGCCTTCCTGTCGTGTTTCAAAGTTTTCTTTTAAATAGTGTTTATTCAACTAACGGCCATAATAGCTTTTGGTTAATTTTGTCCACTCAGTATAATACTTCAATTAGTATTTTTCAGCGAACCTGACGAACACAACGTAGGGTCGGCCATAGATTCTTGCCCGAATCTAGACGGTCACGTCCGAGCCTATTTCTCTATTGTATGTGAGACATGCTAATGCATTATTTTATGTATTTGAATGTCACATGTGGAATTCTGGAATAGGTGAATAGACTCAATACCATGAGTCGTGCAAATAACACTTTTGTGTTAAATCTGACCTCCAAGGGCACAATTTTTTTTGTTGTAATAATAATAATAAAAAAGTAATTTTTATTTTTCAGCTTTGCAGGTTATTATTAATTTAATTAACCTATTTTAATAACCCACTAATTAATATTTCTTTCAGCTTTTTACTCCGGTCATATGAGCCGGGGGCCGTAAGGTTACAATAGTTTTGTTTTCATACGTGAATTGGAGAACGCGATTGTACTAAAGGGTTCATGAAACGATCTTTTTAATTAGAAAAGATCACTACACGAGGGCTTTGGTTATTTAAAATAAAAACCGATTGCAGAGAGATGAATTGGTTGACAACCAAATTGCTCGAAAAGTCGCCTAATAAATGGGAGTTTCTGAGCAACGAAAGTAACAGGAAATTATTGAGCAATTTGATCTGACAGTTCGGTTCTTCGCTAATCGCCCAGTAAATAAGCACCTTTGGTATGACCATTTTAAAACTTCGATAAGTCTGCAAGTAAAATTTTCTTTATATCATTTTTTATCAATATTTGTGCAGTGTATAAAAGGTCTTAAAAGGCAAATTTTTCGAACTTTTGGCTGGCTGCATATTTTCGGAATCCTTTTTTTGCATAGTCGTTGTTAGTGCCAAAAAAATGAACGTAAAGCCAATTAAGTGCCGAGTGGTATTAAAATTTTTTCGACTGCAGTCATTGTGATGTATCTCTCCATTTTATAACTGATAAATCAACCTGTGTGATTTTAAAAATCCGCCGCGTTCTACTAAACGTTAATGGGACAAAAAACGGAGCTGCCTGCAAAATCGTATAATGGAACGGATAGTATAGGGCTTAACGTCATAAAATAATCGAACCAAAAGTTCTAAAAAAAAAGTTTCATACAAAGTGAAACGATTTAAACTGATGTACGAGTTTTACACAGCAAATTATTTAATTTTGAAAGAAAATATGTTATCTGTCATTTAAAGGTTACTATGACATTTTGACATATACCGTACGAGCAAAAATTATTTGCATCAAAGAGGGCTTGGACTAAAAAACGTAGGGCTTGGTTTAGATCACAATGATATGGGGACGATATATCTAACCAAATCTAGGTTAAAATTTTGTCAAATTTATATTATGACATGATATGCCAAACCAATGAGTAATAAAATAAGTAGACAAATACAAATTTATTTTTGTTGTTTACAAAATTAACAAAGTAAGAATATACAGAAAGAAAAAGAAAAATAATTACATAAATTCCTGAAATTGGCTCCAAGCATAAATTCACACGTCTCTTCATATTTTATAAAGTGTTGACCTGTATCTCTGGAGAAATGTTACCACATTCTTTGAATACTTGCACTTTATAAGGAAATAAATTTAGCTGCTTCTTAAGAATAGTCCTGCATGTTCCATAAGATCTTCCCACTTCTTGGGACAGGCGTCTTATACAATTTGTTGGCGTATTTGGCATTATTTCATAAACGTTGGCAACAAGTTCTTCTGTTCTTACAGATGGTCTTTCTGCTCCTTTTTTGTGTTGTATAGAACCTGTTTCCCTAAACACAGCCACGGTTCTTTTTAGGCAATGAGAAAATCCCCAGCAATAAAAGCAACGTTAGGAAAATGTTCGTGAAAACCGTCCATGCACAAACCCGGATTGTATTGCCACTCACCATTTACTCCAACCCCGTTTCGAAAATATGCTTCAACCATGAATGTTTTGTGCTGTTCCGTAAAGCCCCTTGTGTGAATTGTTCAAGAAATTGGAAAAATTAGCGATGAATCAAGTTACTTGTAACGACTGTCAAAGATGACGGACTAACTGATTGATTGTTAATTTAGGTAGTTACTGACACCCAACAGGTATTAAGCTTTACGGTTAAGCATTACTTCCTTAGATGCAAGGCCGTCTTTGATGCAAATAATTTTTGCTCGCACGGTAATACCCTTTCTAAAGAAGTAAATTGCTTAAACCATAGCCATCTCCATTTTAAAGAAGTCTAGAGCCACTTCATAAAGCCACTTTGACGGATTTATGTGGATGGGGAGGCGTCCCCGAAGGGTGAGATTCACTACAGGTGGCGTCTTAAAGTCAGGAGTTCAACTAAATAATTTGACGTTAGGTTAGTTTTGCTTGTCAAATCATGGCGACATCGGTTTGTTGCTCAGGAACTGCCCATTCATTTGGGCAATTTGGTTGTCAACGAATTCATATCTCTGCAATCAGTTTTTTTACAAATAGTCAAAGCGCTCGTGTAGTGATCGTTTTTAATTAAAAGTCATGAACTCTTTATTACAATTGCGTTCTTTTTACTATCGCTGTTATTAGAATTCTTCATTCGACATGTTTAAAAACAAAACCACCAACAATATTAATACACGACGAGGAAGCTTGCTTTTCAAGCAGTCAGATATTAACAGTTACAAAAAATTTCAAGGAGGAAGGAAAATTCGATCGCAAGCGACTAGATTGTCAATCTGGAGGAGCTAACACGTGCACATGCTTCACGGCTATGAGGATCCCACTATTTCATGGAGAGTACTTGCATTGCTGATCTGAAGCAGTAGTAAGCTGTTAGAAGTGTTAGTTGTGTTTATTGTTAGCGACTTACTAGCAGAGGTTTATGCAATTGAAATGTGTGCAAGACTGCTGATAGACCGACGGTATGCACATAGATCAATCAAGATATTTTCCGACAGTCAAGCTGCATTAAAAGCTCTTGAACCGAGATGGTGTACCTCAAAAACGGTGTGGAGCTGTCACGAAACACTATCCGAACTAAGTTTGAACAACAAAATAACCTTAATATGGATACCGGGACACATGGGTCTGGAGGGTCATAAAGCTGCTGACAAGCTCGCCAAGAGAGGTGCAGCACTAAAATTCACAGGACCCAAGCCAATAATAAGTATATCTCATGCTACGGCCAGAAAAACAATACTAGCTGAAGCAAAAAGCAAATAGGAAAGACACTGGTTAAATTTACCAGGTCTAACACACTCAAAAGCATTTATAAACAACCACATAAACCAACAGTTAACTGAGAAACTACCAGTGCTCAACAGGTCATGCCTTAAAGCACTAGTAGGATTGTACACCGGCCACTGCAGACTGCGACATCATATGTATAAAATTGGAATAGCCCCAACTGATGATTGCCAGCTTTGCATGGAAGATGCAGAAACAGCAGAACACGTAATGTGCGCTTGCCCCGTAGCAGGAAGAATCAGATTCGCCCTATTTGGCGAGGTGACTCTGCTGCCGGATGACATGAAAAATGTCTCTCCCAATACCATCATTAACTTCATCAAAACGTTAGACCTATTGGGGGAAATATAAATAAGGTGTGAGCCACAATAGACCCCATGGCCGCAGTGGAGGGTTAGCTGTATCCCACTCACATTTAACCTACTTATCACCCATCACCCTACTATAATAGTAGTTGTAGTTAATCGGACGCAGTATACGTGTAAATTAAAATCGATCTCTTTGAAGTCAAATTAAAATCCGATCGGTTTTTTTTACTGGGACACCCTGACTATACTCCCCGTAATAGGACTGATCTAATTTTCACGGTGGCGAACAAAAGGTCAAATTGAACAGTGGCTCAGCGGCATTGTCCACTTGCTGGTAATTTGCCGCCATTGTAGTCAGTCTATATCGGCGTTTATCTCTTACGGAGCATAACGCGAAAAAATCCATTGTCTATTAGTAATTACCTCTCTATTTCGAGGCGCTTTAAGAGCCTATTTACACTCAGAAGGGTTTCAAAACGTTTAGTGTTTATAAGGTTTTATAATTTTAAAAGATTTTTTAATTTCTTTTTAAACGTTGGAAATATTAACGTACAAATGTATTTTTTTTTAGCAAATTCGACGTTTTTATGCATTTTACACTATAAAAGCCTGTTAATATTAGGTGCAAGTTAATGCATGCAGAATCACTAAAATTGCGTTGAGCACTCCTAAATTTGGTCAATAGTTTATAGTATATACTAGCCTACTATCATTCCGTTTTGAAAGTATAGCGTGAGGTTTATGTAGTTTATTAAACAGTGTTGTAATCGACCTTCTGTGTTTAACATTGCAACTATAAGCATTTACAATAAAATTATGGGGACCGTAAGCTGCGTTCGCATCAGTTTAGGACCCATACTTTTCAAATTAATTCCAAAACACATTATTTTATCGAAATTTTAAAAGAGATAAAAAATAATTAAAAATAAATAATGAAGTAAACTTCGAAATTCTATTTTGAATATTTAACAATTATTTTTTGTTTTGTTTTGTTTTTCTCAAAAGATGTAACTCTTTATGTTGACGCAATGTACCATGAAATTAATATCTAACTCAAATTATTTAAAAAATTAGTTTTTCATTTCAAACTTGGAGGTCAAAAATAAAAAGTGGCATTATAAATGTCCTACTATTTTTGCTTAAATAATGTATGGTTAACGGATTGACCTCCGTTCTCCGGATCCCCTGAATATTTAGTTAACAGAATAAATAATAAAGCATGCTTGCTTAAATATACGCCCTCCTCTTATCAAAATTCCAAATCCGGTCCTTATGTCAACTATTTACGACATTTGTCATAATCACATTTAATAGGCCTATTAAGGTGGGAGTATCAACATGCTTGCCAACCTATAACCTATTTCGCGTAGATTTATTTATGTTTTCTAGCTTTTACACAAAATTTAAAGAAAATCAGTATCGACTTGATATTCTATAGGTAATAATTGACATATTTAATAAATATCAAGGAATTTCATAACTTATTTTAGGAGAATTGTATCGCGAAAAATATCGGGTAACATTTTTTTTAACATTATTATGTCATTGTCACTCATTGTTCTTTCACTATACAATTCTCCCAAAATTAGCAATGAAATAAATTGATATTTTTGTAATATATCAGATACTACCTAAATAATGTACCGACGATATTGATTTTCTTTAAATGTTAGTTATTAAAATAATAAACTCAAAAAATCGACGCGAAATAGGTTATAGGTTGGTAATAGATTGAATGACGTTGGGAATTCAACCTTAAAGAAGGGCAGAACTAATTTTTTTAAAACTTTATAAAAATAAAATCTATTTACTGCTGCGCTTATACTATAAATGACATAACTATAAATACTAGTTACATTTACACGCAAAATTAAAATTATTAGAACAAAACTGTCAAATTTAAAAGTCCACAGTTTAACTTTTTTATCCACCGTGATATTCGTAATCTACAGATAAATTGTCATTTATAATCTCCCTAGCAGCAGAATTATTACCGATAATTTTTTTAAGGTCACAAAAACATTAGGGAAACCGAGAAAAAAATTATCGGGAATTAATTCTGCTGCGTAAGAGATTCGGTAAGGTTTCATAAATTGGGGTTTATTTTAATGTTCCTGAAATTTTAGTAATAAACCTTAGTTACTAACAAGTAAAATCAACTTCTATTGTAAAAATACAGTGCGTCATATTAAACTAAACTCATCGGAAATATGTTTTTTAAAGTTATATTTGAATTTAAAACTATAAAGACATTGGATTTCAGATAACAAATTTGTTATTTAATGTTTCTCACATTTTAGTAATAAAAATGAGTTACAAACTGCTCAATTTGTTTAGCAATCGAACTTGCTGATTCATTACCAAAACGAATCATTTTTTACACAATATTATTCTAACAATAAATATCACGGGTACGACTAAAAAACTGATTGTTACTTGCTGGTTTGTTTCACCTGTCACTTCGAAATGACTTGACATTTAAATTAAAATTAAGTCGTAGTAGTATATCTAAGAAAAATTATCACTTATTAATTTCATTAGGTTAATAGGCTATAGACTATCGCGATAGTCTCCCGTTGCTATAAGCAACGTAAACAAAAAGGAGCCTTCTAATTGGTTGAAAATAAATTTATGAAATTTTCGGGGGTAAGTGCACAAGTGCATCAAAATTACCGATAATTTTTGAATGAAATGTGTTTTTTTATAATTGCAATTGTTTGTTTTCATATTTTCGCGAAAAAGCCCGACTCCGCAGAAGAAGGGCATTTTCGTAAAATATGAAAACAAACGATTGCAATTTGTAAAAAAAAACACATTGAATAAAAAAATTATCTGGTTATTTTTATGCACGAGTGTAATTTATTTGAATATTTCCCAAATTAATTAAGAACTCGAATCAAGTAAATTTAAATATTTTATTTAACAGAATGCAAAGAGATAGTTATTAACAATTCTTGACAAAATGAAAGGAAAACATTCGTTGACATTGACTTTTTTGTCTGCTGTCACTCAATAAGATGACGTTAATTGTCAGAATATTACATTTTTTGACGTTTGTTAACAATAAAATCCCGCTTTGACGTTTCGTCAACAATATAAACTTGCGATGCAATTTTCGATTTCTGGCAGTGCTGTTTTCACTTATAATCTCCCTAACAGCAGAATTATTACCGATAATTCTTTTCAAGGTCACGAATGGTTTTGTTGATAGAAAATTATTCCGAGTCGAAGACGAGAAAAATTTTCTTTCAACAAAAACATGAGTGAAACCGAGAATAAAATTATCGGGAATTAATTCTGCTGCATGGGAGATTCGGTAAGAAAATTTCATAAATTGGAGTTTCTTTTAATATGATGAGATGATGAGACCTACGACTTATTCTCAATAAAAATTATAAGTTAGCAACAAAATGTATTTTAATTTTATTCTGAGTGACGGTTGCCAATAGATATAAAGCACTTCATTTTTGACAGAAAATTATTACTTATTAATTTTATTAGGTTAATAGGCTATAAACTATCGCGATAGTCTCCCGTTGCTATAAGCAACGCAAACAAAAAGGAGCCTTCTAATTGGTTGAAAATAAATTAATGAAATTTTTATTAATAGTAATTTAACAAACTAGTGTATTAATCGCTATTTAATATACGCGTTAGTTACAATATTTTTCCGTCGATTGTCTTGTTAATAGATTATATTTTTTTTTTATTTAGAACCAAACTACATATTATAAAAAAATTTTGAATTTTAAACTTATTGACATCGACAGAAACTATGGCAACGCCATTATGTACGCGGAGTGCGTGCTTTATAGAGTCGATTCAGCCAGTAAACCTGCAAGATGGCCGACATGTCATATGACAAAAGTCATTGAAAATGCAAAAATTCGTTTTATTTAGCTGGAATATGACTTTTGTCATATGACATGTCGGCCATCTTGCAGGTTTACTGGGTGAATCGACTTTAGTACGTTTGGTTGCCTAAAATCGTTTATTAATAAAAAAATAATCATGCATTAATAGGGGCCATTAATGTATGATTTTTTATAAATTAATTAAGGTTGTAAATACACGGTCGACGGAAAAATAAATTATTACCATGAGTGGATGACCCATCACTAGGTGAATCATTTTCTACATCTGCGTCCCTAGTCCGTAATTATTTATGAGCCGTCAGCGCGTTGAACCTAAATAAACCACGATAAAACTTTACTTTCAACTATTTCCCAACTTCAAAGTAAAGATTTAGGTCTGTTCAAACGAATTAAACGAGGTTTAATTAAACTCAAATCGATTGCCTATTTTCTATAATCCCAGAACCTCAAAGCTGGATGATTTTAATGAATCCCTTAAAATTGTTCGGTGGATAAAGGTGCCGTTATCACCGATAATCCTTGTATTTTAATGAACGCTACAAGGTAGCAGTGTTGTTTCTGTACAAGCTACAAGGTAAAATCAATTAAAATTTAACGTTTACACAATAGATGTTATACATGTAGATTTCTGTACTTTTGGCGAAATCAATTTCCGTAATGAGCTCCCACCACCACCGCCGGCACTACTGACCGGTTTCATGTTGCCAGCAGTTCAGCCCACTTGCCAGTATTATTAAAAATAAGATAAGGGGGGGGGGGGGGGGGGGGGTTGGCGGCAAAGAGATAAAAAAATGCTCTATCTACGAGTTTTATTGATTTTAATAAATACAAATGATAGTTCTTAAAAATTAAAGTTGCTGGGAAAATTATAGTTCCTTTCGGTTTATAGAACTTAATTTGCCAAACTTATTGCTGGTATGCTGCCGCAAATAACTTTTAAAATAGAATAGAAACAAAGGAAAAACTAAGTGTTCCACCACAAGTTTATTAGATTAAAAATACTCAATTGAGGTCTCTACATTTTTTATTTTTAAATTAATTTTGGTTTGTTTAATATTTTATAAATTACAGGGAATTAAATTTTAAAATTTGGTACCTATATATATATATTTTTTTTTATAATCGAGCACAAGCACTATAGGAGAAATCCTTTAAGGCGCTCTGGGAGCGGTGCGTGTGCGAAGAAAGCGATTCACGTTTTTCTTGAATCGTTGGAGGTTATATTCGGTTGGAAACACGGTCTCAGAAAGGCCGTTCCACAAAGATGACGTCCTCCAAATGAAGTGTTCTGAAACAATGATGTTCGGGGTGTACTAAGTTGAACCACATAGGGATGGGCGGCAGTGGTTCGTCGTGTGTTTCTGCTATGCATTGCTCTAGGTGGAATCGACTTGCCATGGAAATATCTGTAGAAGAGAGTCAAATCACCAACCTGTCTTCGATGTTCTAAGCTGTCGAGGTTCTTAGTCAGCTCGTGGTCGCCGATTAGACGAAGGGCTCTCCTTTGGATGGAATCCAACAACCGAAGGGTATGCTTCGATGCAGAACTCCAGATATGAGAGCAGTATTCCAGTGATGGTCGAATCTGGGCTTTATAGAGTGTTAAAAGTTGTTGAGGTGTATACAACTTTTTGGTACGGAAAAGTATACCGAGCTTCTGAGAAGCTGCCTTGGCGATTGCCACAACGTGATTATGCCAAGACATATTTCCTCCCAGGTTGACACCCAGCAAATTAATAGACGAAGTCAGTGGAATTGTGTGTCCTGCCATAACGATATCGGGTTCTGCAATGTTAACCTTCTTAGAGAAAACTGCTGCCTGGGTTTTTTGAGCGTTAAATTCGACTTGGTTACTGTTACCCCAAGACAAAGTTTCTTCCAGGTCTTTATTAAGGCGTGATACCTCATGTTGTCTGCGAAGATGTGCGTCAGCAGCCGATGTTTGAGATTTTAAAGTAAAAGATGAGATAAGTGTGCTGTCGTCAGCAAAGCTATATATTGGATTTTCTGTTTTCGCTAGAAGGTCGTTAATGTACAGTAAGAAGAAAGTGGGGGATAATATGGACACTTGAGGAACACCAGCATTGATGGTGAAGGTGTCTGAGAGAAACCCGTCAATCGCCACTTGCAGAGAACGGTCCTTGAGGAAGCCATGAACAAAAATACAACAAATATAATGTAATATGCCCTTTAAAAATAGTCGACAATTTTACCGACATCGTCGTATCTCTAACGTGAGACACACTGTATCAATATTTTTTTTTACAAAAAATACCACAACTCATGTAGGTCCCTTTTTTAACCTATTTATTAATGATATTGATAAAATTTTTAAATTTTCCTACCACCTTTTATTTGCCGATGACCTCAAATTGTTTTCTTGTATCAGCTCTTCCCAAGATTATGAATTATTGCAATTGGATGTGATCAACCTCATGAACTGGTGTAAATTGAATGGAATGGAACTTAATGCTTCAAAGCGTCACTTGATGCTGTTCTCTAAGTCTTGCACTCCACCTATATACCAATATGTTATTGGGCAGGATGCACTGAAGCTTGTAGATAGTGTGGTCGATTTGGCACTAAAAATGGTAGGGTTTATAAAAAGATCTTCGAGAGATTTTATGAGTCCACAATCCTTAAAGTCTCTTTACTGTTCTTTGGTGAGACCCAATCTGGAGTATGCATCCTCAGTATGGAGTCCATTTTATGCAACACATGTAAATAATTTGGAAACTGTCCAGCACAAGTTTCTTAGATATTCAGCATTTAGAGTCCCAGATGGTTATGCAATGTCTTATCCTGTCTGTCTAGTCTGTCTTGGGGCTGGTTTCACTTGAGGCTCACCGTAAGAGGCATGATTTGAAATTATTATACAATATCTTAAACCATGTTTACCATTGTCCGGATCTGTTGATGAGGATTCCACTTTTTGTTCCACCCAGAACCACACGTTCCAATTTTACTTTCTATAAGCCATTTAATTGCACAAATTATGCTTCCAACTCTTTTCTGCAGAGGTCTATCAGGTTGGCTAACTATTATTATAACGATTTGGACTTTTTTCATCTGCTTCAAGTTTTTATAGGAACCTGCGTTTGGTTACCTGATATTAATAAGTTGCTCCCTGCTCATGTTTAGTTTGTATTTACGCTTATCTTTTCTACGCTAGCTGTGATATTTTTTTATTGGTGTTAATATACTATTGTTAATTTTGAGTTTGTTAATTTTATTGTGAATTTACCTATGTTAAAATATGCATTATTTGCCAATTATTGTAATTTTAAAAAATGGGCTAAGCCCGTTAATAAATAAAATAAATAAACTTAAAATGTTAATACCCGTGTCCAAGCATTTATCCAAAATAAAAAATAGATATACTGAGTTTATTCCACGTTACAATACGCAACTTTTATGAAAAAAAAATACATTTACTAAAATAAGAATTAGTGCATAACATTGAAGCACATTAACTCCGTGCTTTTAATATGTAAAAAAAAACTATGATAACTAACATAAAATAACGAAAAACCCTCTATACGCGCTTTCGATAAAAAACGGTTCATTTTTTTTTTTTTTTTTTTTTTTTTTTTTTTTTTTTTTTTTTTTTGGCTTGAGCTGTGCAGCTATTCAGCCAGTCGCATATAGATATATTCTTCAACCAAATAATTTCCAAAGCCAATTAAGTCTAGCTCCTAACCTAACAAACAAAATTTTGAAAACGAAGGGAAATAGACAGGGTTACACTCTTCTCGTTCTGGGCCGATCAGAACATTGTATAACAAACAGGTAGGCCAAGGGGGTTTTAAAACACTAGGATCACAATAGGAACTCAATCTAACTAGACCCTTTTTAGGGTAAACCTATACTGACTTCTAAGCCTAAAGAAAACATGCTACAACTTAATATTATTTTTATGCAAATACCTCATAATCATGAATATAGCTTCTTTATTTTGTGTAGTTAGTACGTACAATAAATTTATCGGTGCATCAATTTTGTCCAAATTTTGGAGAGTCGTGTAGAGACAGTTGGTGTATTTTCTACATTTAAAGAAAATGTGATCTAAATTGGCGACTTCATTACAATGTTCACACAAAGCAGTTGGTAAAACCTTGATTTTTTGAAGATGAGACGGATAACAAGCATGACCAAATCTTAATCTAGATATTGTTGTTATGAATTTTCTGGAAACGTTAAGGCTGTCGTGCCATAGTGCTGTAGGAATTTGAGGGCTTATATGAAATAATCTAGTGTTGTTCGCTTGTCCACAACTGAACCAACGCTGTTGCCATTTTTGCCTTATTTTATTTTTAGTAATATTAAAAGTGTCTATTATTGGTATGGGATAGTTTACGTTGCTGCTTAATAATGTAGCTTGTTTTGCCAATTTATCCACATGTTCATTGTGTGTAAGTCCTGTGTGAGCCTTTATCCACATGTAAATGATTCTTTGTTGATTCAGTTGCATCTTTCGTGTAATGTTTTTAATTTCTAGTAAAATGGGGGAAGTTGTATATCTCCAGTCGCTAAGTTTTTCCAAGGCTCTAAGTACAGATAATGAGTCAGTTAAAATGACAATATTTTCAATGTTTTGCTGTGTATGAATCCACTTTAGGGCCTCTAATATTGCCAGGCTCTCACATGTAAAAATTGGTTCAAATAAAAACGAATCAATCTGGAAAAATATGAATATAGGCCGAATGGGTTAGCAAAAAGGTTTTTATGAATTTTAGAGAGAATTTTAGTAATCCCTGTGGAGTTTTAAATACTGTCTAGTTAATTAAATTTTATTGAAAGGTAAACACAAAGGAAAAAGGACGCTAGAAAATTATACACGAACTCTGGCATCAAAATGTTTGCACATAAATAATAAGACACACTCGTAAATGCTTATAAATATACAGAAAGGAGAATGAAATTATTAGAGTGTTTTACAGTAATTTTAGGGCACTAGCAAATACTACGGGCTTAAAATAGATAAGCTATATGATTGGTACTAATATTTTATAAATAATTTAAGGGGTAAAACATGCGATATTTTTTTTGGAGCACGCCCAAATATTGTTAAATTTAGTCGATATTTTATAATACATATTCTAGTAAGGCGCTTGTTAAACAGAATGTCCTCACCGCAAATAGGAATGCAGTTTATAATTTGATTAAATACATATCTGTTTTATCAGCTTTCTCGTTTTGCTTGATTATTTGCAGAAGAAATTTTAAATAGCAAAACAAGTTTAAAACAGAATAGTTACCCTGAACCTTTGTAACTAATACCATCTAAAAACATAAAAATCACAAAGCCAAATGAATAAAATATATAAAGTATAAATACAAATTGGATTTTATATAGAATTTGTTCGTGTGATGCTGAAGAAAGATTAAACTAAATAAATATAGTTTAAAAAAACTAAAAAACACGCTTTAATAATTAATCAAACTAAAAAGCGGAAAATAAATATAGTTTAAAATAATTCTTGAAATTCCTAATATAGGCAGAAAATAATAATGAACTATAAACATTAGTATTATTGTAAAAAAAGCGTGGGGTGCTCGATATACGAAAAATATAGCACAAAGCGACCAACGCTTTTTCACAATAATACTAATGTTTATCGTTCATTATTATTTTCTGCCTATATTAAGAATTTCAAGAAATATTTTAAACTATATTTATTTCCTGCTTTTTAGTTTGATTAATTATTAAAGCGTGTTTTTTAGTTTTTTTAAACTATATTTATTTTTTATTTTTTAGTTTGAGTTATTGTTACGAAAAAAGTTTTTTTTTGAGTAGATTGAGCTAGATCATTGTATCGTCAGCGGTTCTTGATAAGTCTACAAAATTTAAATTAAATCTGACCGTTTAAACTGGGTCAAAATCGGGTTTAAAGTAGTCGATTACAAACAAACACCCATACAAACTCGAACAAAAGACAAAAATTTTCAAAATAAAAAAAAATTGTCAAAATTTTATTTTGACGGGTAGAATTTTTTAAAAATTTTTCTCAATTCTTAGCAACAACATCTATACGACCCCACGTTTGTTTCATTACTAATGCTATCGGTTATTGTAATAATTCTGACATATTAACAGGTGTCAAATTTTGACAAGAAAATTTTTAGCGTATGTTTTTCAACTTTCCACCGTCAATATACATTATATATACGACCTTATAGTTTTTTCATTAATATCATTTTTTTAAACGATTTGACATATTGACAGCTGTCAAATTTTGACAGGAGAATTTTTTGCTTATTTTTTCTCCGCATCGAATACTATACGACCCTATAATTTGTTTCGTCAAAATCGCTTCTTCGTTTTATACCTGACAGCTGTCAAAATTTGACAGGAGAATATTTTGCGTGTAAATTATTGTATTGTCAGAGGTTCTTGATAAGTTTACAAAATATAAATTAAATCTGACAGCTTAAAGTGGGTCAAAATCGGGTTCAAAGAAGTCGGTTACGGACAAACAAACAAACATACAGGTGAAGCTAATGAAAGCATGTTAAAAAAGGTTACAGATAATAACTAACCGAAACGTTGTGTTAAGTAACAATATAAAGACAATGGATAAAGTATTTTTTTGCCAAATGTTTCGATTTTGCCTACATTTTAAAATTAGATTGGATTAAGCAGACTTTGTTGTTGTAAGTCGATTAGTACCTATTGGGGTTTCTCCAGAGAAGTTGCAGCATGTAAAGCCTAGTAAAACAGATATTTAAATTTACCTTAAGGTCTCAACTATTTTTAGCAGCTAATTCACTAAAAGCATATAAATTTCATTCCTAATAATGTACTTTACGTGGAATATTCAGTACCTTTCATGAATTTTCATTACCCACAAATGCTAAAAAACAGATTTCCATAATTTTAATATAAATTTAAGAAGGGCGTCAGGTAAATCCGTCTCCCTATTATGACTGTATAAATTTCGTCCCTCGTGGTGGCATTATTCAGGCTGTAGATTATAAAATCTTTTTTCCGGGCACAATATTGTTTGTTTTAATTTCAAAACATCTAAGATAAACTTTGTAATATTGGCATTATACGATAAGCTTTTTAATAAAAAAATAAATTATAATTCTGAGATTTTTTTTAATGAATGTGTCTACAACCATTTTGATAATAGACGCATAATACTTAAAATAGTAAAAGCATTATAATACGCATAATATAACAAGTGTAATTACAAATAATCCTAGATATATAATTTAAATTTAAGGGCCTACCATCCCTTTTACTTGCGATATATTTTAATCTGTCTACATTTTGCGTTAGTTAAAATTCTAAAAACATTTATATTAATATAAATTGTTTAAAAATTTTATAATTAAATAAACAGCAAGTATCTAACATTTTTGTAGATTTTATTACTATACTTTTATCTAACAGAGTTTATATTTACAATTACGAACTAGTCTTTGTTTCTCTTGGGGTACTCAATTTTCATATTAAATTGTGGTTGGAGGGCTGTGTCTAGCAAGATCCATTTCAAATGAAAACATGCCTGTGTTGTATCCGTGCGATATTAGTATTGCCGGTAATAATAACAACTGTATAGTTGCGAAGGTAATATCTACGTAGATAGTTATGAATAAAGTTTACATCTAAGTGCTTTGTTCAGCAGTACATTACCTACATTTACCTACATTTAGATTAGAGTTGCTCTGTATGTACTATGTATGTTTATAATTCCATTTAAGGTTGATTTGGTGGGTATTATTTATAATATAGAAGCACAATGAGCCGCAATTTAGATTTCTATTTAAATATGTCTTGAGTGTCCTCTTTACACAAATTGTATCCAATTATACTAAAAATTTGGTTTTATTACATTTCTAGCAAACAACACTGAGTCAAACACTTAAAAAGCCATAGATAAGGAATAACCTACCTTAATAATAATACGTCCATTTTTAGGAAACTAACTTGTTCCCATATGCATCTGAAAAATAAAAAAAATAATTAGGATTTTTTAAATACTTAATTATTGTTATATTGCTATAAATTGTTAATAGCGAATGGAAAAAAACAAATACATTACTATAGAATGTAATACCCGGCTACTGCTGCTGCCAGAGGAGTGATTAAGATATCTTAATAAAAGGTCTGAAGTCTAATATATCATATTTTTTTTTAAAACTATAGGTTTAAGTAGTCATAAATCTATAATAAATCCTTAACAGCATGCTTGCAAGAAATAAATAGAACATAAATGTAAAATCGTAGCATAAAACGACTAACAATTGCAACAAGAAAAATGGGAAGGAACATGCTGGGAATATAACCACAAGGCAAGAAGACGAACGAATAAATCCGGCAAAACCCAAAGCTAACAAACAAAGACCGCAAGAGATGGCAAGGCTAAAATGAAAATGGGGAGGTCACAGCGTGAGAACTGATGATAACAAATGGATCATGGACCTAATTGGCGGCCCAGACCAACCTAGAGAAATCCAGGAAGTCTACGCACAAGGTGAAAAAATAATGTGCAAAAAATGGCAGGCATACAAGTGATGAGTCAGATGAGAGCATAAGGCAGAGGCCTGTATCCAGAAATGAACCAGGGACCGCTAATGGATGATGAAACGAACAGCTAAAGCTAAAAACTTCTTTATTAAATATTGACTTTTCATTTTTCTAAAATTGTTTTAAATTAAACCAACATCATTCCGAGCTGTATCAATATTAAATCCTACTTTGATTAAAAATCTCTTGCTATTACCACGTTTGACTTCGAACATATTTTTACTGCCAATATAAAAGATATGACATTTTCGAATTTTTAACCAGCCAATATAAATGGCTCAGCTTGTAGTCTTAAGAATAATTCGCAATCAATTTTAAGTTGATAAACTGTATAAATGAACAAAAGTTTAATAATATTATATTTACTTGATTCCTAATTCATTCTATAATTAGGTATATCCAATAATTATTTTAAACTTGGTAAATTAAACAAGAAACGTATGGTATTTAATGGTTCTTTATTAAGTATTAGCTTTCAAAATGTCTTTATTCCAAACTAACTTTCACAGTTCATTACATGGAAAGTGACAACATAACATAGCAAATAATAACTATTAAAAAAAAATAACAATAAAAAAAAAGTTAATCCAATTTAATTCATTAATAAAATCAATTAAAAAAAAATAGTATAAATAATTTAATTTAGTAAATATCTCTTTAATTGTTTTTTTAAAGTTGCCAATTTTTTAATTTTTCTGATATTTTTTGGAAGATTGTTATATTTTATTATTGCTTCATATAAAAGCGATTTTTTCCCGAAATTACTTTTTACTGGTATAGTATGATAATTTATACAATGTCTGGTGTTATGATTGATTTTTTTTCTTTTAAAATAATAGAGTGAATTAGAACACAAATTTTTAATTTATAAACGTTTTGAACGTGTAAATACCCTTTCGGTCTATAAAGATTCACAGTTGGTTCTAAATGTGGTAATTTGTGTATACATTTAATAATTTTATTTTGCAATTTTTGTAATGGTCTTAAGTTTGATAAACAAGCAGATCCCCATGCAGAAGCTAAGTATTGTAATTTTAAATATATTAATGAAAAATATATATTTTTTAAGTATTTCAAAGGAATGAAATATCTAGCTCTGTACAAAACAGATACCAAAGGAGATATCGAGTAGATAATATACTGGATATGGCATTTCCCATTTAAATTTTCGTCTAAAACTCATCCTAAAAATTTTGTCGTTTTTGAATATTGAATATTTTCATTATTAAATGTTAAGGGGTTAATAATGGAATTTATTTTATTTTTAGTTATAATCATAAAAGAAGATTTTGTAAAATTTAACGTACGTTTATTTGATTGAAGCCAATAATGTATTTTTAAATTATTATCAATATCAAAATACATTTCTGCAAGAGTTTCAGCAAAATAAATAATTGTCGTATCATCTGCAAATAGCTTTATATTGCCTTTTAAGTTCAATTTGGAAACGGAATTAATGTAAATTAAGAATAATAACGGACCTAATTTTGATCCTTGTGGAACTCCACATATTATTTCTTTTTCCGAACTTTTATTTTCTTTTCTTTGATTTTTTTTAAATAACTAAGGTTAACATTACCTTGCGCCAACGTCATGACAATATCAAGCACCTTAATTATTAAAAATCTCTTATTGACGCATTCAACTTCGAAAACGTATTTTATAACAAACGCGGAGCCTTAATTTGAGCAAACCAGGTCACAACGTCATATACGTTGATCCTATCGTCTCAAATTTATAGGTTGGATTCGCAACATCTTGCATTTAGATGGAATTTTGTTCGCTGCGTCTATCAAATAAAGTCCGTCATCATAAACCTTCCGCATAGTGGTTTAGTTTTTTAATAAATACATGATTTCGTTGCAGTAAAGGATTTAGGTTATATCCAGACTTGATTTCCTATCAAGTTCTACATGTACCACAAAGTAAGTTTTGCAAGTTTTATTGGGACAATACCTATTTTAATACAGTGAGATGCACTGGTGCAGTATTCCCCAAAAAAATTAAAGTGTGGGTTGGTATTTTGGGACATCATATTAATGGACTATATTTTTTAAATGACAATTTAACCGGTTGCCCGGTTGTCGGATTATAATAGTCTATGGATTGGCGTATCCCTGCTCCGGTGTTCTCTTTGGTTTTCGGGCAGTCTGTGCAACAGATTATTGCTCAACGGGTATTGGGTGTTTTATTGTTCCACGCATCCCGTTCGTCAATTACGGTCTTGAATGGTAGGTATGTCATGGCGATACTTGGAATTTATGTGATTTTTTCTAACTCAGGTTCTCCTATAATTCCGCTTTGCCATTGGTTCAAATTAGAAGGAAGTACAATATAGACAACCTTCCCCTACAATAACGAAGTTATTCTGTACCGTGCGAGCAAATATTATTTGCATCAAAGAGGGCTTGGATTAAATAACGTAGGGCTTGGTTTAGATCACAATGATATGGGGACGATATATTTATCTAACCAAATCTAAGTTAAAATTTTGTTAAATTCATTATATGACATGATAATATCATGTCATATTATGCCAAACTAATGAGTAATAAAATAAGTAGAAAATACAAATTTATTTTTGTTGTTTACAAAATTAACAAAGTAAGAATATACAGAAAGAAAAAGAAAAATAATTACATAAATTGCTGAAATTGGCCACCGCCATGCTCCAAGCATAAATTCACACGTCTCTTCATATTTTCGAAAGTGTTGACCAGCATCTCTGGAGAAATGTTACCACATTATTGGATAATCCTTTCTTGTAATTGTTCTAAATTTGCAACTGGTGTTTTAAAAATAGTATTCTTTAAATGAGGAAAAACGAAGTAATCCATAACCGTTAAACAAGGTGATCTAGGTGGGAATTCAATGTCTGATCGAAAACTGATCAATATGTGTTGTCTCTATACCGCTGTGCTGTAACTGTATCATGGAAAAAAAATGAGACCAACAATTGTTCTTCGGGAAACAGCTAACCAGATACCAATTTTTTGAGGGTGCAATGTGGACTTTCACTACTCCACATGCGTGTATTCTGAGAATTCACATAACCGGAGAGGTGGAACCAGGCTTAGTCCGCAAAAAATGTCAGGTCTAATAAATCATTTCTTTCCAATACATTTTGGGTAAACCATTGAGAGTAATTCCTGCGTCTTTTAAAATCTGCGGCTTGTATTTCTTGGAATACTTGCGCTTTATAATGAAATAAATTTAGCTGCTTCTTAAGAATAGTCCTGCATGTTCCATAAGATCTTCCCACTTCTTGGGACAGGCGTCTTATACAATTTGTTGGCGCATTTTGCATTATTTTACGAACGTTTGCAACAAAGTTTTCTGTCTTTACAGATGGTCTTCCTGCTCCTTTTTTGTGTTGAATCGAACCTGTTTCTCTAAACACAGCCACGGTTCTTTTCAGGCAATGATAAAAATCCTCAGCAATAAAAGCAACGTTAGGAAAATGTTCGTGAAAATCGCCCATGCACAAACGCGGATTGTATTGCCACTTACCATTTACTCTAACCCCGTTTCGAAAATACGCTTTAACCATGAATATTTTGTGCTATTCCGTAAAGCCCATTGTGTGAATTGTTCAAGAAATTGGAAAAATTAGCGATGAATCAAATTACTTGTAACGGCTGTCAAAGATGACGGAACAACTGATTGATTGTTGATTCAGGTATTTACTGACACCCAACAGGCTAAGCATTACGTCCATAGATGCAAGGCCCTCTTTGATGCAAATAATTTTTGCTTGCACGGTATAAAAAATCTAATTTAAATCCTGAAATAAATAGCAAGTTTTCAACCACTGCGCAAATTAACTCATAAAATGTCCTAAAATATTACTACGATAAGAATATCCTCCATATGCTCAGCCGGATGCAAATTACCGTCATTGAAATAATGTCATCATCATATATTCGGCTCAGTTTGCAACTTGCCGGCGGGATCTCTTAATTAAATTAAAACTGCAATTTTATTCGCGCTTGTTTTACACCCAATTTTCAGCATACATTTTCGCCAAACCCGAGCGAGTGTTATGTTTTGTCGTGTTTGTATGTTTGTAAAAAGCGAGGCGGCAAACACAATACAAACATGAAGATGTTATCTTTACAAAGCGTGTTTGCCAAAATTATTATAGTGATGACATAATGTAAAATGTAATGATATATTTTAATAATACCAGCATACTGACAGTTAAAGAATTAATTGTTGGGTTATTTAGATATGCAAAAGTAAACGTTTTTAGGTAGAGAGCATTCACTTACACTCGCTCGGTATGTTAATCAAAATTCCGCGATTTTTGGTTTGGAAACGTAAAACATAAATCCATTATCCATCCATGCAATCTGCTATATGCCAATCTATTCTCAAAACCTAATTGCAACATTCCAATGTCGAATGGACCTTACATCAATTCGTTGGGCCCATATAGCATAGTCATCAATGAAAATTGAACATATGGAGATAGTAATTTGCCGCATGATCACTCAGTTCGACGGATTATAATAGTGCTAAAGTTATTTGTGCTGTTGGTCATTGATTTCGGAAAACCAGACTAGAATTTGATAATAGTAAGTTAGATTATAATAAACCATGAACAGTTACGGCAGAAAATTTTGTGACTTCTGAACCAATTGTTCATAGAAAACAGGACTGTGGACGTTTTGTGGTTTGAATAGTCCTTAAGTAGGTATGTAATTTATACATGTGAACTATGTAGTTAAAACGCCTTTTTTGTCTTAACAACTGTGTGACTAGACAAAAATTACCTATACAGGGTGTCCGGGAAAATGTGGTTAATCTCCTGGATATGAAAAAAAAACACGTAAAAAGAATACTACAAGTTCATATACACTTCTTTCATATCGGCCACCTCTTCAGAGATATGGGCTCCCAAAGAGCTCACATGGAATTAAGTTTTTGACACATAAATAATAAACCAACAGGTATATGTCAATTTTTTTATATGATGTATACCAGGTAAGACCCTTCAAATTACTATCCCAGAAAGTGTTGCGAATTACTCACAGCTGCAGGGACGGACTAGCTGTGACAATAATATGCCCATTTTTTTACTCCCCGTATGATAAAAACTTTAAACAACGTTTTTTACATACCTTTCAGACTTCAAGTAGCCCATGTTGAAACCACTTACGAAGTTTTCAACTAAGCAGGTAAAGTTTAAATTTTTTTTTTTACAAAGATGTATCTTTTATCGAAATACGCTAAATACATCATGAAAATAAAATGACGTTTTTCCGAAAACGGTTAGGATTAGTGACATGAATGAAGAGTACTTAATTTTTAGTCAATAGTTAAAGGTAGGTATGTAAAAAACGTTGTCCAAAGTTTTTATCATAAAGAGCGTAAAAAAAATGGACACATTAGTGTCACAGCTAGTCCGTCCCTGTAGCTGTGAGTAATTCGCAACAGCTTCTGGGATAGTAATTTGAAGGGTCTTACCTGGTATAAATCATATGAACAAAAAATTGAAATATACTTGCTGGTTTAATAATTATGTGTCAAAAACCTAATTCCATGGTAGCTCTTTGGGAGCCCATATCTCCGAAGAGGAGGTCGATACAAAAGAAGTTTATATGAACTTGTAGTATTCTTTTCACGTGTTTTTTTCATATCCGGGAGATTTCCCACATTTTCCCGGACACCCTGTATAAAAACATTCTTGAGTCCGTCGGTCATGCTATTATACTTTTGTTGTTCGTATCAACCCCTAAGTTATACATTAATAGGAGGAATTAAACTATCATCATCTAACGAATGACATTGTTTTTTTATCCTAAATTGCTTTTTGCCTTTAAGTCAATTTTTATTTAAAACAATAGATTCTAATTTATGCTACATAATATTATTTACTATTAATATATTTAGGTATTGAATTATAGTAATGAGGAAGAAAATTAATTTTTAATGCCATCCCCTTATTCCATTACTTAGTAAAAAATGCAATGGATTAACAACAATGGATTTTTAATCCATTCCTGAATCAATTGTACACAACATAATCATATTGAATTACTTTAAATCAATACTGATCAAGTGCACAAAATATGCTAACCTAATAATGTTTTGTTTGAGGGATTTTAAAATGCCTTGAAAGTTGCAGTTCGCTAGGTGCCGGTTCATTTCTTCTCTATATGTAACCTAAGCAAGTGGGTGGTTGTAAAAACACTGAAGGCGAGTTTAACATTACTGCAACTGCAGAAAAGCTTCCGGATCTTCATCTAAATTTTGTAGGTTTATGTGTTGCCATCGCCCTCTAATATTTTTAAAACTATCCTCTTCACATTATTACAACAAAATAAATTTAGTTTATTATTTATTCATAGTGTCCATAAATACTGACACCCACACATTATGAAAGTACAGTTCAAAATCAGAAAAATATATATTTCATTTCACTATTTATTTCATTGTTAACGAGAAGATAAATTAAAAGATTGCCTAGAGTCTAGCCTTAATCACAATCTAATAATCCAAATGCTAATTTCCAGCTCTATGTACACAGGTTCTATGCACGGAGACAAATCACATAAAGATAGGCAATTTGATTAACCCTCTCATAACGTCTATTAGCATGTTGATAAGCAAATTCGTGTTCGACACATATACCTACTCAATCTACCTGTCAGGTATAGTATTATTATTTACTCCTTAGACAAACATGTATCCACGTTACTGTAATACAAGGGTAATAGAAAAAATTCAAGAGAAAATACCGACCCCTACAATATATAATTTTAACTTTAGGTAAAGTATTTTTCACCCTAAATGGTATCGACTTATTGACTGCAATAAAACTACCGGTTTAATCCCATTGTTATACACAATCAACAAGCAAATACACTACAGGGTAGGACTTTAGACATTTAATTCGTTATTAATATTATATTATTTAATGACATGAAATATCCTACAAGATAGTTAAATATTACCTTCTATAATTACAAATTATAATCCGACCCTGACCGAGAGTTTATTTGCATTTTTATGGCCGAGCTCTTGCAAAACGTCCCAGGTAGTTAAACTGAGTCACCATTTATTGTGAAAAATACTTTAAATTTGGGTTTTCTAGGTTCTTCATAAAAAATAGGGGGATAGTATTTTACAAGTTCTGCATGTGTCTTAGTACCTTCCTAGCTGCTGCACTAGAGAAATGGCCGGCTTCTGTAATGAAGCGATCTTGGGGGGTGGTGGAGATTAACCTTAATCGCAATAAAATGGTTTCAGGCTATCTGAGAAGGTAACGGAGAAGAAAGGCCTTAATCCAGGAACCCTGGGTCAGAAACGGCTGTCCTTAGACTGATGACGTTGCGGTGTTCTTTTGATAGTATCTGGACTCTATCTATAAAGTCCTAGTTATGGCTTCTTAACCTATACGATCATTAATAAAGCATAGTAAATATAATTTATTTACCATTGCACAGGAAGAAAAAATAATAACTACATGTTATGCTTCACAAATTTAATCAGTTTCCTGACACGTGTTAACTACGTGTAACTATATAGTTACCATAATATGATATAAAATACCTTTGTAATGTCACGTAGAATTTAGTATCTTCTTGTACCAAGGGCGGATCCAGAAATTAGTTGTGGGGGGGGGGGGTCAAACGCCGAAGGCGTAAAAATAGCGCCGCAGGCGAAATTTTTTAGAGGTTCTTAGAGGAAGAAGATGAAACAATTAAATTATGATAAACCTTATTTGTGCCGAAGCTGAAATGATATCCGCAGGCCGACCATTAGTTGAGAATCTCTTCGGTTCAGAGAAAGTGTCCAATTTTGCGACATCCGTGTGTGATTGCTGGCCTTTAATTCAAGAAATTTCAGACATTGATTGATACTCCCGATGAAGGCACCAGACTTGCTAATAAATTAAGAAAACTTATAGTTTGCACTAAGCGTATATTACAAGAGCTTTTAGTCTCGTTATTGCTAATAAGTCCTCATTCAATGACTACTGAGAGGATTATTTCCCATTACAACAAATTAAAAACGCCAGGAAGAATTTCATTAAATGAAGATACAATGAATGATCGCCTCTTAGTGTCATTGAATGGAGTTGGAACAGCCCATTTTGATCCAGGACCGGCAGTCGCCGAGTTTTTAATGAAAAAAGAACGTAGGTTTAGAGAACCAACTCCTGAAATTTACAAAACTAGAGATTTTATTAGTACATTTTTTAGAGATAATCCTAAATTATAATCTTATTAATGAAGTTCCTTTTACAATGAAAATGAGTAGGTAACGAGTTCCTTTTTGCACGAAGCCGTAAAATAACAGTGTTTTCAATTTGTAGAAAAAATGTGCACTGGGTTATGAACTCACTCTTTTTGACTCCACAATAGTTTTTACGTATGTTGAAATGTAAACCGCCCAGGGGGGGTCATGACCCCCATGACCCCCCCCCCCCCCGTGGATCCGCCCTTGTCTTGTACTCCTATGAAAATGACCCGAAAGGGCCGAAACACGTGTCAGGAAACTGATTAAATTTGTGAAACATAACAAGTAGTTATTATTTTTTTTTCCTGTGCAATGGAACAACAGTTTCACCAAGCATGTAGCATAACACAAATTAATTAGTTATTTACCGTTAGATAAACTATTAGTTTTATCCTCGTAACATTATATATTATAATCGAATGTACCTACGATGTTGACGGTGTTAATCCGACAAAGAGAATCGATTCGAATTAAGTAGATTATGCAAATGTACGTGCACGTTCATTGCATTAGAGAGTAATATAACGACGACGTGACCGTGGTATCTGATCCTGTCGCGGTCTAGCCGCCTCTTGACGCCAATTAAATGATTTGGTGGACTGATAACGGGATTCGTCTAAAAGTTTGCTAATTTTATTCAAAACTTCGCTAATAGTCGTATTTTCGGGGTTTAGTTGGAGCGGAAACAAACAATGAATATTTATCTTTATGAAAATAAAAATTGGAGTTTTTGATAAACGTGATAAATTTTAATAATTTTTTTTTCAGGTAGACTTTGCCAGATTCCTAAAATACGAATCCAACAATTTGGTGAATTTAGAGCAATGGTAACCTGTAATTTTAAAATCGTTATGACGTAATTCTATGTGACTGCAGTTGACAATCCCGATATCTGCTTACTTTAAGAAGGTACACATTTTTTAAAAACAAACTAACATCTGGTCTGATGGATGTAATAGTTAATAAACATTTTTTTGTATTTCAATTAAATATTATTAAGGTATGTTATTATATTAACTTTCAATATTCATTTTTTTTTAAATAACAGCTTAACCTTCTTATATATGTCGAAAATTTAAAGTATCCAATTGCAAATTCTATTTCTACCAATCAATAGTTTATTAATGATATTATTTATAACTTTGAATATTAGTGAATTAAGTTCATGGGATTAAATAGAATAACTGAGTTGATAAATTAATACTAGCTCTAACAAATTTATAAGTAAAGTTTGTGTCTGCTTGGCAATAAGATTGATATACGTTGCCAAAGCTAGATAACCGACTAAAATTAATTATTGGTATAGTTGGCTAATTATTTACTCCTAGTAGGAACTCCCTTGGAAAATTATTAGCGATATGAATTAAATGAAAAATAACTTTTCATGCATTGCAATCAACTAACCAAACAAGTTTGACTGTAACATCGAAGATTTGACAGAAATAATTTTCTTTTTATCAATGTTGTTGATGTTAGAAACAAAAAAAATATGCGAAGTCAGTTATAGAATTAAAAGTCAAATTGTTAGCCCCAGCTATAAAAGAATTACAAGCAATAATAAATGGAAACCCTACGGTAAATATTAGTTAATTAAATTAAATATCTTTACATTCGGATAAGGATTATTCTTGTATGAAGCGTTGCTTAACTGCACCTTATAGAATAAATGTTTTTAGCTATTATTTTATTTGTGCACTTTTTTGAATTAATATCTGTGGTCCGGCACTTGTACCGGTTTTGAGAGCGCTCTTGCAAAATTTTCTGTTGTTACAGAATAACACCTTTACGACTGACCTTTTCTAAGGTACCGTACTGGGATGCAAGATGTCGCACCGGGTTCTATAATTCCCGTCGATAATCGATCCTGACAAGTGATTTGTCTTTGAGCCCTGTTTCCTTCTGCCAAACTGAGCCTCACTGATGAGCCGTAACAACGGCGAAACGCGTCTGGGGATGGGTTTGGCGGAAGGAAACAGACAACACTTTTTTGAATTATTATTTTAAAGCTAGTATCGTTCCCGAATTTATTGCTCTTCTGAACTCGAACTCATGTCAGTCAACCAACTGCAGCCGTATTGAAAAAAATAGTTGGTTTTAACAAAAGCGTATTTATTAGAGACTTTTTGCACCTCTTAAATTAATATCAGTTTTTAGCTCCGTTATAGTTAACTTTATTAAACATACCGAGTAGCGCCACTGTTAAAACCAGAGATTTTGCAGCGCCTATACGTTTTGTCTGTAGTTATTAATTTGGCGCCGGCGCACCTAAACCAAATAAAATACCTAACCTAACAATAATTTGATTAAGTTGTATATTTTAATGTAAAGCTACTATTGCTTTGGATTTTAATTAATTGCTTATCACAATTTTAATTCATAGCAATGATGCTTCATAACTTTTGTATGTTCCGGCAACCATGCAGTTTAAGCATAACCATAAGGATAACGATAAGCTCTTCCTTATCCTTCCGTAACTAATGGAGTCCGTTATGGTTATTAACCATGGCGGATCACCTTTCTGACATTGCGCATGCTCAGAATAACCATAACCACAAAAGAATGACGAATTAAGAGGTGCAAAAAGTCTCTATTATTCTGTTGGAAGACGTTAAATTGATGTATATATCTTAATTTACCAGTCTTGCTAATTTCCCAATGATGATTCGTGCGGTATCTCGAGTAGTTCGGTAAGAGCAGATTTCGAGATGTCGATTGAATTCACACAAACATTATGTATTCATGAAACTAAGGTATGCAAAAACAAAGGACAATCGCTATAATGGGCATAAATGGGAACCCTAATTCTGTCGCTAATTGGACTTAAGCAGAGATGGTTTTACATAATTTGTATGCCTAAATTTACATTAATGTGGTAACATTTAGCATCCACTTTTTATGCCCAGTTTGTTTCTGAATAAAAGATTTTTTTTTAAATTGCCGTTTGAGGTATGTATATTTGCTATAAAAATTTAAGACGATATGTTTTTTTTTTAATTTAATCTTGATTTATTGTCATCCTGTCACAGGAGCAATATTTTTATTATCGGACTTCCATTGTCTTTATTTGTTACACTTATTACTTTATTATCTAGACATACAGCAACGAAGAGCTGATACGGTTTTGGAACATATTAATAGTATAAGACAATCCATTAAATTTACTATGGAAACAGAAAAACATCTACCTTTTCTCGATGTTCTCGTCAAACGAAGTGCTGAAAACATAAAAACTTCAATGTACAGGAAACCCACTCACATGGGGCAATACCTTAATCACGGATCGAATAATTCAAACTCCATAAAACAGGGAATAATTATTACTCTTTAACACGGAGCATCTAATGTTTGCAACAATCCGGAAGACCTTAATATTGAAAGTTCAAACATCAAAAAAGATGTAAAACAGAATGGTTACCCTGAAACCTTTGTAACTAATACCATCTCAAAACTTAAAAATCGAGAAGTAAAAACTAATATAGGAACGAAAGAGGGAGTAAGCATTGCTTACACAACCTTGTGTCAAGGGGATTTCTGAAAAGATTAGAAGGATAACCAAAAACTATAATTTTAAAACAGCCTTCAAATCCAGAAATACGCTTAGAAACTTTCTTACAAAAGTAAAACCCCCAGGGCCGTAGCCAGGGGGAGGTTAGGGGGGTTGTAACCCCCCCCCGAAATAAAAAAAATAGATTTATTTTAGACTTTTAATAAGTATTAATGAGGCTGCAGTTATATACAGTGCGCCCGTCTCACTTTGTTGTTACACAACATAATAGTTAATCTTATTTACGGGCTACAATGGCTGCAGATCGCCTTAATGGTCTGGCTTTCCTATATGTCCACCGTGATATAAACGTAGATGTAAACAAAATCATAAATATTTTCTCTTTGAAGAACAGGAACTTGATTTTGTAATTTAGTACAAAGTAAGTAGGTACTTCAGATATTTTTTTAGTTCTTATTGTTTATTTTTCGTTTTTATTCTTATTTTGTGATCCTATTATTACATAATATAATTTATTATAATAATTATTATACTTAGATATAATTATGACTTAATATAAGAGACATGTTAATTAGTAAAATAAATAGTTTATTGTTTATTTTGTCGACCGACCTGTCAAATTTCGAATTTCTTTTAAATTAAAAGAGTGTTTTAAAGTCTGGCATATTGCCGCAGATTAAGCTTTACGGTTATTTTACCCAAAAAAGGGCTTGGCACCCACCGCCTTCGGCGCAATTCCCTTTCGCCCCCCCCCCCCCCTAGAACAAATCCGAAATCCGCCACTAGAACAAACCCCCCCCCGAAATTATTTTCTGGCTACGGCCTTGAACCCCCCCGTAATGAAAACACAATAAATTGCATGTATCAAATCCCTTGCGAGTGTGGCGAATCGTACACTGGAGAAACAAAAAGACCTCTTCCCGTACGAGTTAAAGAACATTAGAAACTTATTCAAAGAGGTGAAACTTTGAGATCAGGTATAGCGGAACATGTATGGACCAACTAACATAATATACAGTGGTCAGAAGCCAAGGTTTTGGACACGGAACAGCACTGGAGAAAACGAAAACTCAAAGAAGCAGCTTTCATTAATCACAATACCCATATATTTAGTAAACTAAATATAGATATCCCCTCTTCATGTCCAAAACTAACAGCTTAAACTTCACACTGCAATAAGCACGTAGGCGGAGTCATTAAGCTTCATTGCACATGGACAGTATTTAAGACGGTAGACTTAGGATTATAATTTAGTTTACACTTGAAAACGGTTAGAGATACTAACTAACCGAAAGGTTGTGTTAAATAACAAAATAAAGACAATGGAAGTCCGACAAGGTAATTTTTTTGATATTACTTCATTGTCTACCAAACAAATATTTTTATTATTCAGGATAACATAACCTAAATTCCCTCGTAAAGTTCTTATGTTTCAGTGGGCTCAGACTATTTTTTGCAAGATCGTTTCACATTTAATTATTCGTTTAAACGTAACTAAATACCGACCTGTAATCGAAACATATCGTCCTGATTAGACCTCAATCTAAGTTCGTAACGGCCTTCGGTTCCCTTTATAATTGAGATGCAAATGAGCAATTTCACCTTAAAAGTTTCATTGTTTCAGTTCTGATAATTTCCATCGGAATAATGAGGATTGGATCGAAGCGGTTTTAAGGAATCCGAAATTATAATTTTATGTTAATATTTGGATAATTAAGGTCATTTAAATAACGTTGAGGTATAGTAGTGAAGAAGAAATTAAAGACAAGCAATTGATATTCGTTCACAAATTGAAGGAACATAAATAAATCTCTCTGACCACAACCGTTTAGCTTCCACAACAGCTTCAGCACTTGTAGAAAATTTAATAAAAATTACAGAAGTTACAGAAGTGTATGTCTTACAGACAGCAGTTTCGTGAACACCGAGTTCTTCACCTACAAAATTTTGAGAGCCCGGATCCGACAATCCGCAGAAATACTTGCATCTTATTTAAAGGCGACAGTGTACCAGAATCAGTCAAAAAACAATTGGTCAACCACTCTTTTTCTTTTACGGATGTTCATATATTCAGCCATAATTGAAGAAACAAATTATGAGCAACGCACGTGTATGCCGCGGAGAACCAAAGTTGACTGCTACCAAGAAAATGATGCAGGGGTCGACCATTAAAAAGTTGAAAGCAATTGCTACACTAGAAAAAACAATTCCTTAATTTATTCATCACATTTTAAGCAAACGATGGCAATTGCTTCTATTTTTTAAGAAAAATCATTGACTAGAAGCAATTCCTGCACTTTTAAGCAATTGCTGGACGCAAAAGCAATTACTTTAGTTTTTATTCATTGGCTTTTAAGAAATATAAGAAAAAGCAATCGCTATATTTTTATTCATTAGGCTCATTGTGATGACAACTTTTCTAGTGCCCGCGTATAAATAACGATGTAATACGGAACTAAAAGATATTTATGCGAATTGCCAGTTGAAACCAAACTTATAATTATAGTTCCGCATTTCAAGCATTTTCAACACACGAAATAATTCAAGAGCTTTACTTCTCGCCGAAATTGACCACCTCTCTTCAGAGATGCAGCTTATAATTTAGCGAGCTTTTAGAGCAAATAAATAATTAAAGCAGTTTCATGCCTTAAGTCGGTCTTGTAGCTATTCGAGCCATTTAAAATTTATAGCTGCTGCAGCTTGACGAATATTATCTTTCCCGACAATAGTTGAATATGCCATTATCCAGTTAGAGACGAAGGTAATGTTGGTTAAGTTAAAATTAAAAATCAGTTGCGTCAAGATATGATAACGGAGTAGCTGTAATGTTTAAAGAATTATTGAAACATCAAGAATAATTATTTACCTAACAAGTGCGGAAAGTGGTAGTTCGAAGCGGAGTTCGGGCCAGCCATCAAGGGTGGAAAAGACACTTTCTGCATGTGTTAGGTACAAAAGTTTTCCTACGATCGATATAGTTCTCAGATAAACGTCAATTAGGTTCGTAATAATAATTACAAAAATTATTGAGCTTCTGGCAAAAAAATATTTATTTTGCAAGTATTTCACTTTATTGAGTGTTTTAGATAATATTCACCATTAAATTTGTCAAGAAATTTATTTTGTAATATTTGTGAATTCATCTATTTTAGCTTTGTTAACAGGAATATTTCTTCATGACAATTGAATAGACGGCAAGGAGCTTTAATATTTTGATCATGCTACGTGCAAAATGTTAACGAATACAAACGGACACAAATGAATGGATACTGAAACGTCATGACACGCAAACAACATTTTTGTCAGCACTTTTCTATTGGTTCATTACATTTCGAAATTTTCCAAATGCTAAAGTTAAAAGCCTATAGAAATACAAGAAAATGAAATAAAGGTCTGATGTTTCATCTGTTTTTCAATTTGAAAAAATTATCTTTTGTTCCTCTGTTTTTTTCTTATTCTCGTATTCTTTTGATAAGATCTAAATGAGATTAACTTAAAAACAAACAAATACACTTTGCATAAAAGTCGTAACGGGCCTATTTAGGGTTCTTGAGGGTAAGTAAAATCTACTTACATTGTTTTTATAAAATTATGCAAACATGTTACATCTTCCCCCTAGAATAGCATATTATCATAAATTTAGGCGCAAAAAGGTTATGGTTAACTTCTTAAATATATTAAATTTTGTAAGCAATTTAACAAGGCATCATGTGAGTGAGGTTTATGCTGTTAAGCATAGTAGTTTATATTAGTCGTACTAGTAATAGTATTAGTAGTAATAGTAGAAGTAGTTGAGGAGATTTTCGAAATCTCACAAGTAGACCAACAGCAATTTTTTGCCCACCACAGTATATCGCTCCAGGTCAAGACTGTAATAGTTTCTTTTTGGAGGACCGCCCATCCTAGCACCTGATGCATAAGACTTCCCAGTGCCTCGCATCAGGTACGTACCCTGAAAGTGTGACGGTGTCTTCTCGTCCTCCAGACAATCAGCTTAGATTGGATCTTCTTCGACGCCGATTAGAGGTAGATGCTTCCTCAGCTTGCAGTGTCTCGTCATAATAACTATTAAGGGGTTTACGATACATCGATTTCCATTTATAAACTTCTCTAGCAATGTTTTATTTGGCCAGCGTATGAATTCCTTAGCTTATCTGCACCTTTGAGCTATCTGTCATTGATCCATGGAGCAGCGATCAGCCCATTCATTTAGTGCAGATCCTACATCTTGTTTCGTTAGTCCTATGGCTGGTTTAGGTCCAAGAAATGGGGTCCAGGATGCACGTCTGGCAAGTTTATCTGCTTTTTCATTGGCCTTAACTCCCTGATGTTCGGGGCCCCAGGCTAGGTTAACCTCTCCAAAGCATCCATACATTCACGGACAAGGTTGGGTGTGAGTCTTCATCTACTGATGCTGTCAATTGGAAAATACTTTTTTTTTAGTGTAGCATGGACACTATTATCTTTATAATAGCCAAGCTGCTCTCAGGTAATTGCAATAATCTGATTATCATTGATAATAATTGTGTCGTACATTGAACACATCTATCTCAGTAGTGTTCAAGACTTTTTTAATGTCTGTGATATCATGTAATAGTTGTCATGTAAGGGTATGTATGGCTTAAAATAAAAATACAATAGAAGATTAAAAAATAATAATTCAGTTTTGTATATTGACTCCCTAAAAGCAGACTAGCACTTAATCCATTAAAAAAACCTTGTATATTAAAATATCATGATAGTGAGTTAGTAAAATACAGTAAAATACCTACTATATTTTTAAACACGCTATTAAAAACCTTAGGAAATAGTTTGTACTTTTACGACATTGGTCTTAAAGTCCTCGTTTCAAATAGAAAGAAAGTTTCGTTGTATCTTTAGTAGTAGTAAATTTCACTATATACTATGTTCAAAGAAGTGAACAATAGCTTTTAGTATATAATACCCTCTAAAAATAGAATACAGTGCAGATAATCTTGCTTTGAGTCGGAGCCAGACTGTGAAACATCAATACTCTATTTCGAGCACCAGTATTATTCTCTTACGAAATTACAATCCTAGGCTATATTAAGATACAAGTATTAGGATCCTGGGATTGGAAATGCGGCCTCTACAACGACTAAATTAAAAGTTCTGTTGAAGACAGATATTGGAATTGGGTCTGTTCTTAATGTTCTTATAGATCGTGTAAAATAATAAGATTATATTTGAAAATACTTATTTTGAGTAAAAGGATAAAAAGTAATATATTTATATAATTTAAATAACTATTTTTTTAAATATTTTTAATTTGGATGCACTTACATTTATGCGGCAAACAATGCTACGAAAACAAAGATACAAAAACTGCAAATTAAATTCTGTAAGCCTTTACCCGACACTAACATGAGCATATTATAATGTTAAAATGTTGCACCCTCAAACCAAATATATTATTATAACATCATTTAATAAACATCTATTGGGTACACGTAGAGCGGTTAAATATTTTCATTCCCCGAGGTCTTTTTCCGAAAAATATAATTTCAGGCTTCAGAGAATCTGTCATTAAATCGCTCATGGGAATAGAAAAGCCCCTTAACTCGAAACCGAAATGAAGAAAATTTTTGGAAGCTGATAAACACTGGTTTCGTTAACTATAAGGTTGTAAAGACGAATTACCTCTGCAAATTTCTCAGGAGAATAGTAAAGATAACAGTGTTTATGGAAAAAATAATAGGTTTCCATTATTTTATGTTAGGTATTAAAGATAATCTTTTTATGGCCATATTTTTCTTCCAATAAAAATGTAAGTATGCAAGTAAAACATATTTCGTTGTTGATGCTGTAATACGTCATAATATGTCAAAATTTAGATATAACTTTTTAGGAGAGCAAAAAATACCTAGCTCCTAATATTCTAAAATCATAGAAATGTACTACCTATTGAAATAACCACCATAGCGATCTAGTGACACACGAAGAATTCCTATATTAGAAAATAAGTTGTACACATAACCTATTGCTAGGTCACAGAGGCCGTTTAATTGATTACAAAGACGATATAAATCACAAATGACCATTTTGTGAAATTACGACTTGTAATTTTTTATATGTTGTTTCTATGTTTTATTTTATTTCAGGTATTCTTTACGTACTACAAACATTACCGAGGTGCATGCAAGGTATAACAGTTTAACTTACAATACAATGTTATTCAATAAAGTAGGGGGTTTATAGTTAATCATAAACACCTCACCGAGTTAACACAAATTTTTGGAAAAACTTAAGTAGATAAGGATAGAGCGTTCAGCATCCTCCGTACAATTTATTTCGACTACCGTAATTATTGAAGGAAGAATGTACATTATTATAACACGGTTTTTAATTTTTGCAGTCGTATGCTACAAGGTCAAATATCTGTAATTTTTTTGTAGGAATTATAGATTAGAAATAGATGAGCCTATAAGGTATAAGACGAGAACGTGTAAGCATTATTTTATCTCTGTAAGTTGTACTATGAAGATAAAGGGTAAGACAGTTAGTTTCTTAAAAGTAAATAATAATAATAATAATAATAATAATAATAATAATAATAATATTAATAATAATAATAATAATAATAATAATAATAATAATAATAATAATAATAATAATAATAATAATATTAATAAATGTCTTTATTTCAGAATAAAAAAAATAAAAAAAAATTTCTAGTACAGGTTCAAAATAAAAAAAATTAAGGGTACTACTCTGAAATAGGCGAAGTCCAGATGGGGCATCCTAAGATGCCCCCCTGATCAACTTAACCTATAGTTGTTCCTAACTTATTTGACCTAACCTAGCGGTGTATGGGTACCTAACTGTATATATAACGGAATAACAGGATGTATGGGGAACATGTTAATCATTGACGTCTATTCAAGATGTATTTAGTATAACTTAACCTAAATGCAGTGGGTGATAGATTTTTAAATTTATCTGGCAACGAGTTATAGAACTTAGCAATATTATATGTAAAGCTTCGCTCGAAGATTACAGTGTGGTGATGTGGCGGTGTTATTCTATCTTTAAATCTAGTATTAAGAGTATGTACATCAGATCGAAAGTTAATACGATTATACAGATATGCAGGGCATTTTAAACACAAGATCTTATAAAAGAAACAGGCCTGATGCAGCTCCCTCCTCTCCGCCATATTCAACCAGTGCGACTCGTCCAGCTTATGAGAGATGTGTTCATATTTCCTTACTCCATGAATAAGTCTTAGACAAGAAATATGGATCGGTTGGTTGTAATTTCATATTATGTTCAATTGCTGATTGCTACGAACCCCCACCAACGTCTTGTGAATTATAGATTCTAACGGATACAATTCGTTTTTGGGGACGCTGTTCTGCTTTCTTAATTGTAGAGAAAGCGCTTTACTAGGAACAAAATGCGTCGCATTGAGAATATACAATTTATTTCTTAACAAAATTGCTGTATTAAAAGTAGTTCATTATGCAACAAGAATGTGCTGCTAATGGAACTGATTACTACCAATAAAAGCACTGATCTAGCAAATCTGGAATTGATATAACACTAAAGTGGGTTTGATACACAAGCAATTTATTTATTATGGGTTAATACAAAATAAGCTATTAATACAAACTATGTCTTAGCAAACCTATTGAAACTATAATTTTAAGCCAAGTGAATAAAAAGTAGTAAATACTAGGAAATATTTACTGTTCTGTTAAGTGCCTCAAAAGTGAAAGTAAACACAAAGTACTCACTTACAAATTCACTAGCATAAGCCCTTTTTTCACTTGGCTCTTTGTAGTAGACCTTAATTTTCGAGGAATTCATTTGATCAATATTTTTCTGTACCTCGAATTACAAGGAAGTGATTTTAATTTTGGACAAACGAAATAGTATGAAGTTTTTCGGGTTTGTCCCGTTTTAGGGAATTTTAAAAATAATTTGACGTCTTAAAACCATCTAGGCAATGAACAGTTTTATATCTCGTGACCGATTTCAAATATCAAATGTCAAGTTTCACGCTTTAACTTAAATTTTTTTTCAGCAAATAAAAAGTTTTATCGTACCCATAAACAGTATTTAGGTTTATGGCTTTATATTATGTAATATAACTGTACCAACATGAACCAGCGTTATATAAGAATTCGTTGTGCGTAATTAAAAAAAAATACCACGATAGCGTTAGAATTATAATATCAATAAGAAATATTTGTAACTTTGCAAGTTAAATTATCACTTCATCGGTAAGGGTCAAAAATCCGCAGTTGGGAACAGATGGCATGGATGAGTCCCTGGCACAACTTACGTGATTGTTTCATTCAAGCTGCCGGGCAGAATCGTAACGAAGCGATCTGTGATCTTGCGATAACCGTCTGCTTTTTTTACTACATATCGTAAATCTTGTGACTGTAAGTAGTATATCCTCGCGCCAAATGTCAATAGCTTCTTCTGACATTCTCAATTAATTCACAATATTAGTAACTTCACATGAACCTTTTCGACTGTCTTCCCAAGTAGCCAATTATTTTGCTCTGGCGTTTTTTTTTTAAGTATGAATCACCACTATATTATATTAATTCATTATTCTCTTGGAATACATAGTGCTGTTTGCTCAGGTTTCGAAATCCGAACCATCATTTATCTTTAGTACTGCGAAATAATGCTTTTCGCTGTAATCTGCACCTTGGTATTGGGAATGCAAGATTATTAAAATTATAAATGATACACATAAAGTGTATGCACCATACAATTGCTGCGATATTGCTACGGAGTTATTCGAGACAATGTTTGGAAACGAAGCGATAAAGTTAATTAAAATTATAAATAAATTTTAGTTACATGCGTTACATAAGTCTACAAAAAAATCTTTACAAATTATGCATGTAATAAAAATTGTAATTTCAACTAGGAACAATTAAAAGATTAACAATAATTGATAATAATAAAAATTTATAATAAATAATTAATTTTGAATTTTAGTTGGAAAATGGAATTCTATAAATGCAAAATCAGAAAACGTGGGGTTAACGCACATCGCTTTTAATTATCAGTCTATCGTATTAAATCTATGAATATAATAATATAAAGCTGCATGTAACAAAAAAAACATTTTTCTTTAACAATTTATACTTTAAGTAGAATAATAAATAGTATTGCATTTTTAGGATTTATATCCAAAACTGATTTGGTTTAGTATCAATTCTGGTGCCACTCTTCTTAATTTACTTTAAAGTTTAATTCATACTTTTAGGTTTCAGAACGATATAATAATTATGGTGTCCTATCTAAAGAAATTATTTTGCATGAATTAAATAAATCCATTATTATATTATTTTAATGTCAATAATAGTAGTAGTAGTAGTAGTAACATGTTTTATTTAGCAAAAGAAGCTACAATTAAATATTTTTTAATTCATTTTTTTAACAAAATTTTTATAGATTTATTTTTAATTTTAAAACGGAACCTTTTTTTAACAAAAACCGACAGAAAAGTTAAACATTTTGCAAATTGTATTAAATATTACGTATTATTTTGTTTTTTAAATAAATGTAATTTTAAAGTTTTTTTAAATAGTTTTCATGATATTTGAGATTTAATAGAATTTTCCAAATTATTATATTCTATCAAACCTTTATGAAAAATATACTTATAAGCTAATGTTTTAGACACTTTATCCACAAAAAATTTTGATTAGTTCTTGTTTTATAATTATGATGGTCATGATTAAAAGAACAACATTTTTTAAACTATCAGGCAATAAATTATTTTTAATTTTATGTATAAAGATACATGACATACTAAATAAAAAATTAAATTTCTGACATTCAACATAAAATTTATTTTTGTATATATGTCACAATTTAAAATAGTCCTCATTGCCTTATTTTGTAAAATTTGTAATTTGTCAAATATTTCCTCACTGGCACAATATAAAATGAAAGATAGAACAATAAAGAAAATGTGGTAATATAATAGTATTAAATACAGTTCTTTTAGAAAACAAACTTAAATTATAACTGATTCTTTAATTTTGAATCAATAATTATCCCTAAATATTTAAAACTGTTCACTAATGCCAATTATTCACCATCAATTGAAGACCTTGGTGCAAAAACCGGACAAGTCCATTTTTGGTTGAAATAACGATTTCCGTTAAAATGCATGTATTAAAATATCGCCGATCGATTGGTACAAGAATCAGGCAAGTCCAAAGGAATGCAACGTTAACGTTAATATATATCTTTAGGACTTGGCCGCTGCATTCTTGGGTGCAAGAAACAGCTAAGTCCAGGACTTGTCCGGTATTTTCACCAACAGCTTCACAAAGCGTATAGGGACTTGGCTGGGTGGGGGAATATGCGGAACAGTCAGGGTCTCGCTGGCAATAGGTTTATTTATTCAGTAACTGCTGTGATTTATTGAGAGTTGTTTTTGAAATAAAGCTCTTCCAAGTTATCATTTACGTTGTTACTTATGTCTTATAGTTTTTTTGGTGCAAAAATCGGACAAGTCCAAATTTGTAATAAATTCTAGCTCTTATGTTTTTTTATAATATTGTTTTTTAATGTTTCCCTAACAATTTTATTCTATATACCTACAAAAAAAAACATGTATGCTATCTGTTTCTTATAAATATCCAAAAGTAGATAGTTTTTTTCAATTTCTCAAAACTTCTAAAATATGGACTTGTCCGGTTTTTGCACCAAGGTCTTTAATTACAACATTTATATTTTGACAATTTAAATTATTACCCATAACCCTACATTTAGTTTTTGAAATATTTAATTTTAATTTATTTACTTTTAGCCAATTTAATAATATATTTATCTCAGAATTTAAAGTATTTAGATATAGTACCTAATTCATTAATTTTTTGTTATTAGTATTATTATTGGTATTTCGGCTTATGGCCCAGCGGAGACGTTTTCAATAAAAAAAACAACTTCATTATAATATTAATAAAGGTTAGAATAATTTTAAGTTATTTTTTTTATTGTACAGTTTAAAATAAAGAAGAAATCCCTCACAACTTAATATTTTATCTGCAGTGGATTTCTTTTAAAGTCGATACTGATGTTTAAAATTTACGACAACTTGGGATAAAAGTTTACTCGTGTTTATCTTTTATATTGACCATAACTCTAGAGATTTGGAAAATTTATACGGTATTAACCGAAGAGGTAAATAATTTATTAAACGCAGGGGGATACTCAATGTACAGGGTTTGGTGAATATTTTGATCTCTTACGTCATAAACAATCCTCCGATTAAAGCTGATATAGGTAAAGGGTAGTGCCTGTATATATATATAGACAGATAAAATATTTTCATTTATTAAAGGAAATTATTTGATGAACAACACACATTTGGTAAAATCTTGTTTCGTACACTTCAAAAATTTACCTGAAATATTCTTGTTTGGTATGTACAGGGTGTCCCAAATTCGAGCCTCATCATGGGGATCTCGGAAACTATAAAAGATACAGCATCGGTCAAATTGTGGCAAAGTTGCGCAATTTCGTACTGAGCAATATCGCAAAAAAAAATCTCGGCTATCTTTTTTAGTTTTTGAAATTTTTGCAAAAAACTAAAATTTTGAGTTTTTTTAAATTGCTCGACTTATTTTATCCGGTACAGAAAAACAATCACAATATTGTTAAGGCAACTTTTTACGCTCCATATTGTGACATTTTTAGAATTTCGTTACAACGTTTCGTTTTTGTGGAACTATTATTAACTTTAATTTTTTAAATACGGACCTGCATTTTTTATTTTATTTTTTGATAGCCCTTTCAGCCCTGAATTCAACCATGTACCACACTTAATTATATTTAGACGTTTTGATGTCATTATTACATCTTCAGGAATGTAATTATTATTTTTAAATACGGCCCTGTTGTTAGTTACTTAATCTTTTTACCACATACAACATGTAAATGGATCCAGAATTTTATACAAATAATTTACTATATTTAAGTATGTTTTTATATAAATCGTAACAAAGTAAAAAAAAAATTGTGTGTGCTTAAGACCACACGACAGAAGTGAAAACTTCAACAAGGTGAAATTAACAATATCAAATACACGAGTGTCTAGACAACGCACACTGACTGTTTCCACGTCGATACGTCGATACTGAATGCGACCGATGGCGGCATGCTCTTTCATATAACGTTCATTCGGGTCAGGGTCAGTTCGGATTGAATATAGCAGTTGAATTCGAGCGTAGCACACCCGAGTCTGACGCCTGACGCGTGACGGCGACGCGTGACGGCTCAGTTTAATTCAGTGCCCACAAAAAGTGCTAAACGCGCCTAAAGAAGTTTTCACTTCAATAAAACCAAACAAAACAAAGGTGGCTATGACAAGAACTTTTACTTGATTGTTTGGCTTAATTATCTTGACAACTGCAGTACCATTTATACTGAATATTTCAGCAAAATTATGTTTTCTGCTTTAGAAAAGCGCGACATGTTACGAGTTTATTATTCTTTCAATAGGAATTCACAAATTTCTTGTGACCGTTATTTACAGGACTATCCTGAACGCTTGCAGCCTCCTTATAGTTATTTTGCTACGCTTGATACTAATTTAGCCCAGTATGGTAGTTTTAATAAACCAAGAGTCAAATATGGTACACGAATGGAACGGAAGAACAACAAAATATTTTAAATTCTGTAACCCACCAAAATCCCGCTAAACGATATTTCAATCTAACAACTAACACCAGGGCCGTATTAAAAAATAATTATTACATTCCTGAACATGTAATAATGACATCAAAACGTCTAAATATAATTAAGTGTGGTACATGATTGAATTCAGGGCTTAAAGGGCTATCAAAAAATAAAATAAAAAATGCAGGTTCGTATTTAAAAAATTAAAGTTGATAATAGTTCCACAAAAACGAAACGTTGTAACGATATTATTATTTATAATATTCAGTATAAATGGTGACTGCAGTTGTCAAGATAATTAAGCCAAACAATCAAGTAAAAGTTCTTGTCATAGCCACCTTTGTGTTGTTTGGTTTTATTTTTACTTTGTTACAATTTATATAAAAACAATTATCACATTCCTGAAGATGTAATAATGACATCAAAACGTCTAAATATAATTAAGTGTGATACATGGTTGAATTCAGGGCTTAAAGGGCTATCAAAAAATAAAATAAAAAATGCAGGTCCGTATTTAAAAAATTAAAGTTGATAATAGTTCCACAAAAACGAAACGTTGTAACGAAATTCTAAAAATGTCACAATATGGAGCGTAAAAAGTTGCCTTAACAATGTTGTGCTTGTTTTTCTGTAGCGGATAAAATAAGTCGAGCAATTTAAAAAAACAAAAACTCAAAATTTTAGTTTTTTGCAAAAATTTCAAAAACTAAAAAAGATAGCTCAGATATATTTTTGCGATATTGCTCAGTAAGAAATTGCGCAACTTTGCCACAATTTGACCGATGCTGTATCTCTTATAGTTTCCGAGATCCCCATGATGAGGCTCGAATTTGGGACACCCTGTACACCGAAGAAATTAATCCATTTTTGGCTTCTAGTTTTGTACACTTACCATTGTGATGTGATGTGATTGCCATTAAGGTGTTCGTACCAGATAACGTAGGTACCTTTATAGGTAGGTAATTTCATAATAATTATTTAAAAATGGTATTAAAAGAATCTAAGAATTATACTAACGTAAATCCTGCTCCTGTTCGCTGAGTAACTTCGCATTTAACATTAACAGATAATGGCCAGAAAATATAATTATTATTTATTGAGGGTTCGTCTTTAGTATAGTTTTGTTGACCGTGATGTAGCTTTTTAAATTTTTTAATAGCAATTTTAGATTGTCTTTAACTGTTGGTAAGGTAGATAGTTTTTAATTTTAAATTTTCGTCCAATTATATGTTTTTTAAGGCGAAACATGTTACCGTACTAAAATGTATAAGGCCGAGACTATGTGACCATTTCTACATTACACTAAACTTAAATTAGGCCTCATTGACAAAAAAGGAACGAAATCTTCCAAAGTAATTAATAATAATCAAATTGAAAATGATAATATGCGTTATATAGTTGGCCTGTAACTAAGAAAATATTGTAATTGTAAAAAAATGTTGCGACTTTAAATGGATCTTAAAGAAAAAAGGGTTAAAAATACCCATTTTCTGCCAAATTAATAACTGTACTGTCAATAAAGCCGGCGATAAAGCTAATATAAATAATTATCGGCCAATAAGTGTAATAAATAACTTTTCAAAAATTTTTGAAAAATGTCTTGAAGAAAGACTGATTAATTTTCTTCAAAACAACAACATTCTTTCTCGTAATCAATATGGGTTTACAAGTGGGTTAAGTACTGAAAATGCCATATATGAATTGACTAGCCAAATAACCAAACAATTAGATAATAATAAAAAGAGCATTGCCGTATTCCTTGATCTAGCAACGGCATTTGATACGGTGCCACATGATCTGCTCTTAAATGTGTTACATTCATATGGTATAAGGGGCACCGTGTCAAATGTCTTTGAGAGCTACCTTAAGGATCGTCAACAAGTAGTGAAAATCGATAATATACACAGTGATCCGCTAACCGTAAAAATTGGAATACCTCAGGGGACCGTCTTAGGACCAATTTTATTCATTACCTATATAAATTCCTTAGCTAATTTAAGTATTAATAACGGAATAATCATTTTATATGCAGACGACACAGTTGTGGTATTCGAAGGTGAAACTTTGACTCAAGTAAAAGAGTCAGCTATGGATGGTATGAAAAAAATTAAGATCTGGCTGAATTTCTTTAAATTAACATTGAATACTTCCAAAACTAATTTCATAGCATTCTCTCTTACTTCTTCCAATCGTCCCAATTTTAACAACATACAAATTGAAAATCTTGAAGAAGTTATCTGTGAGGTATCCTCAACAAAATATTTAGGAATTACTTTTGATAAACATCTTAAGTGGGGAGCACATATCAGTTATTTGACAAACAATATTAGAAAATTAATTCATAAATTCTATATTTTAAGGGAAATTATTGGCAGAAAACTAGTACTCTCTATATATAAGGCTTTAGTAGAATCTCTAATAAGATACGGTATAATTGCGTGGGGTGGGATCTACAAAAACTCATTAAAACCTCTAAATGTCGTTCAAAATTATATCCTCAAAATAATCTATAAAAAAAACAAACGCTACTCCACACATTTACTCTACAATTCAGAAATCCTAAATGTTCGATCACTGTATATATTGTCAACTGCTATATTAACACATAAAACCTCCAAATTAAGAAACTATATTAATCATCCATATCAGACTCGCAATCATATAAACGGACAGTTGATAATTCCTAACAGTAGTAAAAATGTTAATTTAAAATTTATTCATTACTTAGCTCCAAAAATTTATAATGCTCTTCCACTAAAAATAAGAAATATTTCAAACAACAAAAAGTTTAGAAAAAAATGTAGGATTTTTATAAGTAGCAATTTTAATAAATTTAGTGTATTGTTTTAAAAATTAAACCGTCTAGCGTATTTTTATAATAAGGCACCCAAGTGCATATAATATACTACTTTACATTACTCCTATTCTTATATTATTATACATACCTTAGGAAACACTTATATTTAAGATAGAATAGTTTATACCTACCAGCTTTTAATTAAATCTTTATATTACTTATTGAATAACAATAAGATTACTGTATTATTATTTTGAATAAGAATTTGCACATACAGGGATTTAGTTCTCTAGGTGCAAAACTAAATAACCTATAAGACTATAAACGTTTATATATACATATAATATAAATCATGTAGACTTTTCTTTTCAGGAATATGTACTATATTATTATTATTATATATATTATTATTTACATCATGTATTGTATATTTAGCGTATTTCAATAAAAGATACATCTTTAAAAAAAAATTTGGCTGGCAGCCGTCGAGTTATTCTGCCATTCAAAATTTGTTGCTATAAAAGTCCATGCAGAATCAGCACTCAATACATTTGGCTTGTAGTAAAGAACTTACCTTCTGTATATAATGTTATGGTATATTTCATATCGGTGTTAAGGTTAAAATTCTTCTTTATTTAATAACATTTATTATTTGATAATGTACTGGTTGGTATCCAGATAATTATTCACATCGCTATTATTTAGTGTTAACAAATGATTCATTAAAATAAATGCTATATTATTATTTCACACAAATCATCGGTATTTGCATTGAAAATAATGATCATTATGATGCATGGGTATTTAAAATTAACAAATATTAATTTAATACAAGCCAAAGAAAATATTAAAACGCAAATTTATTGAATGCATATTTTATTAGTATTCTGCTTTATTATCTCAACAGTTCCGATTTAAAAGTATTAATATTTAAAGTCAAAATTTACCAAATCCAACATCTTATGCGAAGTGAGTTTTCAGACTGAAACCGCGATTTAAGATTTATGACGACTTGGCACACAACTCTACCTTATTTATGTTTTATATTTGCCATAAATATATAAGTTGGGAAAATTTATACCGTATATGTAATGAAAAACAAAATAATTCAAACAAGGTGGCGCCAACAAAGAGTTCATTTGTTTTCGGAACCAAATATTGATTTGTGTTGGTTAAACGAATTTCGTAGCTACACGAATTTACAGTGTTTGTTCATTTTGTTGCTAGCTGGTGTCGCGTCTCCGAGAGTTCTGTTCACCACTGATGTTAGAAAGACAGTGGGCGACTGAGATAAATTATTGAGCCTAATGAATAAAAATTTAGCAATTACTTGATGCAATTATTTTTTAGTAAAAGCAATTGATTGACTAGCAAATGCTATGAGTAAAAGCAATTGATGCTTGAATAAAATTTTGAAGCAATTGCTGTTTTTCTTACACCTCTGTAGCAAATGCTTATTCAACACAAGTTCAGACGTGGCTTATCCACTTGTTCACATTAAAGATTTCATATTCAATTTGGTGCCTAATTTGCAAAAGAGTTGACGTAAATACAACAACGTTGGTCTATTTATTTAGTACAATAGTAATCTGTTACATTTTTGTGGAAAATCGGAAACTTATACTTGTAATATGGCAGATTTCAGTGAAAATGAGGAAAGTGATACTGGGTAGTGATGAAGAAACTAAAGACAATTAATTGATATTCGTTTACAAATTGAAGGAACATAAATAAATCTCTCTGACCACAACCGTTTAGCTTTCACAACAGCTTCAGCACTTGTAGGAAATTTAATAAAAAATGGAAGGATTAGCGACATGAATGCAGAGAACCTACTTAATTTTTAGTAAATAGTTAAAGGTGTATGTAAAAAACGTTGTCCAAAGTTTTTATTATACAGGGCGTACAAAAAATGGGCACATTAGTGTCACAGCTAGTCCGTCCCTGCAGCTGTGAGTAATTCGCAATACTTTCTGGGATAGTAATTTGAAGGGTCTTACCTGGTATACATCATATAAAAAAAATTGGAATATAAATGTTGGTTTAATAATTATGTGTCAAAAACTTAATTCCATGGGAGTTCTTTAGAAGCCCATATCTCCGAAGAGGAGGCCGATACGAAAGAAGTTTATATGAACTTGTAGTATTCTTTTCACGTGTTTTTTTTTATATCCGGGAGATTTCCCACATTTTCCCGGACACCCTGTATACACCGATACGAATGGCCAACTGGATGTGACATATCGGTAAAACTATTTTATTGGCAATATTTACTTTTTATTGCGAGTGAAAAAAGTTTCAGGGCACTCCAGAGGTTTTTCGGACCTACACAAACCGACAGTCTACTAATATTCGCAAAAGGTATTATTTTTTAAAGCGATTCCCCACATGAATATGCCAGCGCATATCATTGCCTAAAACCAAAGTAAAAGGTATGTTCCAAGTTGGAGATACTCAGAGAAAGCGGAGATTTAATTAACCTGCGGCGATAAACACTTAAGGGCACCTATAGTTTGAGCTAGGATTGTTGTTGCTATAATTATTCCCCATACAAATTATTGCATTATTGGGCATTATTTCATATCGCCAATATTACTTTATGCTTTTGTCCGGTAAAAATAAATAGCTTACGATACTCTGGTACCAAAATAATTGGCAGTGACTCATTTTTACCGGGGTGTGTAAGACGTAAGGGGAACGCCAATTCCAGAGGCGTGTCATTTTAAACAATAATAAATCAAAAAAATATATGAATTTCTTGTTTATTATTATAATACATTTACATTTACTAGGTATATCTAATAAATTAAACTGAAAAATAAATGAAGCTTTTACATTTGGTGATCTATTGCAATAATAATTAGAGAAACGAATCGGGCACTTTAGTATTCCTGTTTTCCTTGATAGTTCTATAAACAGTACGGCAAGATGTCTTAGTCAATGTGGCACAAAGTTTTGCTGCATCAGTAAATGATATTCCACTGTGTGTATACTTAGAATTCCCTCATACACATTTTTTAACATTGCACGCTCTCCAGGTTTTAAATGACGTCGTTTTTTAACTTGTTGGTTACTTCCACTTGAATAACTCGCCTGCATTATAATATTTGCTGTTTTGAATAAAGCACAAAAATTATAAAACTGAATTGCTAATATCCTCTCGGTTGAAACTTGTCTACGACACTGAACGTTGATTAGATGCGATAAGAAAGCGAGCGAGCGCCTGTAGTAAACATGGGTTTTCCCACCTGTGTTGCCAAATTAAGTAAAACCGGTACCGTAGGGTGAAAGGTACGTGCCTTAATGACATGGCGATTTCGCTAAATTTTATGGAAATTTCAGTGAAATGTATTAAAACTTGGCAACATGTAATGACCTATTTATGCGCAATTTTATCAAGCGGTTAGGGATGTTTTTATTTAGCTTAAAAGTGGGCGAATCAATGTTAATTATTTTCTCCGCACACTGTTAATTGTGGTTTTGAACAGTTTTGCCAATTATTTTGAGACTGTAGTTTAGTTCTTTAAAAAGAAGGAAGTTAATTCACTAATGCCTAATAAGAATAATAATAATAATAATAATAATAATAATAATAATAATAATAATAATAATAATAATAATAATAATAATAATAATAATAATAATAATAATAATAATAATAATAATAATAATAATAATAATAATAATAATAATAATAATAATAATAATAATAATAATAATAATAATAATAATAATAATAATAATAATAATAATAATAATAATAATAATAATAATAATAATAATAATAATAATAATAATAATAATAATAATAATAATAATAATAATAATAATAATAATAAAACCGCAGGGGTATATCTAGGTATACTTGGGTGTTGCGGCCCCACGGACCCGAGCACTTCACAGTGGGCCAGGGGACCACTGGAAGTAAAAATCCCCTTATCTCAGTACTACCATGAAATGAGTAGTGGTACGGCAGGGCTCTGCTGAGATGGACCTTTCACCCTGTAAGCTGGCAGTAGCTTAAAAATGCATACCCATTTTCAATGGAGAACTTTACAAAAATTAAAGCCTCGGACGAGCGTCGTTACGATCGGGTGCGACGCGGGAATTTTCAGCCCGATCAAAACTATGATGACCCGGCTACACTTCTGGATAATCCTAATATCAACACCTTTACCATATCCGATATTGTGGGCGACGGAAGCTGCCTATTTAGAGCGGTAAGCTTGTACCTATATGGTCACCAAGGGTGCCACGAGCAGGTAAGACTAAACGCACTAGAATATATAAAAGAGAATTGGCCCGTACTCCAAAACCATGCCCTAATTGAAAATGACAGGATGAGAGATATTAAAATCTACTATAATAACATGAAGAAGACAAATGTCTATGGAACTAGTCTTGAAATACTTGCTCTCTCCGAAATTCTAAGCATGAACTTTCACATTTACACCAGACCACGAGCTACAAGAACAAGAACTTTTACAGTCGTAAGCGAACCAACAACGATAAGTAAAATAAAACACGATAAGAACATACACCTGCTTCTGACAGGCAACCCAGCATCAGGACACTTTGAGCTCCTAACCCCACAAAATATAGATCCAAACCCGGCTACGGATGTTTTGCAGGAACAACCTGCAACCACCAATGCTGGCAAACAAAGACAGCGCCTACAATGGACAGTTGAAATGAATAAAACAGTAATGCGCTGTTACTACACTGCCACAAAACTCGAAACAATAAAATCAGGCTACAGGCATGAATTACGAAGACTTTTTCTAGACCAATATCCATACCTCGAACAACATGTTACAGAACAGAGAGTAATAGATCAAAAAAGAACCATCACCAAGAACAATCGCCTCACGCCATTTGAATTACAAATGATCAAAGATACAGTTGCTGCCGAACTTAACAGAGATCAGCCCCACGTTAGAAATACTAACGAACATTTAGAACACACCCTGCAAAATAATACACAAGAAGCATCAATTTACTCATTTTCCAATGAAAGCACAACCCCCAACATTCACATACAGAAAGCGGAAACACCGCAACAAAACATCATAGACACACCAATAAACCAATCTTCACACCTAACCACATTCACACAACATCCTCCCAAATCACCTCTTTCAATAAAACTTAAAACGAAAATGGATGAATACCTAACCCAATGGTTAGGCTCAGACCCTACACTGAGAAACCCAATTCCTCGGCTGATCTTTAATCAAAACACACAACAAATCCTTGATACAATTAACAAAGATATAATACCACAATATATAACAAACCTAAGTACAATCGAAGATATCCATACAATAATCTACGCAGCAGCTATCACCTCAATCGTACAGAATGATCAAAAACTACCACAACGACAAGGAAATCTCAACAAAACAAAACCTAAATTCAAATGGCAGATAAGATTAGAAAACAGAATTAATGAAATCAGGAAAAGTCTAGGACACCTCACCCAGTTCACCAAAGGGAATACCTCAAAACATGTAACACAGACAGCAGAAAAAATAAAATCCAAATATCCCACCCAAACAATGTCAGAGATCCTTGATACCCTTAAGCAAAAACTAGCCGTATACGCTTCAAGACTCCGAAGATACAAAGAGTCAAACGAAAGAAAAGATACCAACAACCTCTTCCTTAGAAATGAAAAGCAATTCTACCAAAGAACCGTTTCCAACCAGGAAATAAGAATAACAGAACCACCAGACAAACAAGAAATAACCAATTATTGGAAAAGCATATGGTCGGAATCAAAACAACACAATAACAACACCTGGATTAAAGCCGAAGAAGATAGACACAAACACATAATAGAACAAGAAGATATCATACTTAAAACAGAAGAAATCGCAGATACAATCAAATACACACAAAACTGGAAATGCCCTGGCATAGATAACATTCAAAACCTTTGGTATAAACAGTTTACTACTACACACGAAGCACTTACACGCCAAATTAACAAAATTATGCAGCAACCTCAGGCGCTTCCCAGCTTCCTGACTCAAGGAATAACCTACATAAAACCTAAAAACTCGGACACTAAAAACCCCTCAAACTATCGACCTATCACCTGCCTACCAACCTTATATAAGATCATCACAGCCACAATCTGCAATAAAATAGAACAACATCTAACGATCAACAACATACTCACAGAGGAACAAAAAGGATGCAGAAAAAACAGCCAGGGCTGTAAGGAACAACTGGTTATAGATAATGTCATCATGGGACAAACTGGAAAAGAACATAGAAACCTCCACATCGGGTATATAGATTATAAAAAGGCCTTTGACTCCGTACCTCATAGCTGGTTAATAAAGGTCCTTGAAATCTACAAAATCAATAAGAATATCAGAGAATTCCTTATACAAACCATGAAAACCTGGAGAACGAATATCCGATTAAACACAGAAACCGAATATATCCAAACAGACGAACTCCATATCAGGCGTGGTATTTTCCAGGGGGATTCACTTAGCGCCCTGTGGTTCTGTCTCTGCCTTAACCCACTCTCAAACATACTTAATAATACAAAGCATGGCTTTCATCTCAGGCATAATAAAGAAAACCAACAACAAATAAACCACTTATTATATATGGACGACATTAAACTCTACGCAGCCACGGAAACCCAGTTGAAGGGCCTTCTTAAAATCACGGAAACATTTACCTCAGACGTCTGCATGGAGTTTGGAATGAGTAAATGCAGAGTACTCCACATAAACAAAGGTCAGTGGAAAGAACATCATGATGTTCAGGTAGTCAATAATAAAACACTAGACAACATGCTCAGAGACGAAACATACAAATACCTAGGATTCCATCAAGGCACCAAACTAAACCATACCCACATCAAAACAGAGCTTATAAGTGAATTCAAAAGTAGACTTACCAAACTGATAAAAACGAAGTTAAATTCCAAGAACCTTACTAAGGCTATAAATACGTACGCCATACCTACTCTCACATATTCATTCGGTATTATCAAGTGGTCCCAAACAGACCTAGGAAATATTAACATCCTCATACGCTCTGAACTTACTAAACACAGAAAGCTACACCCCAATTCATGTAAAGAAAGGCTAACAATCAAAAGAAATGTAGGAGGAAGAGGAATTATAGACGTAACATCCCTGCACACAAGGCAAATCCAAAAACTCAGAGAATTCTTTCATACTAAAAATACCAGTCTCCACACAGCGATAAGCAATGCAGATAAAAACTATACGCCCCTCAACCTATCCCAAACAAACCACCCAGCAGACACATACAATGATACACAATTACAACAAGATAAAATCAATACCTGGTCAGAGAAAATACTCCATGGACAGCATAGATACCACGTGAAACAAGATTACATCGACAAAGGATCATCATATACATGGCTAAAAGATGGTCAGCTCTTTCCAGAAACAGAAGGGTTCTTACTCGCTATTCAAGATAAAGTTATAGCAACAAGGAATTATCAAAAACATATAATCAAAGACCCGGCTATAACAGACGACACATGCAGAAAATGCCACCTCCAGAAGGAAACAATTGAACATATTACAAGTGGATGTAAAATACTTGCTGGCCAAGAATACACAGCAAGACACAACGCAGCAGCAAAAGTAGTTCACCAAGCACTGGCCATAGCGTGTAAGCTCGTAGAAAACTCAGAACCATACTACAAATACACACCAACATCCATACTCGAAAACAAAGATTTCAAACTGTACTGGGATATAAATATTCAAACAGACAAAACAATATCCGCAAATAGACCAGATATCACTCTTCAGTTAAAAAAAGAAAAAACCACATACCTAATTGACATAGCTGTTCCTAGTGATAAAAACATCCAAACGAAATACAATGAGAAAATCTCCAAATACACAGACCTGGCAATGGAAATGAAAAGACTTTGGAAGCAAGAAAAAGTCACTATTATCCCTCTTATTATGTCAGTGACAGGCCTCACACCAGGAACATTTAAATCACACCTGAAACAACTAGGAATCAGCACAAACATACATCGAAACTTTCAGAAATCAGTCATTCTAAAAACATGCCATATTGTCAGATCATTCCTTAATTCAGAATAGTAATAATAGAATATGCACTGACTTGGCATAGCCCGTCAGTGCGTATAAAAAAATAAACCACAATTATGTGAGAAACAGAAAAATAATAATAATAATAATAATAATAATAATAATAATAATAATAATAATAATAATAATAATAATAATAATAATAATAATAATAATAATAATAATAATAATAATAATAATAATAATAATAATAATAATAATAATAATAATATAAAAAAAATAAAAATAATTCAAAAGTATACTTGGTTACATTAAAATAACCCAAACTCTTTTGTTTAATATTGGTCATATTAATACCAAAATAAGAACATACCATATTCTTACCAAACCTTTATGAACAATGAAAGAGGGCTTATTCCCCTGAACAAGTCTAGTTAAAAATACACTTATCAAAGTAATAATAAATAAAACTAATAAAATATAATTTTACTACTATGTGTTGTAATTAACTCAATAATTCTAAATAAAATTTTACATCATATTATTAATATCGCGCTTCGAACTAATTATTTTTTTTTTGGTTTCGAATTCCAAAAACATTAATTTATTAGTTTTATGCTTATTTAATAATTATTATGAATAGTTGGTATTTTATAAACTTCCTTAAAAAACTTATGAATACAAACAATATAATGTGAGCTTTAGTATTATTTTGATGTCAATAATTAATTTTTTTACCAGTCCAATTAAATTACCATCATATATTTTACATTAACAAAAAAATAATTAAACATTCATTTATTGAATAATTATAAAAGGAATGCGGATTTTGTTAATTTAATACTTTGGTTTCAATTACCAAAATAGCCAACTTAATCAGATGCTCAAACAGCCCTCCGGGAGGAGTTTTAGCTCCCGAAACCCCCCTTAATGCGCCACTGATTTCTGTACTAAAATATCTACAATTTTAAACATTTGATTAATTATAGGAAAGAAAGAAAAAACTAAAAGTCTTCTTCCACAAAATTTAATAGAGTAGAATTCTTAAGTATCTCTACATGTTTCGAACGTAGAAACGTTCATCATCAGGAGACAGAAAATGTATTTAAATAATGCTGATGGTTTTAGCAGAAGAGAAAATGGTGAAGGACCATAATGGAGCTTTCATGGGATTAAAAAATGATGTGTAAAAGAGCCATAATATCGAGAAAATTATCATAGAGGTGATGAAAATTACATACAGGAAAGCGCTTAGTGGAGTACTGAGGTTTAACGCTCAGTAACCCCGCAAGAGGTTAATTTAAATTCGGTAGAATTAATTAGAAAATTGCACATTTTTAAAAAACTTCTAGAGGTCAAAAAAAGGTTGTTCAACGTCCACGTGCTGGGACCAAAGAGATTTGATTAATTGTTTAATGTGAAGGTGCATTCGTCGGTACAACAAACAATGCGTGAAAATTCTACATCATTATTTACCCTTTCCATAACTTCAAAACAAAAGGTTGCTTTTCATATTTCATAACTTTCCCTCAATTCATGATGTTTTTAATATTTATTCTCCCGGAGTGATGCTTTCCTATAGTTTTGCCATGAAGTCTGGTGCTAATTCCATTATTTTTTCTACATGGAGTAAAAGTTCTAAATTTGCATTCTTTCCTTCTGTTCTACCTTCAAGTATATGCATTATTATTGTGCTCTAAGCAGTTGTATTTATTAATTAGAGTACCTTCACTTTTAAAATTACGAACAATATTTAGGACTGAACATTTCGGCTACTCTCCGGGAACTATTTTTAATGTAATGCCACTTGATCATTGTTATTTTTTCTTAAGTACTGTAAAACATGTTGAAAACGTGTAGTAACATTTGAGTATCATAACTATTACGGTGGCTTCAGAGTCGTATTTAATTTTTAAGAATTTTACGACGAGTTTTTTTCTAAATTTGATATTGCGGGGGGCCATTAGCCATGCGATTTTGCGCTACGCCACTGTCCGCTATATAGTTTAGATTTAACTCCGTCTGACTTACGATGACGAACGATGATTGATCTTCCTCCTTTTTGATTTAATATTACGAAGAAAACGGATTTTCAGATATAACTTTCCATTTCTAAATGTACCAGAATTTGTGCCTGTATAAGTTAGCCTTTTTTTGAAATTATTGCGAGATCTATGTAGCACAAAGGGGCATCTAGGTAACACAAAGCGACCTCTAGTGTCATGGTTGGACACTTATAGCACATTCCACACCTCCAACAACTTATATATGTCGTAGGCCGGTAGTGAAATCCGTCATTTCATGAAAAGCCTAGTCACCTCATGAAGCGTCGGCAGATTGTGTAAAAGCATGAAATTACACGATCTGCCGCGTCACTTCATGAAGAGACCTTGACGTTTCGGCGTATTATGTATAACACAATCTGCCTAATTTTAAATATCGTCACTTCATGAAATGCCACAAAAACAAGGCATATTGTGAAATTCCGTCTAAAAGGTATATTGGCAACTGGTTTGTTCGGGTTTGTCAGAGCATTTTTTAAATTTTTATAAAATAATATTAGTTGAAAAAGTTTAATTAAAAAAAAATGCTCTGGGGAACAACAAACAAACCAGTTGCCAATATACCTTTTAGGCGGAATTACACAATCTGCCGACTGACATAACATCGTTAGGTACTACATGAAGTGACGATATTTAAAATTAGGCAGATTGTGTTACACATAGTACGCCGAAACGTCAAGGTCTCTTCATGAAGTGACGCGGCAGATCGTGTAATTTCATGTTATTACACAATCTGCCGACGCTTCATGAAGTGACTAGGCTTTTCATGAAATGACGGATTTCACTATCAGCCTACGACATATATATAAGTAAAATGTTAAGAGAATCACCTGTAAAAACGCACGCCATAATGACAGTAGTTCCGCTAGGTAGCGCCGAAGCCTAAGCCATTTTGTTAGATCTATACCCAACCGCGCTTTGCCATATTATTGCTCTTCTTAAAATAAATGTGATGGCCTAAGTAGTTTTTGCGTAAATGCTATAAAGAAGAACACCCAAACTCGGTTGTTAACCCTTAAAGTATTACTTCCAGCTTGTGGTAGACATAATTATTAACATGTGCTATTCATTTTAAGTGATTTTTGTCATATTTCCCACGTCTATGAAAACAGTGTTGGGAATGGCGAAGATAAAACAAAAACTTTTGACATCCGGACATAAACAATACAATCATAAACATGGCAATTGTTACATTTCTCCCTGGTCTCCCCTGCTTGAACATTTTTCCGGATAAAACTTCTTTGTAAGTTGATGCGATGCTTTAATATTTATGATAAGTTGGCGTAAAACTTTACTCCTGTTTATGTTTTATATTCTCCATAAATTTGGAGATTTGGAAAATTCATATCATATTCACCGAAAAGGGAATAATTTATGTAGCAGGAAAGGGATGTCAAATGTAATTTTGAAAACACGAAAAAGAACCCACGTAAATTTTATGTATTAAAAGCTTACGTAAGCAATATTTTTTATTAAACAAATGGGCACGGATTAAATTTATGAGTATGCTATAAATTAATACTCCTCCGACGAAAAATTGATTGCGCAGGAAGAGGTTTACCCGTCGACGATATAGTGAGCGATTTAGAAAGCTTAAAAGCTTTTGTTCCCATGTAATTGTGCTATAAAATAGTACTTCTTATAACAAAGTAGAACTGAACGAGTTATAGGTTGCACAAAAAAAATCGTTCACTCTTAAACTAACACCAGCAAGTTCTTAGCAGCTTCTTACTACAGCTTCAGATCAGCATTGCAAGTTCTCTCACTGAAACTGTGGAATCCTCATAGCTGTGAAGCTTGCGCACGTGTACCTCTTCTGAAGCACAAACACCTACACTGCACCCAATCAGACACCTACATAAACACTATCACAGTAAGTCGTTAACAACAAGCATAACTAACACTTTTAACCGCTTAGTACTGCTTCAGATCAGCACTGCAAGTAATCTCCCTAAAATGAATGAAATGAGCTTGCTGTGTGCTTGTTAAAAACAACAACAATCGAACTGCCAGCTTAATGAAAATTGTGCAAACAAATTTAAATAAAGACCGTCAGCTAAAGCAGATTCTGGTAACCTTCTAGTCCACTTAATAATCCTGAAAGTGACTCCGTAATCAATAAGCTTATCGCGTTATTCTTTTATGGCAGTTTATAATCCTTATCGGATATATTATTATATATTTTCGGAACAAATGTGGACAGTTAATAGGACTATCATAAATTGAAAAAGTTCGCTTCATGATCATCCAAAAGAGAGATAATTTATCTAAAAGAACGACTTTCGAAATATAATTTAAAACTTAGAAATAGCGGCATAAAATTTATATCCTGGAAAACTTTTGTCAAGTGTAAAGGTAGGACCTCGGAAAACTGAATTAGAAAATTGTTCTCCGACGCTGAAAATTATATTTTCTTGATGACCTAAATATGAGAGAGCAACGAAATAAAGCAAGTGAAGTGAGCTCAGCCATAATACAATAGGAATATTGTGTTTGGCACAAAACTTCGCCTCCGACGATAAACTTTACAAGAATTTCCAAAGTGTTATTTTCTTTTTCTTTTGATAAATCGTAAAGTTTTTCCACCTCTTGGCTGTGGCTTTGCGGTTACAATTTCTCTAATTTTTGTTCTATTTTTACTGCTCTTTTCATGGGAAATTAACTATGCTTTCATTTTTTAACAACATAAAGTAAACGTTTTTTTAAGTGGTTTAAAATTTTATTACCTTTTTAAGCGAAAATATCATGTACTTGTTGTTTTTCTCTCGGCTTTAATAAATGACCTTCCAGTTTTCCAATCTTAATCTTTTTTAAAATGTTTTACAGATAATTATAAGGAATCAATCGAATCCGTCAAACTAAATTTTTGACATAGCCCCATAAAAAAAAATGTAGTGGGTTAAGATCAGGCGATCTGAGTGGCCACATAAGGTTAAACTTGGTAGATCAGGATCATTATCATCTGGAACTAGAGTGGCAAAAGCTGAAATCAAATCAAAATGAATAGAAAAATGTAGATATCTTTCTCCAGTGTGGCTTCCATCCAAGAAAAATGTACCGATTACCCAATATTTAACAATGCCCGCCCAGACAATAACGTTTTCATTATACTGGGTGTGATTTTTTATGAAGCGGTGAGAATTTTCCCGTGTCCAGTGTTTGTAGTTTTGTATATTAACCTGACCAGTTAAAGAAAACATTAAACAACACCTTACTGAATTTACTGAATTTATTCAAACAAAACAATTACAAACTCACACGGTATAAACTAATTCAAAAAAATTAATGATATTGTGAAAATTAGCATACGTGTTCATGTACCTACTCTTATTTTAAAAAACACAAAACTACAATTATCTAATTATGCAACAACACTAAGAATTGAATATTAGTGAATCTTCTTAATTCTTTTCTATTATACAGGGTATTATTTAAGTATGTGGCCAAACTCCAGGGGGGCTTCTTTAAGTGATTTCAAGAAAAAAAGTTCATATAAATATGGGTTCAAAAATTCATAGTTTTTACGATACAGGGTGTCAAACTTAAAAAAAAATCGGATGTTCGTAAATATCTCGATACTCTTTTATTCGATTTTGTTGAAATTTGGCAATTCTGTTTGTAATAACAAGAGGATAATTTAGCCTTGATTAGATTAAAATTATTACGTCCAGTGGCGTCCCGGAAGACAGTCTAACTAATATTATTGACAAAAAAATTGCGCGATATTGACTTTTTTTAAAATTAGGTATTTTTTTCGAATTAAGCAACTAAAAATACAACTATTTTACCTCCTGAGTTTTTTTTTATATCTTGCTTTGTTTTCGAGAAAAAAAATAAAAACCACTTTATTGCATGTCCCCGGGACAATAAGAGTAAAAAATTTAAACTACGTACCAAACTATTAGGCAATTAAAATTACACGAAAGTCCTCTTTTGAATTTTTTCGCACAGATTAAAACTGTTTTCGATCAAAGAAATTAACATAAAATAATCGCATAATATAATAATTTATTACTGCAATGTTTTAAAAGTAACAGAAAAAGATTAAAAGTGCTATGGAAGGAAAAACAGTTGCGGTTCAAACAAATTTGATTTTTACATAAACTGTCATAACTTAAAAGAGTGCCAAGTAATTATTTCATCGTAATTATCGTAAATAGCGCCGCAGGTGAAAAATTTTGGGTGCCACGCCCTTTTTTCGATGATGTTGCCTGATTTTCAAGTAGGAAAAATATAAAATACACAAGATCCTTAAGAAAATCACAAAAAAATTGATCAAATAAAAAAAAGTGCTTCGTTTTCATAGCTCATTATGGGTCCTGGGGGGGGGGGGGAGTAATTACCCCCTTATCTACGCCCTTGTTCAGAGGGCGCCTCACTGCTAATGTATAATTTCGTTTATTAGTAAATTTTGGCCTGAGAAATAAAGTTTTTGTTTCGTCATGTCTAAAATGGTCACATGAAAACAAAATATGTTTACGACAAGGGGAATTTTGTTAAAACTCTATAAAATATTTTATGCATATTACATAATAATATGAGCATATTATTCTCATTGGCGACAATAACACACTACTTTTAAAAAGATAAAATTTAGTCTCTAGTAAATTAGAGGTTTCAAGCAATTTTTAATTACTGTTTAAGCAAAATAACTGAACGAATACAAATTATTGATCGTGGCAAATAGTATTTTAATTATAAATTAAATCAAGTACTGAAAATAAAATAATAATAAGATGAGGGTCTTGTTATATAAATATTATTTATATTCATAAACATAGTAAATTTTTTCTTGCTGCGATAGGTAAACAATATTATCAATTATTATCATCTGAAGTGAAATTGAACTGGGAGAGTGGGAAGGGGCGCCGTTTGAGAAAGAGTTCAAAGGGCGGGGGAGCGGTCGCCCCCCTGGCCCCCTGCACGCTACGCCACTGACTGTATAGTACATTTTGAAACGGTGCCTTAATTTGAATGTACATTTATTTTGTAGAAAATAACATTTTTTAACCACCTGCCTATATTATTTACACCACCATCACCAGGTAATCGAATGATGAGTATTATAATTAATCCTATACTTTTGACTCAGATAAATATATAATTTGAAACTTGCCCATTTAGCTAAGATTCCCGGCATACTAAGCTTCGTAGTTGACATAATGCTTAATATTTAATTTGCTTTTACCGGGTTTGCCCACTTTGGAGTGAACTGGAACATTCTCTTTTGTGCCATAAGCGTATGGTTAATGCTATAAACTTACTTGATAAAACAGTGCAGTGTCAGCTATATTTAGTCTAGTTTTAAGGAATTCTAGATACATGTAAAGATATTGGAAATTAAGGGATTTAGTTGAAAAACTATTAACTCTGTGATATTTGAATTAAAATTTTATTTTTAAATATTTTGCTTCTTGTTACGTGCCTATTTTAAGAAGTCTTAACCAAATTTCATAAAATTGGGTCAGTGTCTAGCATTTAGAATAATTTAGATTTCCATCGAAATTGTACTTAAAAAAGTCTTTAACCATCTTTGCCAATGTAATCACTAGAAATGCATGTAAAATTTTACAAAAACTGGCGTGATATCACACATCTCAAATCAAATATTCATGGTGGATGGAACCTTAGACGTTTATGGAAAACGTTCCATCCACCGCGAAACAACCTGTATACTTGGAGTAATTATTATCGGTCGTCTTTCTGTCGTAGAACGTAGAAGTATGATACATAATCTAGGCTTAAACCACAACCACCTTGAAAAGAAGCCATGACGTGACATCGGGCAACGCCGCATCAGCTGGGAGTTGCGGATCCACAAGCTATTATTATGACGCGTGGCAACGGGCGAGTTTTTTATTTTTTCTGATATTTTTTATGTATTTTAGGCTCTGTTGCCACTATATTGATATTGAAAAATGTACAAAAAAGTAATAAATAGTTTTGGATAACAAGAACAACTTAACTAATTATTAAATAATTTTTTTTGTCTATCAAAAGTAATATTCTATCATACAAACTATTATCGTCTGCGTTTAAATTACAGGATTGACTATCGACTTCTGAAGTCTCAAAATTTAGTAAGCTTAAGGCTTTGTTTAAGAAATCTACGCTTGTCTTAAGAAAGTCACCTACTATCTGGGTAACTTCGTTACTTTCACAATGTATGAATTAGTACCGATACAATAAGTTTTCAAGCTGAGACCATCTGCTTAGTTTTATTTCAAAGGGTAAAATCCATTTCAAATCATTGTAAGCAAATTCATTACCTTTTAAAAAAACCTTTACCTTCATATCAATGTCCACTGAAGCCTAATTAACAATATTTATACAGTCATTGGTCAAATCTATACTATAAAAATATATTACACTCCCTTCACCTGCTTTTAAAACACTTTTATAGTTAGAGTTACACCCAGGAATACAGCAGAGGCTTGGCATGTTGATAAATAAATTAACTAAAAGAAAAAAATAGTACTGACCTAAGTACCTAGGTATCTAGAGGTATCCTACCTACTTATGAACTATCTCTACTAGTGATATTTTTAAACTAATACCTTCACGTTAAATAAACACTTCAATATTTAATAAAGTAACTGTAGCCACAAAACAATAAAGTTTATCCCAAAGAGCTAACTAGAATACAAAAAACACAACTTTTAAATTAAAACAAATAAAATTCTGCCGCCATTTATAAGACCCGTAAACAAACCGCCAGGCCGGCCAGGCTGTTGGAATTTTCACTTTATTAATGCTATTAGAGCAAACCCGCACATAAAATTTCATCAGTATTTTGTAGAGGTTCTTAGCAATCATGTCACTTAATTTTACTATTAGAAATCAATCGAAAACCGGATAAAAATACAAATTAATACGACACCTACACCTAGTTCGCGCTAAAATTACTAAACCATGGCTAACCTCAAAAAAGTCACGTGACACATGGATTTTCAAGCAGTGTTGTCGATGTTTCTGTTTCACGGCTTCTTTCAAGGTGTTTGCGGTTAAACAATAAACTTGTAATTTGGGATTTTATTGCCAAGCAGTATTATACGTTGATGTCCATAACATCTAACTACATGTAAAAAATTACGTATTAACAATGCTATTTTATGATCCATCAACTATTAATTTCAGTAGTCAATAACACATGAGGTTTTTAAGGATCGAACGTTTTACGACTTTGGTTAAGTTCAGCAGATTCCATTTTATCTTGCTTACGCCACTGAACCGAATTTACTACTTAAGAAAATGTCACGTGCTAAATGTAGGTCAAGTCGTAAACCATCTTTACGATCAGAAGTTTTGAAAATGATTATCCATTTTTAATGAAAAAAGCATGTAATGCTTTATGAATATGAACGGCTGAAGTGATAATATAAAGGGTGACTTTTTGTAAATTTACAATAATTATATTTTCCAAATTAAAGCAGATTACACACCAGAAATATCATTTCATCAAAAATGATGGTGAATGAGTTAATTTGCGGACCAACCTTACCCCCCCCCCCTCACCGAAGAGACTACCCTCATCCACTTGAAAACCTTCAATGACACTGTCCCACTTGACACTTGTGACACCATAACTCAAACGAAGGGTGCAGGCAAAAATGGGGAATGTCAACATTTCCTCATTTTATACTGATCAAACCACCCGATAGCAAATAAGAAAATCTATCGAGTAGTAACATCATAAAGGCGAAAAAGAAGAAGAGTCAAAAAGATATCGTGACTTAAAGTTTTGTCGTACAGGCGAAAAAGGGGAAATGTCCGCGCGGATCAGGCTAAGAAGGTGGAATGTCGCAAAAACAGTGCCAATAAAATTACGACCTGGCTTGGCTGTAGTCTTTTTGTCTGCGTGTCTGTTGTTATTTGAGTTTGTGCACAGGTGCAAATAAGTAGTGCTTGTGTTACAAAGTAAAAAAAAAAAATAGTACAATGAATTCAAGTGGCAGTGACTGCGATGACTTTGTTCCCGAGGTTCATGGGAAAAAGAGGAAACGTTTTTGAAAAGTATCTGATGTTTCAGAAAAACTTAACAATATTCACGATTAAAAAGTGTACTCCTTTAATTTGAGCCACAGTGTATATTATTATATATATTTATTAAACTTAATAAACTTTGTCATTTTACTTTTGAAAATAGTTTTTGTAAAGAAAATACGAAAAGACTAGGAAATTTCTTCCGCGATTCTGTGACATTCCCCCTTTTTATACGTTATGATTTGTACCACTTTAAATTTTATTACGTTTTACAAAAATTGTAAGGGAAATTTAAGTAACACATTTTTGTCTTTCAATGTCCAATTCACATCCCAATTTATTTCATAAAAAGATTGGGCCTAAAACTAACACATATAAAGTTATAGGGTTTTAAACTTTAAAATTGCATTCCTGAACATTTACATTTTTTGACATTTCTCCTTCTTTGCCTGCACCCTTCAAATAGAAAAATACAAAATCTTAGAGTTTTGGATGAAGAAATATTATGAAGATTAAGGTTATAGGGTAAGTTTTTCTAAATCAAAAATGCTTTATAAAAATTGAAAAATGTATAACAAAGAATTCGTTAAATGTTTATGGGGACAAGGAAAAAATAGTCTTTTTAATCAAGGATTCCATTATCAATAAAAAACTATCAAGTAAAAAATAAATAAATAAATAGGTATGGATTCTTATCTCTTTTACTTATCTGCATATTATTTATTGGTAATTTCATACACGTCAAAAGTTTAACATTTAATTAATTATAGGCACTATCTACTACGTCGCAAATTACATAACCTCACTTTCGATAGGGGGACAAAAAACGATTTTTACATTTATTTACGTATTATTTTAATTGATTTAATCAGCAAAATCATAATAAATTATAGTCGTTTCTTGTCTTAGACAATAACAAAAAGGTTTAAAGTGATTCGAAAGTGTTAAAATAATAGCGTAATAGTAAGCTTTAGAGTTAAATATGGGGAAAAAACTCACAGTCATCTCTACAAATATATTATAAGTCAGTTTATTGGGGTGTAGGGGAGACCGGGGCAGGTTGTAACAAAAAATATTTGAATTTTTTTTTCTTGGAGCTGTTTTCACTAATCAATTTTTTTTGTCATGAATGTCTACTTACATATGTTGTGAACAAATTGATTAAATATATATGACAATATTTTCAAAAATTAAACTGTCAGCTTTATTTTAAATAGATCCGAACCTTTGTTACAAATTGCCCCGTCTCGGGGTAAAAAGTAACAGTAAGCGGGGTAAGTGGAAACGCATATTTTTTTATTGATATATTTACTTAAATAGAACGTGGGCATAAAAAATATTTTAAACAAACATAAATAAACATTATTTAACGTAATGTAGCTATTTTTGGTTATCTATTCACTATCCGAATCGCAATGATGGCAGATATATGGGAACTTCAAGTCAGTGCAAGCATGTGACCACATTTTGCACTTCTGGCAAAAAAATGGATTAATTTTTCGTTAGGTTTGCTACACCCATATTTAAGCAGTGTGCAGTGCAAATTAAACAAAAGTACTTTTCTTCTGAAGAATCGTAAGCTATGTAAACTTTTCTTTTCACTTTCGACTTATTAATTTTGGATTTTTTGGCCTTTCGACCATTTTTTTCTTCTTCCAGTGCATCCTTCTCTGATATGTCAGTTAGTACCGCTGATTTTGTTTTCGACCCTTAAAGGTTGTCTTTCGCTGATCAGCTTTAGGAAGTGGACGAACAAACTCTGGAGATAATGTAATCTTGCCTTCAATTTGGGAAGTAACGTCACTTAATCCTGCATGATGTTAAAGCAACGGGTTCGAGTTCAGCTATTTCAGAAGGTGCTATTGTTAATGCATAATTTATGACATTGGGGTAAATTGTAACATGCTACATTTTGCCTCAATTAGATTGTTACATTTTACCCCCGGATCGATTTTTTTCGTTTTGTCTTTGCAGAAAAAAAAGTAAATATATAATCATGCATAGCTTTGCCAATATAATAACCTAGACTGCAATGATTCATTTATGACCAAAAAAAACAAACTCAGCAGGCAGCTTGTAACATTTATTTTGAAACAAAATTATGATATCGATTTTTACTTTATGTGCCACAATATAAACAATATAGGAAATAACCTTAACCACAATGTATGTTGCTCGACTGTCTGGACATAACTGAGCTTCACCGTGTTCTCCATAAGTCTACATAGGGTGGGGGGTTGCCAGCTTTTAAATTAGGGAAATATTTGATGTGTTACAACTTACCCCATGTTACAACCTGCCCCGGTCTCCCCTACATGTTTCGGTACTAGAAAGTACCATCATCCGCACCGAAGGGCACAAGTGCCACTTACATGAAGGACTGTAAAAAAATATATTAAAACAATGAATACGACAAGAACATTTTGTATACTTGGAAAAAGACAAAGTTAAAAAATTAAAAACGGTAATAAAATAAGTATTTGAAAGGAAATTCCTTCCCTTTTTCTTCCCGTACATACTAAACAAAACTTGATTTAATCAAGATAATTTATATACAGGGTGTCCGGGAAAATGTGGGAAATCTCGTTCATATAAACTTCTTTCGTATCGGCTTCGTAAGAGCTCCCATGGAATTAAGTTTTTGACACATAATTATTAAACCAACAGGTATATTTCATTTTTTTTTCTTATGATGTATACCAGGTAAGACCCTTCAAATTACTATCCCAGAAAGTATTGAGAATTACTCACAGCTGCAGGGACGGACTAGCTGTGACACTAATGTGCCCATTTTTTTACGCCCTGTATGATAAAAACTTTGGACAACGTTTTTTACATACCTTTAACTATTGACTAAAAATTAAGTACTCTTCATTCATGTCGCTAATCCTAACCGTTTTCGGAAAACGTAATTTTTAACATATTTTTATATTTACGTCATGTATATTTAGCGTATTTCAATAAAAGATACATCTTTATTCCTATAAATTATAAATGTTCACTTTTAACTGCTTAATATGATCGCAATAAAATGACGTTTTTCCGAAAAGGCTTAGGATTAGCGACATGAATGAAGAGTACTTAATTTTTAGTCAATAGTTAAAGGTATGTAAAAAACGTTGTCCAAAGTTTTTATCATACAGGGCGTAAAAAAAATGGGCACAGCTAGTCCGTCCCTGCAGCTGTGAGTAATTCGCAACACTTTCTGGGATAGTAATTTGAAGGGTCTTACCTGGTATACCTACATCATATGAAAAAAAATTTAAATATGGTTTAATAATTAAGTGTTCAAATCTTAATTCCATGGGAGCTCTTTGGGAGCCCATATCTCCGAAGAGGATGCCGATACGAAAGAAGTTTATATGAACTTGTAGTATTCTTTTCACGTGTTTTTTTCATATCCGGGAGATTTCCGACATTTTCCCGGACACCCTGTAAATTAGAAGTAATAATAATCGTTACAAAATTTACATGTCCCATTTATTATATGCATTTTCCATTAATTTTTGGTAATGCCTAGGTAATAGCCCGCTCACGAATATTATGTTCAATATTAAAGGGCCATTTGGAATGTTTGTCACGTACGATTTTTCCGACCTAGTTGTTAAATTCCTTGCCCTGCTTCCCAAAGACTTTAGGTGATATTTGTCATTTTGCTTTGTTTCATTGATGTGCACATTTGACTTGAACAATATGCCCTCCATGTTTGCAAGGAATGGGTTTTAGTTTCACAATGTCTGCACTTTGTTTCAAACTTTTAGTGGCAGTTGGCGTTAAATTCACGTATTTTAAAAGAAGCTTGTTTTCTTATGTAACAATACAAAGTTAGCTTTGTTCTTATCAGAAAAAAAAAATCACTTTAAAAACCTTATAAAATGTATTAATAATCAAGGATTAATTAATTAATTTGGTGTAAATATATTAATCTTATATACAATGAGAAAAAAGCCCTCTACTTATTCCTTATAATTCAAATACTCTTTGTACAACTGTTTAATACTATATGTGACAGCAGTGCGCTTTCCTACTGTAAGATTACGAAAATTGCTAGACCATTGGGTACTGATAATATCACGGTTATTTAGCCAATAGGAAATAGGACTTAATGCAACCATTAAATGGTTTATAGCCATTATTGCTCTGAATACTCACAGTAATTATCAAGTTTTATTGGGGATGTAACCTGGATTTATATACTGTATTAGTTCCGACTTGCAGTTGTAATGAAACTTGACATTAATTATAATAATATTTGCTTGCTACGGTTAATAAAGCATGTACTTACCACTAACAGTCAGTACTGTAGTTCTCAAAAATTTAAATAGCTTTTAGTGCGATATTGTTCTTGTCGTTTAACATTACAAATGATTGTCTATTATGCAACATGGTTTACTGAAATGATAAAATTCGTCCATAGAATATAAAGTCTAACACGAATGATGGGTTGTGCTAAATAAGAATATTATATTGCTTTATCTGATAGGCAAAGTTTTAAAAAAACTTAAATACAATGTAAAAATAAATTAATTGAAACAGGTATTGGTACGATCAACTTTACTGGGAGCAAAATGCGTCGCATTGAGAAGATATAATTTATTTCCTAAAAAAATTGCTGTATTAAAAGTAGTTCATTATTCAACAAAACTGTGCTGCTAATGGAACTGATTACTACCAATAAAAACACTGTTCTAGCCAATCTGGAATTAATATAACACTAAAGCGGGTTTGATACACTAACAATTTATTTAATATGGGTTAATACAAAATAAGCTACCTATCAGCATTAACTATGGCTTAGCAAACCTGTTGTATTAGATCATTTTCCTCAGCATATAAAAATTTTACAAAATTGACCTGCATTTTCTTAATAAGTACCTATATACTTTATATATAATTTAAAAGAAAATGTATAGGAGCCCCAAAGTATAACAAGAAATTCACAAGAACATACCCCACAGCAAACTAAACAAATTGGTATGAACGTCACGCAATATCTTCCATTTTACTTATATTATTTAGCAGTAGTAGGGCCTACGGCAATCTGGAATTATTTGCCATTCCTCTTTATTTTATTGATGTAGAGGGAAATAAAGCAGAATTCTTTAGATACTAAAATGGTACAGACGACATTTTTATATTCTATTGAATTTGTTACTTATGTGCTGTCTAGTACAGACCCAGCATATCTAATGAATAAATAATATAGATTTAATGGGTTTGAAAAAATGCTAGTTTAAGATAATAAGCATATTTTTAATCTTAACTTAAGAATACCTTAAAATATGTCTATAATGTCTTTGTTTGGGTCTCAATAATTGCCTACTTACTTAGTGTAGGAATACATAAATAATTATACTTGTTTGTTAGGTAGTAGTAGTAGTAGTAGTAAAAAGATTTATTTAGCACGTGGCTACATGATACATTTTATACCCTTTTTTTAAATTTATTTTTTGAATTAAATGACCTTTTGAAACTTTATTTGTCCAGTTGAGTTAATAAGAAAGATTTTAAACTTTTTTTAAAAGATTTTAAACTTTTTTGATTTTTAATTGACTTGTTTGCTGATTTATATGCAATATTTTTTGAAAAATTATTAAGAAAAAAATTATTGTTATTTCGTGTCAAATAATTATGTTGATCACTATTTAGAACAGTCAATTGCTTTAAATGTGGCGGTAACAAATCATTTTAAATTTTAAAAATAAATATTAGAACCAAAAATAATACTAATTTTTTTACATTTAACCATTCTAATTTTTTTAACATCACATTAATTTTTGTACATCTATCCATATTAAGTAAAATTCGCATTGCTTTATTTTGTAAAATTTGTAATCTATTTATTACACCTTCATCCGCCATAAACAAAATTGTAGAACAATAAAGAAAATGTGGTAAAATTAAAGTATTGTATACAATTTTTTTCGAATAAAATTTTAAATTTAAATTTATTCTTTTAAAATAACTAATTTTTCCCGCAATTTTGTAAATTAAATTTTCGAATTGATTAGTAGCATAAATACCCAAAAAATATTTTTTCGGCAACCGTCCGGGAAGTACGTGCCTAGTCCGGAAAGTACGTATATACTTCCCGGACTAGGCCAGGAAGTATCACATCAATATTAGCAATTGCTCGAATTTTAATATAAATATTAATATAAATAAGAATTAGAATGTTTCTGTTAGTACCTATCTTCTGTTCGAATTTCAATATTTATTACAAATAAGAATTAAAATGTTAGAAATTTTGTTCTACAAAGAAATATAATAAAGAAATGTGTCTCATTGATTTGTTATTCTACTCGGTTGCCGAAAAAATAGTGTACGCAACACGTCCGAAAACAGTTTTTTCCGGACTTGTAACGTAAATTACTATTTTTAAGACCGACCAAAAAATATACACTTTCACAAATTCAAAATCACAAATTTTCGTCTAGAAAATAACGTTATGTCGATCAAAACCGGAAAATGGACATGAGGGACCGGCAAAAGATTTTTCCGGTCCCTGTTTTTTCATTTTTCCAATCGCTCTTCGATAATACAATCTACCTTGATTTCGTTACTATGATAACAACATTTCGATGTATTGTCGAGTGACAGTTCGTTTATTTTTAATTTGTTGTTTATGTCAAACTTGTTTCGCGAGTGCGCAAATTTAAAAATATGAATTTAAATTTTGAATTATCCGACACGGAAAATGAGATTTCAGAAGAAATTTTGGAAGCAGCAAGGAAAGCGACTTACGATATATTGCCAGTAAAATCAAAAGCCCGTTACGAGAAGTCATACATTTAAAAATAATATAAAATAAAGAATTAAATGTATATCGAAGTGTCGGTCTTAAAAAAAAATATTGTATGTCACGCAACCGAAAATTAGTGTTTTGCAGGTCTCTCCAAGCTGTCTCGACCTGAAAAACACTACTTTCCGGTCTTGTAACGTAAATTACTATTTAATTGAAAATTAAGGAACGAATAAATATATAAATCAGAGTTCTCTGATCTAACTACGTAATTTGTATAATCGTTTCTTTATAAGAAATATTTTCATTAATGCAACAACATTCATTTTATATGGTACGAAAATGTTTAATATGTTACCGAAAAAAATTAAATCATAAAGTAAAATGTGTTTTTAAAAATATATATAAATTTGGTTACTGGATAATAAGGCTCAAATCCCATTTCAAATTATTAAATAATTAAAATTATTATATTATAATTAAATGTTCATTTTAAAAAATTTGGTTTTTATTTACTTACTTATATTTTAAAAATAATTTTATAAGGTTTGTCGTCTATTGGTACATAATTATTTATTTTAATTTAAACAATTTTTGTTTATTTTTACTTTTGCGAATAATTTTAATTATCCTTTTAGAGGCCAGGTTTTTAACCTATGCATAGGAAAAATTAAAATTATATTCTTCTAATATTATTAGTACTACTAAAAAAATGTTTAAATTAATTAATAAATAAAAAAAACAGCCAAAAATTTAATTCTAATTTATTAAATTTAAACTTTACTCTAAAGCTTTGCATAGGATTTTAAAAAATTGAATAATTATCGTAAAGTTACATTTTATTCTGTGAAGTTTACTTTTTGTGGCTACTGTTAATCAATCATTTTAACCCGATCAATTCAAATAACCCCAAAAAGTGTCATAACTTTTAAAAAGTAATATAGCTCAGACTCTGACCCAATAATATTCTAAATAAATCCCATTGAAATGTAAAACAGATTTTATCATTTTGTGATTTTTCTTTCTAAAGAAATCGTCCTAGATTTATTCATGGTAAAATTGATGCCATCCTTAATATTTCAATCTTCTTGACACCGTGAACATTTACACAAAAGTGAGTTTTTTAGATATTAAGATGGATATTTGAAGGTTTATAAACATTTTTTGATTGACAGATAAAATTATATTTTAATAATATTCGGGTTTTTTTTATAATATTCCCTAGGGCAGGTTATCTTATTAAAAAAATACAGCTGGTTCGGACATAACTTAAGACATGTTAATGACTGTTTACACAGTTTGTTTTCTGTCTAATGCACTCATTTGCTATATTTCTTAAAAAAAGGAAAATAATAAATGACCATAGGATATTTACGGGGCGTCCCAAATTACAAAGAGTTGTGAGAAAATTAATATACTTGAGTTATTTAAAATTAAAAAGTTTAAACTAAGGTATAAAAGCCTTTTCGTTAAAACACAGTTCTTATACTTTAGTTAGTTAGTAGATTTCTCAAGGCGGATTTGGCAGTTTTCTATTACAAGTCCTGGGACTGAAATTATTCCAATAAATATTAACAAGCAGATGTTTTAACACAGAAGTTGATTCAAATATTTAAATTCATATAAAATATTTCTTATTTTTCAACCTTTAACCTTATACCGAGTGTCCCAAATTATGTTGAAATTTAGCTGTCTTTGAGTTGTTTTTAGCTATTTTAAAGCTGTTTGAAAAACAACTAATAAACAGACAAAAATGGCCTAAAAACATGTACACTATGCCGGTGCATGCGCAAAAGCCACTGCGCTCTATATAAGTTAACGAAGTATGAAAATCATGATTTAAATATGTTTCAAAAACAGTTTTAGTTTTTATGATGTTTTTAAACATAGTTATTTATGCTTAAACATAAATGCCGTCTATGTTATTCACAAAACTTAATTATATTATGGATATCAATTTTAAATTGCAAACATTATCTTAATTCAGTTGACAAAAATTTATTATTTAGTAAAGTTACTAATAATAGAGTGTGCATTTTACATTTTACCTATAAATTGTAGGTGAGCTACATTTATTCGGTATACGGTATTCAATAAATTTAACATTATTATTTGAATAACAATTATACATGATTTAATTTGCGCAATTATTGCATGTGAAATAGTAATTTAATTTTAATTTAAATTGTGTTTTCTTTGACTATTTTATTCGTTATTAATCATACTGTGAAATTTTTAACTTACTTAACAATAAAACATCAAACTTTTAAAATACTTCATGGGCATTATTCGGTAGAATTAAACGTCTTTTCTTTAAACACTGGCCAAAGACTGAGAGGACATACTTGTTGATTTGAGAACGCGTTAGAAAACTTTGTAAACAATACTTCATATCTAACTGAGTAAACAGAGAATGGAATAATCTGCATAATGACTGTGTGACTGCCGATACAATCAACCACTTTAAAAACCGCTGTGATTCGTATAAAACCCAAAATATTTAATGCAAATTATTTAAAGTGTGGTGATAAATATTTGAAATGTACTCAGTGAATAATAGTTTTAACGGCATAGCCGCCTAACTATAACCTAATAATACTAATAATCAAACATAAAATGAGTTTTTTAACAAATCATTTTTTTACATAATTTTCCTTTTTTCCTAAACACTTAGTGTTTTCACAGTAGGCCTTAATATCCTCTTTTAATTGGCCGTCCAATGTAACATTATGTCTGTTTTTTATCTCTGCAGTTTTTCCAACTTCATAATAAAATCATTAGGTACCATTAATTTAGTGGCCTGGAAGCCAAGCAGTTTAAGAAGAAAAGCATAACGTATAATAACATTCCAATTTAAATAATTTGTGTATACAGTGTGTAAAATAAACCCAAGTTCTGCCCTCCGCTCACACCGAATTTCCCCGAAACCCGAATATTTTTTGCCTTTTCCTGTATGCTGTTTGACTTGAAGGCATTCTGAGCACCTGAAATGGTTGTAAATGTCCCAGTTTTGTTGAAATTAGGGATATGGCTGTGATCTACTATGTAAAAGATCCCATGTTAAAATTATTAGAATTGCACTAACGGTGACTAAGCTAATAGATTCAAGTTAAGGAAGTGAGTTTTATATATGTAGTAATAGAGAGTTTAAATAATGTACGAAAGGTATTGGAAGTGGGTATTCAATTTTTTAAATTTAAATTAATTTATATAGGAAAAATAATTTTCGAAATCCATGACATCTGAACATCCTAAATAATTAAAATACTATAATTTTATTGCGTTTTGAATTAAAATGTTTTGTCTATTAATAAAATAGATATTTATGGGTGTACATTAAATTTAGCGAGAATTTAATTTCAAATTTAATTTTTATTACATATTAAAATGGACAGACATCGTTAATACAAACCAAATATTGATTACTGAAACAGATCTTTTCAGCAAACACGGAATCGGGAATAATAGTATATTGTTTCCATTAAAATGATTTTTGGTTTTTAATATTTTATTAAAGTTTATATAATATATTTCGACAAATAAATTTCAGGAACGAACCAATAATTTTGATTAATTAACGCGCATTAAACGTACTGACGGTGTTTTGAATCAAAAACTAATTTAATTAACTCAGGAAACGATGTATACAGTGTCACCAGTAAAGTCCGCATCATAGGGATTTTTTTTTATTAATAGCTTTATTCAAAATTTGACTTTGGCATCAAGTTTTGCTTCGATCGAGATGAAAATTAAGCAAAAAAAAATAGTAATCACGTGATTCGCATTATCTGTCAAATTTTATTTTTTTCCAAAAAACAATTCAAAAGTGGGATTATTTCTGAAAACACAAACGACGTTTTCAAGAATACTTATTTTATGAAGTTGCCTTAAACAGGGTCCAAAACAAAAAATAAACTTTGCATCACATGCGACCAAATTTTATTACCCAATTTTGATTTTGTAGAAAGACACACATTTAATATGGCGCTACTTTAAAGAAAATTTATCTGAAGTAAAGCGTTGTCAAAACTAAGAAGTTTTCTGTAGGTTGCGTAGAATCTTATTTTGCAAAAGTGGTGAAATTTACAAAATATAGGTAAAAAATCAAAATTATCTTATGCAGCTGAAATTTTGCATGTGAGCTAGAAACTGCATTTAAAAAAAACTTTTTCTAATAACTTTTTTCGATATTACACTTTTTACTTTGAAATCTCAAACATCGGCTGCTGACGCACATCTTCGCAGACAACATGAGGTATCACGCCTCAATAAAGACCTGGAAGAAATTTTGTCGAATTTAACGCTCAAAAAAACCAGGCAGCAGTTTTCTCTAAGAAGGTTAACATTGCAGAACCCGATATCGTTATGGCAGGACACACAATTCCACTGACTTCGTCTATTAATTTGCTGGGTGTCAACCTGGGAGGAAATATGTCTTGGCATAATCACGTTGTGGCAATCGCCAAGGCAGCTTCTCAGAAGCTCGGTATACTTTTCCGTACCAAAAAGTTGTATACACCTCAACAACTTTTGACACTCTATAAAGCCCAGATTCGACCATCACTGGAATACTGCTCTCATATCTGGAGTTCTGCACCGAAGCATACCCTTCGGTTGTTGAATTCCATCCAAAGGAGAGCCGTTCGTCTAATCGGCGACCACGAGCTGACTAAGAACCTCGACAGCTTAGAACATCGAAGACAGGTTGGTGATTTGACTCTCTTCTACAGATATTTCCATGGCAAATGTTCGACAGATATTGCCCGCTCGATTCCACCTAGAGCAATGCATAGCAGAAACACACGACGAACCACTGCCGCCCATCCCTATGTGGTTCAACTTAGTACACCCCGAACATCATTGTTTCAGAACTCTTTCAGTTGGAGGACGTCATCTTTGTGGAACGGCCTTTCTGAGACCGTGTTTCCAACCGAATATAACCTCCAACGATTCAAGAAAAACGTGAATCGCTTTCTTCGCACACGCACCGCTCCCAGAGCGACTTAAAGGATTTCTCCTATAGTGCTTGTGCTCGATCATAAAAAAAAGGAACAACTTACAATCGATATTATTAAATAGACACAAGTTATAAAGCAAAATGTGAGTATGTGCTACATTGATTATAATAAAGTATTCGATTCTGTTCCTAACGACTCGACTGACTAAAGAAAATATTTCAAATACATCCAATAATAAGCACCATGTTAGGCACCCTAATGAAGCAATGGACTACTACTAACCTTCATGTCGGACAAGAAAAGGAAATATAAAAGTTTGACGTCGTCCATAAATAGAAGGTGATTAATTCTAAAATGTTCTATTAAGTTTATTATTTTATATATCCATAGGCCGTTGATTTCAATAGGACCAATAGAACAGGCTTATACAGGGTGTCCGGAAATGACGAGCAAAATAATTAGGGGATAATTCTAGACCGAGAATACATGCTAATACATTTTTGAGAAAATTGACTATTAACGGACTTACAGGGTGTTAAAGTTAAATTTTATTTGCAGTTTTAATATACATAAGTTCTTAGAACAATAAATTAAACATTCAAATCAAAGGTTCAAAGTGACGTCCTTCCTCTTCAATGCATAAATTAATTCTACTTAAAAAATTCCGACGAACTCCATGGAATATTATTTCCTTTGCTATGCTATGTTTAAGGTTGAAAATAAATTAAAATGATTTCGTATTCATCACATGCTAGCAATGTTATTTTAGCGTTTTTCTCGAAAACGGTTAGATCTATCGAAACCAAAGTGGTATACTTTTTTATGTTAAAAAGTTTGGAGAATAAAAATATTCGATCAAAATGCGCATACAGTGTAGGACAAAAAATTGGGAACCATTCAAATTAAAGTATAGGCTCCTTTGTGGCGCCCTCTACAAAATACGAAGACACGGTGGGAAAATTTGTATTGCTTATCCCGAAAAATCCCCATATACGAGATGTCGTCAAAATATTATAAGCGTGGCAGAAGGCATTGCAAAAAAACTGCAAATAAAATTTAATTTTAATACTTTGTAATTCGGTTACTAATCAATTTTCGAAAAAATGTTATAGAAATACATAGCATTTATTTTCGGTCTAGAATTATCTCCTAAATTTTTTGCTCATCATTCCCGGACACCCTGTATACCAAAAGGTATATTATTTCCAAGGCGCCTTGGCACATAGTAGGAACGTTTCTAAACAGTACGTATAGGTTGAAATGAATTTCCCCTCTGTACTATAAAAAAAACCAGCAATACCAACAAAAAGCTGTAAAATATTAAAATTAAAAATAATTTTTACAAAAATGAATACCTACTTTAATATCTACTTATTAATAGTTTTATTAAATAAGCATTTAAAAATATTTACGATATCATACTTTAATGCCATAATTTTTTCATATATTCCGACATCCTAAATTCCAAATAGTCATCCTTGTCTAATGATTAATGACTTACCGGGCTTAAAACATTAATTAACATAAATTGAGGAATAAGAAAAGCCAAGTAGGCACTAGAGTCCTGTGAAAACAGAAATAGGTTCAGTTGGTTTACATAGTGTTATCATTTCCAGTTGCTGAACCCCGTTTGTCTATCTCTATGGGAACGTCGCTAGTAAGAGTGGAATCGTGGTGTTTAGGTTATGTTTATTAATTACTTGAGGACCAAGCTACTAAAAATAATTTATTTGGGTTTTTGCAAAATGAAATGGTGCTTTAATTGTTATAAAAGGTATAATATAAACTATGGGTATACAAATTAGGGCTGTTTACGATATATAATAATAATAATAATAATAATAATAATAATAATAATAATAATAATAATAATAATAATAATAATAATAATAATAATAATAATAATAATAATAATAATAATAATAATAATAATAATAATAATGTCTTTATTTCTGATTCAAGCAGTAAAAAAAATAATTACATTACATTTCATAACTATAGCTAGTAACGGTTAGGTACAGCTTAATATCAGAAAAGGCGAAGTCCAGATGTGCATAACACTCATGTTATCCACCCTGATCGACTTAACCTCAAAAACAACAAATATAATAATAAAAAAACCTTAAGAGTAGGTACGCGCGCAATATGTTATAACCATATTAAAGAAGAGAAAAAAAAAATGTTTTGTGCCTTTTTATCTTGCAGCTTGCTTGGCGAAGAGATATTTAAATGTATTTTGTCTAAATTTGTTTGGAGTGAGAGTCTTAAAGAAGTCGGGAAGTGAGTTGTACAACTTAGCAGAGTTAAAAGTAAAACACCGTTCAAACATGGAGGATTTATGTAGGGGTGGGGTTATCATACCCCGAGATCGAATATTTACGTCATGTACTTGGGATCTAAAAACCACTTTGGTATATAGATATGGGGGACTTTGGTAGGATAAAATTTTATGATAAAAACAGGCCTCATGTAACTTTCTCCTGTTCTCCATATTCAGCCATTTTGCATCTGTTAACTTATGAGATATTCTATCTCGTCGCCGAATTCCATATATAAAACGCAAACAACAGTTTTGAACTTTTTGAATTCTTTGTTTCTGATTGGATGTTAAGCAGTTTCCGTAAACTACATCTCCATGGCTGAATATAGAAAGCACAAGTGAGTCACAAAGCAAAATTTTGAGTTTTGTTGACAGTTCATGGCGATTACTATAAAGAACTTTTAATCTAACGTATGCCCGCTGAACACATTGGGTAACGTGTTGTTCAAAACGCAAGGGGGTATCAAAAACCAATCCCAAGTTTTTTACGTTTTCTCTGAGCGGTAAGGCTATATCGTCAATTTTTATATCAATTGAGTTCTTAATGTTATCGACGTCATTCTTTTTACCGAAGACCATTACACAGCATTTTTTTGGGTTAAGGTATAACGAATGTTCTAAAGAAACTGTTTGAAGATTTTTAAGATCCCTAGTGATATCCTGACAGCCCTCCGCAACGTCCTCCCCCTTAAACGATAAATACAACTGGGTGTCGTCTGCATAGAAATGTTTTTTACATTTTTTGATAGCCTCTGGCAGGCATGACGTGTATGTAGCATACAATAGAGGGCTAATAATGGATCCCTGGGGGACTCCAGTAGTTATAGCTAGCTCGCTTGATCTCTCCGCATCAAGTACAACGCACTGTCGTCGACTTTCTAAAAAGCTTTTAAAAAAGTTAATAGCATGGTTACTAAGGCCAATATAATGAAGAACCCCTAATAATAGTATCTTGTCTCAAATAATTTTTTTTTAATTCGGCCAACATTAATCTTGATGGCTATATCTTAAAAAGACGAACAAATCCGAACAAACTTGAACAAGCCCTTAGAAATATTAAAGGTTGGTTGTTCTCGTGATTTTTGTAGTGATTTAAAATTATTTTCTTGCAATTTTTAAAGAGTTGGTACAACAACTCCTACTTATCATCTAGGAGTTATTGGTTGGTAGCGCTGTGTCATTTTTAACAAATTAGCTCCATTCGACTCCATGTTATATAACGAATGCCAAATAGCAAGAATTAAATCTTCACCTGTTCGAAAGTTATTTTAAAACTACAAATCCGCTACAATCTATGTTTCAAACATCTCATTCCCACCAACGGCAACGAGTATAAATGGGCGAAAGAGAATAGAAATATAGGCTTCTTTAGGCGTTTCGTGCGGAAAATAAGATTGTGGAATGAAAACGAATCAAATACCCTTAATATAATCGTAAGTAGAAAATAAAAGATCGATATTTCTTAGACTTACAAATTAACTTTTAGCGAATAGACAAATCGAATGCTGGCCCACCTAAGCACCCGAAGGGCAGTTTTTCTTTTACTCGGGTCAGGTTTCGGCCTGGGACTGCATAATTTTATTTTGGTGTCCGCATTTGCAACGGCTAACTTTTGAATTATGGAGTAGGACGCACTGACAAACAAAAACAAAGTAGCAAATGTGCTTTTTTAAGTGGAGAAAGATTATTGTTTGGAAACACAACACTTTTTGGGAATATTAGGCTTCCTTAATAAATAATGCCGGCCTTAAGACAACATACGGTTTTGCATGGATTTATTCTATAGTTTTAAATAAATAATGTACCGGCGTAATGAGTTTTTAACTTGCATTGTCTTTATTTGTTGTAAGTCACAACATTTCAACTGGTAAGAATCTGCATTCGCCTTCAGACAAATACTTAATAAGCATTTTTTTCAAGGAGAATCTTCTAAAGACTGGCACCCTGTGAGGCAGAGTAGTGTCTGATTCAACCCTGATGGGGCAGCCTACCGACTAAACTGCCCGTGTTCCTACGGTTTCCGTGCCATAGGCGCATAAACCTTCAGACCACTCGCACTCGCTTAGTATTTCCCCTCTACACGCCTAGTGCATGCTTTGCTTCGTACTTCACCTAGGCCTAGGTAACGGTGTACCTAGGTTTAGATTTAGTCATAGTCCTTGTTTGTTTATTTGCAGCTTACTGTGAAGGGGTTTATGTAGATGTAAGGCTTTTGGTGCAGTGTACGTGTTTGTGCTTTAGAAGAGATAACACGTGCCCATGCTTCACGGCTATGAGGACCCAACTATTTCAGGAAGAGTACTTGCAGTGCTGATCTGAAGCGGCCTCCACCATGTCACGAAGTTCTCTTCGTGGTCCGGGGACGTAGATAGATGAATAAAAGTCTGGAGTTACAAAAAGGCATCTATTGGTATCTTTTTCTTAATTCTTTACCCTAGTAGGCAAACCAGCATGTCTTGTCTGATTACGCATAGGTCGGTTAGGGAAATGGGCAGATACGTCACTTGGCCAAGCCCAAGGCTTGGCCACTTATTAGTAGATGTAATTTGACCGGGCAATGATCACCGATGCCTGCTGCTACATCTGGCCCAGTTTATATAGCCGAATAAATGCTGAGGTTGTGTCGCACTTGACCCCGTTCTGTGCACAGTGGGACGCGACCTCAACACGTACAGTGGTCGAGTATCCAAAATATACCGGGCCACTGTGTGATTTAGTTGACAATAAGCTGTTAGAAGTGTTAGTTGTGTTTGTTGTTAGCGACTTACTGTGATAGTGTTTAAGTAGGTGTCTGATTCGGTGCAGTGCATGTGTTTGTGCAGTCTCTCCTTCAGTGTGCGAGTCCATCAAAAGATCCTCAAAAAGTCTAATACAATTTTCATATAAAATTAATATGGGAGCCACTATTTCATTGTTTTTTGATCCCTTAACTATTTCTTTAGAAATTGAATTTGGTCTTTTAGTCTTTTGACCTCGCCACTTCAACTATGTCATGTTTTTTATCTTCTCTATTATTAAATTTTGATTTTTACGTTTATATCACTTTTTTTCTTTAACTTCTTTTACTGTACACGCTTTAAGTTAGTCCCCATTGTTTGCGATGTCAATTGTTCTTTGGTATGTTCAGTGCGAAGTTTGCTCTAGCTACCCTTTTGTTTTCAGTCGGAGATAACAAGGAGGAATTCAGAATCGCAATTTAGTTGCGCTAAGAAGAGGTGTTCATTTGGCACTGGATTGTTCTGTTTATGTTTACATACGGAATTGAAATGCATATTATTTTGAATAGGTTAGAGTTAGGCATTAAGCCAATACCCTCTTAAATACATAAGATGGTATTGATTAAGCAAGGAAAATATCAAAAGGGAATATTTAGAAGATAATATAGTGTCCGCGAAAATAATTAAAAGTGAATATTGTGGCATATCGGACAAGTGTGTAACTGTTTTTTATATTGGAATACGCAGGGATCCAAGCACAATGGATACCCTGGGACGGGTAGATCACGACGGCCCTTTCGTCCTTGTTAGGTGGGAATTGCTTGGGTTATGGCTGCCAGAAGAGTCCTAACAAGGACGAAATGGCCGTCTAGGTCTACCCGCCCCAGAGTATCCATTGTGCTTGGATCCCTATGTATTCCAATATAAAAAAAACAGTTACACACTTGTCCGATATGCCACAATATTTACTTTTTAATCAAAAGGGAATGTTTATAATGTTAGTCTGTATGCTGTATATAAAAACATCAGTCGTTCATTTTTGAAGCAGATAAATAAAATTTAAACTGAAAAAATACCAGAATTTTACAAATTATTATTTTAACCTCTATACGCGCCATTCGTATACTTGTTTTACCAACACAATGGGAAAAACCAAAATGTCCAATACCTTGTAGTTATTTTTTTATGAGAACTGATAACTACATTTGCTCCATCTCCATTATACACGCTGAAATAGTATAGCTTAGCTGCCTAGAATATGCGATGGATTTTGCTTCGACGGCTTGTCCTCGACAACCGCTCGATAGATTTGTTCCAATAACCTCGCTTTTGATTAAAATTCAAAATGTTTTTCTTAGAGATTATCACTATCAGAATTTAATATACACACTCTTGAAAAAACTTGACAGTTTCTTGCTATCAGAAAACAATAATTTTCTTTTTCTTTTAATATCAATCATCTAACAGCATCAAACTAAGAAGAGAAAGAAGAAGAAGAACAATAAAAAGAGAAAGAACAGGTGGGTAATATTAGATATACCACATAATTATTTACCATAATCCTTATTATACAAATAAAATTTAATTCTAATTTGTATTGTATTGTCTTTGTCTTCTTTAATTTAACATTTCAATATTAGTTAGTTTCCGTCTCTTTTCTTATCAATCATGTAACCGCATCAAACAACAAAAAAGAAAGAAAGAAGCAATAGGTACAAATAAACTATTTTTTTTAAGTTCATTTTCATTTGAAGGTGACGTCATTCTTATTCCAGGAAATAAAATTGTATTCCAATTTATGTCATGTTCTCCCATCGCCTTTCATTTGACAGGTTATTTTAAAATTAATTCAATTTTCTCTTCCCCTGTTTCTTATCAATTGATACAACGAACAATCAAAGGGGAAAGAGCAGGCAATATCAATAGATGCCCATACCTTATTATAATTATTTATCTTGATCCATATTTTACAAATAAAATTTAATTCAAATTTTAACCTTGTCTCTATACAGGGTGTTCCTAAATTAATGGTACATCCGAAAGTAGGCGATTCTTTGGCTTATTTCACAAATAAAATGTTATATAAACAAGGGACCGAAAAAGCTTCCTTTCCGAAATACAGGGTGTTAATGGTAATTAAATGGGTTATGTGTTTCCAGGAATGTGCATTAAAATGATTTTTATTTTTTACTCGAAAACGGTGCACCGTAAGAAAATAAGTCAAGAGACCGAATTTGCTCTAAATTAGACAAGAATTTCAAAAATAATTTTTATTTAAAGAAAAAGCCTTGACAAAACACTTTTGGTCAGGACATTTTTTTGACAAGTATGGAGTAGCGCTGACTCTATGTGTCCCCATGTTCCGCTGTCTGACTATTAGATTCCTGTTTTATATTATATTTGCTCGTTTTGTACAAATTTTGAGCCTTCAGAAAACAGTTTGGAGATACTAATTAAAATTACACCTTTGCGCGCGTCCCGCCGCCAGGTGTCCCGGAACTGTAACTGCTGACTGTACACTAGCTTTTAATCACTAAAGTTGAACCCGTCTTGAAAATATTAGCTTTCAGAAAAGTCTTGCATATTTTTTGCGCTGGCCCCCCGGCTATAATATCAAACATCGAATCGTCTCAAAGAAGAAAAACAGAAAAGAAGAAGCAATAGGTACGAACAAACTATTTTTTAAGGTTTTTTTCGCTGAACGCAGACGATCATAATTCTCATTCCAGGAAATAAAATTTTATCTCAATTTACGTCATGTTTCTTTCATCTCCTTTTATGCGACATATTATTTTAAAATTATTTTCTTTTTCCGTCCCTTTTCTTTCCATACCAATCGATACAGTAATCACATCAAACTACAAAAAGGAAAAAAAGAAGGCAATATACACAATACATTTCCGATATTTAGATTACCATAACTGGAGCGGTTTTGCCCGGCCAAACTTCAAAGCCTTTTATGGATGATAATTCAATGTTTTCATGGATGCATGTCGGTTTTGCAAAAAAGGAAAATTTATGAGGTCATTGAATTGATGGAAAGTTTGAAAAGAAATTTTAAAGTTAAATATACAACATTTTTATTTTTGTTTGCTCTTTTACTTTCAATTTTAAATTTCAAAGGTAAAATTGAATAGAAAAACCTGCATAAATATTTTCTTTTCAATAACGGGTTAGTACTTATTTTTATTCGAGTAACGCGTTGACTATTATAGGTTTATTTAAAAACTTACCAACATACATTTCAGAATTTTACATGCCTCCTCATAATAATTCCACAGTTATCACTTATAATCTCTCCATAGCAGCAGATTTATGGAAAATTAATTCTGCTGCGTGGGGATTCGGTAAGAAAATTTCATAAATTGAAGTTTTTTCTTATTGTAATTTTTTTGCTAAAATGCTACAAAAACATATTTCCAGCGGCTTTAGTTAATTGTAACTAATTATAGTTTTAGAAATGAAGTTCATTTTAGCCGTTAGTAACTGATTTTTATTACTAAAATGTGAGAAACATTAAATAACAAATTTGTTATCTGAAATCCACTGCCTTTTTAGTTTTAAATTCAAATATGACTTTAAAAAACATATTTCCGATGAGTTTAGAATATGACGCACTGTATTTTTACAACGGCAGTTGATTTTACTTGTTAGTAACTAAGGTCTATTACTAAAATTTCAGGAACATTAAAAACATTAATTCGTTCTCAATATCTGATATTGCATGGCTACATAGTTGCAAATTAAACTTAAAAAAAAATATATTTCCGATGAGTTTAGTTAAATATGATGCACTATATTTTTAAAATAAAAGTTGATTTTACTTGATAGTAACTAAGGTTTATTACTAAAATTTCAGGAACATTAAAAACATTAATTCGTTCTCAATATCTGATATTACATGGCTACATAGTTGCAAATTAAACTTTAAAAAAAATATATTTCCGATGAGTTTAGTTAAATATGATGCACTATATTTTTAAAATAAAAGTTGATTTTACTTGTTAGTAACTAAGGTTTATTGCTAAAATTTCAGGAACATTAAAAACATTAATTCGTTTTCAATATCTGATATTACATGGCTACATAGTTGCAAATTAAACTTAAAAAAAAACATATTTCCGATGAGTTTAGTTAAATATGATGCACTATATTTTTAAAATAAAAGTTGATTTTACCTGTTAGTAACTAACGTTTATTACTAAAATTTCAGGAACATTAAAAACATTAATTCGTTCTCAATATCTGATATTACATGGCTACATAGTTGCAAATTAAACTTTAAAAAAATATATTTCCGATGAGTTTAGTTAAATATGATGCACTATATTTTTTAAAATAAAAGTTGATTTTACTTGTTAGTAACTAAGGTTTATTACTTAAATTTTAGGAACTTTAAAAACATTAATTCGTTTTCAACCATAACATCTGAAATTACATGTCTACATAGTTTCAAATAAATCTTAAAAAAACATATTTCCGATGAGTTAAAATTTTGATGTGTCTCTTTTAGCCCCGGTGTTCGATAGGTAAAGCAAATTGGTTAGTATCAATAGAGTGACTTTTGCCAATATATATAAAGCACCTCATTTTTGACAGAAAAATTATCACTTATTAATTTCATTAAGTCAATAGGAACTAACAAAATTTTTGCGATAATCTCCCGTTGCTATAAGCAACGTAAACAAAATGAGCCCTTCTAATTGGTTAAAAATAAATTTATGTAATTTTCTTTAATAAATATATAAAAGGCAATGTTTGCCCGAAAATATTTTCTCACTTCTAGATGTCTTATAGCAGTGGCAGCTCGTGAGTTAGAGCCACAGTGCTATAGCCCCACCTATCATAACACCTACAATTTATATTCTTATTTTTAAAGCAATCAGCAGTTTATTTAAAACTTGAACGTAGTTGGTCGCGCTTTATCGAAATGATTATACGAAATCGGTAACGTAGTTCTTGAGGGCTTAGCCCAGTATGACCAGTATCTATGCCGTTATTAAGCGATCACAGCAAAAAACAAATACAACGGCCTTGAATACCAGGGTGGTACCTATGAATAAAAGGGAGGTACTTAGGTATCCAACGTTTTTTGGGCTGAGGTGGCCAAGGCTCCCCCAATCAATGGAAATATTTTAGTCAGATACTGTACACGCACGCGCGTTGGCAGCCGTATCATATATCACGCAGTGACGCCGCTTAGTTGTTGGTTCGATCGTCGCGGATGCGTGTTTGTTCGTTGTCGTAAACGAAGTAATTTTTTCTTTCTTTCTAACTTTTTATAATTTAAAATTCATTAATTACCTTACAAAATGTGACTAGCCGCCACTAAAGGGTTTAAATTCCGTATGGGAGTCAAGGTAACAAAGTGAGGAAAACTCAAAAATTGGTAATCTTGCAATCCTTCTTCAGAATAGTTATAGAAAAAAAGGATAATTCTGTTAAACATTTTTTGACACGATGGTGAAAGTTTTTTCCATCTCCCAGTTTAGCGGCTTCATCGATGGCGATACGCTTGCGCAGTGTTGTCAATAAATGCAGTCGATGAGACGCGAATACGAAGCGATCGGTAAATGTGTTGTAGTGTATAAGAAGTTTTATTATTTTTAATATTCCAAAATGTGTTCAACAAAATTATTGTATCCAAATAGATTTTGTCTTGTACCAAAAACAATTCAAATAAGGTTCGTTATCCTCTCTACTCCACCCTTTCTTTTACACTCCTGTTCCTCCCATCCTTTTAGGGCCCAAATAAAGTTGTTTTAGAGTAATAAACATTCTGGTCTCGTTTTGCGAAACTTACGCCATAGAACAAAGTTTTATTAATATCATATGCATAGAGTTAGATAAAAGGGGCCGTGTTCCGTTGATGTTAAAGCAATTAGGTTGAATAAATGTTATTACTTCTTTATTACCGGGATAACTAAACTTAAGCTTTTCGGTTTTGTAAACGCTCACTTATTTGAGATTTGCTTTTTAATATACAATCTGAGTTTGTAACCCACTTAACAATAAATTAGGTACAGTTTTCTTTTTGGGAAAAAACAAAACACTTCAAGTTGTGATCTTTTTTATAAAAAAAATATAGATTTTTTTCTCAAATTAGAGAGAAAACTCCCATCGGCGTAGCTAGCCTTAGTTTTCAGGGGGAGCCTGGGCCCCAGTGTACGGTGGATTAAAAAATATATTGGATGTTTCAGGGGGACCCCAGGGCCATCAGGGGGGGGGGCAGCCCCCCTGACCCCCCCCCTAGCTACGCCGATGAAAACTCATAATTTTTGATGTAACTTTATTTGGCATATTATTAATAAAAACCCGATAATCTTCTTAGTAATAGGCTGAACGCCCTCTAGCGATAAATCTAGGAACTTGAAAATAATTTCCACCGATTTCAATACTTTGTGACAAAAGGTTTGTTCGATATATGGCCGGCGTCGATTATTATTTGGCCACCCGATGCAATAATTTGTATCTTTTAAGGAAAAATATATTTATTTTATGTTATTTGATTAAACTCCATAATGGTCGAACTATACCTCAGAGATAACAATGACCAGAAACATTCAGTCCTATTTATTTTTACTTACAAATACATTTTTATGGCAAATATGTGGGTATTAGGTAATATATACAGGGTGAGTTTTTTAAAGTGTTACAAGGTGATATCTCGAAAACGGTTCAAAATATTTTCTTAAAATTTTAGTGAGGGAATGGGGAGATGGGGGGACATCTATAAACATATTTTTGATGTCTACCCCCTTTCCCCATTTTGAGGGGCGGGGGGTAACTTTGGAATTTTAAATGAGACAATTAGTGATGTAAAATTCTCGGTAATAATCTTTTGGAGAATATTCTCGAGAATATTCTCAAGAATATTCTCAAGTTAGAGAATTTTCTGAGAATGGTAAGAAAACCGCTAGAAATAGCAATAAAAAGAAATTAAAAATTACCTATTCTGCTTTATTTTCGGCAAATGTCAAACGGCGTTAATCAAACAAAACGTAAAGAAATAAAATTTTTATTTAAAAAACATAACATACCTTCCCAAGAATAACTAAAAACTAAACAAAAAAAAACAGTCAAATAAAGAAAGATCACATTTAACTATTAAAAATATACGAGTATACGTTCGCGCTTCTAGGGGATATCCCTGAATTACTGTTGCCAGACGTAAAACACTGTTGCCTGAGTTATAGAAAAGGTTAGGGAAACTCAAAATTTTAAAAATCATTGCAAAATTTTTCAGTGTAAATCGAGGCGGTGTAAATTATGTAGAAAAACTTCTCTAGAGAATATTCTCGGGAGAATTTTCTTACAGAGAATATTCTCGAGAATATTCCCGTTCTCGAGAATATTCTCTCGAGAATATTCTCCTCTCACATCACTAGAGACAATGTACTCTTTTTTGGTAAATACGAACCGACGTAAAAAACTACGTACGTATACAAAAAATCTTTTGATTTGCTCCCCTGTTAACGAAATTATGATTTATTAGGTTATAAAACACAAAAAATTCTTTACTATTTAATTTTAACTTATAAATCGTCTGTCACGCTTCAGACGATGTTCAAAATGTCTCCCTTCAACTTCCAAACACTTTGTAATTTTTTTTCAGAATAAATATCGTACCCGTTGTAACATTTTAAGTCTCACTAATAAGCATGCAACGCGGATTCGGTATTTCATATCATCTAAAGATGTAGGTGTAGCCGCCATCACTTTATTTTTTATAAAATAAAAAATAAATAAAGGAAAAAGTCAAGGTGGGTTAAATCCGGTGACCTAGCGGGCCGTTTACCGAACCAGCTCGACTTATCCACCTGTTTTCAAACAATTCGTTCAACTCATTACGGGCCTGTATCACATAATGCGGTCGAGCTTCGTCCTATTAAAACCACATATCAGAACTTATATTTTGGTATAATAATTGGGGTAATTGGTTTTTAAAAGAATTTCGTAACCAGGGGAGCAAATCAAAACATTTTTTGTATACCTACCTACGTAGTTTTTTACGTAGGTTCGTATTTACCAAAAAAAAGTACATTGTCTCATTTAAAATTCCAAAGTTACCCCCACCCCTCAAAATGGGGAAGGGGGGTAGACGTCAAAAATATGTTTAAATATGTCCCCTCATCTCCCTATTCTCTCACTAAAATTTTAAGAAAATATTTTAAACCGTTTTCGAGATATCGCCTTGAAACACTTTAAAAAACTCACCCTCTATAATTGTTTCTATTTAATAATTTACGATGTAATACATTTAAGAAACTAACTATGAAATCTGATTAAAAAAACTACTCTATTTAATAAGCAAATTCTAAAACTAAAACCTATTTAAATTTAATTTTGTTTGAGAGACGAAATTTTTTCTTTGTGTCCTCGTTCTAAAAGTATCTTCTTCACGGATCTGAAAAACTACTTAGGAAAAGTTAGGAAGGTATTGTTTTGCTTCTACAAAGTTTGTTTACACGTTTTCGGAGATAGAAAACAACATTTATTTGCTGGAAAGTTTCATTCGGAAAATTAGTTTTCAAATTTTATTTTATTTTACCTTTTTGGGGCATCAATAATAATTGGAATTTGATATTTTTTTTTCTTTATTTGGTCAACACAAGAAAATACCTCTTTACCTAAAGCATTTTGGCTTTATATCCACCCTGTTGCTGGGGCGAATTTACGAAGACGCAAGGGGTATGAAATACTGAAAATGATAATGAGTCTAAATATTCGGCAAAAATTTCGCTTTTAAAAAAACTAATAATTATTTAAAAGGGAAATTCTAGTGGCGCATCCGCCATTTCATTAACTTATCAATAATTCGTTTGTCCAAAAAGTGGCCGACTACCCGTGTTTGGGTAGCATTTGGGTGGTTTTCAGTATCTTTTAAGATCCTGATTTAATTTTGAAAAAAAAAATAAAAAAATTCGGCTTTAGTTCAACTGACTTTTTTCTTTTAGGTAACTGAGTGAAATATGCCAGAATGGTTAAGAAAGTGCTCGAGTGTCATGAAAATAAAAGTTAAAAGGTTTTTATATAGAAAACTAGCGTGTACCCGGTCTGCGTTGCAACCCGCTGGTATAAATACAAATCCGAACAAACCCGATATATTAGTACCAGGCATGCCACTTTCTGAAATTGCACCCGTGCGAAGCCGGGGCAGGTCGCTAGTTATACATAAAAACCTTCCTCTTGAATCACTCTATCTATTAAAAAAAACCGCTTCAAAATCCGTTGCGTACTTTTAAAGATATAGCTGGGGACAGACGCGATAGCGACTTTGTTTTATATATGTTAAGATAAACAAATTTTTACCATGACCGTCCCATACTTTTTTTTTAAGTGCTTAGGCTAGCTTTGATTTAATGTCGGTTTCGACATGTAATTTTATTTAATACACTTTATACTGCCAAACTGTGAATTTAAGAAGCAACCAATATGCAATTGAATGCCACCATAAGGCAAGTTTAATAGTAATTTTTAGAATAGTTCCTCTATGATATTGTACCATAACCAATAAGATAAATTTAAAAAGTAATAAGTAAGTAACTACCAAAATGTGCCAGATTTTATAAATTTGAGAGTAAGGAGGTACGAAGAAAGTATGCGACGGCCATGTTTTTGTTACGACGGTCATGTTTTTGTTGCGACGGTTATGTTTTTCATGCGATGGTCATGAGATCGACGGTCATGTGATTTCACTCATTTTTATTTACTTAAAATTGAGCCTATCCCCATGTTGTGAATTTTAGGTTAGGGAACAACAAAAAACCAAAGCGAACAACTGTATTACTATGTTATGTTGTTTTTTTATTACTATAGACGGTCAGGTTAATAGAAAAAATACGAAAAACTTAAACTCACCTATTTTATATCAAAATACACGACAAGAACTGTAAATAATATCGCAAACCGAACAGCACAAGTAACTGTCGCCATTTGCAATAATAAAATATTGTAATTCACACATTCAGTATCATCTAGCATCGAAAAGACAACCTAAAAAGTCCTTCTACGGTCATGTGAAGAAAACGTCGGGACAGCGATCAATAATTATTTTTAGCCCAAACATTAACAATAATGGCTATTTAAGACAATTTTATACACAAAAAACCCAACATTTGTTAAATATCATTTAGTTTAGCAACTTAAAAGTTAAAATATATTTTTTGAAGTTCGCAAATATTGTATTTTGCTCCAGGGACATACGACGGTCATGTGAAATAGGAGTTTCAAACCAATACCCTCTGAGAGGGTATTGTTCAAACCCCAAATTAAAATATAAATTCATCAGATATTGCACTTTTAGTATTAATAAATCGATAAAAATATGCGTGTCTAGTCAAATGTAAAAAAAAATATGGCTAATCAAAAGGATTGAGTTTTAAGACCCCAGGGACATTACTGAAAACCACCCATTTACCTACAGTTTTAAGTTAAAAAAAAAGCTAATAAAAGCAAAAAACGAAATTTGGTCAACATTGCTCATATTTCTTTTTTTCCTTTTATTATTTTTTATATCCACTATTTTTTAACGTAAAACTGTAGGTAGATAATTGTACCCCAAAGATAGATATTAGGCCGATTTTTAGATTAAACGAAGAAGGAAGTAACGTAATATTGATCAAAAAACGAAATGGCGAATACGCCTCTAATGTGCGCTCTTAAATAGCAAAACTTACTACTTCTTTTCCTAAAAAAAAAAATAAATGGGAAAGTAACCGCAGAAGAAAATAACATTAATTTTCTCACATATTTTTGGAATTTTAAGCACGATATACAAGCAATGCCTCTTAAATTTTGCCCTTTTACGAAAAAAAGTCGTTTAAAACGAAAATCTAATTTTTACGTTAATTTCTACCCACTAAAATGCCTTTTCAATCTCGTATTTTCCTCGTTTTCGAAAACTACCTGCAATTTTCTCAAATTAATGAGACTTTTATAATTAAACTAAGATGTTAATTATGTTAAGGAGCAGTGGCAATTATTAATAATGGCTTTGGTGTACTAAATTTGGTAAATTTAATGATAGCAATCAGGTGGTAATTTTGATTATTATATTAGATGCAGAATGCAATTTCGGGAATAGCAATTATTGCAAAATATCGATCAAGATAATACTTTGGTTATTTGGTTTTAATCTGTGCACAAAATCTTCTGCAATGTTAGTGCGCCAAACTACAATGGCTGCGTTGTTACCCTTAAAATAAGCAAGAAAATGTTAATACGAAAGCTAACAAAAAGCAAGTGGGCTGTAACGAATCTTTTTTTGTTCTTAAGGTGGTTCAGACAAAAATAATATTTTTAATATAAAGTTTTTTTCCTGTTCTCCCCATAGGATTAATATATTTTTTTTAATAATGTATTCTAGTTACTTGAGGTATTGTTTACTAAGACTCTAGTACTTAGTGGATACTGTTGTGGAATATTATTGTGTTTGTATCCCAAAGCGAAATAAATAAATGTCATAAAATTAAAATTAGAATTAGAAGATTGAATGGTCAATTATGGTTTTTTCTAACTTTTAAAATTAGAGATGCATTTATTCCTAAATTAGTGTGCTATTAAGAATTAGGAAAGCGCCTGAAAGTATTTCGGTTTGATTATTAACAACGTTAAGTTAATTGTTTTTATGGCTTTTTTGATAGCTATTGTTTCTAGTAAATTTAGTTTTCTGCTTTTATTGTGTATGTATAGGTATGGGTTTTATGTTGTTAGAGATTGAGTGATTGTGTAATATGCAGTGATCAGCTAAGCCTGTTTTATTTCGTTTTTTTTAGATGTTTTTTGTTCTTTAAGCCTGGTGTCAAAATTTCTACCTGTTTGTCGCATTCTATTTGGTAGACCCCACTTTGTAAAAGTTTATTTTTAGTTTATATTTTAGCATTGAAGTGTAAGTTGTTTTTATTGACTTGTATAGGAATGATATTAAGGTTTGAAGTTTTTCGGCGATTTTTTGGCTTGTGTTCCATGTATATCTTATTGAGCAGTATTTTTCCTTAATTGGAGTGGGATGTTCTTTGTAGAGAAGTTTTTGTGTGTTTTGTCTTTGTTTTTTTCTTTATTATTTGGTGTATGATGTAGCCCAACACAAGTTCACCATTGATAAGTCTGTAGGATTCAATTTATTATTAAAGTTTGTACCTTAAACCGTGGCCCAACACACGAGCCACCACTGGCCATCAGGTAGGCTAGCACTATTAATGGGTAACTAATTTTAATAAGTACACACATAACTAAGCCCTATATATCTAGTACTAGCCAATGAAACTATAACTCAACTATTCAGGATACAACTAAAGTTTCCGCTAATATATAACTAAATCATTACTCTACACTTTACTACAAAATTTCCATAATTAATATTACAGCTTTAACCAACTACAATTTCAAAACTTTCAACAAAGCGTAGCTCCATCAAAAACACATGTTCCGACGTTCAAGCAATATTGAAATAAGAGAAGTCTACCTTTTCGATTGTTAAAGTCTTATGGCTTTCCTATGAGAATGTTAGAACATTAGAAACATGTGCGGAACACATCTGCAGTGAAATGTACGACACTACTTCTAAAATTGCCCCACTTGATCTTACTTTAATTTTATGGCCTGTAAGATACATCAATGTTTTAGAGTTTTCTCTTTTGCTTTGCGAGATATAAATTGGGACAATTTTATTTTGTAAATAATAGATCAGGTATGTCTAGTTTAAATGGGTGAAAACGTGGTTTAGCAGAAGGAGAGAGCAAAAATGTAAATGTTAAATTACAAACACCCGTCAAAATATTTTTTTTGAAATGCATTTTTTTTAGAAAAAATATATTATACAAGGTAGATCATAAAAATGCTATGTGTATCAATTTTCGGCAAGTTGGATTTAGATTTTTATAAACTAAATTTTTGACGTTGCTCCACAAAAAAAGTCCAGTGGAATAAGATCGGGCGAACTGGACAGCCACTTTATTAACCTATCCACCGCCCCGCAAAAATTGTTTTTTAGTACTTCCACAACCACCTTGAAAAGAAGCCATGAAGTGACATCGGGCAACGCCGCATCAGCTGGGAGTTGCGGATCCACAAGCTATTATGACGGTTGCGCGGTAACTGGCGAGTTTTTTATTCTTTCAGATAATATTTTTTGTGTTTTTTTGTCTCTGTTGCCACTATATTGATATTGAAAAATGTACAAAAAAAGATATAATTATTTTTTGATAACAAGAACAACCTACCTAATTATTAAATAATAGTAATATTGCGTTGAGAAACTGTTTTTGTTTCACTACGAGTAGATTTATTTGATCATTACCTTTTAAAAAAAGCTTTAACTTCATATCAATGTCCACTGAAACCTGATTTTAACAATATTTATCCAGTCATTGGTCAAATCTAAACTATAAAAATATATTTTTGAGTCACCTACAATTTTTACTTCCCAAAATTCAGAGGTATTAATTTTTTGTGAATAATTACTGAGATCGTCAAAACTTTTTATAAAATCTGATTTCTTGAAAGCTTGATTAAGTTGAGAGGTAGGTACGCTCTTATTGTTCCTCGTTTTATTCCGCTGGACTTTTTCTAGGATGAGAACAGTTTTTGACAAGTAAGCCGGCAAATTGGGATAAAAGCACGAAACAGCTGTTCAGTGGCGGAACAACACGGGCCCGTGTGCCAAAACTTTGCCGGGCCCCCATTATGATACGGAGAATAATTCTATATAATTGATAACCATATAAAAAAATAATTTTTTCTTGCTTTTGCATGCGCAAAGTTTGAAATCAGATTAGAAATGTCTATGTTTTGAGCTTCCTCATTTTCGATAGAAATAATTGCTAAAGCTGATAATTTTTTATCGGTCATGCAATTTCTCAAATAAGTTTTAATTAACTTTAACTTGGAAAAAGACAGTTCAGCTGATGCAGCCGGAATAGGGATGGTTAAAAAAATAATGCAGGCAGTTACAATTCCACTAAAACTGGAAGATGAATAATAATTTTTTACCAATATAAAATCTAATAAATCAAAAATAGAAGTTAAATTATTTAAATCATTCTTAAAACATCCCCTAAATAAAAGCAATTGCGATGAAATTGTATCAGCGATATCTTCTAGATATTGAAGATGCAGGGCTTGACTCATATCGTAAATATCCTTATCAGAAAGAGAAGGATCTCGTAAAATGTTGGGAACAAAACGCGAAAATAAGAACAAATTTTGTACGGGCCAGAACTTCGATTTTTTAATTGAGCTGTAATTATATTTATAGTTTTAAAAAACACATTTCTTCTAAACTAATCATCGCTTGTTTGAACTTGATAATGGTTATTAATCATCAAAAATTATTTTTGGTCTTGATGTCCTTTTGTTTTCGAATTCAGAAGTAGTGCACCATTGCCTAGCCAAAATAACAGAGTCCGTTTTAATTAGGTACATCAAAATAATTTCTCATTTGATTTATGATTTCAGTGGTGGTGGTAAACATTTTAGACGCAGCTTCAATATTTTTTGTAAAAGTTTTGTCAATGCATCAATATTCTTTAAAATTTTATTTTGAAAAACAATAAGAAAAACGGTTTCAAATTTTTCCAATTGTTTTCTTAAAGACTTTGCTTCATTAACTTCCGCTTTATTTGTAGAGGTTAAAATTATTTTTGCCAGTGTTTTTAAAATATCCACATAATAATATCTAAAACGAAGAGCTTCTAATGCATCGTGTCTCGGTGACCATCGGGTGTCAATTTTTTAAAAGTTATTTTGGCATTAGTAACACTTTGCAAAAGTGCCCACCGTTTAATGCTTTGTCCAAAAAAAACATAGACACTTTCAACTAAATCGTAGAAATTCCTAATTTCTCTTATCCAAGTTCAATAATCGCCGACACAAACACCGCCCTTTAAACTAAATGCCGGTATTGCGAATTGCGGTTTAATAAAAACAATAATAAAAAGAAATAAAGGCCGTTATATGTGATTATTTCAGTTACTATCTATAAAAAAATTGAGTAGAGTAGTTTTGCGGATACGTTTTCCGAGCATTGCATTTTTTTTCTATAAGAACATTTTATTTTGTATTTTTATGTTTTTGTGGCTCCGCTCCAGGGCGCCCCTTTTTAGCCCGGGCCCGTGTGCTTCGCACACATTGAACACCGGTAATTCCGCCACTGCAGCTGTTAAATTTAGTCTTACTTTAGTTGGATTTTTTTTTGTGTTGCCATCAGGCAAAAGATAAATATCCTCACGAATAATGTCACTGGGGACAAAATGCTTAGCACAAACTACAGAATACTTTGTGGGCGACCAATTAACTCTTGGAATGGCTTCTAGCCATAGAATTTTCAGATTTTCATCTTTTGGGAATTAAAAAACTGATACACTCTCTTCACCTGCTTTTAAACACTTTTATAGTTAGAGTTACACCCAGGAATACAGCAGGAGCTTGGCATGTGGATAAATAAACAAACTAAAAGAAAAAAAATAGTACTTACTTAAGTACCTAGGTATCTAGAGGCATTCTACCTACTTACGAACCATCTCTACTCGTGATATTTTTAAACTAATTCAAATATACCTTCAAGCTAAATAAACACTTCAATATTTAATAAATTAACTTTAGCCACAAAACAATAAAGTTTATCCCAAAGAGCTATAACTAGAATACCAAAACACAACTTTTAAATTAAAACAAATATAATTCTCCCCCATTATAAGACCCGTAAACAAACCACCCTGGGCCGGCCAGGCTGTTGGATTTTTCACTTTATTAATGCTAATACAGCAAACGCGCACCAAAAATGTTCACTAATGTTTTGTAGAGGTTCTTAGCAATCATGTCACTTAATTGTTCTATTAGATATCAATCGAAAACCGGATAAAAATACAAATTAATACGAAAAACCGCTTAAGTTAAGTTAACACCTACTTCCGGCGTAAATTATATACTAAGGAATGGCTAACCTCAAAAAGCCACGTGACACATGACTCCAAGCAGTGTTGTCGATGTTTCTATTTCACGGCTTCTTTCAAGGTGTTGTGGTACTTTCTTACATGAGCAGTATAATACGTGATTGTTGAAACCATAAAGTTAAACTTGGTAAATCAGGATCATTATCATCGGGAGATAGACTGGCAAAAGCTGGAACTAGAACATTTCGAAAGAAATTTATATATCTCTCTCCAGTGAGGGTTTGGATGTTTGGATGAAAGATGGAATTAATGTTAATGATCATTGATCAGTGGTCACAAATGAATTCCTTCCTCTTAATAACACCCTCCCCGTTTTGGAATCGCAGGAGATTTCAAACTGTATACAACTAACATGAAAATTGAAAAAGTTATATGACCGAAGTTGATCGAGAGAACATCAGAGTCTTCATAGCGCAATTAGTAGAGACTTTGAGTGGTTTTCGAGAGGTTCACGGTTCGATTCCTAGAGGAGGTATAACACATTTTTCAAATTAAAAAACACACAAAAAAACTTAATTTCAATGATTAGGCGATAACGTTATTTTGCGACTTCTACAAAACACGTTTCAAACTAGTTTTATAAAATGCATTTTCGCAACCACAAAACACCTGAAAAACAAGGATTTAAATTTTATTATTCCCATTGCAAGATCCGTACATAACGCAGGCATCTCGTTTCAACGAACCTGTTCAATGTAAATTTCCGATTTCGAGACGCGGCATTTCCTTCGCTTATAAATAGAATTTGGTTTCAAACGTCTCGATAAAAAGATTTTTTTAAATTGAAAAAGTGAAATATGGAAACTTGTATTGAGTAAAACCCGAACTTAACAATTCTACAAATGAATTCATTGGTAATTTAGCTGCAATCTACGTTATGCTACCAGACCGACAAGCGACCGAAAAAAAATGTTGCAATTTAAAACTGCATCCATTGAAACATTTATTTGTACTACCTACCAAGTTTTAATTCCAACTCGCATAAAAATTTATTATGTGACCACAATCTTCTCATCTTTTGGGCACCTGGTATAAATTTAAAGAGTTCTTGCAAAACAATTTTCTTGTTTAGAGCAAATTCTCAAAACCAGAAAAAAACAGAACGCAGGATACGAGCTATACCGGGTGTTTCTCAAAAGACGTTCACCCCTATATCTTTTTTATATTTATAGATATTAAAATGAAATTTTGAGATTATGCATAAGAAATGAGTCTGCATTTATTGGCATAAATTCAATTCAATTTGTAAGCAGTTCCGGTTTGACCGGAGTGACCTTGACTTTGCTATTTTAAATATGGGACATCTTGTATATTTTTACTTATTTGGTTTCAGCATAAGATTATGAGTGAAATGACACCTCACTTGTCATTTTTTGACGTGTTATAACAATTTTTTGTTTATTTTTTATTTTCAATCTAGAGTGCTACAAATTAATTAAATCTGTTAATTTATAGTCAAGTAGTATATGAAAATAAAAATGATGTCATAATAATTGACTTTCTAAGTTTCACAAGCGTTTAAAAAATAAAATTTTGTTTTCCTTCGGCATATTTAAATTAATCTCTCGAGGGGTTACTGGGCAGTACCCCAAAAATCTACGTTTCCTGTTTCTTTGACATTACGAATTCCACAAATGTCAACTCTTATCTTTACTCTGTCTTAAGGTGGGAGTATCAACATGCTTGCCAACCTATAACCTATTTCGCGTAGATTTATTTATGTTTTCTAGCTTTTATACAAAATTTAAAGAAAATCAGTATCGACTTGATATTCTATAGGTAATAATTGACATATTTAATAAATATCAAGGAATTTCATAACTTATTTTAGGAGAATTGTATAACGAAAAATATCGGGTAAGATTTTTTTCAACATTATTATGTCAATGTCACTAATTGTTCTTTCAGTATACAATTCTCCCAAAATTAGCAATGAAATAAATTGATATTTTTGTAATATATCAGATACTACCTAAATAATTTACCGACGATATTGATTTTCTTTAAATGTTAGTTATTAAAATAATAAACTCAAAAAATCAACGCGAAATAGGTTATAGGTTGGCAATAGATTGAATGACGTTGAGAATTCAACCTTAAAGACATATTGCTAATTTTTAAAAAAGTTTTTATACAAAAGTAATTAAAATACTCTCGATACCTTCTTGTTAGAAGGTATTTTCCTCTTCTTCATTTTGGTTTGGTTGTTTAGACATTCTTTACCACATGCTTAGCATGTTTTAACTTTTCTCAACTTTTTTAAACATGTCACTTCTACTTCACAATTTTTCAATGGCATAAAAGCTCCATTAAGGTTCTACACCAATTTCTCTTCTGCTAATACCATCAGCACTACATAAAATTTTTGTCTCCTGATGATGAACGTTTCTACGTTCGAAACACGTAGAGACCCCTAAAAGAACTTCTATGTTCTATTAAATTTTGTGAAGGAAGACTTTTAGTTTTTTCTTTCTTTCCTATTTATATATAGGTATGTTAGATATGCCATTTTATTTGTTCCAGCTCTTTAACAAATGGTCAATAAATTGTATGGTTGGGCACAGTCAATAAAGCAGCAAATAAAACGGCCCTAAAGTATACAAAATGCCCGCAACGTATCATTAATTTTGTTACCACACAATCAAATGTGAACTTTATTTACCTCCGACAAAGATAAATAGGTAATTTCTCGTGACTGTCGACAATTTAAATAAGATATCACACCGTGGGTTATTAGTTTAACAGAGAAATGTAGCACATGTTGTCGTTAATTATTGCGAAGTAACGTAAACCAAATGGTATTAACAGTAATTAAATTATAAATTAAATATCAGAAGATAAAGCACGACAAAAATAACAACAATTCAATTAGTTCCACACTGTAATATAACATTAGAAAGAAAGAAAAAACCAAAAGTCTTCCTCCACAAAATTTAATAGAATATAGAAATTTTTTTGGGGTCTCTACATGTTTCGAACGTAGAAACGTTCATCATCAGGAGACAGAAAATTTATTTAGTGCTGATGGTTTTAGCAGAAGATAAAATGATGTAGTAGAACCTTAATGGAGCTTTTATTGAATTAAAAAATTGATGTGTAGAAGAAAATTGATAAAGGTTAAACCATACTGAATATGTTAAAAAAGTTATTAAAGGGGGTCCAAACCAACCAAATAAACTGGGGAACAAGAAAAACCTTCCTGAAAAGAAGGTGTCGAAGATTATTTAAATTTTTTTATAAAACTTTTCAAGTTTATGTCAGTACGACATTATAAGTAGTGATGGGATCACTCGAGTGAAAAATAACCTATCATTCGGTTTTTTCAATAACTTGAATTATTCGATTATCTTCGGAAATAATTCGAGTGACCAAATGAGTGACGAACATATGGTTTTTATTTTTCCTATTTCCCGTTCATAATAAGCTCAGTACGATACGCATTTGCGGATCGTAATGAAGCTATTTCGATACTTTTTTCTTTATTTGAGGTTGGTAACATTTAAATGTTATGTTTTATTTCATTGACTTGCGCGGCCTTTGTGATGTACGAGAAAACCCATTTTTCGCTGAGGAAAAATAGCTTGATAACCTACTTCTTTATTCTATGTGGATAACAGTCATGTATGTTGGTTGCATAAATCTAAAAATCAATCTTTTGTAGATGCTTTAAGCTATCATTTTCTGCCAAATCCTATCCAAAATTCAATCTACTAACCTTCCAATGTCGATTTTAACTTCAACTTTATTTGAATTTTCCATCTTCCCTATACTAAATTGCAATGCCGTGACGTAAATTTACGTCTTTTGAAATTCGAAAAAAAGTAGTAAAATCGCCCGAATTTCCGAACGCTCTGTATATGTACCGAATGTACAACGATCATACAACGTATTCCGTCCAATTTCAAATCTCATATCGCTAAAATAACTTTAGAATCTCGTGGTGAAAATGGGTCAATAAATCAAAAAATGACTAAGAAATAATTTTTGTTGTCCAGGGGCGACTATGATAAAAAATAGTATTACCAACATAAAATTTAGACATAAAAATTTACAAAATTTGAAGGATTTATTTTCTTTTTAAAACGTATTTTTCTTGATTATAAAAGGTAAAATAGAAAAAAATGTATAAAGCACGTGTTTCATAAGGCGTTTTAGCGCACGTGTCATTAAAAAAACTCGCCACTTTGTGGCTCGTTTTTAAAATAGACGCGTGCGCTAAAACCGCTTCTTATAAAACGTGTACTTTAATATACTATTCCAACGCGTCTCCAAAATTGCTGCCCGCCTGTCAATCACTCACTGCGGCCAGAGCCATCTCCTAGCGAGCGGCTACACCGAGTTGTTTCGGTTATTATTGGCGATATAATTCAAATTAAATACTGCATTACGGGTTACCTGTGTAAGATAAATATGATTTATTATTTAGATTTAAATACTGCATTACGGGTTGCCTGCGCAGGATAATAGGATTTATTATGTTATTTAGATTTAAATCGTCGGCGTCTACTGAAAACTTAATGTTTAGTGGTGAGTATTCAGTATTCATAAATATCATGAGTTATGCAATATCGTGACATCTCAAGGTCAAGTAGTCAAGTTGTTAAATTAAATTGTAAGATCTGGGAACCATGCCAAAAAATCCACAAATATCTCCGCCACATTTAATAATCCGCAAAAAATCAATCGATTAACAACACCGAGTCAGTTATTCCCAATACAAATGCTGTATATCAACATGAACGATGAACAGCCAATATTAATAATTAATATTAGCATTTGAGTGGAAAAAAATCGATTATCATTAGGTTTTTTAAATCACTCGAATACTCGGTAGTCGATTATTAAAATAAGTCGTTTTTTCCCAACACTAATTATAAGGATAAAATTGTCATATCACAATCTGTAAAATAGTATATTAAAGTATAAGTGGATATTAAGGTCTTTAAAACACGCGCGATTTTGCAAGCACGACGGCGCAGCCGGAGTGCTTGAAATAAAGCAAGTGTTTTAAAGACCAGTTATCCACGAATACTTTACATAATTTTTTTTTATTGGTACACTTATTGGTATTTATATTACAAAAAATGGAAATAATAACTTAGTAAGTAAGTGAAATGGTCGAATTTGTGATGTGATATACCTGTCGTTGTCATGAAAATGAGAAGAACAAAAAATAACTTCCAATCTGTCACATAAGATTCATTGTTGTCACCGTTGACATGGGTTGTCTATTGCTTAAAAAAAATATTTTATTTGACGTTAAAAGGTAATTCTGTCAAATCAATAATTAAAAAGTTGACATATTTAGACCTCACGTTTCACGGGTTGTTGATGTTGCCATGGTAACTTTAAAACACGCGCGTTTTTGAAAGTGGGATTTAAGGTTGAATTCTCAACGTCATTCAATCTATTGCCAACCTATAACCTATTTCGCGTTGATTTTTTGAGTTTATTATTTTAATAACTTACATTTAAAGAAAATTAATATCGTCGGTACATTACTTAGGTAATATCTGATATATTACAAAAATATCAATTTATTTCATTGCTACTTTTGGGAGAATTGTATAGTGAAAGAACAATGAGTGACAATGACATAATAATATTTAAAAAAATCTTACACGATATTTTTCAATATACAATTCTCCTAAAATAAGTTATGAAATTCTTTGATATTTATTAAATATGTCAATTATTACCTATAGAATATCAAGTCGATACTGATTTTATTTAAATTTTATATAAAAGCTAGAAAACATAAATAAATCTACGCGAAATAGGTTATAGGTTGGCAAGCATGTTGATACTCCCACCTTAAACACGCTGAGGCGTACTTTAAATAAGCGAAATAGGGTATCAATAAAAAAAAATATAAATTGAAATTAAAATCAAAGAGTGAAGTAGTAAAAATTTTTTTGATTTGAATTACTTACAAAATTACATTGCAAAAAGTGTTTTGTGGTGTACTGAGGATTAAAGCTCAATAATGCCCCCGCCCCCGCAAGCGGTTAATTTAAAACCAATAAAATTAATTGAAAAGTTGCACATTTTTTAAAAGTCATAAGGTTATTCACGTCCACGTGTTGAGACAAAAGTGAATGAGAGATGAATTGATTGACGGATATACTGACAAGAAGAAAGAGAGGAAATTGTTCAAAGAAGAAAAGCTTAATCAGGGTTGGGTAGATATAATAGGTACTACTAGCCGTAACTAGCCAATTACCTAAAAGAAAAGTTTTAAATGGTGGTTTTAAGTTAGAAACATGTAGAGTCCCCTTGAAAATTTTTATTCGATTAAATTTTGTGGAGGAAGACTTTAGGTTTTTTCTTTCTTTCCTATACTTTCAACTCCACTTTAAGCATGGACTATTTCTTTAAATTAAAACATTATTAGTTTGGGAGAGACAAGGCTCGTAAAATATTCTCAATTTTTGTCCTCCGTTGTCACCTTATTTTTCCGAAACCGCACATACGAAGGGTCTCGGGAGACAACCATGAATGTCACAAAAAAATTATTTTGAGAAAAATGAATTTTAAAGTTTCATACTCTATCTATTAAGACTAAATTTAAAAATGCAAAAAAAATAAAATATGGTATAAATACATTATAATAAGAAAAAATATTATTGACTAAGCATGTAAGTATCATAATTCTTATGAAATTTAATAAAAATCCATCTACGACACATTTTAACGGAGGAAACAATGAATGTCCATTATTTAGGTGTCCTCGCTTTTTCGTTACCTATAAGTAAAGTAGGTACGTATAATGATGAGTTATAGTGTACAATAATTAAGAACTATACAACTAAACAATTCTAACAGAGACCGCGGCATCGCGTTCGGATGAGTGGACATTCATTGTTTGGACCGTTTACGCGTGGACATCCACGGTTTTCTCCCGACATAGCATATCTAAAAGGCTTAATAACTAGGCACATTCATCGTTTTCTCCCTTTATTAATACGGCAGTTGATAGTATTTGCCAAGACCCACAAGATGGCGTGTTTAACTTAATTTCGAAAGTTTTGTGACATTCATGGTTTTCTCCCGATACCCTTCATTACGATTTACTTCAATTTAAAAATCACCACCTTAAACTGTGTTTCTTATGTAGCACATTTTCCTATTACCCTTTTGTCTTTAAGTCTATAGATTGAGGTTCAAAGATTGCTAAAAATGTTGTTATACCATTTGCTTGTAGCATAATTATTATACGATAACCGAGAAGAATGTTAGGGATAGCAAGAACACAATTATTCGTCGTATACGAATAAATTTTATATACATAATAAAAATTATATGATACCATTATAAGAATTCTTCTATTAAGCCGAATTTATTCGGGTAGTATAACTGCTAACCATTTTACCACACTCAATTTTATGGATGAAACTATTCATGTAATGGAAAATAGCCCGCCCGTCCAGAAAATTGTTTCCTACAAAAAAAGAGCGAACGGACCTTTTAGAACAGAAACAGATGTTTATCAAAGTTTCCATAAAGTTTGTCTTATCTTTGTGGAAAATGGAGCCGGATGTTTTTTTAGGGAATGGACGGGCTTATTTAAGTTGGTGTCAGTGACTTGTGGAAATAATTTCCACGATCCCAATTTTATCTAGGTCATCGTTTATGGAGTGTTAAAATAGTATAGACCTAAATAATGGAAAGGGTTTTGGGAAACAAGTGGTATCCTTAGATGTCGTTAACATACCTTTTTTTCTTGATAAATCGCGCTTCGGTATTACATGGGTCAGGGGTGCAGGAACCAAAACTTAGCCTTTTACTCTAGATCTTGCATCGTCGCTAGACGTACCTATATTATAAATTACGGTTGTCTAGTACACAATCCGGTCTATTCACAACACTAAAATATATAAGTATAAATATTTTTTTAAAAGTTGTTCTGTGTCTTTGTACATAAAATAAAGACAGAAAAAAAACTGCGTAATAAATATAATAGGTACACCCTTTGTCATTTAGGAAAATTTAATTTTATATTAAAAATTCTTCTTTTCTTCCGTGCTCCCCCTAACTTTCGGCGATGAGTTGCCCTTCCAGACAACTTTTTTTAGAGGTATTGTTTTAAACTCTTATATTACAGATAAGCCGTGTGCTCAAGAGAAAAGCAAACTTTTAGGGCTTACGGAGACTAAACTCTGCTGCAACTTTTAGTGTAAATGCCATTTTCTTAATAGTCTGTTAACTTTAATTCCCGCTACAAGTAAACTTTAAAAACGGGCTATAATGAACGCGGGATGCTCTTGAAGCGTTCTTTCGAAAAGTTTTAGATTCTGAATTTACCTTATATTGTCATGTAATGTACATATACATATATGTAATACAACGTATTAATTATTTAATGATTTTTGTTTTCCAGAGATATGCAATAAAATTGTTTTTATTTTTATTTCTCGAAAACGAAGCAAGATATGAAATAGTATATTACATAACAAGTGTTAAAAGTGGTACGTTTAAAACGAGGAGGTATTTAGCACGAGGCGTCAGCCGAGTGCGGAAATTTTCCGAGTGTGAGAAAATCACTTTTACACGAGTAATGTACACAATTTTTCCTACGACCATACAAAATAATCAAAAAGAGTTTGATTTGTTTTTGATAGTTTGTAGGTATCACCATTGTGTTACAAAATTTTTTTCAACACTAGGGTTGAAAAATGTATTTCAACTCTAGAGTTGAAAAAATAAAAACAATGTCCACTTACCTAGATTTAAATAAAAAGAATAACTTTTTTTTCTATTTGCTTACGCACATCATACCTACTATCTATGTACAGTGAATAAATTCCGTTTCTAATTTTTTAGCTGCTTGCATTCTTTTAATAAAACAATAATAATATACCTAAATATACATACAAAAACAACAAAACACAAAACTAAAACATAACCTTATAACCTCAACATTATAGAAATATACAGAGGCGTGTTCGATTCGCAGGTTCAGATCGATCCGGATCGATCTAACTGATTCCAACTGATCTGATTTGTGTTCGATTGGTAAGTGATCGCACGGTCAAAGTGATCCCAACTGATTTATAAAATCAGATCGATCCAAATCACTTTCCCAATCGAACACGGCTCAGATGAAGTTAAATATCGATAGCATATTGCTACTTATAAAAGTTCTATCTATATTCGATTTGTTTTGAATATTGCTAAAATAAATTTACTTTCTTAAAGCATATTCACTTGTCCCATATCCTTAAACATTGTATGGATATTTTTATCCGAAATAATTGTAAAATTATAAATCGGTATTTCCTAGGGTATTTTATTTCTGCTCTATAGCCTGTGTCTATAGCTGCCCCTTTTTTTTCTGTGGTTGAAATCAGTTGACAATGTTGAAGGTGACAGGTTTGATGGGTTGCCTGACATATTTCTCCTTTTTAATATATTATTATTTTTATCATAAATACTCTTAGGTTTCCAAAAATAACGAAAAAAAAAAGGATTTTTTATAATTGCAGTAATGCCCTAGTGTACTTTACCCCACCTAGCACCCCAATTCACTCCACGGGTCCCGTAAGTTTGTTATTTTTAATAAATAGTTTTGTTGTCAAATTGACATCTGTTTAAATTAAATATAGTGTGCTTTGTATTTCCACACTCGTTGAAATATTTTTTTTTCAACACGCGTGTGATATTTAGCACTTTCTAGCCAAGTTAACCGTGCTGTTATTGTCATTTTCGTAGGTGGTCGTAGGAAAATAATTTAACAGACAAGAAAAGGATATTTTTAGTTGCTTGATACGAAAAAAATATAAAAATTACCAAAAACTCAGTGGCGTCTTATTTTTTTCCATAATTATTTGTTAAGGCGCCCCCTGAGACGTCACTGGACGTAATAATTTAGCCCTACACGAGCGTTTTATCACTAAAATTAACATTATCAAAATTAAATTAAAATCTGCTAAAGGATATTAAAAATATTTATAATTAAAATACTCGTTAAAATTATAATTTTATGAAAAATTAATTATCTTTAAGAACCACAACATTTAAAAGTTATTGTCATCGAAAAAATTCTTTGCACAGTGGCGCCACCAACGTCTTGTATTATTCAAACACATTTTTTACACAGTTGTGAAGCCAATCATAAAGGCTAAAAACTGGCGTTTACAGCATTTACATGGCACTTTTAGTTCTCGAAATAATTGGCCTGGGAGTTTTTATTGAAACACCCTGTATACAGTTTGGGACCTCCTGCGATTTCAAACTGGTGAGTTTTTGATAATCGAGAGGTTCCGGGTTAAATTCCCGTCATAGGTATAAAACTTTTGCAATTTAAGACAAACTTTGTCTGGACGCGGCTAAGCATCTTTCAGTTATATTAAAATTCTATCTTGCGTACTTTTAATGTATAGCCAAAACGTTTAAAGCGTCTCTTTTTATCTCTGGACATCTCAAAGACAAGATCAATTTTCTTAAATAATTAATGTGATGTACTTGTACTTTAACTTGTTCCAGAGTTTTACTTTACTTACTGCTAAGTAAAGTTACTAATTGAGGGAAATAAGTTGTTTTTTCGTATAATCTCAATACAGTACATGATTCTTTGTCAAGTGAAGTATTTTTTCTGGTTTAATAAACGTCTGAGAAGGGAGGACGGGGTAGTAAAGAAGGGCTCTTGCACTCTCTAAAAGTTGCAAAAAACAACACTGGAATAATAAAAGGCATAATAATATATTTTATACATATAGAAATATTGCATCGATTCCCGTTTCTCTTGCATTATTAACTCTAAATTATTAAAATCTTAAATTAATATCAGTTTGTAAAACGCTATTAAATTTTAAAAATTTGCAGGTAACTGTACAGGGTGTCCAGTTTTCGTGTGTTTCCATATACCAGCTCCCTTATTATAAAAGATAGAAAGATGGGGTTTGCGGCTTACTGTTCTATTTTTTTATGAAACTTTCATTGCCGTAAACAAAATTTTCATAGCCCTCTCAGTTTCTGACATACAGGGACATTTCCAAATTTTGTCATTTTTGACGCTCCCCTGTATCTCGATTATTTGATAACTTATCAATAAGGTAAAAATAGATTGTTATATAGTTTTTTATGTTGAATTCAGTGGCGTAGTTAGTTTCTTTCTAAAAAGTTTTGTTTATGAGTTATGACCCAAACTTATATTTTTTTTAATGGGACACCCTATATAGTATTTATTTTTCTTGTTCCTCTTTTTAAGAGCTTTTCAAAAATATATAATAGTCCATATTTTTTTCTTTTAAAAAGGGACAATTTTAACTTTTTTTGTAAAATTAATAATTTTTCGAATAGAGGGCTATGCCCGCAAATAAAAAAAATTAACAACTGGATATCTACGAAAAATTTAAATATGTATCAAAAAGCTAATAATCGATAAAAATAATTACGATTAAAACTTTTTTATTTTTATTATAAACATAATGGTATCTAAATAACAAATGGTTTTGAAACTTACCTATTAAAATACAGTTCCGAGGCTGCGTTCGCGTCTTCATTAGCTCGGATAAAACAAACATACATATCGTGTTTTTCATAATTTTCATAATATCTATTATTTTTTGCCATGTTAAATAATTAAATGAGTTTTCACAGAAATATCAAATAAACTAACAAAATCAAACATATACCTTTAATATTTGACAATAATCCGTAATGGCGCATTTACAAACCTTTGTTTTCTGTCATGTCTATCCATGATTGATCATGGCCTTCTGGATTCTAGATGAAAAGTGATTAATTTTACAAAAAAAGGTAAAATTGTACCGTTTTAAAAGAAATAAATATGGACTATTATATATTTTTGAAAAGTTCTTAAAAAGAGGAACAAGAAAAATAAATAATATATATCATAAACAAAACTTTTTAGAAAAAAACTAACTACGCCACTGAATTCAACATAAAAAAATATATAACAATCCATTTTTACCTTATTGATAAGTTATCAAATGATCGAGATACAGGGGAGCGTCAAAAATGACAAAATTTAAAAATGACCCTGTATGTCAGAAACTGAGAGGGCTATGAAAATTTTGTTTACGGTAATAAAAGTTTCATAAAAAAATAGAACAGTAAGCCGCAAACCCCATCTTTCTATCTTTTATAATAAGGGAGCTGGTATATGAAAACACACGAAAACTGGACACCCTGTACTATTAATATAGCAAATAGCAAAATACGTTAAAATAAATTAAAGATAAAATTTGAAATTCTCATTTCATTTTTATGTTGTGTATTTTTAATTAACGCAAGCACATACAGATTTATTCAATCCCCGAGGGACTTTACGTTAGAACCGAATATTTTTTCAGAGAGCAGACTAGTTTTCAAATAAATAATGGGGAGTGTTGAAGCTTGCTTCGAATTCAGTGTCGGGTTGTGAGGCATAAAAAGCTTCTCAGGCGAGAATTTGTTAGGAATACCCTTAAATTTGGCATTACACACAACTATTAAACCAAAATTCACCACTGATCAAATTCCAAATTACACTGTGACCTATTTGGGGTATTTTAAAACTCACTGGAAAATAAGAAGACCATTGCCAAAAGTCTTCTAACAGCGTTGTCGCCGCCGTCCGCCAGTACTATTGTTTACATTCCCTGAACAAGCATGCAAAATGACAACAAACTCCTGATCAGTGGAATTGCAGAAAGAAGTGATATTTCTGGTTGCTCAAATTGTACAACAAATGTTATTATTAATAATGAAAATTAAAAATATATTTCTATTTATTTTAAAGACAATAATCCACTTTTAACAGTAGTGTCATTAAATGATATTTTAGACTGGCAACAAGCGTTACAAACTGTTATTTTAATAGTGTTATATTGCAATCCGGTAATAATCTTCGATACTTCCCGTATCAACATTACACCTTTTTAAAAGAAAATATTGTGGCATATCGGACAAGTGTGTAACTATTTGTTATATTGGAATACACAGGGATCCAAGTTTAATGGATACCCTGGGGCAGGTAGACCACGACGGTCGTTTCGTCCTAGTTAGGATTCTACGGGCAGCCATAACCCAAGCAATTCGAAGAGCGACGGAAAAATGTACTTAAAGCCTCTTTGCAAAATCAAAGCGGCCATCAATACACCGTAGCGCCATCCCAGCGGAATTAACTCCAATATAAAAGGCAGTCACACTGGTAATAATCGAAAGGTAGACAACTAAATAAACCACGAAGTGCATCACAATCCAGTATATGGAACGCTATTTGCGTTTTCACCGAAAACATCTGCCATTTTGCAGACCAGAAAACAGATCAACGCTGGCACCCACCAGAATGCGCGCAATTCGTTCAAGTTTTGAGCAATAAAAATGTTTAGAAGATGATAGTATTTATATCATTTAGTTGTCTACCTTTCGATTATTACCAGTGTGAGTGCCTTTAATATTGGAGTTAATTCCGCTGGGATGGCGCTACGGTGTATTGATGGCCGCTTTGATTTTGCAAAGAGGCTTTTAGTACATTTTTCCGTCGTCCTGGAAGTCCCAACAAGGACGAAACGGCCGTCGTGGTCTACCCGCCCCAGGGTATCCATTAAACTTGGATCACTGTGTATTCCAATATAAAAAATAGTTACACACTTGTCCGATAGGCCACAATATTTTCTTTTAATTATTTTCGCGGACACTATATCATCTTCTAATTACACCTTTTTGTTTGATGTAGGCTAGTCCGTGGTTTATAACATGAGACCGTGGAAATATACTACTAAACTTCGCCTTGCTATGCTACAAAAATTGTTTCCCTTATTATCTTAAATTAAGTCGATCATTATTATGATTTGCATGTGCAGTGTAACAGCAATTTAATATATTTGCCAAGCTAGTTCCCAGTGTAGAAAACAAGCAGGTTTTCTCCGTGTATAATAGGGTGATTTGGACAATATTCATTCTGAGAATGTCACTAAAATTGGGGCCAGTCTATATCAAAGGATCCGACAGGTATTATCGCTTCTCGTTGATATGAGTTCGCTGATGTTAGTCTGATACTCTTAATAAAACGTAACATTTTTACTTGTTCCATGGAACTAGATTGTACATCATTTTTAGTAAAACAAGTTAAAATAAAATAAAGTTAATATAAAAGTCTTATTAAATTTTTACCTTGCGTACTTTTAATTAACGCCACCATTTACAGTTTCATTTTATCACTGAGGCAGCTCGCGTTGGGACTGAAATTTTTTCCAACGACCAGACTAGTTTTTAAATAAATAATAGGGAGTATTTAGGCTTGTTTTAAACTTTTATATTTTATGTTCCGCGGAGTTAATGAAGGAAGTAATTTAATTTTTTACTTTTGTGTACAGTTGACGTAAATAAGACCGGTATTTTACAAACTTGTTTTTGATAAAACAAAGTCAGTAAGTTTAATTGAACGTGTGAGTTTGTAACTTGGAATAAATGCAGTAAATTCAGTACAGTTTTTTTTTGGAAAAATGCTTGGACACGGTTATTAACATTTTTAGTTGTGATCTTTTTTATAAAAAAAATTGATACAGGGTGTCCCAAATTATAGATATAATGATTTCGATAATTTCTTTAAATGGCAACCCTAGTTTTATATTGACTATTTTTAAAGTGCATATTGTTATACACATAGATATTCACCCCTAGATAAGCAAACAATAATCACGAAAGTGGCAAATTATGGCGTCGCGCATGTAAACAAAGCTATACCTACACGATTAAACATGCGCACTGCAACATTATCGTTTGACAAATGAGAAAATAGACAGGTCCGGGCTTTAAAATTTATATTCTTGCCAAAAAATTGGAATTTCTTCTCAATTTTTTTGATCAGGTTGGGAATTAAGTTGGTAATTTCTGGCATTTTTAGTAGTTGCAAACCTATCAGATTTTAATGATAGAAAATTGTTTTGTAAGACTTTGTTTCTAAAACTTGTTTAAAAATGATTCGTCGTCATGTTTTTAGTTCGATAGGGTAGAGAACAAGTTAATTGAACTATAAAATTTATAAAATCAAATATAAAAAACAAACAAAAGCAGCAAAATAACCAATCTTCGATGTAATTGCGTACCTAACCTCAAGTCAAATATTAGTTGGTATAAAACTTGTATTGATTTTTAAAATTTGGCAAAAACTTGGGTACGTATAAGACATTTTCAAGCACAATTTCTTGTTCAAAAATTTAAAAAAGGTTTTACCCGAGAACTTGACCCGTGGAGCAATATAAACTAAGGACCTATAGATATTTAAATTTTTTCTATTATATAATATAAGTATAGAGAAAAGTGTCTTTTAACCTTTTTGAAGATTGCAGAGCTGCAAATAAAATATACCAAAACATGCATGGAAATAATCTGTCTGAGGTGTGGGTTTCTCCTTATTTTTATACCTTGTTTGTATAGCCTAGGCCTAGTTGGATATGTTTAAATTGATCATAATAAAATAAAGTTATATATCAAGATACATCCCCACTCCATACTTACTGAAAATACGAAATACCCGGTATTTTACCCCTATTTGTGCATAATAAAATCATACAACGGCTGTTAGGTACTAGTCATTGTTTATATTTCAATCGGAGTCACTAAAAGCACAAACACAATTCACTAAACTACACCAAAGCTAGAAATCTTTAAATATTAAACACCCACAATCCACAATAGCAAAGAAAACTAGAAGGAATCCACAGAAAAACCTTAAAAAACAACAAAAATGGTTCTGGAGTGTATTTTAAGCATGTCGGTAAAGGACAGGCCGATAATACGAAGTTTGTGCGCATGCCCGATGCTGCTCAGAGGGAAGGCAGCACGAATAAGCCTTGAGTGTAAATTAATTTCTTCTGAAGTAATTAGAACTGTTCAAAACGCGTTCTACTGGCGTTTAGGATATTGCCAAATAGTGAATGGACAACATTTTGAGCATTTATTAACGAAAAAGTATTAAAGATAGAAGGTTTCTTTATTTTTCAATTAAATTAATTTTAATTTTTTTAATCCATCAATTATGCGCCGGGACCCATCAATATTATACAGGGGTGTAAAAATACTTTCACAAACTAGTTTTAAGAGAAAGGTCATATGAATCTATTTTCCTTATCAGCAATTATTTGTTATTATGGAAAAAAGCGTTTTTATTCTCTTGAATTGCATTTTTTTTCGTGTAAAAAGAATGTAAATGTTAAAAAAAAAGCGGACGGGCAGATTTCAATTCTCTTTTCCCATTACTTCGTTTATGTGCACTTTTTGTATAAGTCTATTTCCACCTTTCATTCTTACAGTAACGTTATTCTTTTTAACGTGGATCTCTGCACAAAACAACATAATAATTTATTTCCATCTCGGATACAGGCTAGCAAAGAGGAACAAAATAAATAATTAAAAAGCACTCATACATTTTTATGAGCATGCAAATGTTCTTTACAGAGACGCAACGAACAAAAAAAAACTGAGTAAAAGTTTCATAACACTGATGCGACTGCACTTGATAAAAAACGTTATATCGAATGACACTATGTGTAGACGGAATAATGTATCGCCAGCGGTTAAAACGTGGTGGATATGTCGTAGGCTGATAGTGAAATCCGTCATTTCGTGAAAAGCCTAGTCACTTCATGAAGCGTCGGCAGATTGTGTAAAAACATGAAATTACACGATCTGCCGCGTCACTTCATGAAGAGACCTTGACGTTTCGGCATATTATGTATAACACAATCTGCCTAATTTTAAATATCGTCACTTCATGAAATGCCACAAAAACAAGGCATATTGTGTAATTCCGTCTAAAAGGTGTATTGGCAACTGGTTTGTTCCGGTTTGTCAGAGCATTTTTTTTATTTTTATAAAATAATATTAGTTGAAAAAGTTTAATTAAAAAAAAAATGCTCTGGGGAACAACGAACAAACCAGTTGCCAATATACCTTTTAGGCGGAATTACACAATCTGCCGACTGACATGACATCGTTAGGTACTACATGAAGTGACGATATTTAAAATTAAGCAGATTGTGTTATACATAATACGCCGAAACGTCAAGGTCTCTTCATGAAGTGACGCGGCAGATCGTGTAATTTCATGTTTTTACACAATCTGCCGACGCTTCATGAAGTGACTAGGCTTTTCATGAAATGACGGATTTCACTATCAGCCTACGACAGATATACCAACGACACAGTAGAAATTCAGGCGCGTGTACAAAGGGGGGGGGGCGGTAATTGGGGTAGTTAAATATAGCTTATACAGTGTGACCAGTAAAATCCGCATCATATGGGATTTTTTTTTAAATTAATAGCTTTATTCGAAATTTGACTTTGGCATCAAGTTTTGCTTCGATCGAGATAAAAATTAAGCAAAAAATAGTAGTCACGTAATTCGAATTATCTGTCAAATTTTAATTTTTCCAAAAAACAATTCAAAAGTGGGGTTATTTCTGAAAACATCGAAAAAAGATATAAAGCTGTAATTACACTTGTGAAGTTCTTCGTGAATTTATTCACGAATTTATTCGTGAATTTCTTCATGAAGTCGGTAGCATTTACACTGTGCATCAGGTAATTATTTTGCATGTTAAATTCCAAGTTGGCCATTTACATTATCAAAGTTAGCCTTGAAGTGACTTCATGAATAAATTGACGAAGAACTTCACAGGTGTAATTACAGCTTTAGAAAAAGCTTTTTTAAATGCAGTTTCTAGCCCACATGCAAAATTTCAGCTGCATAAGATAATTTTGATTATTTACCCACCACTAAAATTTATTTTCCACTTAATGAACACTTTACTGATGACACTGTGTTCTTTTTTGTCTTAATATTAAGGTGTAACACAAACTACGTTTTCAAAATACTTATTTTATAAAGTTACCTTATACAGGGTCAAAAAGAAATAGACATTGCATCATACGATGATTTTGTAGAAAAACACACATTTAATATGGCTCTACTTTAAAGAAAATGTATCTGAAATAAAGCATCGTCAAAACTAAGAAGTTTTATGTAGGTTGCGTTGAGTATTATTTTGCAAAAGTGGTGCAATTTACAAAATATGAGTAAAAAATCTAAATTATCTTATGCAGCTAAAATTTTGCTTGTGGGCTAGAAAATGCATTTAGAAAAACTGTTTCTAATAACTTTTTTCGATACTTTCAGAAATAACCCTACTTTTGAATTATTTTCTGGAAAAAATTAAAATTTGACAGATAATGCAAATCACGTTGACTACTTTTTTTTGCTTAATTTTCATTTCGATCGAAGCAGAACTTGATGCCAAAGTCAAACTTCGAATAAAATTATTAATAAAAAAAAATCCTATATGATGCGGACTTTACTGGTCACGCTGTATATAGCTCAAGAAACGAATAAAGAGTAAAATTACCTATTCGGTAAAAAAATATTCGCAAAACAAAAAGTAAACAAATACACAATAATGACCACCACATAATTAGCAATTGGCATGGTGGTTACTTCATGATAAATTAAGTTTGATTTTCAGTGTCGGTGTTGGGACGTTGGGTTATATTGTGTGGGTGTTATTGTGTGGCGGTCTGGCGGTCTAGCAGTTGTGGTGTGGTAGTATCGTAATTCCTAATACTTACTTTTACCTTCTCATATCATGAGGCTGTATACTCTCTTAGGTAGAATATTTTTGTAGTCTGCCAATGACAACAGAACAAGATATACATCTCATTATTTTTATTATGTCATACCAGTACATTACAACGTGTCTTTGGAAGTTCTTACCAAATGGAAAACTTTTTTATTATTCATTTTACGAAAAAAAGTTATTCTTTATAAAAAGCTCTGCATGGTCTAAAACCTAAAATGCAACCATCAAATATCGAAATTTTCGAGTCATATACGAGGTTTGTCAAAAAATGTGAATTTTTCCCAAGAATGTGAATTTTTCCCAAGAGTAAAGTACCTTTATTTTTGACATTATCAAAAATTGTTATAAAAAAAAGTTGATCAGAACTAAAAACTACGGCTAAATGTGCAATTATACGCATTTATGTTGAAAAATTATTTTATTAATTTATTATTAATTATTTAATTTTTTAATTATTTAATTAATTTAATGCTTGTTATTGCATATTTAGACGTGGTTTTTAGTTCTGATCAACTTTTTTTAATAACAATTTTTGATAATGTCAAAAATAAAGGTACTTTACTCTTGGGAAAAATTCACATTCTTGGGAAAAATCACATTTTTTGACAAACCTCGTATATGACTGGAAAATTTCGATATTTGATGGTTGCATTTTAGGTTTTAGACCATGCAGAGCTTTTTATAAGGAATACTTTTTTTTCGTAAAATTAATAATAAAAAAGTTTCCCATTTGGTAAGAACATCCGAATACACGCTGAATTGTGTTTTTATACCTTAAATACCATCTACATAATGGATTACTTTATTGCCCGTGCGGGCATAAAGTACACATTATGGCCTGCGCGGGCATTAAGTGTTGCAGTAAGGTTGAATTCTCAACGTCGTGCAATTATTTAATGCCAACCTATAACCTATTTCGCTTTGTTTTTTTAAGTTTATTATTTTTTAAACTAACATTTAAATAAAATCAGTATCGTCGGAACATTACTTAGGTATTATCTGATATATTACAAAAATAACAATTTATTTCATTGCTAATTTTGGGAGAATTGTATACTGAAAGAACTATGAATGACAATGACATAATAATGTTAAAAAAAATCTTACCCGTTTTTTTTTGCTATACAATTCTCCTAAAATAAGTTATGAAACTCCTTGATATTTATTAAATATGTCAATTATTACATATAGAATATCAAGTCGATACTGATTTTCTTTAAATTTGTATAAAAGCTAGAAAACATAATTAAATCTACGCGAAATAGGTTAAAGGTTGGCAAGCATGTTGAGTTGATACTCCCACCTTAAGTATGCATCTTGTTCCCTTTTTGATTTTTGACTTTGACACATTAAACATTTTAATAATGTCAAGGTAATCTCGCAGGTAAAAATAAAAAATTGGTTAATCAAATTAAATTAAAAAAACATATTTATTATTCAAAACGAACTGGTATGACATAAAATTTTGTCTGCACCACGGGTACTAATAGATATATACCCTCGGGCGACTTACGAACCCTCGGGCCAGAGGCCCTCGGCTTTGTAAGACTGTCGCCCTTAGGGCATAATCATCTACTTGTTACCCTTGATTATAGGCGTAGTTAGATGGTCAACACTGGGGGTGCTGAAGTCCAGTGGCGGCTCGTGACATGTTAACGTGGGGGTGCACAAAAAGGCCGCCGCACGCGAAATGCGAAAAAAAAATTTAGACCACGCCCAAATTTGGTCAATAATTTTTAGTAAATATTTTAATGTGATGTTAATAGCAGGTTTAGGTCTTTCACTGTTCTTGACAATCACTTTCTCCTCCAACGGTAACTGCTAAAAGATTTTTTTTTAAATTCCACGGTGTATTTATTATCCGACGACGCACTCATTGTTTTTTCGTTTAACTTTAACTGAATTCAATAAAACCATATTAAACCCTAATAAACAAAAAAAATAGTCAAAATACCGGCTAAAAATTTCCGCGAATTTGAACGACTACGACTGGTTAAATTTAAATTATCAAATTAATGCAGAATTGCAGAACATGATATGCACAAGCTATTATACCGCTCTCGTATTTTACGAGATTTTTATGATCATAGACCCGCTCTGACAAGTAAACTGGGCGTGAACTACACGGTACACGTAGAGAAATTTTGAACAGAATCCGCAACTACCTAAATATACTTGAATTTGTACCAGAATTCGAATGCTTGAAATATTATTATGAAAAATGTATTACATAATATAATGTATATTATAAAAATAGGTTAGTTCTAAAATTAGTCTATATATTGTAAATTTTTTTGGGGGTGTAAATTTAGATTTCGGGGGTGCTTAGCACCCCCAAGTACCCCCCTAAGTACGCCTACGCCCTTGATACATAAATAACTATTATAACAAGCCGACAAGAGGTCAAATGCAGTGGTTTACCAGGTTACTTGCGAATTCCGCAATGAAACTAAAATATAATAGCAGTAGTAGTTAGTAGTTAGTAGTTAGTAGTAGTAGTAGTAACAAGATTTATTTAGCACTATGCTACAATTTAACAATTTTTTTAAAATATTAACAAATTCAAAAATAACAGCCTTATGTTGGAGTGCACAAAGATTTTTAATAATAATTAACTAACCAGCAGCTTTGACGGTGACATAAGTGACATTGGCAGGCATTGTTTACTCACAATCAAAGCGCCCCGGTTTGCGTAATTATTGACTTGCTATTAGGCGTATATAGAGCATTAACAACTAAACATAATTTTAGTTCTGAATTAAATCGGCGAGAAATTTATTTCGAAACTTCTGTTGCAGGAACCATAACCAATGGCGCAATATTTTTTATTGGGAAGAATCGTATTGTATCAAAAAAGCGCACCCTACAGCATCCACATGGCACAATATATACTGTTTCTATTTTCTAGCAGTAAAAGTTGCATCTACTTGCATTTTATAGGTAACCGTTTTCAGTGGTCGAATAAAAAGAATATGAAGCAATGTGAACAATACTTACAAACAGATGTGCTTGTGTTTTAAGGTGTTCTATCGCGTTTTTGCCAATCTTATTGCTAGACTGTATAGGGAAATATTTGATAGTGTGTATAAAATGTGTTTGTTTTGTTGTTGTACTCGAGAAGAAGAGGAATTTAAAAGTACTCATTGTGGTTAGTACATTCATTAACTATTTATCATGTTTAGAAAAAAAACTGAAAATTCATAGCTTTTAAGGTATTTTTCCTTACACCTGTTCTAATTACCATAAAAATCTGCAAGGTTTAAAATTTATTGATTGTCAAATCAATCGTTTTTCTCGTGTCTAGAAATTTACAATATTTTGCTCGAGTTTGTTCAGTACCAGGATGTCTGATATCGAAGAAATAACGGAAGCGGTGAAGATCGTTCTATCAAAACTTTTGCGCGCTACACAAACTCAAATACAATAAGAGAAAGTGTACATTTGGTTTCGTGAATAGTATAACCTAAAAAAGGTAAAAACCGTATCAGAAAATGTTTTTTTTGCTGTGTTATTTGGAGGAAAAATCGAAAATTATAAGTTCTTGGTTAGTATAGTAGTAACATGTTTTATTTAGCAAAAAGCTACAATTAAATATTTTTTAAAACACTTTTTTAACAAATTTTTGTAGATTTATTTTTAAATTTTAAAACGCAACCTTCTTTTAACAAAAACAGACAGAAAAGTTAAACATTTTGCAAATTGTATCAAATATTACGTTTCATTTTGTTTTTTAATTAAATGTAATTTTAAAGGTTTTTAAACAGTTTTAATGATTTTTGAGATTTAATAGAATTTTCCAAATTATTATATTCTATCACACCTTTAGAAAAAATAGATTTATAAGCTAATGTTTAAGACACTCTATCCACATAAAAGTTTGATTACTTCTTGTTTTATAATTATGATGGTCATAATTAAAAGAACAAAAAAATTTTAAACAATCAGGCAATAAATTATTTTTAATTTTATGTAAAAAGATACATACTAAATAAAAAATTAAATTTCTGACATTCAACCAATTTAAATTTTTTAACATAAATTTAATTTTTGGCTATTTGTCACAATTTAAAATAATCCGCATTGCCTTATATAATAATAGTATTAAATACAGTTTTTTTAGAAAACAAACTTAAATTATAACTGATTCTTTGAAAATAACCTACTTTTCCGCCAATCTTCAATATGATACTTTCAAAATAATTAAAAATTTTTAATTTTGAATCAATGATTATCCCTAAATATTTAAAACTGTTTACAAAATCCAATGTTTCACCATTAATTACAACATTTATATTTTGACAATTTAAATTATCACCCATAACCATACATTTAGTTTTTGAAATATTTAATTTTAATTTATTTACTTTTCCGACTAACAATATGTAACATCGCCTACTTGAATTAATATAGAGAGCAATTATTGGTCTAACTTCATTCAATGCATTAACATAAAAAAAAATTTTGATTATCTTTATTTGAATACGAGTTTATTCATAGTTTTTACTGCATAATGTCAATAATATTGTGAATACGTGATGGCCCGCTCTCAACGCATAACTCGATAGCATCTAAACTGCTCAACTTTTTGATATTTTTCAAAAACAGAGTTAGAGAAGCGGTATTAGGTCTACAAATTAAAATTATTTTTAATTATACAGGGTGTTTCAAATAGTCAGGGCATATCAAACAAACCTTTTTTTTTAATGGGACATCCTATATGTTATGATATTTTTGGATTGCTTCACCAATTCTAAGACCATTTTGTATAACATATCATATCTTTAAACTTAGTAGTTTTTAAGTTATCGATAGAACAAGAAAAAATACCTTAAAAGCTGTGAATTTTAATTTTGAATTTTTATTCTAAAGACCATAAATAGTTAATAACAATCAGTTTTACACAAAATATTTTTTAATTTCATTGACTTTTTAACCTCGATCTAACAATCTTGGTGAAAATTGACAATCTCAGGTGCCATTAAAAAAAATAACTATTTTGACAATACAGTTAATTGTAATTTTCTGCCTTAGTTATCCAAATTATTTATGTATAAAAAGAACAGTAAAGTAACTTGACAAAATTTTTAATACATGAAACAACAAAAATACTTTAATTTATTTTCTAACAGATCTCTCTCACAAGCAAATTATTCCTTATTTAAACCACAGAAATTAGCGGAAGTTCAGAAAATAAAAATTATAAACGACGCAGAACTTTCAAAGTCATTATGCCCTTAAAATATGGATGATAAATTAAGGAAATGTTCCTAAAAGTCGAAATCTCATGGCCCAATTTTTGTAAGCTTTTCAGTAGCGGCTGGTGTAGATAATTTATTTTGCTTTGTATAAAGTCTCATATAAAGCAAGCGATAAAGGTATATATGGAAGAATTTTATGAAAAAATGTAATATAGACTTTATCTACAGGCACAAAAAAATATAGATATTAACTTACAAGGCGACTAATAGATAGAACCGGTTTTCTCGATTTTGGTGGGAGGTATACACAGTGGCGCAACCAGGGGGGGGGGGCTGCCGGGCTGCAGCCCCCCCGAGCTTAGAAACTTAGCCTATTCGTTTAATTGCAAACCAATTTTTCATGTCACGCCTTTTACTAATATTTTATATTCAGCCACATAATTTACATCAATCATGTCATTAATAGTGAAATTATACTACGTCTGACTGAATGAACTGACCGCAATACTTCCACTGAGGCATCTGGATTACTGGCCAGCATTATATAAGTCCCAAATTTGTGATCGCACTAATGTGTACAGAAAGAATATATGCCGCAAGATTCTACAAACAGTCGATTTAAACCTTTTTTAAGCATTACAGTTAGCTAATGACGTAACAGATCAAGTTAAATAAATAAGAGGCCTGGCAGATGATAATTTTCAAAATATTTTTAAGGAAGCTCAAGATCTACTTTCAGAATACGATATTGAAATCAGAGTACCTAGACTACCGCCAAGACAAACACAAAGATTGGTTATAAAAACCGATTCCGCTGCTGAGTAATTTAAAATAACAATTTTTATTCCGTTTTTAGATGGCCTCATAGCAAATCTCGAGGATAGGTTTTTAAAACATGGAGAAACCCTTCAAAATTTTTAATGCCTTTTTCCATATGATAATCAAGATTTTGATAGTCAATTTAAGTATATGTTTTTTGAAACTTCACAGCTTCTACAAGAATGAGTTCCTTGAAGAGTTTTCCATTAAAACGATGTAAAAGCTGAACTTGAGCTGTGGTATAAAAAATGCAAAAACAAAAACTGAAGGAAGATTTGGACAAAGTGTATTCCGAATGTGATGCTAATAGATTTCTCAATATAAAAAGGCTTTGACAAATTTTTTTAATTTTGCCTATTACAACCGCCACATCTGAAAGGTCCTTTTCAAATTTAAAATATTTAAAGACATATCTGCGTAGCACTACGGAAGAGGACAGATTAAATGGTTTGGCAGTTCTTTATGCGAACCACGATATTGATATTACCGTGGCAGAAATTCTGGATGAAAAGGCAAAAACAAAACGAAGAATTTTACTTTAATATTAGTATTATTAGTGATTACTTGATTACTTACAACTTATTGTATAGGGTTTTTGTTTTGTTTTGTTTTAGTATAAGTATGATTAATATATGCGTTACTTATTTTAAATACATTTTTACTAATTAAAATGAAATCTCTAATTTTTTTTCATAAATATTTAGTTAGGGTCAGCGGCGTATTATTGCAGAAGTTTAAGGGGGCTGTCGCTCTTGTCAATCATACGTATTTTACCCAAAAAAGGGCGTGGCACCCAAAAAATTTCGCAAGAAGTTAAAGCCCCCCCCCCCGAACTAAATTTCTGGTTGCGCCACTGGGTATACAGTATAGAGTAGAGCCCTGCACGGGCTGGAATTTTACAGCCCGATATTTTACATATTGGCTGTTTCTATAATATGCTTCTACAGTGTGTCTACAGATAGAGTGTGGAAGAGGAAAAACTTTTTAATTAGTAGGTATAGAAAAAAAGTAATTCTTTATAAAATCGTCTGCTTGTGCTGAAACTACAATTTCGAATATCAGATTTGCGATTACTATACAGTCGTAACAAAAAACATTTTTAGTTTTTTGAACCTTTTTTTTTCAATTCCTTAATTTATTAAATGAATTTTGCTATTGTTGAAACTACAATTTCAACTATTAGATTTGCGATTACTTTACAGGGTTCAAAAACAACAGTTTTTGTTTTTTGAATTTCTTTTTCAATTCTAATTTTCAATTCCTTTTGATGATTTGCTAAATCATCACGTTGGGAACAAATGGATTGGAAGGTGCCTATGGTCCAAATAAGTTGGTACGTAGGAGTCCCGATCTCACAATTATCCACTTTTATTTATAAGGATATCTGAATCCACATGTGTATAAAACCAATTTAAATAATAACTTAGATCCCTTGAAAGAAAAAATAAGAGTACCTATAGTTATTGAAAATATCCCAATACAGCAAGTTAGGAACTGTTATTGGGAAGTCAGATGTCAAGTTGAACTAAGCGAACTAACTAGGTGGTACCACATTTGAATAAACGTTTTATAATTTATGATTGAATGAATTGAAAAAATATGACATGTAATAAATAATAAAAATACCTCAAAAGCAGCCAAATAAAAAATGGTTTCCTGACAATAAAATCGTTATTCGGCCAGATATAAAATCATATTCGAAGTAAGAAAGCAACAATAGTTGTTTGTTTTACGTAAATTTATTTTAAACGAAATCCAAAAAACTGAAAATGTTGTTTTTGACAAACCCTGTATAGTAGTCGCAATTCTGATATATGAAATTGTAGTTTCAGTACAAGCAGGCGTTTTTATAAAGAATGACTTTTTCTTCTATACCTACTAATAAAAAAGTTTTTCCTCTTCCAAACTCTATCAGTGGACACACTGTATATCGTATATCATCGAAAAATAAATGCACGTATTTTTCAGTTGTCCATATTCCGCTTAAGAGGGTTTGCCGAATAGTACAAGGCAAAATTCTGAATTCGGCAAAGGATTTCCAACAACTTCTTGGGTTTCCTATCTAATTCTTGAGATTAATCAAAAAATATGATTTCCTGCAAGATTTAAAGGTTAATAATCTCTAACTATTTAAAATAAATATATACAACTCAAAAACTAAGCGTGGCCTAAGAAATGGTTTACTTCTAAAAAAAATTTTTGGAAATAAATCACTACCAACCATGTTTTTATACTTTTAACATATTTAGTTGTTATTCAGGAGAATGCCTTCATTTTTTTTAGTACTAAAAGTACGCAATATAAAAAGTATTCATTCATCAAAAACAAGCGTTAAAAGTAGATAAAATGTACTAAAATTATTATTATTATTATTAGGCAAATATTCAAAAAGAAGCAAGTAAACTTTTCTTATTTACCTACATAAAAATCAATATTGATTGTATTGACTCACCACCGAGCCGCTACTGATTTATAATAAAATTATCCCAAAAAACTGATTTATAAAATAACTTTTCAGAGTTGATTAAGGAATCCACCGAAGGTTTTTACAAAGATGTCAGCAGAGAAACCGCCGAAAAACTTTTGAAAAATAAACAGAACGGAACGTTCATTATAAGACCATCAAAAAACTCCAACTTGGGAACGTTGTCTTTAATACAGGACTCAAAAATTTTTCATTTAAATATACGGAAGAGGGAACAGGATAATTTTATAGCCCTGGGAAGAGAAAAGGACAACGAAAAGTGTTTCAGCAATTTGAACAGTCTTATTAATTATTATATTAGTAATTATTTAGTTTTATACTCGAGAGGAAATAGAACTTTGACTCTCTTACTTCCCTACAAAGACAACAACGAAAATATAGATAAAAACAAAATTAAATTTTTGAAGTATGATAAAATATAACAATCATACCTAAATGACTGCACTGAGAATGACATGTACAACTAATTATTTGATCTAATACTTTTACAGTATACCTAAGTAAAGATTGTAGATGTATGATAAAAATTGGTTATCACAAAATTGATAAATTATAATAAAGTTTTATGTTTTATGAATTTTGTTCGTTTAATAACGCTGGTAGCACTGCACACTAATGCTTTATTTTTGGCGACCCTGTATATTATAAAAGGGTTTCAAGATTCATACCAAAAATATTAAAAACTATACCCAATACAGTGTGACCAATAAAGTCCGCATCATATGGTAGTTTTTTTTATTAATAGCTTTATTCGAAATTTGACTTTGGCATCAAGTTCTGCTTCGATCGAGATGAAAATTTAGCAAAAAAATTATGGTCACGTGTTTCGCATTATTTGTCAAATTTTAATTTTTTCGAAAAAATAATTCAAAATTGGGGTTATTTCTGAAAATATCGCAAAAAGGTATTAGAAAAAGTTTTTTTAAATGCATTTTCTAGACCACATGCAAAATTTCAGCGGCATAAGATAATCTTGATTTTTTACCCATCCATAGTCTTAATATTGAGTTGTATTACTTTCAGACACAAACTACGTTTTCAAAAATACTTATTTTATGAAGTTACCTTATACAGGGTCAAAAACAAATAAACTTTGCATCACATGCGACCAAATTTTAATAGCCCAATTTTGATTTTGTAGAAAAACACACATTTAATATGGCGCTACTTTAAAGAAAATGTATTTGAAATAAAGCATTGTCAAAACTAAGAAGTTTTATTTAGGTTGCGTTGAGCCTCATTTTGAAAAAGTGGTGTATTTTACAGAATATCGGTAAAAAATCAAAATTATCTTATGCAGCTAAAATTTTGCATGTGGGCTAAAAACTGCATTTAAAAAAACTTTTTCTTATAACTTTTTTCGATACTTTCAGAAATACCACTACTTTTAAATTATTTTTTGGAAAAAAATTATGTTTGACAGTTTTAATGCGAATGATAGGTATTATTTATTTGAAAGTTTTTTAAGGTTTGTTGTATTTATATCATTAATATTTTCCCATTTTTCTATTATATCTCCATATTATCGAAAGTGTTAAAAATTTAAACTGATTCATCAAAGAAATGTTTAATGTTTTACTGCTGCAAGGAGAAAAAGATGACATGAAGAGCACGATTGTAAAATTTTCTGGAACAAAAATTCTTAGAATATATAAAAATAACTGCAATTTTCTTTTTATATGCTTGTTCTTTCATTATTTTTCAGTAATGAATAGTGTGAAACTGAAACGTTTTCTTCCATTATATCACAAAGAAAACAAAACAATTTCATAGCCCGAAGAGAAAACAGCAATCAGATGTGTTTAAGTACTTTCAAGCATTTCGTTAATCACAAGTTTCTATTTAAGTTTCAGGGAAGTTTCGCGCATCCGAGTTGATAGAGACAAAAATGAAAATGTAAATTCAAAAGCATTTAATTAAAGTAATGTCCATTTACACTTGCGAGCAAACAGATGTAAAACAATATTTTGCTTCTGTTAATAGAATTTTATTAAGTTGAAAATTTAAATATGTAATTTGCAAATGATATTCAATTGTTTCGAACGTTTCTTGTAAAAGCTGAAAGTATATAAAGTAGGTCATATAGAGGGACTGCGTCTCCCCGACGAACTAAGTTGCGAAATTTTAACGTAAAGTATTTAGTTTGAATAGAATAGAATAAAATAGAATAGAAAAATCTATATTTCAAATTACGTTAATCAATACAAATGTACAAACATGAAACGGCGTCAACAAAAAAAAAATCCAAGTTTAAATACCTAAATGCAATTCCTGATCCTTTTCTCTCTTTTTACATCTCCAAAAAAGGACTAATACTGTATGGCTCCAAATTTATAAGCGATTCCTTCAATCTTACTCTAAACAATTTCTCTGAGGGTGCATTTTTAATATCATTATTTAGTTTATTATAAAATTTAACACCCATGTAGTAGGGGCTTTTTTCAGATAAAGTCAGTCGGTGAATGGGGTAATTTATATCATTAGTTCGTGTGTTATAATAATGTTGATAATGCGTACCAAATGTGTTTCTGTTTTTATAGAAAAACATAGTTGTATCAAAAATATATAGCGCATAAATTGTAAGGATTCGTTATAGTATAATAATATATAGTTATTAAGGGGTTATATGTAAAATTTATTTTTGTATATTTGTCACAATTTAAAATAATCCGCATTGCCTTATTTTGTAGAATTTGTAATTTGTCAAATAGTTTCTCACTAGCATAATATAAAATGGAAGAAAATATAAAAAATGTGGTAATATAGTAGTATTAAATACAGTTTTTTTAAAAAACAAACTTAAATTAGAACTAATTCTTTTAAAATAACCTACTTTTCCTGCAATCTTCGATATGATACTTTCAAAATAATTAAAAAATTTAAATTTTCAATCAATAATTATCCCTAAATATTTAAAACTGTTCACTAATTCTAATTTTTCACCATCAATTACAACATTTATATTTTGACAAATTTAAATTATTACCCATACCCATCATATATTTAGTTTTTGAAATATTTAATTTTAATTTATTTACTTTTAGCCAATTTAATAATATATTTATCTCAGAATTTAGAGTATTTAGACCATCAAAAATATTTAAAACATTAATGTAAATTAAGGTGTCATCAGCAAAAATTTGTAACTTACACATTTTTAAAACTGAAGGCATATCGTTATTGTATAAAATAAATAATATTGGACCTAGTATACTTCCTTGAGGAACTTTATTTATTTTTTTATTTGAATACGTTTTTGAAATTTTTGTTTTTGTGATCTGTTATAGTGTTTCTTAGGTCAATTTAATGACATTAAACTGTGGGAATTTCCTAACCATAGGCGTTCCACACAAATAATTAATATGCGTATAAACACTTATAAGTTTGTTTTACATTAGGTGTTTGTACATACTACACTTTATAAACCCACTGTATATATAATAATATTATATTAAAATAATAAATATAAGGTAACTCAAAAATTCTATATACAAAACTAAAATCAGAAAAATAAACCTGACACGGCACGACACTGCTCAGAAAATGCTTTAATTTTTTTACCAGAACTTCATTCTCGTCAACCAGACTCCGGCCCGTTCATCAAGGCATAACCACGTATATTTTATCTCCGTCTCTTCCACGCCATCGGCGGTCACTGGCCTATCTCTGTCTGGCAGAATCGATCGTTAGACGGGCCGGGTACCGGTTCAGCTTATATCCTGGCGCTTCCAACCGCAACAAATTACATGCTGTTGCCAATTCTTCAAAATTTTCGGATTTGTAAGCACAATGTAAGTATATACGAGAAACAAGGGTTTGTTAATTAGTTGTTTTTAAACACTGAAAACACTTTTTGTCTTGATTTCAGTTATATTGTTTCTTAAGGACTAAAGAATGTATTATTATAACAATGAATGGCTTGTAATTTTTTTCTGTCACACTCAAAACTCCTCGGTTTAAAGTATATTTGCAAACTAGCTTTCAAAGAAAGTTACTGACTAACAATTGAGTACTGATATAAATGAAATCTTTAATAAAAAAACTTAAAGAATTGGAGAAGAAAGATTTGACAACCCTCGTTGTGCGGTCGGTCTCTTTGAGACTATTTATCGCCGTATGGAATGATTGGAATGTCCTCAAACTGAGATTGAATAAATAATACTTAAATAATTTTTAAACCATTTATAAATGTTTCCGCGATACATATTATTTAGAATAAACTACATTGTTTACGATTTAAAGAAATTAATGAATCCAGCGTTCACAATTTGTCTGGTTAGCTGTAGGGTTCACGTATGGTCCACTATACTTACTTAACACGTACATCAAAAGAAGCGCTGTTATCAAACTTACTGTTAAGTCACATAATAGATTCATAAAATTAATAAAATACACGTTATGCAAGTACGAGGCACGTCCAGAAAGTAAGTGTACTCAATTTATGTAGGGTTTAAAAAAAATTGATTAAAACAAAAACATACTTGGTTACACTTGTACATATGTAAGTTATTTTTCGACATAGTCACCATCCCTCTCGATGCAAGTGGTGAGTCGCGGGATCAATTTTTTAATGCCTGCCTCGAAGAAGTCTCCCGCCAGCTCTTTCGCCCATTTCTCCACCTCCCCCTTCACCTCTTCGTCCGTTGAAAACTTGTTCCCACCCATGTGCACGTTAAGGGAAGTGAAGAGATGGAAATCTGAAGGGGCCAGGTCAGGGGACTACGGGGGGTGGTTCAAAGCGTCCCATCCAAATGAGTCCAGGAGTTGCTTCGTGGCGTTGGCCGTGTGAGGTCTGGCATTGTCGTGCAGCAGGCAAACTCCCTTCGTCAGCATGCCCCTCCTTTTATTCTGAATCGCCCTTTTCAATTTTTTTAGCGTCTCACAGTATCTTGCCGCGTTGATGGTCTCCCTGTGAGGCAGATATTCAATGAAAATTATGCCGAATTTCGCACTTGGCGGGAGATACGATCGACATTTTTCGCGAGAGATGCTACTGAGTCAAGAGTTTTCAACACACTAACCTCGGATTGGTCTCGTTTTGAAGGGGAGGGGTCAGGCTACGCGGCAGTGTTGCCAACATGTCGAAAAAGTATTCCCTACAGCTGTGAGAGTACCAGTACACTTACTTTCTGGACGTGCCTCGTATAATCCAGTTACATTACAACCGTTAATAAGATACTATAAGTAGAACAAGTCTTTGTTTTGTTGGTTTAAATAAATAAAAAAAAATATTTCAGGTCTTTGTATTTAGTACCTACTTATTTTAGTTCCTTGTTGAAAAAACCTAGAATGATAGCGGCAACCCCGCTTTCCTATTTCACGCGTCTGCCATCCACGGGTAGCAACGAAAACGGCTGTAGTAATCGAACAAACCCATTTTTTTCTTTGAGTAATCGTAGTATTTGCTTTTGCGATGTCGTGGTTAGTCATCGGAATACTCGAGGTTGTTGATTTTTAGTTGAATTAAGAAAATCTAATTAAGATCAATATAAGTGTAGACAGGGTTAATAACTTGAGCTAATTCAGCAATGATATTATAATATAATTCAGCAATAATATTCGGTGATATAACCCATTGCCGATGAGGAAAAATGTAGTGAATACGTGTTATTAATATATTTAGCACAATTTTTAATATTTCCTTTTTATATGACAAAACTTTTAGCGAAAATTAAACTAAATGAACAATTTTTTATCGAATGCTATAAGCAACAAATAATAAATAAGATATTTAGGGTGGAAAATAATACTATTAGACGAGTAGGTACATAATATTTGCGATGTTTTCTCCAGCAACACGATATCAGGTCATTAGGAACTGGAAAATGGCATGTTTATTTTAGTCGATATAATCTTATTTGAAGCAAAAAGCTACAATAATAAATTATTTATTACATCTTTTTGTAACGTCTTAATTTCGTAAAGTACGGGTCTATTTTTGCTTCTTTGTTTTTTTTTATGCATTGTCATCCAAAGATACTTTGTACCGGGTGATTCAATAAGAATGGCGGCCGGCTATATCTCGGAAACTACTAAACGTAGAAACTTGGGATAAAAAAAATTATGATTAAAGCGGTCATGAGAAAATTCTGGAAATAATTTTTAAGTTCCGCATTTTGCCGCAAGAGGGCGTAATTGAAAAGTAAATTTTAAAATTTTATATAACTCCGAAAATTCCACATTAAGGTATATGTTTGATAACAACATTTTAAAGCTTGGACAATTATGCATCATTTTGGTCTTATGCTCATTGGCGTACCGACTTTAATAAGAGTGGGGGAAGCTGTTGAAAGTGTAAACATTTAAATCGCTGTAACTTCCAAACGACCTATCCGATTTCACTCAATTTAAGCTTGTTTGGAAGAGAAATGTAAGTACCTTTAATTGTCGTATCCAATGGTACACAATAGTTTCAAATAAAATTGCTAGAGGGCGCAATTTGTATTAAAAATTAATGTTTTGGCAATAACTCTAAAACGAACAAAGATATCGAGCTGCGGTTTTAATATTTTTTTTAGCAAATTTTATCTACTTTTCGATTATGGTATCATAATTTTACCGTATGATTTGAATTTTCGGGATAAAATCAAAAAAAACTATTATTATTACAAATTGCGCCCTCTAGCAATTTTATTGAGAACTAATATGGACAACTAAATACGATTGGTAAAAGTGCATACATTCTCTTCCAAACAGTCTTTAGTTTGCTAAAATCGGATAAGTCGTTTAGAAGTTAAAGCGATTTAAATGTTTACACTTTCAACAGCTTCCCCCACTCTTATTAAAGTCGGTACGCCAATGAGCATAGGACCAAAATGATGCATAATTGCCCAAGCTTTAAAATGGTGTTATCAAACATATACCTCAATGTGGAATTTTCGGAGTTATGTAAAATTTTAAAATTTACTTTTCAATTACGCCCTCTTGCGGCAAAATGCGAAACTTAAAAATTATTTCCAGAATTTTCTCAGGACCGCTTTAATCATAATTTTTTTTTCCCAAGTTTCTACGTTTAGTAGTTTCCGAGATATAGCCGGCTGCCTTTCGTATTGAATCACCCGGTATACAGGGTGATTCAAAAGTACTTTGACAAACTTCGGGAGGTAATTGCTGGCAATATTTTAACATGAAAAGTTCTTATAAACAGTGGTCCTTGGCGACTTCGTTACAGAGTTACAGGGTGTTGAAATGTTAAAAGAAATAGTAATAATTTTTAAATAACTCCTTAACGAGTTATTTTTTTTTTATGAAATTTTGTGAATTAAATAAGCATCTAAGGACACTTATTTTCAAAGTACAACACGTTCGTAAATTTAACCAGTGGCGTCGGTACAAAATGTTACTATCATATTTTTTGTGAAAACTATGCTACACCACTGACTTATTTTATTTTAACTTTTTTCTTATAAATCCCCCCTTTATTTAGAACAAAAAAGATCACGTGTGTTTTTTTGATACGAGGGACGGTTTAAGCGTAAATTATTATTTTATTTAAATATACACAAATATTAAAAAATGTGTTTTAAAATGATCAGCCACTCTTAAAAATTAAAAATAACAAAACTGAAGAAATAAAACTCAGTGGTAACTAACTGTCAAATATATTTTAATTTATCGACAAAAAAAGCATTTCCAAAGCCGCCTTGTCAAAATACAAAATATTAAAAAATAACATATTAATAAATAAATATGTATGCCACTGAAAACGTGTTATACTTAGAAAATAGGCATCCTCAGATACCTTCCTTAGGCATATACATATTTGTTTATTAGTAAGTATGAATGTAGGTATTCGTTAAAATACTGTAATAAATATTTGAGTGGTTGATCATTTTAAAACACATTTTTTAATATTTGTGTATATTCAAATAAAATAATAATTTACGCTTAAACCGTCCCTCGTACCAAAAAAACACACGTGATCTTTTTTGTTCTAAATAAAGGGGGGATTTATAAGAAAAAAGTTAAAATAAAATAAGTCAGTGGTGTAGCATAGTTTTCACAAAAAATATGATAGTAACATTTTGTACCGACGCCACTGGTTAAATTTACGAACGTGTTGTACTTTGAAAATAAGTGTCCTTAGATGCTTATTTAATTCACAAAATTTCACAAAAAAAAAATAACTCGTTAAGGAGTTATTTAAAAATTATTACTATTTCTTTTAACATTTCAACACCCTGTATCTCCGTAACGAAGTCGCCAAGGACCACTGTTTATAAGAACTTTTCGTGTTAAAATATTGCCAGCAATTACCTCCCGAAGTTTGTCAAAGTACTTTTGAATCACCCTGTATACCTAAGGTTTTTTAAACTTTACATGTCAGATAAAGCAATAGAAGATTCTTATTTTGCACAACCCATCATTAGTATTGGACTTTATAATCTATGGACGGAATTTAACATCTCAGTAAACCATGTTATATAATAGATAATCATATTATGCAATATTAAACGATAAGAACAATATCACACAAGAAGCTAAATTATATTTTTGGGAACTACTGTATTGATTCTTAGTGGCTATAAACCGTTATATGGTAGCAATAACACCTATTTCCTATTGGCTAAATTACAGAAGATTTTTTTCTCAGTGCAGTTGTACTTCACTATCATCACAAGTAGGGCCAAAATACTTTGATTTCTAACAGCTAAGCTCAACAAGCTTTTTTAGGATAATAAAACCGTAGGTACCTGAATGATTAATTTTAAAATAAACATGTTAATATTATATCTACAACTATCCCTAAACCTACTTCCTCTAAAAATAAAATGGCCTTTTCCTGTATAGAAATAAAGCACATCAACCCCAAAAATACAAAAATAAAACAGAAATAAAACAATAATAACAGCACCCCAAATATGTTTTTCGTCTTAAACCTCTCACGTATCTCCTGATGAAAGTTAATTTAAAAACTTTTTACCCTTTCGGAAGAATTCCAATAGAAATCAATGCTCGCAGACGAAACAGACTGACGAGAAATCCCAGGATTAAAGCCCCGTTTCTCTATCTAGAAAACGTAAACGTCCGTCAGGTGAATTATAACCAATAGAAGAACGTGTAATGTTTGGAATCTGGGGAGTATCAATCCTACCGCAGAGCTACGTTCAGTTTTTTTTTAATTTGATTTGTTTTTTGTTTATTATTAAGTTTGTGATAAAAATCTTTATTCTTCGACTCTATAGTAGGGATGGCTATTAGATACTGGAACTGATCTTGCGGACATGACCTTATGCTTGGACTCGTGGAACTGATGCGGGATACAATTCATGATATTACTAAAATAGTATCATACCGTATGCTTATGAGAGTTCGAATGATACTTTCGATACCTAGTAAGTATCGATATTTGGGGTTTCAATCGTTTAAATTTCTTTGAATGTTTTTCTCTGTCTCTGAGTTTTTTTTTCTGCGTCAGTTTAAATTCTAAATCTTACAACTATATAGATAAAATACTCAATATTGCGTATTGTCCCTAGAATTCTCATAAACGAAATCTATGGAAGTATCGATACTTTTGGAGATTATATTTCTTAAGAATGCTTAAGAATTAGGCAGCAAAAATCTGCTATGGAGTTTTTGTTTTATTGCAATAATTATTACTAGTGAAAAAATAAATATAAAGGCAAGGCAATCTACCCAATAAAAGATGAATATTAAAAAAGGCCATAGAGACTTTTACCATGATCCGTCGTAAAAAATGCCACGTAGGAGTTTTTTTTTATTAGTAGGACGTGAATTATTTTTTTCCGGAAATTGTTTTCGAAACCCCAATATCCTTAAAATTGACCGGCATTTTTACGTCGGTGTAGCTGGTTTTCGGGGCAGAAATGAAAATGGATTAGAGACAAAAAAAAAATGGGATAATGAGGAAAAATGTTTATTTTTAGCTGACCCAACATAACGCTAGAGACTACGATGTTAATTAATAGTACCCAAGTTGGGTAAAGTCTTTGGGGTTGGTTTAAGCAAAAATAATATTATATTGGAGATACCGTGCGAGCAAAAATTATTTGCATCAAAGAGGGCTTGGATTAAAAAACGTAGGGCTTGGTTTAGATCACAATGATATGGGGACGATATATCTAACCAAATCTAGGTTAAAATTTTGTCAAATTCATATTATTACATGATATGCCAAACTAATGAGTAATAAAATAAGTAGACAAATACAAATTTATTTTTGTTGTTTACAAAATTAACAAAGTAAAAATATATAGAAAGAAAAAGAATTACATAAATTGCTGAAAATGGCCATTGATCTTCCCACTTCTTGGGACAGGCGTCTTATACAATTTGTTGGCGTATTTTGCATTATTTCACGAACGTTTGCAATAAGTTCTTAAATATAGTTTTCCTGGTCTTTCTTTGTGTTGTATAAAACCTGTTTCCCTAACCACAGCCACGGTTCTTTTCAGGCAATGATAAAAATCTCCAGCAATAAAAGCAACGTTAGGAAAATTTTTGTGAAAATCATCTATGCACAAACCCGGATTGTATTGCCGCTCATCATTTACTATAACCCCGTTTCGAAAATACGTTCAACCATGAATGTTTTGTGCTGTTCCGTAAAGCCCATTGTGTGAATTGTTTAAGAAATTGGAAAAATTAGCGATGAATCAAATTACTTGTAGCGACTGTCAAAGATGACGGAATAACTGATTGATCAGGTAGTTACTGACACCCAACAGGTTTTAAGCTCTACGGCCAAGCATTACGTTCTTAGATGCAAGGCCCTCTTTGATGCAAATAATTTTTGCTCGCACGGTTCAAAGGTTGTTTTGTAATATTTTAATTGGGTCTATATACACACTGTATTAAAAGAGACATTGAAAAAACATTTAGCATTAATAATTATTCGTTACAAATAGAAAAACTTAAATATCAACAATTAGAAAAATGATTATCAAGTTTATTATTTTTGAAAAAATCGCCTTATTTATTTTATCATTTTCTAGAAGGACCTTATGTTCTGATATTTCAAATACATTATTTGCTATAGGTATACCTTTGCATTTTTAATTACTAACTTTATATCATAGAATTTAAGTAAAACAAAAAAAAAATCTCGCATTTTATACAAAGTAAAGGAAACCACAAATCCTGCATTAATAAGTCCTATGGATTTCTTCAATTTTTTTCTCAACCCTTTTTACGTACCTACAACGGTTTAATCATGTCATGCTTTTCCATGGACACTAATTAAAGAAAAAATAGAAAAAACCTTTTAACATCACTCGACAGATCATCCAGGTAGATGCCGGCAGGTTAATGTGACGTAGATCGCTGGTTTTACGAGTACAAAGCCAACAACAACTACTCCCCTTCTGGTATGCCACTCCGTCTGTTGAATTTAATGGAACTCTATTTGGTCTTCGGCTCTTTTCTTCCCCGGCGAAGTTCTTATTTATTATGGAACATACGAGTAACAAAACCTTGTTTTACCCGTTGGTAAAGTCCGAAGCTTGTGAATTCAGGCAATAAAGATACTACGGAGCCATTTTAAAAATTGGTTTTAGAAAATGACACCCTACTTACGTAAAAGCAATCCAGAACCTAGCCGGTCTTATTAGGTATCCTGTGGATGGAGGAAAATATTTACAATCTAGCGTTCGTCCTTTAATATTAATGTTTACTCGTGGATGCCCTAGGAAGCCGTACGTGATGTACAGTCTCAGTGGCGACATCTGTAAGATTTATTACATCCTGGAGAATTACCTAATTCCTATGTATTGAAGTGACTATCTACAAAATTGGAAAAAATAAATTGAATTTTATTTCGACAAGGTTTGGTCGGTATCTGGTTTGTTTGCTGGCGTAAAGTTTAGAATAATTATAAAATAGTGACTAGTAGACTAGTATTGTAGGAATATTATTAACGCATAAAGACGTTTTGGTTAGTATGTACTTCTAACCATTATTATTAATTTTTTAATACATGAGAGGTTTCTGTAAGTACATACGTTTCAGCTGGCGCGATGTAAGGAGACCCAATGCAAAATTTCAGGTGGTCCAATATTTGCTTCTACGTTCAGTGGCGGCTTGTGACTAGCGAGTCAGGGGGGGGCGCTGGCTTTAAATTAAAAAAAGTTTAAATGTCTATTATTTTCAAAAGTACGTGTCTGTTTTTTCTAACTTTCTCGTTGTGAATTTTAATTTCATCAGCTTAAGCACTACTGAAACAAGTTAAAATATTAGTCCTAACATCTCAAAACTTACCAGATTATGACGATGTTTTGCACTATTTTCATGTTTTTTCATTTTCTCTGAAAGATGTTTTAAGTCCTGCACCCCATTTATAGTCCAATTATCATCCCCGTCAAAACGAAGACACACGAAACAAAAAAAAAATAATTTTTGTTCTCACAACCGCATACCTATTCAGGATTTTTTATTATATATTTCTTTGTCAAACTTACGCGTAAACTGTGCCTTACTTTTACATTTTGATTGCACTTGTACTATGTTCAATTTCTAGTGGCCGCCCTGCATTTTTTAAATCAAGTTTTTCACTTAAGCTCAGAGAACTAAGCACAAACTTCTGTAAATCACTGACCTTCATATTACACGATATTTTCCAACTTTATAAGTTTTATAACGTAACTAATAAATCAAATCAAAACAAATAAACAAAACATTAGCGCCTAGCGGCATCGACAGGTCGCCTCGTCAGAGCACATAATATCGATTATTCTACCGTGGCATCGCGAACAGCTGTTGTTGGGCGCGGAAAATTGGAGCTCATAAGTGGCCGCTCGTTGTGCGATGTGTAGGTGATGTCACGCCTTTGTCGTCATGGCAACTCATCGAGAAGCCGCGTTGAATCGGGACGGATAATCGGTCGCCCCCGCCCGCCCGCGCTTAGTATAACATTGAGAGCGCGGAACTCGCTTGTCTATGAGTATAGCCTGCCCGTTGGAATAGGGCTATGTTTGGTTTATGCCCGCGCTTAGTATAACCTACCCGCTGGAATAGGGCTATGTTTGGTTTGAATTATTTTAATGGATTGCTTACATAGATTGCTTTATTGGTTTTTTAAGTAAAGTATTTTTGGATTCTGTTTGAAATAATTGCAGGGAGGGCGGCGCCCCAGAGCCCTTCATTAACGAGCCGCCACTGCCTACGTTTATTTTAGAGTGTATCTAAGTTTTTTAAAGAATTCAATAAGACAAATTACTCACTTGCAAAACATTAATAATTTTAATGCAGTCTATACAAAGTTATTTAACAATTATTATATTTTATGTTCCTAAAATAAATGATACGGGCCTGAATTACTTTAATTAAAACAAATTCATAAAATATTTGGATATTTTGTCAGTACCCTAAAAATTCTCCGTCTCAGTTATATAAGGTTAACGTCATTGTCATTGTGTCATACGATAAAATGTGTAAGTTGCAAATGTTTGCTGATGACTCATTACATTAATAAATATTTTTGATGGTCTAAATAGGTACTCTATATTCTGAGATAAATATATTATTAAATTGGCTAAAAGTAAATAAATTAACACATTTTCAGTATTGTTCTTCTATTTTATATTGTGCTAGTGAGGAAATATATGACAAATGTACAAAAATAAATTTTATGTTAAAAAATTTAGATTGGATGATGTCAGAAATTTAATTTTTTATTTAGTATGTATAATAATGTATAAAATTAGAAATAATTTATTGCCTGATTGTTTAAAAAATTTTTGTTCTTTTAATTATGACCATCATAATTATAAAACAAGAACTAATTAAAATTATGTGTGGCTAGAGTGTCTAAGTCTATTTTTCATAAAGGTTTGATAAAATATAATAATTTGGAAAATTGTATTAAGTCTCAAATATCATTAAAACTATTTAAAAAAACTTTAAAATTACATTTATTTACAAAACAAAATGATACGTAATATTTGATACAATTTACAAAATGTAACTTTTCTGTCTGTTTATTGTTAAAAGAAGGTTCCGTTTTAAAATTAAAAATTAAAAATAAATCTTTAAAAGTTTTAAAAAATGTTTAATTGTAGCTTTTTGCTAAATAAAACATGTTACTACTACTACTTACTACTAGTACTATTACGACTACTACATACCTACTCCACACAACAAAACAATATAGATGCCAATCGGCCCTGTGATTCCCGTGATATCGCATTGAAAATAAACAAGATACCGTAGAATGGGGTTATTTGGAAAATGCCAAAAAAAAAAAAATTCTGGCAAACCTGCCTTTCGCCACGTGGATCTCAACTGATCGGCATCGTGGCCTCGCGTTCTGGCATTGGTTAACCGTCTTCTCTAGTAATTGTTCTCGCTGTGCGGTACTGTAGTATGTTTTATAGCTCCCGAAAAAGCCGTTAGAAAAACCGCGAAAAATATTTATGTGCCAGCTTCTTGTTCCTGGCGGTTTCCTCGTTATTTCACAGTTAGTTTAGGATCGTTGACTAATTGTTACATATTTCTAGATATCCTAAAAAAAAATTTGAGAATATTGACATAGAAGAGAATTTGTTATAAACATTTTTGTACTGGGGGGCAATTTGGGACAAATAACTAAATAGATTTTTTTCCAATTTTAGACGATAAAAATGGTTAGAATATACGTAAGAACTATCTCAGTAGACGGGAAAAAAATTATAATCTCTACAGTTCCTACTCAGAGGAAAATCTACAAGAAGCACTATAGAGGATATCAGGAAAAAAAATTAAATATTCGAGAAGCTTAATTAATAATAATACATTATATTTTTTTAAAAACCATTTTTGTTGCCGCAAATAAACCCAAACGGGGTTATTTGAGTTTTAATGCATTTTATACGAAATCCCAAATATCCCCACCCTATGGGGTAATTTGGGACAAGCCCTTAAGAAAATATATATCCCCCCAATACTTTATGTAAATGTGGTACCTACCCCTATCCTTCCAAAAATATATCGTATATAATTTTATGTTACACGAGAAAAAAATTATTAATAAAAGTGTTAAAATTTTGTCCCGAATAGCCCCGTTCTACGGTACCATACGAATTGAGACATCTATTTTTATGTCGTTTAAAGGAGATTATATATAGGTATATCATTTAATTTGGACCGCATGGGTGTATTCAAACTCCATTAGGGAGATAACCATCTTTACCCCAAAAATCTCGTTCCCATTCTGCTGTCGCCTTTCTGCAACGCAATCACAATTGTGCGGAATAGATAACCGGATACCTTAAATTGTTTATCTCGAATTAAGGCTATGGATTTCCGAAAACCGCCCTTCATACCTAACCGAATATCGCTTTCTCAGAGCCCAAACATGGAGCCTAATGTTTGTGGGATGTGACGTGGAAGTAATTAGAACAGATGCGCGAGGTAATTAATTTAGCTTCAACCGCTGAATAGAGGGATGGCTTTGGTTAATTTTTAGGGTTTCGTCACAACGAACAAACCAGAGCTGACTCCATTGATGTAGATAGCAGAGGCCCTAAAATAATATAACGAAATATTTTTCTTTAAAAAAAAAGGATTTACTAAAGGGGCCCACAGACCGCAGCGGCTTTGCTGGCTGCTTTGTTCGACAAACATAATGGCGAACGCAAAACTGCTGTTTTGTTCACAGAAACTACGTAATTACGAAGTTAATACATTCATGTGCAGTGGCAGTTACTTCAGTACTATTTCTCAATAAGCAAATACAGTGTCACCAGTAAAGTCCGCATCATATGGGATTTTCCTTTTATTAATAGCTTTATTCAAAATTTTACTTTGGTATCAAGTTCTGCATCGATCGAGATGAAAATTAAGCAAAAAAATAGTAGTCACGTGATTCGCATTATCTGTCAAATTTTGATTTTTTTCAAAAAATAATTCAAAAGTGGGGTATTTCTGAAAATATCGAAAAAAGTTATTAGAAAAAGTTTTTTTAAATGCAGTTTCTAGCCACATGCAAAATTTCAGCTGCATAAGATAATTTTGATTTTTACCTATATTTTGTAAATTGCACCACTTTTGCAAAATAAGACTCAACGCAACCTACATAAAACTTCTTAGTTTTGACAATAATTCAGATACATTTTCTTTAAAGTGGCGTCATATTAAATGTGTGTTTTTCTACAAAATCAAAATTGGGCTATTAAAATTTGGTCGCATGTGATGCAAAGTTTATTTATTTTTGACCCTGTATAAGGTAACTGCACAAAATAAGTATTTTTGAAAACGTAGTTTGTGTCTGAAAGTAAAAAAATAAAAGATAAAGTAAAGGGGTTTTAAATTAAATCACTGAAAATAGATAAACTTTACGTTAAGTTAAACTAAAATTTATTTTCCACTTAATGAACACTTTACTGATGACACTGTTCTTTTTTGTCTTAATATTAAGGTATATTAGTTTCAGACACAAACTACGTTTTCAAAAATACTTATTTTATGAAGTTAACTTTTTTCGATATTTTCAGAAATACCCCACTTTTGAATTATTTATTGGAAAAAATTAAAATTTGACAGATAATGCGAATCACGTGACTACTATTTTTTTGCTTAATTTTCATCTCGATCGAAGCAGAACTTGATGCCAAAGTCAAATTTTTAATAAAGTTATTAATAAAAAAAAATCCCATATGATGCGGACTTTACTGGTGACACTGTATATCTTGGTGCTACACTGAGAAAAAAGCCTTCTATTGATTATAAAAATTTACATACTCTTTATACAACTGTTTAATACTATATGTGACAGCAACGCGCTTTTCTATTGTAAGACAACGAAAATTGCTAGACCGTTGTGTAGTGATAATATCACGGTAAATTAGCCAATAGGAAATAGGAGTTAATGCTACTATAGAATGGTTTGGCCATTATTGCTTTGAATACGCACAGTAATTATTAAGTTCTATTGGGGTTGTAATATGGTTTTATATACCGTATTGGTTCCGACTAGCAGTTGTAATGAAACTTGACATCAATCATAATAATATTTGCTTGCTACGGTTAATAAAGCATATACTTACCACTAAAAATCAGTACTGAAGTTCTCAAAAATTAAAATAACTTCTAGTGTGATATTGTTCTTATCGTTTAACATTGCATATAATTATCTGTTATGCAACATGGTATACTGAGAAGGTAAAATTCGTCCATAGATTATAAAGTCCAATGCTAATGGTGGGTTGTGCGAAATGAGAATGTTCTATTGCTTTATCTGACATGCAAAGTTTAAAAATACCTAAATAGTAAAAATAAATTAATTGAAACAGGTAGTGGTACGATCAACAAAATTTAAATTCAGTCAAGACAGCTAGACGACTCCGAACAAAAATGTGACCTGCGCAACAAATAAATACGTTCAAATTAATACTACGGTGCGCGGCGATTGCCGATCGCTACGAACCCCCATCAACGTCTTGTGGATTATAGGTTCTAGCGGATACAATTCATTTCTGAAGACACCGTTTTGCTTTCTCAATTGTAGAAAAAGCCCTTTACTGGAAACAAAATGCGTCGCATTGAGAAGATATAATTTATTTCTTAACAAAATTGCTGAATTAAAAGGAGTTCATTATTCAACAAGACAGTGCTGCTAATGGAACTGATTACTACCAATAAAAACACTGTTCTAGCAAATATGGAATTGATATAAAACTAAAGCGGGTTTGATACACTAACAATTTATTTAATATGGGTTAATAAAAAATATGCTATCAATACAAACTATGTCTTAGCAAACCTGTTGTATTAAATCATTTTCTTCAAATTAAGGCCCGAGAAAAAAATAACCCAAAGTGATGTTAGACTCTTAAAAATTACGCACTTGAGCCACCTATGCAGGTGGAACCCTGGCCAACGAACTTACAAGATTAAATTGATCACTTTAGTTCCTCGATAAAATAAATGATATACTACTTTTTGTAAATCTGCAATAGGGAACTCGACAAAAATTTTAAACGGGGAAAAAATTCTATAAATCATAAGTATATATTGTCATAAAATATATGGCAGCAAAAAAAAACAACATATTTCGTCCCAAAAGACCGCTAGCAAGATTTAAAAATGCCCCAAAATTATAATTATCCCAAGCGGGTAAAAACGGGTCGTGACGTCAAGAAGTATAATTCGTGTGTGACATCCACGAAATAGGTTGGCAATAAATTGAACGACGTTGAGTATTCCTCCTTAAAACAACAATACAATAACAAGAATACACGGCAATCCAAATGCAAACTCGGCCGCTCGCCACCGGTCAGGATAACGGATGACGGAAAGTCATACTTCCTGACGTCATCGGGCTTAGCGCTTAAAAGGTCGTTTGAAATGCTTTTGACACGCGTGAAACTTTAAAGAATTTTTACCAAGTTATTACTGATTTTTAAGGAGTAATAATTGGGGAATATTTTGTTATAGGCCTAATAGACCAGAATCGATAATTTTTGAAACCAAAAAAAATAATAGTAGGATGAAACCCATTGGAAAAGGAAGAGAATATAACAAAAATGAAAGGAAAAATAAATTACGGGCGATCCGAGGTCGGGAAGTGGGGGGCAAGCACGTAGCCAGGGGGGGGACCAGGGGGTCCGGACCCCCCCCCCCCGAAATTCTCAGAAAATATATTTTTTTTCAGCAAAATAGGAAAATAACACATAATATTATACATAACTTAAAGAAAATAATTTTTAAAATAAAAATTTTTAATTTTCTATATATAATATCTACGTTTTTTCGGGTTAGGCTATCGAAACTAAGAATTTCCAAGTTTCGAGAGTCAAAAAAAGGGCGTGGCACCTAAAAATTTTTGCCTGCGGCGCATTTTTTAAGAAAGAAAGAAAGACAGAAAGAAAGGCCACCCTCATCAAAATCCGAAATACGCCACTGCCGGACCCCGCCCCCCCCCCCCCCCGAATACATTTCCTGGCTACGTGCTTGGTGGGGGGCGGTGAGTTTTTAAGGTTAGAAAACGATTTATCTCGATTTTCGACAAAACTACAAATCCTATCGAAAATTAATAAATAGCAAAGTTGTAGGTAATAAAAATACCTACAACTTTTGTATTTGCACTTTTTTTTACATAACCTCAAAATTTATGTGAAAAATTCAAATAACCAAGTTTTTGGTTTTTTATTTTTAACTTTCACAAAAAGATTTATTTATACACGAAATTTGGTGAAAACTTACTTTTTTATGTCCCAAACACACTGTAATTTTTTTGATTTAAAATATTTATTTTTTAACCTTATTTTGATTTAATATTGAAAAAGCACCCTAATTTTCAATCAAAAATTCTCACGTCAAAATATCTGCTTTTTAAAAAAGTCGGTGGGCTTTTTGTTCGTTGAAATCTCTACTTTCTGATCGTGTAAAAAAAATATACATTACTATGGTAAATATTCTCAAAAAATACAAAGAAACGAAAAAAAAATCTAATCCGAATTTTTTTTTTTTTAATTATTATGTACAATTTTGAGCTATTTATTAAAATTTATACTTTAATTAATCGAAAAACGTAAGATTCCATGTTACATTGATAACCAAAAAAATTACAAATCCATAAAACATAAAGATCGCAAAAAATATGCGAAAATAGTTGTTCTAAATATAATTAAAGGTAGGATTTAAAGGGAATTTCATCACATTTACCATAGTAATGTATATATATTTTTTACACCATCAGAAAGTAGAGATTTCAACGAACAAAAATACCACCGACTTGACCAGGGTCGATAATTTTTGAAACCAAAAAAATAATAGTAGGAGAAAACCCATTGGAAAAGGAAGAAAATGTAACAAAAATGAAGGGAAAAATAATTTACGGGCGATTCGAGGTCGGGAAGTGGAAGGGGTTGAGTTTTTAAGGGTAGAAAACGATTTATCTCGATTTCCGGCAAAACTGCAAGTCCAAGTAATGTATATTTTTTTACACCATCAGAAAGTAGCGATTTCAACGAACAAAAAGCCCACCGACTTTTTTAATAAAGCAGATATTTTGACGTGAGAATTTTCGATTGAAAATTAGGGTGCTTTTTCGATATTAAGTCAAAATAAGGTAAAAAAATAAATATTTTAAATCAAAAAATTACAGTGCGTTTGGGACATAAAAAGGTAAGTTTTCACCAAATTTCGTGAAAAAAATTTTTTTCTTGTAAAAGGTAAAAATAAAAAACCAAAAACTTGGTTATTTGAATTTTTCACATAAATTTTGAGGTTATGTGAAAATAGTGCAAATACAAAAGTTGTAGATCTTTTTATTACCTACAACTTGGCCATTTAACGTTTTTCCATAGGACTTGTAGTTTTGCCGGAAATCGAGATAAATCGTTTTCTAACCATAAAAATTCACCGCTCCCCACTTCCCGACCTCGGATCGCCCGTAATATATTTTTCCTTTCATTTTTGTTATATTCTCTTCCTTTTCCAATGGGTTTCATCCTACTATTATTTTTTTTCACTTTTTACCATTTGCAAAGGCTTCAGCCCTGGTCTATAACTAAATCATATTATTGAAAAAAAAATTGGAAAGTTCCCTATTATATCTACACCCGAAATGAGGGATCAACGTTCAAATTGAAATTTCTCATTGCGTTACCCAAGCCTTAAAATACTGTTAATGTTTCAGGAACGTGCAATTGAAAACAAGAAATGGAAATATTAACACTGTTTAAGTTACATTGTGTTTAATGCTGCAAGATAGGAATCTCAACCCACCTAAGTAACTGACCAAAGTGGTTTCGCGTCATTAAAACTTTAGTGTTAGTGTGCAAACTTAACATGTACCTACACTGTCCTACGCAAACAATAATTATTAAACCAAGCAGTTTGTGTACCAGCACCAGCTGTGTTCTATGTTAGTGTGTATTAATTTATTTTCAAAAATAGTCTGGAAATGATAAGCAAACAATTTAGGGGATAATTTTAGACCGAAAATAAATGCTATCTCTTCCTGTAACATTTTTCGAAAATTGATTTTATTAACGGAATTACAGGGTGTTAAATTTAAATTTTTTTGCAGTTTCAAAATACATAAGTTACTAGAACAATAAATTAAACGGAAAGAAAGAAAAACGCAAAGTCTTCCTCCACAAAGTTTATTAGAATAAAAATATTCAACACAAGTCTCTACATGTTTCGAACGTAGAAACGTTCATCATCAGGAGACAGAAATTATATTTGGTGCTGATGGTTTCAGCAAAAGAAAAAATGGTGTCGAACCTTAATGGAGCTTTTATTTAATTAAAACTTGATGTTTAAAGTAGACATGATATAAAGAAAATTGAAGAAAGTTTAACCATACTGAGTATGTGAGAAGTCAGTAAATGGGGTCTAGACCAACCAAATAAACTGGGAAAGAAAAAACCTTTTCTAAAAAGGTGTCGAAAGTTTTTTTTTTTAAATTTGTTATTTTATAAAAAATGAGATTTAAGTGGGTATGTGTCTATAAGACATTGTGGGGAAAAATTTTTTGAAGAAAGTAAGGTAATAAATGGAAGAAACCATAGGTGTCAGTACCCCACTAACCGACACCTATGGTTTCTTCTATTTATTACCTTACTTTCTTCAAAATTTTTTTCCCCACAATGTCTTATAGACACATACCCACTTAAATCTCCTTTTTTATAAAATAACAAATTTAAAAAAAAATAACTTTCGACACCTTTTTAGAAAAGGTTTTTTCTTTCCCAGTTTATTTGGTTGGTCTAGACCCCAATTACTGACTTCTCACATACTCAGTATGGTTAAATTTTCTTCAATTTTCTTTATATCATGTCTACTTTAAACATCAAGTTTTAATTAAATAAAAGCTCCATTAAGGTTCGACACCATTTTCTCTTTTGCTAAAACCATCAGCACCAAATATAATTTCTGTCTCCTGATGATGAACGTTTCTACGTTCGAAACATGTAGATACTTGTGTTGAATATTTTTATTCTATTAAACTTTGTGGAGGAAGACTTTGAGTTTTTCTTTCTTTCCCATACTTTCAACTCCATTTTACGCATGGACTATTTCTTCAAAATAAATTAAACATTTAAATCAAAGGTTCCAAGTGACGTCCTACCTCTTCAATACTTACATTAATTCTTCTTAAAAAATTAATTTAATTAAATTAAAAAATAATAAATTAAAATGATTTCATATTCATCACATGCAAGCCATGTTATTTTATCGTTTTTCGAAAACCGTTAGATTTATCGAAACGAAAGTAATATATCTTTTTTATGTCAAAAGGTTGGGAAAATAAAAACATTTAGTCAAAATGCGCATACAGTGTAGGACAAAAAAGTTGGGACCATTCAAATAAAAGTATAGGCTCCTATGTGGCGCCCTCTATAAAATGCGAAAAAAAGGTGGGCAAATTTGTATTCCTCATCCCGTAAAAGCCCGATATACGAGATTTCGTCAAAATATTATGAGCGTGGCAAAAGGTATTGCAAAAAAAAAACTGCAAACAATATTTAAATTTGTAACTCCTTTAATAATCAATTTTCGAAAAAATGTTATAAGAAGAGATAGCATTTATTTTCGGTCTAGAATAAACCTGTAACTTTTTTGCTTATCATTTCCGGACACCCTGTATAAGTAACGTCTAAAAATTTTGTTTAATGTCTACTTGAAAAATCTCGTACAATAAGTACAATATAGTCTTTGCCCCAATTAGGAGCTAATTGACTAGAATAGCTTCTGAACCTTATCCAATAACCAGTAATGTACGGTATATCCCTAAGCCCTAACTAAGGCTTAACGTTATATAGATACAACTTTGGCCTAATTCAATAAATTAGGTTATTAATTCTACACAATTTCTCCCAGTCTTAACTGCATGGATTAAAATACCCAATCGATAAATTAACCTTTAAGCTTCTTAACAAAAGCGCTAACTTGAACACCACTATCGAAAATGAATTTATTGTTGTTCGAAACCTCCATAACGTTGCAACGGCTTTAAAACTGCTAATGGGGAATTATTTGTTTTAAAAAGCAGCTTTCAAATAATACATCCTTGAAACAATACCTATAGGTATTACTTGTAGTGTAGAAAGTGGTATTTTTCAAACTATGAGGTATTTAGCACTGGGCGTTAGCCGTTTAATAATATCACTTTCACATTAGTGATGTACACCATTTGTTCTTTGCTCTATACGACCATAAAGCTTATAATCTTTAAAAAATATAAAAGAAAATTACATACATTTATTTTCAACCAATTAGAAGGCTCCTATTTTTTACGTTGCTTATAGCAACTGGAGATTATCACTTATAATCTCCCTAGCAGCAGAATTATTACCGATAATTTTTTTCAAGGTCACGAATGGTCTTGATGATAGAAAATTATTCCGAGTCGAAGACGAGAAAAATTTTCTATCAACAAAAACATAAGTGAAACCGAGAAAAAAATTATCGGGAATTAATTCTGCTGCGTGGGAAATTCGGTAAGAAAATTTCATAAATTGGAGTTTCTTTCAATATGATATGATGAGACCTATGACATATTCTCAATAAAAATTATAAGTTAGCAACAAAATGTATTTTGATTTTATTCTGAGTGACGTTTGCCATAAAAAATAAAGCACTTCATTTTTGACAGAAAAATTATCACTTATTAATTTTATTAGGTTAATTGGCTATAGACTATCGCGATAGTCTCCAGTCGCTATAAGCGACGCAAACAAAAAGGAGCCTTATAATTGGTTGAAAATAAATTTATGAAATTTTCACTTATAATCTCCCTAGTGCTCGAATTATTTCCGGAAATTTTTCGAAGGAACGCATTTTTTGAAAGAAAGAAAATTTTCTAGAAAAATGCGTGACTGAGGAAGAATTTCCGGATATTAATTCAAGGACGCGGGGGATTCGGTAAGAAAATTTCACACCTAAAATTTATTTGAATTATTTTATTGAAATTATCCATAATTATGGGAATACTTAAACTTTCAAAAAAAAGTTTCCTCACCGTTTAGTTAAACGAAATGCAAAAAATATAAGTGAAAATTATCCTTTTTATTTATTTTTACTACATTTCATTTACTAAAACAAAGGGAAAGCATAGTATAGTCTAGTTTAGGTTAGTTATGCCAGATAAAACAATTTTTAAAATCTAGGTAGATAGTAGATACCACAGTCAAGTAGGCTTAGGCTTGTGATATCAAAATCGTCTCTGCTATACGTCACGTCGACAGTTATTTCTTAAACGTGCTTCTTTAGTTCACAATAATTAAATCATGGCAGTAAACAATCAAGAAACTAATTTTAAGCCCTACGGTGTGTAAATCTTGCTCTGAAATAGGGGACATTAATATGTCTCATAAAAATTTAAGGTATTTGCAATGTTTAATGGAAAAAACTGAATTAAATCCCCATCAAGAAAACCTTTTCTTAGCTATCCAGAAGATTTTGGAGGAAGATATCCCATCCTTTTTAAGAAAAACCAGAATTCAGCAGAACAAAATTGCATCCAAATATTACATCTATTATATTAAACATAGACATCTGATAGAAGTGGAAAGGGAAGATAACCATTATCCTTGTTATTCTCCATTACGAAGAGAAGAGTTCGAACCAGAATTCCAAAAATATTTAGCCTTAATGAAAGAAATATTTGGTAAATAAATATTTGTATTTATTTAGTATTATAAAATGAATAAAAACATTAAATACCAAAATTTGATCCTGAATACTGATTTTCGGATCATATGATAGCTGTCAAGAAAAAAATTCCACTTATTAATTTTGTTCGCCTAGCTTGGCAGGAGGAGAAAAATTTCCGAAAAATTTGAAGGCTGTCATTGGTAACTGTCGAAATGAAAGTGTGTGATTGGCTTAGAATGACAGGTGTGAAATTTTCGCGATAATTTTGTTAGTTCCTATTAACTTAATGAAATTAATAAGTGATAATATTTCTGTCAAAAATGAAGTGATTTAGATCTATTGGCAAAAGTCACACAGAATGAAATCAAAATACATATTGTTGCTAACTTATAATTTTTATTGATACTAACCAATTTGCTTTACATATCGAACACCGGGGCTAAAAGAGACACATCAAAAATTTAACTAAACTCATCGGAAATATGTTTTTTTTTAAGTTTCATTTGAAACTATGTAGATATGTAATTTTAGATGTTATGGTTGAAAACGAATTAATGTTTTTAATGTTCCTGAAATTTTAGTAATAAACCTTAGTTACCAACAAGTAAAATCAACTTCTATTTTAAAAATACAGTGCGTCTAATTAAACTAAGGCACCGAAAATATGTTTTTGTAGCATTTTAGCAAAAAAATTACAAAAACAAGAAACTCCAATTTATGAAATTTTCTTAGGTACCGAATCTCCCACGCAGCAGAATTAATTCCTGATAATTCTGCTGCTAGGGAGATTATAAGTGAATGTTAGCAAATAAAGTTAAAAAAATAATGTTTCCTTACTATCAAGTAAGTAATTCAGTACTTATAATTAAATTGTAGAAAGTAGTACTTATGCCCATCTTAGAAAGCAGCAATAATAAAAAAAATTCTAGTTTTTGATATTGATAGTGTCAAATTTATATTTATATTATATAGGAGAGGGAGCTTTTTAGTTTATGTATTCCAAATTTTTAAAATTTGACTCAAAAATTTTGATTCCGAGGACTTTTTTACACAATAAAGGCATGTTTGTAATAAATAATAGATTTTTTTAAATCATCATGTAATAAGTTATTATCGAATTGTATAGAGCGCCTCATTGCCTGCATTTACATACATTTTTAAATTTTTTTCTATCTAGGATTTCCCCTTGAAATATACGTACGAAATTTCCGGACACCCGGTTTAATTTTTAAAAATTTGGCGCTTTCACATAACCAAAATAGAAGGTAATTAAGGGTAAAGGCCCATTAGGCCTATAAATCGGATCATCCTACAAATCCATTCTACCTATCATGCATGAATTGTGAAATTCAAAATGCGCAGCCAATAAATACGAATCAATAAACAAAAATTAATTACATACACATAGTGATCGTTAATAGTATAGATGTCGCGAGTAAAAGCGATGATATACTTTTAAACATGATGTGAGAATATGAGAGAGAGAGTGTAAATAAATATGTCGTGTATTCAACTTACCAAATATACTCCTTATCAGAAGCTTTATAGAAGCCTCTAATTTGAATCGCTTACCTGAAAAATAAATAGCTTGTATTAACGAAATTCTGAAAACATTATATTAAACACTAACATTCCAACAAAAAGCGGCCGTTTGGGCCGGTAACTGTTATCTAATAAAAATGCAAATTTTTACGAACTAAACAATTTAGATAATAGAATTCGGTATTGAAAAATCAACTTTCCGTAACACCGAAATAAAAAAAATTGGGGACGAGCCATTTTTATTTAATTAATGTTTTTTTTTAATTGCATATATACCAGGGATGGGAAATTACTTTATTAAATATAATCAACTATAATTAATAATTCCTACCCTAATTACCTTTAACAATGATAGTTTTATTTTTTAACATAATTTTTCCTTACTTCTAAGCACTTGCTGATGTGGGGGAGGGGGGTATTACTAATAACTACTTAGCTTATTTACAAAAAAAAAATACAAAAATGGATTACCCTACAGAAAGTTTGTTCGGTGAGAGTGGAATTTTTGACTTACGACAGTTGTTTTGTTTACAAATCTTAATCAGGTAGTTTAAAAACAAAAAATAATTAGTTGAAATAGATTACACATAATATGTTAGTTATTATTACGTAAATACGACCCAAAACCGTTTTTTGTAAATTCGCAAGTCTGACCCTACTCCGTCAATTGTCGAATGGCATATTTTATGCAAACTAAAATTTTGGTTACCACCTCACCTTGTATTCAAATCAGCATTTTAATTTAAATGACTTTACCACATCGCGCTGGGCCGCAGTTTTATTTCAGTGTCAGTTGTTGTTTTTGGCAATTCCATTTTTATTATTGGTTTTTACTTATAATCACTATGTTAGGCAAAATCTCGTCATTTAAAATTATTTTTAATTTATTTGTTAATAGTACAAAATACATTTAACAGGGATATAAGTGTAAAAGTAGGACAGTGCATTTTAGTGACTAGATTTTTACTATTAACCCATTTCTCAAAGTAATATGAATAAGTTAGAAGAATTATAATGGAAATCAATATTAATACACATTTTACTTCAAAAGGCCCAAGCCTGGCTTGAAAGAAAGACTGTAGGTACAAAATAAATTAATAATTGTCAAAACAATATACCTATGAAGGGATCATTACCAACGTTCTTAACTTTAATAGTATAGTAAATATTCTTAACGACAAAGATCTGCTTGTTTATAATTAACTATTTATTGTAGATATTAGTAAAAATAAATAATATGTACAATTTTGGTTAAACGGACCATCAGATCACAATTTTATTGTTAATAGAGAAAACGTTTACAACATATCTTCCGGATTTTGCAATTAAGCAAAACCGCTAATCGGATCCCAATTTCTTCTGATTTATTCAAACATTTTCTGAAGAGCCCATATATACGAACGCTTTGCGACGTTTTTAAGTTAGTTGCGTGGAAATACTATTCCCAAGAACAAAAGAACGATGAAAGTAATGGGCCCTCTGCGATTTAGCAAGCTTAAAAAGCCAGAATTTTTTCACAAAAAATTATAGGTTTAGCTTTTTTCATGATAATGTATTATTTATATATTCCATATATAACTTTTCTGATATATCGATTGAGGCAAAATGGCATGGATATTTTTTAGAAGTAGTACTGCATTTTGGTGCAATAAAATAAATTTTAAAATAAACATCCCTCAAATTTTCCGCCATGTTTAATTTACACCCAAACGTGTGGATATGACACGAATAATTCACAATTCTGTCGCTTTATTTGGTCTGAAACTTAGTTCTCTTTTCGTCCTGGCCTTTCTAACAAACTGTGATGGATCAGTCAAAAAATCAAGAGAAAAACTTTATAATTTAAACTTTTCCTGTATTCTATATCTCCAGTCGCAGCATATCCTGCGCGGCATCAGGTCTGACAAAACATTGTTGGATTGCGAAGAATTATTTCCAATCCTAAGTGGAATACACTGTGTGTTATTGTATTTTGTATTTCTAATATATAGTTGTAAACATCTAAATGCCAACCCAAGCAAGATCTATCTATATTATTGTAATTTACACCTGTCTCTTTAGCAGAACCTTATATTATATTTTTTTATATCATGACGCTCGGGGAAACCTTTTATGTTTTATGATATCGGAAGACTTTTATCATTCTAGAGCAGCCATCCTTCTATTATTACAACATTCGTGGCACATAATAAACTAATAAATTATAAATATGCCATGAAAATACATTAAAAAAAGAAAAGAAAGTAATTTCGAAATAAGAATTGTTAGAAAACGTATAACTTTACTCAAACAATAGGGGCCATTGTCGCGGAAATGTAATTCATCACCATAAATTTTCCGATCAATGGAACGAACAAATAATAAGGTTTTATATTGGAGGAAAAGTGGATTAAGAATGCCTATTTAATGGGGTATTGATTCAAGCTTTGTACGGATATATCTTTTGATTAAGACTTCTTTTTTTTGTAAAATAAAAGCTTTTTTTGGCCGTAAAAGTATGGGTAAATACGGATTTTTGTAGACGTGCGTCGCTGAGGCATCACATTTTGCTAATCCCAGTTTTTATATATGTCGTAGGCTGATAGTGAAATCCGTCATTTCATGAAAAGCCTAGTCACTTCATGAAGCGTCGGCAGATTGTGTAAAAACATGAAATTACACGATCTGCCGCGTCACTTCATGAAGATACCTTGACGTTTCGGCGTATTATGTATAACACAATCTGCCTAATTTTAAATATCGTCACTTCATGAAATGCCACAAAAACAAGGCATATTGTGTAATTCCGTCTAAAAGGTATATTGGCAACTGGTTTGTTCGGGTTTGTCAGAGCATTTTTTTATTTTTATAAAATAATATTAGTTGAAAAAATGTAATTAAAAAAAAATGCTATGGGGAACAACGAACAAACCAGTTGCCAATATACCTTTTAGACGGAATTACACAATCTGCCGACTAACATGACATCGTTAGGTACTACATGAAGTGACGATATTTAAAATTAGGCAGATTGTGTTATACATAATACGCCGAAACGTCAAGGTCTCTTCATGAAGTGACGCGGCAGATCGTGTAATTTCATGTTTTTACACAATTTGCCGACGCTTCATGAAGTGACTAGGCTTTTCATGAAATGACGGATTTCACTATCAGCCTACGACATATAGATAATATCAGCGAAATAGGATATACAGTTTTAGATGGCAGAGGTTAATCTCGACAAGTTTTTCTGCAGTAACAGTACTGTTAAAGTCGCCTTGGGTATTTTTACAACCACCTACTTACTTATGTTATACACAAAGACAAAATGAAACGGCACCGTGCGAACGACACGTACCATTCAAAGCCAACGATTGACTACCACCCGGTGGGTATTGCGCATACGTCAGCAGCTTCCAAGGCATGTTAAAACACCTCAAATCAGTAATGACTTCAAAAGTTGGCATATTTTATGGAATTGATCAGTATTATTATTATTTTGTGTAAATAAATGTGCAAATCGTACAACTCATTTAAGAATTGATTAACATTAAAATCAAAAGTACAATAAAAACTTGTTCCCTTATTAAGATCCCAAAGAGTTGTATCCTGCTAAATGCAAGGGAGGTAAGTTTACAAATTTATATGAAATTGTTAACAAGGAATTATTAATATGTTTCAGCAGGAATCGATGTCTCCACGCCACTTTCGACAAATTATTCAGTAGATACGAGTCGCCACTGGACATTTCACATAGTTAAACTTGTTTGCCAGTTTGTAACGTAAATGGCCGTTAAAGTTACAACCGCCTACAGAAAGTTACGGCTCAATTTAAATATTTTAATTCTGGAAAATACCCCCGGTGTTGTTAGAGATAAGGGCTGATGCGTCAGGTTGTGTCCAGGATTTGAATATGTTTGAAATTTGTTGAAGGGATCTGATTTTGTTTTATCGTGACTTCTTCACAGCCTAATTAAAGTTTAAACGAAAAATGCAGGAAAAATAATAGGCCCTATTTAGATAAATAGAACATACAATGAATAAGTAAAAAATTGAAAAAATATATATATGCGCTGTAAGTTAAGTAAGAGATGACAACAAGCTCATTGCGTGGTAATCGTACTTTATAGTTCCCTTACATTGCCAGTAAAGTGTCCCTGCCCTGATCAGACTAGGCTTATTCGATAGACTAATTTAGTTTTATTTCTAAATTCTCAAAGGCAAGCATTACGGTAAGAACGAGACTTTTTCCATGCCTAATTTTTCAGCTTTAACTAGACCATTCACGCGTAAGGCATATTATCACGAGTGAAACCCTCGATCCAAATAAAGAAGTTTATAGTCCACGTATATCGTAGCAAACTCTATTCCACAAACATGGCTATGAAATAACAAATATATGATGCACTAGATAATAAAAAACCTTGTATTAGTATTTTTCTAGATTTACCAAAAGCCTTTGATACAGTTAGCCATAACTTATGTTCAAATAGATAAAGAAAAAAGCTATCCAAAGGTATTTAAGTATGGTGTTCCTCAAGGAACAATTTTAGGACCATTATTTTTTAATATTTTTATTAACGACTTATTTAGTATAAATTAGCGATGGACAAATTCATAGTTTTGCAGATGATACTACAATTTTTTATACCGATACAAATTGGGAAAACTTAAATAATAAAATTAAAAAGGATTTTAAAATTATTAAAAATTGGTTTGATAACAATTTGTTAACAATTAATTTTAATAAAACAAATTATATTCCTTTTACTTTAAACCTAAATAACCTACCACAAAATATGAATAGTATTTAAATAAATGAAGACATTCAAATTTTTAAAGTTAATAAAATAAAATATTTAGGAATTATTTTTGACAGTAAATTAAATTGGAATTTTCACATAGAATAGATACTTAATTAAAAAATTAAGAAGTTTACTACCGATTTTCAAAAACATTAAAATATTTTTAAATGTAAGGCATATGGAAATATTATATTACCCGTTAGTTAAAACCCATTTAAATTACGGAATTTTAGGTGGGGGAGGAATAAATAGAACTTTTGTTAAAAAATTAGAAATATTACAAAAAAGGTTTCTAAAAATTATATTCAATAAAGATTATTTTTATCCTTCAAAAGAGTTATATTCAGAAACAAAAAAGTTGAACATAAGACAACTTTACATTTATAACATCTTTATATAATAATATATATATTTAAAAATAAAAACCTTATACAATTTAAAAACCATAATCATAATACACGTCATAAAAATGAAATAACCATAAAACCTAAAATAAATAAGTCCATAGGACAAAAAAATTTCAAATATTTATGTTTTTATTTAAACGATTATTTACCAACAAAAATTAAAAAATTGATTTCATTAAAAAAATTTTAAGTCGAAATAAAAACATGGATATTAAAAACAGACAATTTGAAAATATTTTTAGAAATGCTTTAATTAATTAATATTGTTCTGAATAATTTATATGAGTAATATTTTTTACTTAAAAATTATAAACTAATAATTTTATTATAGGTAATATATTTCTTCAAAAAAAACTGCGTTTATACTATAAATTAACATTTTTACTTTAAAACTTGATTTTTAATGCATATTTATGATTTATGATTTTATATACTATAACAAAAAATAAGATTAGCCCCTAACAAGCTCAGCTTCAGGGGATTGACGACTACGTTTATCGAAGACAACATAAACATATTTATTATATTATTAAATTTTAAATAAACTTATTATTATTATTAATATTATTATTATTATTATTATTGTTATTATTATTAATATTATTATTATTATTATTATTATTATTATTATTATTATTATTATTATTATTATTATTATTATTATTATTATTATTATTATTATTATTATTATTATTATTATTATTATTATTATTATTATTACTATTATTGAAACAAGAAAATATCGTAACATTTCCACTGTTAACTTGGTTCTTCATACCGAAAAATGTTGGAAAAGAAGAAAACTGTAAAAATTATGACCAGAATAAAAAAAGAAAAATGCTAAAGCATCAAACAGCATGGAAGCAGCTTATTGTTGAAAGAAACTTAACTAAACTTACGTAATTATAATTTTGCATAAAAACTAGTATGTGGAGTCAGTTCCCCTGAAAAAATTATTTCAAAAGTCAACAGAGATAATTTCATTATAGATTTGTGTACGGCATGATTTAAATTATTGTATTAAAGGTCACTCTTTTTATGTCTAAAGAGGATATCGAAGTTAAAGCCGCAAGAGGAGGGAAAATATTAAAGCTCGATGAGATCCTTGACGACATAGCAGAGTGTATTCCCTCTGCTCTAAAGGAAAGGGCAAACTAGCCCCAAGAGGTTAACAAATTGATTAAAAGCATATTTAGATTGCAGGAATGCTACAGGTAGCATCACAGAATAAAAGAATAACAACCAAGGAAGGGAAATAACGTTATGATTGGTTTATCTTTCTAGAACCAAATAATTGTGTTATGTACTACTTTGTAATTCATTAAAATGTTACAAATAGTTTACCTTTTATTTAAAATTAATAAAATACAGCAAGACAGATATACTAGATTATAGCTTTTAGTATTATTTTTTGGTACGCTTTTTTACATCGCACACCGCTGCTGGCCAGAATACAGTTTAATTTTTAATTCGATATTGCATAGTAACAGAATAGACGTTTACTGAACAAACTCAATTTTAATTTAAAATTGTGAACAAACACCGTGAAAAAGTAATTTATATAATTACAAGTTTAAATATCCAGACACTTTCTACCTTATCTAAATTAAATTTTCGTTAAATGAAAAGTTTTTAAGACAAACAATTAATGCCTCGAATCGACTACAAAATTCAGAAAAAAGAAATTGAATGCTTTTCCAGCTGTTCCGTTTAATAAAAGAAGATGGGGACGCAGAAATAAATTTTGTTTTCAGTTTTAAAAAGAATTACATGAAGATTATTTGATTAACAGTATTTATTTAGGATGTAATTAATTTTGTATTGATCAAGGAAGGTAGAGGTTTAGGTTCCACCGTCTCATCTGAGCTAGAATTTACCCAAAGAAATTTCAATGTTTAGCTTATGTAAATAGTAATTTTACTGGTGAGATATCAATTAAGGAATACATAAATTAACCGTTACAGTTTCTTCGCCTTAATTAGCAGTCGTTATTTTGCTTAGGGTAGGATAGGCTAGGAATGTCACTGTCCAAACAGTCTCACGTAGTCCTGTGAGGATCGTTGTGATATCACACGTATTCCGCGGAACCTATAGGAATCAGCTTCCTAATGACTACCGTGACGTAGAATGCAGAAGAATCCTGGTACCTCATTCAAACCAGCCACCAATGTAAATAAACTGAGTGAGTCGGTCTTTTTAGTTGTAAGTTATTTACTTCCTCCAGATCATTAAATAATGGTTCGCCCAAGACATTTAACCTTCTTCTAGCGAGGCTAGGGTATTGATACAAGAAATGTTAAATACTTTCCTCCTCCCCTTCATCTTTGTACTTTCTGCAGAAGTCATTAGCTGATATTTGCATTTATTCGCCGCGTCTACCATGTCCGTTGACTATTGCAGTGATATTTCTTAGGTCTTTCTGACTGTGCTGCAATAACGCTGCGGTTTTCCTGTTATCAAGTAGGGGCCACAATTGCTTGAAAATGCTACAGGCCTTTAGCTGATTTGTGCAAGTTGTTTAGTTATCCGATCTATCTCCTCTTTAACTAATCCCAGTGGTCTAGCCACAGTATACTCTGCACCTCTTCAGTCGAGTGCATCAGTAGCCTCGTTGTCGTCTATGTTGCATTGGCACATGTGACTCGCTGCTAAGCGCCAAGTATGCAGGGATTGTTGCGACATCGCCTTACTAGTTTTGATTTAATGCTACTGGAACCAATTGCCTTCATTGCTGGGTAATTGTCTATATAGATAGCTATTGACGCAGCTCCTCTCAGGCCAGAATGATCCTGCAGAATTTGACTGCTTTATCTACGGCCATAATTTTTGCTTGAAAAATGCTGCAGTAGTATGGGAGTCTATAGTCCCGTTATTTTACTTGGATATGTTTTTATGGAAGAGATATCTTTGATAATATCCTATGACTGTCTTTCAATTTTCAATTTCTATTACTTTAACCACCTGGACAAAATCTAGTAATTCCAGGAACAAATTAAGGCGTCCTTACAATTATCCAATGGGCAAGACATATTATAATTTTATGAAATTACCAAAGCGACTTCCATAGAAAACAGTTGGTAAAAAGCATTGCAATTTAAACAGTATACGGCAACTTTATCCAATTCCAAAGTAAATCTTCTTACGTATACTTCGAGGAAAACCGTATATTTAATTACAATCTTCGTGGAAGTCGATTTAAGTAAAGTTGTCTTGTAAAAGGTATCACTACGTCCATCAGGTTCAATTAGTGTACGAACCAATAATGGTCTTTTATTGCAATCGATTGGCTTTGTTCGAGGTATCAATTGAATTTTAATGGGCTTCCTTTACACGTTTTGAATAGTAATTTAAAAGTCGACAAGCGTTTATATCGGTTCGAGCGGATAAAGAAAGGATATGCTCTTAATGGAATGCTTTTATGCATTTGTGGTATATTTGCAGGAATGGCAGGTGTTCCTATATATACGGTATACAAATCGGATAACACGTTCTGAGATTAATACATTTATTATTAAGCACTTAAAAAGCAACTTATCGGTTTAATATAAATCCAGTACATCGCACAGGAAGAAAAAATAATAACTACTTGTTATGTTTCACAAATTTAATCAGTTTCCTGACACGTGTTTCGGCCCTTGCGGGCCATTGTCAAAGGAGTACAAAAAGATATTAAATTCTACGTCACATTATAAAGGTATTTCTATCATATTATGGTAATTATAAACATGGCATAAAATTATAATTAGAATTAGAAGATTGAATGGTCAACTGTGGGTTTTACTAACTTTTAAAGGTATAGATACATATTTAGTCCTAAATTAGTGTGCTATTAAGAATTAGGGAAGCGCCTGAAGGTATTTCGGTTTGATTATTAACAACATTACATTTTTTTTTAATGGCTTTTTTGATAGCTATTGTTTCTCAATCAATCTCACGAGTATAACATACCGATAGTCTTTACTCTTCATTTTTTACAGTTTTAACTTAACAATTATAATTCTTATTGAACACTAAAACGAAATCGTTCTATCTAAATTAAAACAAGCCATTCAGTACTATTTTCCGATAAAATATTAATTCAAAATTACAAATGGAAATAAGAGGAATTTCACGTTTCTGTATAAAGGTTTACCTAAGACTAAATGTGCAAATCATTCGTTTTAAATTGGACTATTTTTAAATTATTAAATTTCAAATAATATATGAAGTAAACTGTCTATATTGGATGTAAAACACGATAAAATTATAATAATATAGGATAAAAGAAAAATTTAAAATACAAAAATAAACTAAAATCTTCAAAACGTCACGTAATGAACAAATGATAACTGTTCATTCAGTGCAGTGGCAGCTTTTCAAAAACTGCACCAAATTTAATGTACACTGAGAAAAAGCCTTCTATTCCTTATAGGAATTCACAAACTCTTTATACAACTGTTTAATACTATATTTGTGAGCAACGCGCTATTCTAAGACAACGAAAATTGCTAGACAGTTGTGTAGTGATAATATCACGGTAATTTAGCCAATAGGAAATAGGGGTTAATGCCTCCAAAAAAAAGGTTTATAGTCATTATTGCTCTGAAGACTCACAGTAATTATCCAGTTCTATTGGGGGTGTAATCTGATGGTTTTTATATACTGAATTAGTTCCGACTAACAGTTGTAATTAAACTTGACATTAATCATGCTTCGGTTAATACAGCATATACTTACCACTAAAAATTAGTACTGTAGTTCTCAAAAATTTAAATAGATTCTAGTGTGATATTGTTCTTGTTAACATTGCAAAGGATTATCTATTATGCAACATGGTTTACTTTACTGAGGTGGTAAAATTCGTACATATATTATAAAATCCAATACTAATGATGGGTTGTGCGAAATAAGAATCTTCTAGTGCTTTTCCTGATATGTAAAGTTTAAAAAAACTTAAATATAAAGTAAAAATAAATTAATTGAAACAGGTATTGGTACGATCAATAAAATTCAAATTCAGCGAGGACAGCTAGAGGAACTCCGAACAACGATGTGACCTGCGCAACAATTACGTTAAAACTAATATTATGGCGTGCGGCGATTGCCGATCCCTACAAACCTCCACCAACGTCTTGTGGATTGTAGATTTTAAGGGATACATACAATTCGTTTTTGGGGACGCTGTCCTGCTTTCTTAATTGTAGAGAAAGCGCTTTACTGAGAACAAAATGCGTCGCATTGAGAAGATACAGTTCATTTCTTAACAAAATTGCTGTATTAAAAGTAATGCATTATTCAATAAGACTGTGCTGCTAATGGTACAATAAATGAAATGTCAGTAAAAGCAATTGCTTGACTAGCAAATACTTTAAGTAACAGCAATTGCTAGATCTGGATATGAATAAAATTTTGAAGCAATTGCTGTTTTTCTTACACCTCTGTAGCAAATGCTTATTCAACACAAGTTCAGACGTGGCTTATCCACTTGTTCAGATTATATATTTCATGTTCAGTTTGGTGCCTAATTTGCAAAAGTGTTGACGTAAATACAACAACGTTGGTCTATTTATTTAGTACAATAGTAATCTGTTACGTTTTTGTGGAAAATAGGAAACTTATAAATATTTGTGATATGGCAGATTTCAGTGAAAATAAGGAAAGTAGTGATAAAGAAATTAAAGACAAGCAATTAATATTCGTTCACAAATTGAAGGAACATAAATAAATCTCTCTGACCACAACCGTTTAGTTTCCACAACAGCTTCAGCACTTGTAGGAAATTTAATAAAAATATTGGCCTTCTCCAAAACTGCATCCATTACAGAAGTGTATGTCTTACAGAAAGTAGTTTGGTGAACACCGAGTTCTTCACCTACAAAATTTTGAGAGCCCGGATCCGGCAATCCACAGAAAGACTTTCATCTTATTTAAAGACGATAGTGCACCCTCACACCAGTATCAGTCAAAAAATAATTTGCCAACCACTCAACATTTTCGCAGTCAAATCGATAGAACTTTCTGAAATTATCATATCTGCAATTTTTACGTACGCTGTAGTTTTTTTCTTTTACGGATGTTCATATATGCAGTCATAATTGAAGAAACAAATTATGAGCAACGCACGTGTATGCCGCGGAGAACTAAAGTTGACTGCTACCAAGCAAATGATGCAGGAGTCGAGCTACCTTAAAAAGTTGAAATCAATTTCTACATTAGAAAAAGCAATTCCTTAATTTATTCCTCAATTTTTTAAGAAAAATCATTGATTAGAAGCAATTTCTGCACTTTTAAGCAATCGCTGGACGCAAAAGCGATTACTTTAGTTTTTATTCATTTCGATTTTATAAGAAAAAGCAATCGCTACATTTTTATTCACTAGGCTCAATGTTTTTTAATGATTTTTTTTATTTTGATCAACCCTCAACGCAACGTTCTAATTCCTATAAGCATCAGGATTTCATTAATAAACACGTCTGCTCAACAATTTTGTTTGCTGCTGTTAGAATAGGTCGGTGTGTGTTTGATTAATAAATCATTTTTTCGAGATTGATTTGTCTCGCCGGTGGCTAGCACGACCAACTGATTGGGAGTAATTTAATAAATGGATTTGGATTTTTTGCTAAGGAAAAAGGTAATGTTTTGTAACGTTTTTGGGTCATATAATAAATAATAGAATATTGGGCCAAGCCAAATGTTTTCATGACGTATGTTAGGTAAAATTAATCTTGTAAATCTGATGGGTAAGAATAGAAAAATAAAAGTGTGATTTTAAAAATATAATACAAACTGGTTTTCGAAAAACTTTCAGCTGTGTTACGGCTTTACTAAAGGTTATAAACGATATTTGTCGTTTTAGATTACTCACAAATGTGATTTGTGTTAATTTTAATTAATTTTAAAAATGTGTAATTTACAAATGTTTGCTGATGACACCTAAATTTACATTAATGTTTTAAGTATTTTTGATGGTCTAAGTCTGAGATAAATATATTATTAAATTGGCTAAAAGTAATTAAATTAAAATTAAATATTAAAGTGGGTTATTTTAAAAGAATTAGTTCTAATTTAAGTTTGTTTTCTAAAAAAACTGTATTACATACTATTATATTACCACATTTTCTTTATTGTTCTTCCATTTTATATTGTGCTAGTGAGGAAATATTTGATAAATTACAAATTTACAAAATAAGGCAATGCGGATTATTTTAAATTGTGACAAATATACAAAAATTATTTTTATGTTGAAAAATTTAGATTGGTTGAATAATAGAAATTTAATTTTTTTTTTAGTAAATATGTAACTTCATACATAAAATTTAAAATAACTTCTTGCCTGATTGTTTAAAAAAATTTTGTTCATTTAATTGTGACCATCATAATTATAAAACAAGAACTAATCAACATTTTTATGTGGATAGAGTGACTAAAACATTAGCTTACAAATATATTAAAAAAAAATAAACAAAATGATACGTAATATTTGATACAATTTACAAAATGTTTAACTTTTCTGTCTGTTTTTGTTAAAAGAAGGTTGCGTTTTAAAATTTAAAAATAAATCTATAAAAATGTGTTAAAAAATGTATTAAAAAATATTTAATTGTAGCTTTTTGCTAAATAAAATATGTTACTACTACTACTACTACAGGGTTTCCATAAATTAAATTATATGCTTTTACTTGCCCCTGCCCCCTTGTACACAGAGAAAAATGATCTAATACAACAGGTTTGCCAAGACATAGCTTATTTTATATTAACCCATATTAAATAAATTGCTAGTGTATCAAACCCGCTTTAGTGATAATATCAATTCCAGATTTGCTAGAACCGTATTTTTATTGGTAGTAATCAGTTCCATTAGCAGCATAGTCTTGTTGACTGATGGACTAATTTTAATACAGCACTTTTGTTAAAAATAAATTGTATATTCACAATGCGACGCATTTTGTTCCCAGTAAAGCGCTTTGTATACAGTTAAGAAAGCAGAACAGCAGCGTCCCCAAAAACGAATTGTATCCGTTAGAACCTATAATCCACAAGACGTTGGTGGCGATCAGCTATCGCCGCGCGCCGTACTACTAGTTTTAATGTATTTGCTGTGCAGGTCACATCGTTGTTCGGAGTCCTTTAGCTGTCCTGTCTTTATGGATCGTACCAATACCTGTTTCAATTAATTTATTTTTACTTTGTATGTAAGTTTTTTTTTAACTTTGCATGTCAGATAAAGCAATAGAAGATTCTTATTTCGCACAACCCATCATTGGTATTGGACTTTATAATATATGGACTAATTTTACCGTCTCAGTAAACCATGTTGCATAATAGATAATCCCATGCAATGGTAAACGACATGAACAATATCACACGAGAAGCTATTTAAATTTTTGAGAACCACAGTACTGATTTTTGGTGGCAAGTATATGCTGTATTAACCGTAGCAAGCAAATGATTAATATCAAGTTTTATCTACAACTGCTAGTCGAAACTAATACAGTATATAAAACCAGATTACACCCCTAATAGAACTTGATATTTACTGTGAGTATTCAGAGCAATAATGGCTATAAACCATGCTAGCATAAACTTTTATTTTCAATTGGCTAAATTACTGTGATATTATCACTATATAACAGTCTAGCAATTTTCGTTGTCTTACAGTAGGAAAGCGCGTCGCTATCACATATAGTATTAAACAGTTGTATAAAGAGTATGTGAATTCTTATAAGGAATAGAAGATTTTTTTTCTCAGTATTCTCTTGAAAATAACCTATAAAGGTAAAATGTAAAGTTTATGATTTACTTGCGCCTTCCAAAAGTAATATCAACAATAACGAGTTCTATTTAAATTCTTGTTTATTTAAGACTTGCATAAAATTATTATTAATAACTCCATTTGAAATGAAATACTGCATCCCGTTTCAAAACGAAAAAGGAAATCGTGGCAATGTTTTCCACTTCAATTCGACCCGATACTAATAGACTTTCTCGACAAAAAATAGCAATAGAAACTAGCAAACACGTTCACAAATTAACCCTGTCTATTTTTTGCAACCGAAAAGCTAATAAACCCTAACGGGGTGGTTTCGGTCATGTAGGCCGTAATGAAATTCTGTTTCGCCTGAAATTTTAGGGGCATATCGTATCGTAATTTGATACCTTTCGAACGTTATCTCCTTAGTGAACCGTAAAATCAAATTAGCAAGGGTTAGGGCATAGTTATATCCCCAATTTATAAGATAATACCCAAAAATGTGGCGAAAGATTTTCTGTGGTTATTGATTCCTCTGATTTTAGCAACTAAATAGATCTGCTTCATACAATTTATTATAACACATACTACGTACATACATTTAAAAAGGTATCGCCATGCACGTCTACTTGCAAATCAGATGCCCGAGTTCTTGAATCGAATGGTCTACTGATTGACGAGCAATTTGGTTTTAATAAAGAACGATCGATTATGACTGTGATTGGCTATGCGGAGGCATAGCCGAGGAGGGATTTGAGGGTGGAGACTATGTGAGGACTACGTTTTGCCACCTCTACAAAACTGGCGATTGTGTTTCGCATGATATTTTAATCGAAAAGCTAAGGTTATTGGGGCATGGTATGGATACGATACAAGATCCCTACGATCGAATTTCTGAGACTTGGGCCACGTTACCCTACACTGAGATAAAATCCTTCTATTCCATACAAGAATTCACATAAGTACTCTTTATACAACTGTTTAATACTATATGTGACAGCAACGCGCTTTTCTACTGTAAGACAACGAAAATTGCTAGACCGTTGTGTTGCGATAATATTACGGTAATTTAGCCAATAGGAAATGGGACTTAATGCTACTATAGAATGGTTTATAGCCATTATTGCTCTGAATACGCACAGAAATGATCAAATTCTATTGGGGGTGTAATCTAGTTTTATATACTGTATCCGACAGGCAGTTGTAATGACAATTGAGATTAATCATAATAATATTTGCTTGCTACGGGTAATAAAGCATTATACTTACCACTAAAAATCAGTACTGTAGCGTCTTTAGCCAAGGGCATCGCCAGAGGGGGGCAGGGAGGGGGGGCAGCTGCCCCCTTCCCCTAGAGGTTCTAAAAATACGGCTTACCTACTGGAATTAAAAATAAAATTACGCGCACCCGGCTCATCGAAACAATAACCGAGAATTTCCTGGAATCAACGGCAACACTGCATCGGTTCGCGAAGATTGCTCGTCACATAAGCTCAATCTGGTCATCAATGATCTGAACGCCCTGCCCAACATCAGAAATACCGCTGGGACCATCAAGGATATAATAACATTTTTTCGAGAATCGGTTCTAAGGCGGAAATTAATAACCAATATTTTCCGGTTATGCGAAACAAGGAAGAGCGAAAAACACAAAAGCACCAGAGTTTTTAAAGAGAATTTCGTGCTATAATGGAGGCTTCAGAAACATTGTCTCGAGATGGCAATAATGCGACAAGGAAACATGCGTATCAGCTCCATGCGGCAGCTTCCAAAGCTTCATTTATTTCTAGCCTCGTATTGATATCCAAATATTCCGGTATTATAGAACCCACAGTAAACGTGCTCCAATCAGTATCCTTGGACACGGTTCAGGCATCCCAGCATATTAGTCGCATTTTACAACTGATCAAAGACCACCGTAACGATCCCGAAAAAGTTACAGAAGATATTATCAAAGATGCTACTATTATTGCGGAAAAAATTGGACTGACGGAAGATATGAAATCTATACCCCGTACTGTTGAAAGACAACAACACCGCAGCAACTACCCGGCAAAAAGCCATTCAGAATTCTGGCGGAGGTCTATGACAATTCCTTATTTGGACTCAATTATAAATTCCCTCGAAATAAGGTTCTCTGAAGAAAATAGACCATCCTTTGCCCTAACAAAACTACACCCTGCGCAAATGAAAAACATATATTTGGAAGACTTTAAAGAAGCATGCGAGGAATTCAGAAACTTTTACGGTATTTTGGATATCAAGAGTGAGATAGAACTTTGGAAAAAATATGGGAGGAAAAACCAGAATCGATCAAACTAAGTGTTGTGGAAGTCCTTAAGGAAACTGACGATTTTTTTCCTGCGATAAAGAAGGCCTTGAGGATTCTTATTGCTTTACCTTGTACAACTTGTACAGTTGAAAGGACATTCCAGTAGCTTAAGGAGAATCAAAACCTGGTTGAGGAGCACGATGACTGGAACTCGTCTCAATGGCCTCGCCATGATGAGTCTACACAGGCAACACATTTTCAAGAACTTGGACGATTTTATAAACAAAGTAACCAACAAATTCGCTATAACAACCCTAGACGATTATGTTTAAATTGATTTTGTATGTAAATAATTTATTCGTTTTCTATTTTTTTTTTAATTAAAACTTTTCTATCTTAATGTTTTCTTCAGTTCTTTTATGCTGCCCCTCCTTAGCTCACTGGCTGGCGACGCCCTTGACTGTAGCTCTTAAAAATTTAAATAGCTTCTATTGTGATATTGTTCTTGTCGTTTAACATTGCATATGATTATCTATTATGCAACATGGTTTACTGAGATGGTAAAATTCGTCCATAGATTATAAAATCCAATACTAATGATGGGTTGTGCGAAATAAGAATAGTTTATTGCTTTATCTGACATGCAAAGTTTAACAAAAACTTAAATTTAAAGTAAAAATAAATATTGGTACGATCCATAAATCATACAGGACAGCTAGAAGACTCCGAACAACGATGTGACCTGCGCAACAAATGCGTCAAAACTAATAATACGGCGCGCGGCGATTGCCGATCGCTACGAACACCCACCAACGTCTGGTGGATTATAGGTTTTAACGAATATAATTCGTTTTTGGGAACGCTGTTCTGCTTTTGATTTGTAGAGAAAGCGCTTTACTGGGAACAAAATGCATCGCATTGAGAAGATACAATTTATTTCTTAACAAAATCGCTTTATTGAAAGTAGTTCATTATTCAACAAGACTGTGCTGCTAATGGAACTGATTATTACCAATAAAAACACTGTTTTAGCAAATCTGGAATTGATATAACACTTAAGCGGATTTAATGCACTAGCAATGTATTTAATATGGGTTAATAAAAAATAAGCTATCAATAAAACTCTGTCTTAGCAGACCTGTCTTAGATCATTTTCATCAGTGGACGCACCAGTCTTCTATAATAACTTAGGCAATGCTAGTAAATGCAGGGGCCGTGCCGTGATATGATGCGGAGATGCGGCCGCATCAGGCGGCACTGTAAGGGGGCGGCGAACGCCGCGCCGCGGTGACGGACGGCATTAGTTTCAGTTCTCTTCTGTTGTCTCAAGACGTGGCTGGTGTTTGTTTATTTTGCATTGATAAATTAATAAATGAGGTAAGAGAAGAGAGTAATAGCAATATGAAGGGAGTAAGAAAGGGCGTACAGAACAGAATACTTGAAAAATATCCAAGGGCGTTTTATGTGCCCTGCGCATGTCATTCCTTAAACCTAGTTGTGAATGATGCAGCATCTTCTTCTACAGAAACAATAACTTTTTTTTCTATTGTACAAGAACTTTACACTTTTTTTTCTGGTTCTACAAAACGTTGGGAAGTACTAACAAAAAGTGTTTCACAATTCACTCTAAAACCACTGAGTGCTACTAGGTGGTCAAGCAGGATAGATGCGTTAAAACCATTACGATTTCATCTTTGCGAGATTTATGATGCATTATTCCAAATAATCGAAGACGTCAACAGAGATGCAGAAGCTAGAGTTAAGGCAAGAGGGTTGGCAAAACAGATTAAAAATTACAAGTTTATATGTGGAGTAATTCTTTGGTATGATACTTTATTTGAAATAAATTCCGTCTCAAAATTGTTGCAATCTGTAACTATAAATTTGTCAGATTGTGTAAGGATGTTATGAGAAACTATACAAAAAATGCAAAATTATAGGCAATCTAGTTATGATCAACTGAGAATTTCTGCCAATGAAATTGCAGAGAATCTTGAATGTAGTAAAGATTTTCCTGTCGAAACTGAAGTTAGATCCAGAAAGAAAAAGCGGCAATTTGATGAAAACGCTGACGATGAACCCTTGACAGAGGAGAAGAAGTTTAATATAAACTTCTTCAACTATATTCTGGACATTAGCTTTGCGAATATTATTAACACTCCCTGTCTCTGTAGCTAGTGGGGAAAGAAGTTTTTCAAAATTAAAACTGATAAAAGACTACTTAAGAAATTCAATAAGCCAAACAAAACTTAGAAATCTATCATTAATTTCTATCGAATCTACATTGGCTGCCACTCTAGATTACACATCTTTAATTGACGAATTTGCTAAACTAAAAGTTCGAAGGGTTAAACTATAGATTAGTAAAGTAAACTGTTGATATTTGATATTATTGTTAGAGGTAGTTTATATTTATGTATTTTTAAAATAAAGGTTTCTTACGTTTTGTGCAGTTTTTTTTTGTAAATATCAATCTAAGGATATTTTAAAGAGAAAACATTTCAAAAGCGGTCATTAAGGGCGGCATTTCAAAAACTTGCATCACACTGAGAAAATATGCCGCACGGCCCTGAGTAAATGTTCGGTTATATAAAAAGCAACGTTTCACAAAAAGCATAGTTTGGTATAGATTTCAAGTTTATTACATGATAGACCAAGGTAGACTTATCAAATACCTTTAAAACTTTACAAAATAGATATAGAAACTCAATATCCATATATTATTAATTTAACTGTACGATCCCATCCAATTTTAATGAAATTTGATATAATATTAATATATTGTTAGGAGGAAGGAAGTCTGAAGCTCAAAACGTAATATTTGACAATGTGAGACAGATAATACTGTTTAATGCTTATATCAATATTTCTGTACAAGGTCGAGATACCATACATAATTAACAAGCCGGTAGAGTTTCTATTCGATTTAGAAGTTATTGCTATAAGAAAATTGTTGGTTTTAGATGATGATGAAAATTAGGCAGAAAGCATATTATTATCTAAAATCCGCCGTTAGATAATTTAACTTACAACTAAAAAAGCAGACAAAGTTTTTTTAATTATTAAAAAAAATGTAACTTCGGCCATATAACTCATATATTATACAGTGTGACCGGTAAAGTCCGCATCATATGGGATTTTTTTTTATTAATAGAGTCTATTCAACCAGTCAACCTGCAAGATGGCCGACATGTCATATGACAAAAGTCATTGAAAATGCAAAAATTTATTTTATTTAGCTGGAATATGACTTTTGTCATATGACATGTCGGCCATCTTGCAGGTTTACTGAGTGAATCGACTTTAGCTTTATTCGAAATTTGACTTTGGCATCAAGTTCTGCTTCGATCGAGATGAAAATTAAGCAAAAAAAATAGTAGTCACGTGATTCGCATTATCTGTCAAATTTTAATTTTTTTCCAAAAAATAATTCAATTAAAACTGAAAATATCGAAAAAAGTTATAAGAAAAAGTTTTTTTAAATGCAGTTTCTAGCCTACATGCAAAATGTCAGCTGCATAAAATAATTTTGAATTTTTACCCACCACTATAATTTATTTTCCACTTAATGAACACTTTACTGATGACACTGTGTTCTTTTTGTCTTAATATTAAGGTGTATTACTTTCTGTCACAAACTATGTTTTCAAAAATACTTATTTTATGAAGTTACCTTATACAGTGTGAAAAACAAATAAACTTTGCCTGCGACCAAATTTTAATAGCCCAATTTTGATTTCGTAGAAAAACACACATTTAATATGGCGCTACTTTAAAGAAAATGTAAAACTTTTTCTAATAACTTTTTTTGATACTTTCAGAAGTAACCCTACTTTTGAATTATTTAAAAAAAAAATTAAAATTTGGCAGGTAATGCGAATCACGGAGGTTATATGGGGCAATTTTTCTTTTTTTAATTTTGTTTGTTTGTTGTTACTAACGTATTCATAATTTTATAAAAATAATATGTTTTGAATATTTATCAGTGGCAGCTCGTTCATGAATGGCTCTGGAGCGCCGCCCTCCCTGCAATTATTTCAAACAGAATCCAAAAATACTTTACTTAAAAAACCAATAAAGCAATCTATGTAAGCAATCCATTAAAATAATTTAAACCAAACATAGCCCAATTCCAGCGGGTAGGTTATACTAAGCGCGGGCATAAATTCAAACCAAACATAGCCCTATTCCAACGGGCAGGTTATACTCATAGACAAGCGAGTTGCGCGCTCTCAATGTTTTTTATACTAAGCGCGGGCGGGCGACCGATTATCCGTCCCGATTCAACGCGGCTTCTCGATGAGTTGCCATGACGACAGAGGCGTGACGTCACCTACACATCGCACAACGAGCGGCCACGATGAGCTCCAATTTTCCGCGCCCAACAACAGCCGTTCGCGATGCCACGGTAGAATAATCAATATATTATGTACTCTGGCGAGGCGGCCTGTTGATGCCGCTAGGCGCTAACGTTTTGTTTATTTGTTTTGATTTGATTTATTAGTTACGTTGTTGTTGTTGGAAAATGTCGTGTAATCCTGACTCGCTAGTCACGAGCCGCCACTGATATTTATTATTATCTTGTTATAATGTTTCAAATTTATTTAATAAGTAGTGGTAGATTATTGTCTTAAGAACGAGTTATAACAGAGGCATTTTACTGTTTTGTGAAATAGATTAGCAATAGTAAGTTACTAGAAGGTCAATAAAATATATCCATTTAACTGGTCTAGTACTACAGGTTTTTATCTGTACGCCACTGTTCTCACGTTATTTTTGGCTAGTCCTTTGCTTGTATTGTAACCTATTGCAAAATTTTACGTATGTATCTATTACTGTATCAAAATATACGTCCTCGGTCTAACCTCAAATTGCCCTCACATAAACTTATTGCGGTTAAAGAGTTTATCGCTCCTTAATTTCAACGCTTTCCGTTATCGTTAGGGTGTAGTTTAACTTACCAAGTTTAAGGTTAATAAACGTATATTTAATCATTCTAGTTTAACCCACGATAAAATTAAATCTATTCTCATAACCACCGATATAAATATTCATATTATAACTGTTAATATGTATATCAAACAAATTAATTTCCTTGTCGGACTTCCATTGTCTTTATTTTATTACTTAACACAACGTTTCGGTTAGTAAGTATCTCTAACCGTTTTCAAGTGTAAACTAAATTATAATTCTAAGGCTACTGTCTTAAATACTATCCATGTGCAATAAAGCTTGATGACTCCGCCTACGTGCTTATTGGAGTGTGAAGTTTGAGCTGTTGGTTTTGGACAAGAAGAGGCTTCCAGATATTGGGGATATCTATACTTGGTTTACTGAATATATGTGTATTTTGATTCATGAAAGCTGCTTCCTTGAATTTTCGTTTTTTCCAGTGTTGTTCCGTGTCCAAAACCTTGGCTTCTGACCACTGTATATTATGTTGGTTAGTCCATACATGTTCTGCTATACCTGATCTCGAAGTTTCACCTCTTTGAGTATGTTTCAGATGTTCTTTAACTCGTACGGGAAGAGGTCTTTTTGCTTCTCCAATGTACGATTCGCCACAATCGCAAGGGATTTGATAGATACAATTTTTTGTGTTTTTATTACTGGGGGGTTTTACTTTTGTAAGAAAGCTTCTAAGCGTCTTTCCGGATTTAAAGGCTGTTTTGATATTATAGTTTTTGGTTATTCTTCTAATCTTTTCAGAAATCCCCTTAACATAAGGTATTGTAAGAAATGTTTGCTCCTCTCTAGCTTTCTGTATTAGTTTTTACTTCGCGATTTTTAAGTTTTGAGATGGTATTAGTTACAAAAGTTTCAGGGTAACCATTTTGTTTTAAATCTCTTTTGATGTTTGAAATTTCAATATTTAGGTCTTCCGGATTGTTGCAAACATTAGGCCTTCAAACAAACACTGTTAATATGTATATTAGGTACTTATTTTTAATAGTTTAGCATATTATTTTAATTTTGTGAATTTATAAAAAAAAACTATGAGAAATTACATTGTTTTCCCTTATTTATACATATACATTGAGTGTGTATTCTTATACAAAAACAGTTATATACTTATCTGGTTTGCTACCACATATTTAGTTTTTTTTAAATATTCGTTTTTATTGGAAAATATAAAATGCTTGTCGTTTCTCCAAATATTGTGTCAAGAGTTAGGACGTTCATAATATAAAATATGAAGTATGGAAACCTGTCGGCATGGCATTACAGTAAAATGTTAAGCATTACAAAATAATAAGTAATCACATTTTCCAACCTGTTTACTTTATGACGGTTGAACACGTGAACAGGAAACTGCAAAAAACAAGCAATGGGTAAATAATTATGTACTCTAGAATATCACAATTATGCGCAAAGTTAAACTTTGGACAGATTTACAGCAAACATCATAATGGAGCGCCTTAATGACCTGAAAGACCTAGCAGCTAGGAACAACAAGGTTGAACTCCTGTGGGTTCCTGGTCACTCAAACTGCTCAAAATTTGCACTTGAAATAATATCAAAATAGTCAACTAAAACATAATATGGGCGTAAGCAAATAGACCAGGGTCGATAATTTTTGAAACCAAAAAAAATAAAAGTAGGAGGAAACCCATTGGAAAAGGAAGAGAATGAAACAAAAATGAAGGGAAAAATAATTTACGGGCGATTCGAGGTCGGGAAGTGGAAGGGGGTGAGTTTTTAAGGGTAGAAAACGATTTATCTCGATTTCCGGCAAAACTGCAAGTCCAAGTAATGTATATTTTTTTACACCATCAGAAAGTAGAGATTTCAACGAACAAAAAGCCCACCGACCTTTTTAATAAAGCAGATATTTTGACGTGAGAATATTCGATTGATAATTAGGGTACTTTTTCGATATTAAGTCAAAATAAGGTGAAAAAATAAATATTTTAAATCAAAAAAATTACAGTGTGTTTGGGACATAAAAAAGTAAGTTTTCACCAAATTTCGTGAAAAAAAAATGTTTGTAAAAGATAAAAATAAAAAAACCAAAAACTTGGTTATTTGAATTTTTCACATACATTTTGAGGTAATGTGAAAAAAGTATAAATACAAAAGTTGTAGATCTTTTTATTACCTACAACTTTGCCATTTAACGTTTTTCCATAGGACTTGTGGTTTTGTCGTAAATCGAGATAAATTGTTTTCTAACCTTAAAAACTCACCCCTTTCCACTTCCCGACCTCGGATCGCCCGTAAATTATTTTTCCTTTCATTTTTGTTATATTCTCTTCCTTTTCCAATGGGTTTCATCCTACTATTATTTTTTTTCACTTTTTACCATTTTCAAAGGCTTCAGCCCTGGTCTAATATGGGCGTAAGCAAAGATGTTTGATTGAATTAAAAAAAATACATTTTTAATCTATTAACAAAGACGGTATGTAAACACCAAAATATCTTTGAATAGTATAACAAAGGAAACCTTTTATAATAACAATAAAACCTTTTCAGGATACCGAAGCTCAAGTAATTATTCACAATAATTTTAAACAATTACGTACTGTCGCTTCTCTTTTATTTATAATGTTTCAAATTTCGCTTTCGCTGCGAGGACTAAAGTTAGCATAAAGGCCAAAAGAAAACGGCAAATTCCTAAATACGTTTGATACGTTCTCCCTTTTGACTTAATCAGGGTAGGCTGGAATTTAATTGGACCCACAAAGTTAGATTGTAATATTTGCAAAGGTTTATATTAAAGCACTGGAGAAATTTGCTAATGAATCAATAATTTATTTAGGTATAGGGAGGGGTATTATAAATGCTTTCTTTTTAACAGTGAAATAAAAGACTTACGAAATTTGAACACCACTATTAGCCGTGTTGGTTGTCACTAATTTATCTCTGTGGAATCCATTTTTCTTAGTCAAAGCGCTATTTAGTACAACCGCGTCCTTTTTTTATATTCGTTATAAACATTGAGCCTATAATGAATAAAAATGTAGCAATTGCTTTTTCTTATAAAATCGAAATTTTTTCTTGAAAGCCAATGAATAAAAACTAAAATAATTGCTTTTGCGTCCAGCAATTGCTTAGAAGTGCAGGAATTGCTTCTAGTCAATGCTTTTTCTTAAAAAATAGAAGCGATCGCTATCGTTTGCTTAAAATGTGATGATTAAGTTAAGGAATTGCTTTTTCCATTGTAGCAATCGCTTTCAACTTTTTAAGGTAGGTCGACCCCTGCCTCATTTCCTTAGTAGCAGCCAACTTTACTTCTTCGCGGCATACACGTGCGTTGCTCTTAATTTGATATAATGATATACAGTATGTCTCCGTAAGTTTGCATCATATGAAAAACTTTTTTATTATTCATTTTACGAAAAAAAGTTATTCTTCATAAAAAGCTCTGCATGGTCTAAAACCTAAAATGCAACTATCAAATATCGAAATTTTCCAGTCATATACGAGGTTTGTCAAAAAATTTGAATTTTTTCCAAGAATGTGAATTTTTCCCAAGAGTAAAGTACCTTTATTTTTGACATTATCAAAAATTGTTATTAAAAAAAGTTGATAAGAAGTAAAAACCACGTCTAAATATGCAATAACACGCATTTAATTAAATAAATAATGAAAAAATTAAATAATTAAAAATAAATTAATAAAATAATTTTTCAACATAAATAAGTATAATTGCATATTTAGACGTGGTTTTTAGTTCTGATCAACTTTTTTTAATAACAATTTTTGATAATATCAAAAATAAAGGTACTTTACTCTTGGGAAAAATTCACATTCTTGGAAAAAATTCACATTTTTTGACAAACCTCGTATATGACTGGAAAATTTCGATATTTGATAGTTGCATTTTAGGTTTTAGACCATGCAGAGCTTTTTATGAAGAATAACTTTTTTTCGTAAAATGAATATTAAAAAAGTTTTCCATATGATGCAAACTTACGGAGACATACTGTATAATGGTTAATATAATAAGAAATATATTATTATATAATTAATAGATATAATGATTTCAGAAAGTTATATCGATTTGACTGCGAAAATGTTGAGTGGTTGGCAAATTATTTTTTGACTGATACTGGTAAAAGGCGAGGAGGTGCCCTGTCGCATTTAATAAGATTAAAGTCTTTCTGCGGAAATTCCCGGAACCGGGCTTTCAAAATTCTGTAGGTGAGGAAATCGGTGTTCCTGTTCCCCAAACTACTGTCTGTAAGACATAGACTTCTGTAATGGATGCAGTTTTTGAGAAGGCCAATATTTTTATTAAATTTCCTACAAGTGCTGAAGTGGTTGTGGTCAGAGAGATTTATTTATGTTCCTTCAATTTGTGAACGATTATCAATTGCTTGTCTTTAATTTCTTCATCACTACTATCATTTTCCTCATTTTTACTGAAATCTGCCATATCACAAATATAAGGTTCCTATTTTCCACAAAAACGTAACAGATTACTATTGTACTAAATAAATAGACCGACGTTGTTGTATTTATGTCAACTCTTTTGCAAATTAAGCACCAAACTAAACATGAAATCTATAATCTGAACAAGTGGATAAGCCACGTGTGAACTTGTGTTGAATACGCATTTGCTACAGAGGTGTAAGAAAAACAGCAATTGCTTCAAAATTTTATTTATATCCAGATTTAGCGATTGGTTTTACACTTTTACTTATAGTATTTGCTAGTCAAGCGATTGCTTTTACTAAAAAGTAATTTCTTTAAGTAATTGCTTAATTTTTATTCATTAGGCTCTCAGTCTATTTTTGTTGGATCCACAGTTAATTTTTTTTTACTTCATAATAATTAACAAAACAATTTTCTTGAAGTAAAGCATTTTTACTTAGTAAATTTTCTGGTGTAAAAATTAAAATAATAAATTCGTTTCTGTTATTTTACATTTCAAATGGAAATACCGAAAAGCCATTATAAAAACTTGAAAAAGTGTGAAAATTTGGAATATTTTTAAGTTATTTTACATTTTAAATTAACAGAGACTCGAAAATAATAAATGAGAGGTGGCTTTTTTTAATTGAATATATCCAGAACTTTTTAAACTTCGCGCTGTCAGTTTTAATCAGAAATTAACTTTTGTTTTTTGCTTTTTAATATATTTATGTAAATTTTTAAAAATAGAAAAAGAGAAAATATAAATAGATATATATTGTGATCCAAATTTGATGCTCGCCAGTCTGTAGCATCTTAAATTTATATTCAATATATAATCATAGTTGTTATCGCTATCGGAAGCAAAATATTAATCAATGAAATAACCAGTAATAATTCTGAAAATGTGAAAGTTTACTACACGTTTTATTCTTTATTGGTTTCAATATGTATTGCAGCATTTAGAAAAAAATAATTAATGTACTAAGTTAGTAAACGCAAGTACTTACAATGAAATAATGAGAATTTTATTTCAATATTTGAAGGCAAGTGAAAAAACAACACTTGAAGATAAATACAAATTTTAAAAAACTGTTACTAATAGTTTGCTTCAATTTTGCAATATATTATATAGCCTACCTTAATTCAACTACAGTTCACTAACACAATTTAATTTAACCTGCAAAGCATTCATTACTGAATTTGCTGCTTGGCAAGACACTCCTACGTGGTATTCTGATAACGGATCCAATTCTATACTGCTCAAAAAGACCTTAAGATTTTATATGATTTTTTGGAAAATTCTAAGGACGAATTTGTGAAAGCTTGTATCTAACAAAGAATAATATGCCCCTTTATACCTCGGAATAGTCCCAATTTAGATGGGTTGTGCGAATCAAATATTAAGGGAATAAAATAGCACTTATGTAGAGTTATTGGTCAGAGTATATTAACGTATGAAGAGTATTCTAAATTATTGGTGCAACTTGAAGCTACGTTAAACTTCAGACAACTCTATCCTATATTCTCTGACCCAAATAATTTAGCCCCCCACTCCTAGCCACCTGCTTATTGGTCACCCGTTGACGATACCTCCCGATCCTCTGTTTGCAGATGTCAAGATCAACCGATTATCAAAGTTCCAATTACTACAACAACTACACTTAAGCTTAGGTAAAGAATGGTCGTGTTTCTACCTGTCTGAACACAAATGAAAAGTAGGCAATTCAAATGTTGAAATGGATCAATTGGTGATAAAGAATGACAATCTTCCTCAATGCAGATGGGTTCTTGGTAGAATTACTACATCCTGGGGAAGATGGCTAAGTGCATGTAGTGACAATTAAAACACAATTTAATTTAGTTAAAAATTAAATTATGTGTCATTCACATGGAGCTGGTTCATTTTGTCTTTGTATGTGACATAAGCAAGTGGAAGGTTGTAAAAACACTTAAGACGACATTTACGGTACCGCTACTGTAAAAAAGCTTCCGGATATTTACCTTAAATTTGTATGTCTATGTATTGTCCATTCAGTGCTTTTAATGCAACCCCCTTAATCATTTTCAATAATAAAAGGATTTTGATAAAAAAATACTCTGTACCCACCAAGCTAAATATATATTTTTTTTAATTGCATATATTATTTCCGAACAAAAAATTGTATTGCACTCTCTTATATCTACGGCAACAATGTCAGTATTACATCTATTCTATGGAATCTCAAACTAGTATTTTGCCACGTACTCGCATTGTAATTTTGACGTAAAATTCGAGCGTCAACGAATTTAGAGTAGGTAATACTAAAATGTTACAGCTCGTTGTAAACTAACCTTTTAAGGTCTCCCGTTTTAAAACTTCTTACAGTTTTGACTCGGTCTGGTTTGTATGTAGAAACACGTAAATATATCCATCGCAAAATGGAATTACGGACAAATGTATCACTTACAAGTGGCGTGTGGTCCATGGAAGCGATGGAAATACCCCTTCCCCTGCTTGACACTTGACTCAAGAATTTTTTTCCGGAATATGATTATTTTCAAACAATTATCTGCCCGGTTTAAATATCGGACTTGTTTGGTTGTCGACCGGCGCCGCGCCGCATGCAAAGTAATTTATTTATTTGCCCTACTTCTATTGTCGATAAAAAAAATTACCTTGTCGGACTTTCACTGCCTTTATTTTGTTACTTAACACAACGTTTCGGTTAGTTAGTATCTCTAACCGTTTTCAAGCGCAAACTAAATAATAATTCTAAGACTACTGTCTTAAATACTATCCATGTGCAATAAAGGTTGATGACTCCGCCTACGTGCTTATTGGAGTGTGACGTTTGAGCTGTTGGTTTTGGACAAGAAGAGGCTTTCAGATATTGGGGATATCTATACTTAGTTTATTAAATATATGGGTATTTTGATTCATGATAGCTGCTTCTTTAAACTTTCGTTTCCTCCAGTGCTGTTCCGTGTCCAAAACTTTGGCTTCTGACAACTATATATTATGCTGGTTGGTCCATATGTCGTAGGCTGATAGTGAAATCCGTCATTTCATGAAAAGTCACTTCATGAAGCGTCGGCAGATTGTGTAAAAACATGAAATTACACGATCTGCCGCGTCACTTCATGAAGAGACCTTGACGTTTCGGCGTATTATGTATAACACAATCTGCCTAATTTTAAATATCGTCACTTCATGAAATGCCACAAAAACAAGGCATATTGTGTAATTCCGTCTAAAAGGTATATTGGCAACTGGTTTGTTCGGGTTTGTCAGAACATTTTTTTTATTTTTATAAAATAATATTAGTTGAAAAAATTTAATTAAAAAAAAAAATGCTCTGGGGAACAACGAACAAACCAGTTGCCAATATACCTTTTAGACGGAATTACACAATCTGCCGACTGACATGACATCGTTAGGTACTACATGAAGTGACGATATTTAAAATTAGGCAGATTGTGTTATACATAATACGCCGAAACGTCAAGGTCTCTTCATGAAGTGACGCGGCAGATCGTGTAATTTCATGTTTTTACACAATCTGCCGACGCTTCATGAAGTGACTAGGCTTTTCATGAAATGACGGATTTAACTACCAGCCTACGACACATACATGGTCCGCTATACCTGATCTCGAAGTTTCACCTCTTTGAGTATGTTTCAGATGTTCTTTAACTCGTACGGGAAGAGGTCTTTTTGTTTCTCCAATGTACGATTCGCCACACTCGCAAGGGATTTGATAGATACAATTTTTTGTGTTTTCATTACTGGGGGGTTTTACTTTTGTAAGAAAGCTTCTAAGCGTATTTCCGGATTTTAAGGCTGTTTTGATATTATAGTTTTTGGTTATCCTTCTAATCTTTTCAGAAATCCTCTTGACATAAGGTCATGTGAGAAATGCTTGCTCCTCTTTCGTTTCTGTATTAGTTTTTACTTCGCGATTTTTAAGTTTTGAGATGGTATTAGTTACAATTTACCCTTATACCTTATACCTTATTACCCTGAAATAATCATTCTGTTTTAAACCTTTTTTGATGTTTAAAATTTCAATATTAAGGTCTTCCGGATTGTTGCAAACGTTAGATGCTCTGTGATAAAGAGTTTGAATTGTGCCCTGTTTTATGGAGTTTGAATGATTCGATCCGTGAATAAGGTATTGCCCTGTGTGAGTGGGTTTCCTGTACACTGAAGTTTGTAGGTTTTCAGCACTTCGTTTGACGAGAACATCGAGAAAAGGTAGAGTGTAATGTTTTTCTGTTTCCATGGTAATTTTAATCGATGTTCCAAAAACCGTATTAGCTCTTCGTTGCTGTCCGTCCAAATGTCATTTAATTGCTATGATGTTTCATGGCTGGTCGATTAAAAAGTATAGTTTTTCTCTATAGGACATTTTCATAACCTGGAATAACAACAAATAGGTTTTTATTTGTTAATGCTGTTTTTTATACTGGGTGATAGAACAGACATGCTATCTTGTTGTTGTTCGATGTGTTTAACATCGAACAACAGCCCTGTATTTAGCCATGTTTTCGCATTGTAATTTTAACATGAACTTTGATCTACAACGAATTCAAAGTGGCACTAAAACGTTACGACATGGTACGTTGCAAAATAAACTTTTAAACTCCCTCGATTTTAAACTTCTTTAGGCACTTACTCAGTCTGATTTGTATGTAAGGAAACGTAGGTAAACATCAAACATCCCGGGAAAATGGAAGTGATTCGTATATAAAAATTTATTAGCAAGGAAAAATAACAGCGGTAGGTCTCTCTGATGTACATAATAATATTACGTAGATGTTGACTTTTCTTGTTTGTTTAAGCAAAGAATAAAAATTAATAAAATTTAAAATGTTTTGAGACAATTTCATCTAATTTTGCAGGAGTATAAATATTCTTTTAAAATATACTTCTAGTAAGTCCCTAACTAGCATCAGATTATGGTGTTATTTTTATAGAACGAGTGGCTTAAAAGCCATAATATAGTAACATAAAAGATATCTTATGTTCCGGGTGTATTTAACTTAACGTTCTTCTGGTGTCATACCTCCCGCTTCCACAGAATCTAATAGTCTGGTACTATTTACGCTTTTAAAGGGAGATGTCCATGTTGAACACAAGCGTCATAAAAATTACGTACTACCAACCTGTTTTGTGTATTTTAAGTTTATTTATTAGTACATTTTTTTTATCGTCTGAAAGAAATACATATTATATTATTTTGTTGTAAATAAATAACATTCCATATAAAACTCACGAGAGAATAAATACATATCTATTATTTTTCACCAGGACAACAATGAGCGATAAGATGTTTCCCAAAACTCAGGAGGCTTTAAAACGTATTTCGTAGCAAATGCTAACCGTTTTCTGCGATTAGTTTCCAAAATAAACAGATTCTTTCTGGCAACACGTCCATTATAACCTGCCCTGTGACCTAAATAGTTTATATGATTTTTTGGAAAATTCCAAGAATGAATTTGTGAAATCTTGTGCTTAACAAAGATGGTACTTTATACCTCGCAATAGTCCAAATTTTGGTAGGTTGTGGGAATCAAATATTAAGGTAATAAAATATCACTTATGTAGAGTAATTGGTCAGAGTATATTAACATTAGAAGAGTATTCTAAATTACTTGGGCAAATTGAAGCTACGTTAAACTCCAGACAACTATATCTTATGTCTTCTGATACAAATGGTTTAGCTCCCGATCCTCTGATAAGATCAATGGATTATCAAGTTTCCAATTATTATAACAACTACACCAAAGCTTCTGAAAGAATGGTCGTGTTGCTACCTATCTAAGCTTCAAAAGAGACACAAATGGAAATTAGGCAATTCCAATGTTGAAGTTGGTAAACTGGTGATGAAGAATGACAACCTTCCTCAATGCAAATGGGGTTTTGAAAGTATAATTAAAGTTTATGCTGGAGAAGATGGCCAAGTGACTTTTAAAACATTTCAATAAAATAGTTCGCAGTTATATTTAGTTTGTTATTGGATAGGAGTGAAATAATAATATAAATTTTGTTTTTTATCGTTCCAGGTAGCTGGTTAAAACTAGAAAAAAATATGTATAGTGTATAGAGACGTTTTGGACGGACTGTATATCATATCGAGTTCTTCTATGTGCGCACTGAACAGATTAGTCGTGAAATTGCTTAGTAATATGTTGACCTGGCCGCGCAAATCTTCAAAAACTTAAGCATTCACTTATCTTTTCGACACTGTTAGTGTTTTACGCCGCAATAATAACTTTTTTATACAAAGGACTTCCAGTTTCATAATATTTTAGTTACGTTTTCTGGTATAAATCAGACTGGCTTGAAGAACTTTAAAGTCGAGGATATTCGCAAGTTTAGTTTGCAACGAGACAGTCGTAACATTTTACTACCACTCTAAATTCGTTGACGCTCGATTTTCATGTTAAAATTACAAGTCGACAATGCCAACGTGACGAAATACGACTTGGATATCCTAGAAACGATACGAGATTAACTTTGTTGCATATTACATAATATATACCATATAAAAGGTGTGATAGGATTATTGGACTTTGTGTGTGGCAAAGCCAGAAATAAGAAAATACACAATGAAGGTTTAACATATTAAAAATCGACTAATATCTTTGTTTTTTTTTGTTTTTTTTAATTGTCCACTTTGTATTTAGGTTTAAGAGTTGATTTTTTGAATAAAAAATAATATTGAAGAAGACAATTCAGTATCGATTTAAGGTAATCCAATACAAACAGTACAAATAGTATTTCCGCTCTGCGCGCCTAGTGCATGCTTTGCTTCATACTTCACCTATACCTAGGTACCATACCAGTGAACCTAGGTTCCGGTTACTTTGATTGCTTGTTTACAGTTTACTGTGATGGTGTTTGTGTAGGTGTAAGGCTTTTGGTGCAGTGTACGTGTTTGTGCATCAGAGGAGATAACACGTGCAAATGCCTTACGGCTATGAGGACCACTCTATTTCAGGGAGAGTGCTTGTAGTGCTGATCTGTAGCAGTAGTAAACTGTTAGAAGTGTTGTTAACGACTTACTGTGATAGTGTTTGTGTAGGTGTCTGATTTGGTGCAGTGTAGGTGTTTGTGCTTCAGAGGAGGTACACGCGCGTGTGCTTCACAGATATGAGGACCTCACTGTGTCAGGGGGAGAAATTGCAGTGCTGATCTGAAGCTGTAGTAAGTAGCTGCTAAGAACTTCCTAGTGTTAGTGAAGTGTTGTGTGTAGTAAGTCTTGGTATGGTAGATAATTTTTTTTGTTGGATTTTTCTAGGCTTTTTTGTTTACTAATTACTAAATTAGGTATGGCATCGTCTAGTTTTACTCCTTACTAGGTATAATACTTCTAGTTTCCTTCTTCTCCTTTTTCCTTAATTATTTCTTCTTTATTTCTCTATATTTATTTTAAGCTATTACAAAAGCTAATTCCTTGGGCGCTTATAGTATACATTCAACATAATATATATAATATAACAATATGATTCTAAAAATATGCATTGAATAGGTTTTTACTTCCAAAGGTTAAGAGCATTGGTACTGATTCCAGTGGCATTTCATTGTAATTGTAATGTAAGGATTGTAATTTTCTAAAGTATTGGTATAAATTTAGTTCAATGAACAAAAGGGATGAAGTTGTGAAAGCGTCGGCATCAACAGTGTGATAGCGAAGCTTTTAAAATTATATCTAATTATTCGAAGGCACATGGATTGGTTTTAAGTTATTTCAATTTTGTGTAAAAGCTAGAAAAATTAAATAAATACACGCGAAATAGGTTATAGGTTGGCAAGCATGTTGATACTCCCACCTTAAACAAGGTGATCTAGGTGGGAATTCAATTCTGAACGAAAACTGATCAATCTGTCGTCGAGAAAATTGCGTTAGTAGCTAATAGTTTCGGCGGCTGTATTGGCGGTTGCACCGTCCTGTTGAAAATAGCCAAAACGTAGTTCGTCTTCAAGTAATTGCTCCACAAATGGATTCAAAATATTGTCTCTATACCGCTGTGCTGTAACTGTGTCATGGAAAAAAATAGGGCCAACAATTCTTCTTCGGGAAACAGCTAACCAGTCACCAATTTTTTGAGGATGCAATGTGGACTCTACAAAAAAATTAGGATTTTTAGTACTCCACATGCGTGTATTCTGAGAATTCACATATCCGGAGAGGTGGAACCAGGCTTCATCCGAAAAAAAGTCAGGTCTAATAAATCATTTCTTTCTTCGTCCTGTACAGGATCATAATCCACCAATCTTCTTTATTCATTATTGGGATGAGTTCCTGCTTTTTCAAAAACTTTAACTGCTTTTCTTTTCATGAATGTTGTTCGTTTCCCATTCAAGATCTATGGATTTGTGTATTTCTTACAAACCATGGTGCCACTACTGCTTTTCTTACATAATTATTTTCTGTAGACTCCATCAGTTGTTCAGTCGTAGGTAAGCTTTGATCTAGCTACTGCTTTTACTATTTGCAGCTTGGTTTTGAGCCCCATTGTGCTCTGTGGACCTATCAGTGAATGCGATAGTAATGGCTAATTAGACCAGCGCTGAAGCCTTTGAAAATGGTAAAAAGTGAAAAAAAAATTATAGTAGGATAAAACCCATTGGAAAAGGAAGAGAATATAACAAAAATGAAAGGAAATAGCTATTTACCTAACAAGTGCGGAAAATGAATTTTTCCGCACGAGTCTGCCGTTCACCGAACGACGCGTAGCGGAGTTCGGTTAAGCAGCCAAGTGCAGGGAAAATACTTTTCGCACGTGTCAGGTACAATAGTTTTTCTACAGACGTGTGGAAATAAGTAACACATAAGTATTATAAAGAAATTTAATAATTTTTAATTAACTATAACAATCACATACATATGTAACAGTAACTAATTCTGAGAAAAAAAGTAATAACTACAAGTTATAATTGATTTGTTATTGATTTTGACATAATCGTGCCGAAAAATTTTTCCGCACTAGTGTGGAAAAACCAATTCTCCGCACGGATTTTTGACATAATCGTGCCGAAAAATGTTTCCACACGTCTGTAGGAAAAATAATTTACGGGCGATCCGAGGTCGGGGTGACGATTTATCTCGATTTCTGGCAAAACTACAAGTCTTATGAAAAAATGTTAAATGATAAAGTTGTAGTACCCAAGTACCCAAATTTTCAATCAAAAATTCTCACGTCAAAATATCTGCATTTTTAAAAAAGGTGGGCCTTTTGTTCATTGAAATCTCTACTTTCTGATGGTGTAAAAAAATATACATTACTATGTTAAATGTGATGAAATTCCCTTTAAATCCTGCCTTTAATTATATTTAGAACAACAATTTTTTTTCATATGTTTTTTACGATCTTTATGTTTTATGGATTTGTAATTTATTTATTTATCAATGTAACATGGAATCTTACGTTTTTCGAGTAATTAAAGTATAAATTTTAATAAATAGCTCAAAATTATTGTACATAACGATTAAAAAAAATTTCGGATTCGAGTTTTTTTCGTTTCATTGCATTTTTTGAGAACATTTACCATAGTAATGTATATTTTTTTTACACCATCAGAAAGTAGAGATTTCAACGAACAAAAAGCCCACCGACTTTTTTAAAAAATCAGATATTTTGACGTGAGAATTTTCGATTGAAAATTAGGGTGCTTTTTCGATATTAAGTCAAAATAAGGTGAAAAAATAAATATTTTAAATCAAAAAAAATACAGTGTGTTTAAGATATAAAAAGGTAAGTTTTTACCAAATTTCGTAAAAAATTTTTTTTTTGTAAAAGATTAAAATAAAAAACCAAAAACTTGCCTCTTTGAATTTTTCACATAAATTTTGAGGTTATGTGAAAAAAGATATACAAAAGTTGTAGATCTTTTTATTACCTACAACTTCGCCATTTAAGGTTTTTCCATAGGACTTGTAGTTTTGCCGGAAATCGAGATAAATCGTTTTCTACCCTTAAAAACTCACCCCCTTCCACTTCCCGACCTCGGATCACCCGTTAATTATTTTTCCTTTCATTTTTCTTATATTCTCATCCTTTTCCAATGGGTTTCATCCTACTATTATTTTTTTTGGTTTCAAAAATTATCGACCCTGGTCTAAATGGTTTACAGAAAGAGGTGTTAAGCTTCGATAGTATTTTAAGAAACATTTAAACCATTCTACCACACTTAACAAACCTAATTCTTTGCACTGCAAATCCAGATTTAACCGACAAACAAAAGAGAAAAAGCAATATATTTTCAGGTAAATGTCTTCATCCAAGCCTTTTATATAATATATACTTTAGATTTTCCATTTGCGAAATAAAATATCTAAACGAAAGTTTCTATTGCCTATTTCAACGCTGGATTTTGCATACAAAATTTATGTAGCTCTACGCGTATGCTAATACGAAAAGCGGGGGAGAAGAATCGACAGGCTTTAGGGAAAGAGAAAAATGGCAAAAAAGACGATTCGAAACGATAACGTTCAATCCTTTTCCTATCTTGGATTGAAGGTACAAAGGTCCTAAAGGCGTATCATTTGAAAGTGATTTTAAATTAGTCTGGAATCCCTCAGGACAACCAGCTATATCAGGAAGAATTTTTATGGTTATTGCAACCATAATAATAGTAATTTCGAAATGATAAGATCGTTGTATATGTATTTGTATACTAACAACAAACGCAAATTTAACCATTAGACTCCAGCCTGAGGCCCATTATCCATTTGAAAGTATCAAGAAAAAAACACAGTTAATGTTTTGAAATACAGGGTCGCTTTTATGTATGGAAAAGGTCGATTATTTGCTAAAGTAAGATAGCTAGCGAAGAATGTTAAATACAAAACTTTTAGGGTTTTTAGAAATCTATTACACTGCACATAAACTAAGTATACAGGATCAGTCAAAAAGCCATGGAAGAACAAAGGTACTTTATTTTAAATGGAACTCCCCTGCATAGTATTCAATATTTCAATTATTTACAAGATTCTAAAAAAAAATGTTAAGCACACCACATACCCAATCTTAACCGTTTTCGAGATATCGAGTTTCGAATATCATTTTCAAATAAATCTAATAACAACAATAAAAAAGACAAACTAAGTTTTAGTAAACAACAATTTGAAATCCTATTTTATAAGGTGCTCAAAGTGTCCACCGTTTACCTCCTGGCAGTAATGAATTCGGTGAACAAAATTTTGTAGCGAATCTAAGAGGATATTGGGAGAAATACTGGAAATTTTATGCATTATTCTTTGTTTGCAAATCTTCGATATATTGTGGCCTATTTTTGTACACGAAATTTTTTTATATGGCCCCACAGGAAAAAGTCAAGAGGGGTCCTATCAGGAGACTTAGTCGGCCATTCAATTGCACCTCTGCGCCCAATCCATTTGCCAGGAAAAGTTTCCTCTAGAATACTCTAGATATTCCCTCACCATCCGTCCAAAATGTGGTGGAGCCCCATCTTGTTGAAACCATATTTGTTCAGCCGGTAAATTGGGATCATTATGGTTCGGGAATAATCGTTTGAGCTGTGGAACAATATTATCTTGTAAAAGTAATAAATATCGTTCAGAGTTCAAATTTCCATGTATAAAATAGGGTCCCATGACGTTTCCACCAATAATGCCACACCAAACATTGGTTTTTTGTGGTCGTTGGGTATGAACTTGTTCCATCCAATGTGGATTTTTGTCTGACCAATATCTACAGTTGTGTCGATTTACGTGCCCGTTTAAACAAAACGTTGATTCATCAGAAAATAAAATGTGGTTGACAAAGTTGACATTTTGATTCAATTTATCCATAATGATTTCGCAAAACTGAATTCTGCGGTCAAGAAAGATAGAAGATGATTTGGACCTTGAAGAATACGCTGATATATTTATAAATTAAGCTGTACTTCGCCAAAATACGCATGCATTGCATTGCATTGAAAAACACTTGATTTCAATAACACCATTTTAGAAAGTTAAATGTTGATATTACACAATACCTACCTAGTATAGATACTACAGTATATTTGTGTTTTGTGTTTGTAATAAATACTTTAATATATCATGTGTTTCATTTTAAAATTTTTGATAAAATTTATTTAGCAAGTATTTAAAATCTCGTTTTATTTGTGCAACATCAAAACATAGAATCAAATTAAGCTTTAATAGTCCGAAAAAGGGCGTGGCACCCGAAATTTTTTTTTTCTGCGGCGCTTTCTTTAAAAAGAAAAGAAAAATGGACAAACTCCAACACCCATAAACATTTTTAAAAGTCGGCGCATGCTTTTATTTACACTATTTACTCAAAACCCCCTAGAGCAATCGCTTTAGCACGATTTTACCATTGAAAACACATGTTGCTTTCGTAAAAAATGACCCAGTACATTACCCTTCGGTAATCTATATTCTCTATTAAGTTTACCTCATAATAGACAGAATGATTATTCGCAATAAACTTCTAATTATAGCGAAAGGGCAGCGCCAAAAAGCAAAATTTGATATGAACAATAAGGGGGCTTCGAGAGATAATAGCCCTAATTTTCCCCATTTTAGGAAAACAGCGGCGTCTTCAAAATTAATGAACGCAATCTATCCCGTTTGCCGGAGAAACAGATAAATGACGGGATATTGTTATCACACGCCAGGCTGGAACAATAAAAATGGTGGAAGTTTTTGTTATTTATATAAGCGTTTACGAAATAACGTGTTTTTGAACACGATGTAAAAAGTAATAAAACATTGTTAGGAAATAAATTTCCTACCGGGCGGTTTTGTTCTCGCGTCATGGATACTGTAACAACTCGTAATTTGATTTTACTTCCAGAATGTTAGTACTATATAGTACAATATACAATATACAATATACAATATACAATATACAATATACAATATACAATATACAATATACAATATACAATATACAATATACAATATACAATATACAATATACAATATACAATATACAATATACAATATACAATATACAATATACAATATACAATATACAATATACAATATACAATATACAATATACAATATACAATATACAATATACAATATACAATATACAATATACAATATACAATATACAATATACAATATACAATATACAATATACAATATACAATATACAATATACAATATACAATATACAATATACAATATACAATATACAATATACAATATACAATATACAAATAATGTGCTACAATAATTTATATAAATATAATTTGGTTGGTCGATACGATATAGCTATAGGGCTCTCGGGTTCTCCGGTATCGTTCGGGTATCCCTTTGGTGTGTCTTCAGTGAACCACAAAATAACGCTTGTCCGCTACTGATCCGGATGGATTGGGGGACGTTCTGAATCAGAAGATTCGGTAATATGGACGGACGGTGACCCATGTAGTGACAGTTCTAATACTGATTCTGATGGATTGGGGGGAGGGGTACTGCGGCACTAATTATCAACTAACCCCACGGAGACGTGGCGTATCCCTGTCAAGATATACAGGGTGTTTCATTAAGGGTGGCCACCGGCCACATCTCGGAAACTACTAATCATAGAAACTTGGGAGAAAACAAATTATGATTGAAGTGGCTATGAGAAAATTCTGGAAATTATTTTTAAGTTCCGCATTTCGCCGCAAGGGGCACAATTAAAAAATTATTTTTAAAATTTTAAATTTCTCCGAAAACTCTTATATATCTTTACATCATTAGAAAGCTTAGATAATTTTGCATCAATTTAGTATAAGGCTCATTGGCGTACCGACGTTGATAAGAGTGGGAGAAGCTATTGAAAGTGTAATCATTTTAATCGCTGTAACTTCTAAACGACTTATGCGATTTTACTAAATTTTAGCTCGTTTAAAAGAGAAAGGAAAGTACTTTTATTGGTCGTATTCAGCGGTACGCGATAGTTTCTGAAAAAATGCTAGAGGGCGCATTTTGTAATAATAGCAGTTTTTTTGATTTTATCCCGAAAATTCAAATCATACGGTATAACTATGACATCATAATCGGAAAATAGATTATTTGTTCGTTTTAGAGTTATTGCCAAAATAATATTTGTTTTTTTCATAAACCTTCACTTTTTGTAGTATAATATAATGGACCGTAGTTTTACAAAAACCCTTTTTTCTTCCGCTTCGCTTTTACGAAAGGACAACGTCATATTAGTTGGTTGCTGAAAATATATATATATCTCCACATTTTCTTCATGTGCCACTTACCTTATCACACTCCAAATTTTTCTGATAAAGAAACAGGAAATAAAAGAAACAGCGATAAATAAAAAAGTTGTTGAAATACACAGAAAGTTACATAGATAAAAAAATATCGTGTGGAAAAATCAACTCTAATGAAATTCCATTTAGAGAGAAAATGTGTGTTTTTGGAGAAAGTTTTTTTTATGTCCAGCAGAAATACTTCAGCGGCAGGATTTTTATTTATTATTTTGTTAAGCTCGTTTAAGACGTGATAAAGGTGCCTAATATTTTTTCGGTAAAGTAAAGTCTGCCAGGAAATAAAATCTGGTCAAAGTTTCATTCAATTTAATTAGTGCAGACAACAATTTTTATGTTGAAATTCAGTCGTGTTAGTAATTTCTATTTTAAACAGCGGAAACATTGTAACATTTTGAACATAATATAGGAAATTAAGTACCTACACGAACATTTTTACTTTTATATCATGCCTTTATTTACTTTGTAAACTTATGTTTTAATTGTTTTGTTGTTCTGACGCTGACGAAATACTTGCTTGGAAGTTATAACATATATGATACCAGAATTTTGTAAATTAAAGTAAACAATAATTCTGAAGAAAATAATTTGTTTTAGTGAGTTAAGTTGGATGTTATAGTAAAAAAAAGTTACCTGTAACAGATAAATATATAGAGTAAATTTATTATCAATGCGTTATTCTAAATGTATACAGGGTTGTTCAAAGAAAACGCTAAAACAGCTAAAAGACTCTGAACAACGATGTGACCTGCGCAACATATACGTTCAAACAATAAAACGGCGCGCGCCGATTGCCGATGGCTACGAACCTCCACCAACGTCGTGTGGATTATATGTTCTAACGGATACAATTCGTTTTTGGGGACGCTGTTTTGCTATCTTAATTGTAGAGAAAGCGCTTAACTGGGAACAAAATGAAATTAAGAACATATAATTTATTTCTTAAAAAAATTGCTGTATAAAAAGTAGTTCATTATTCAACAACAAGATTGTGCTGCTAATGAAACTAATTATCACCAACAAAAACACTGTTCTAGCAGTTTTGGAATTGATATAACATAAAGCGGGGTTGATACACTAGCAATTTATTTAATATGGGTTAATACAAAATAAGCATCAATGCAAACTATATGTCTTGTTATATGTTGTGTTGTACCTGTTGTAGTAGGCCATTTTCCTTAGTGCAGAATTTACTTTAATAGAGCCTGTAATGATATTTTAATACATATACTTGATGGTATCTAGCATTTAGTTACCGTATTAAACAAAATAGCTTTCATAATCTATATATATAAAAATGAATGTGTGTCTGTCTGCATGTTACGCATGCGTTCCTATACCATTTATCCGATTACGATGCAAAGTTGATGAGTTGTTGTGTGCAGGCCGAGGAAGGTTTCGGCATAAAAAAAAAGTGACGCAACGGATGCCGGGATGTCGGGATGCCGGATATTTGTGTAATATCTTTCCTTCAAATTTATTTTAGTAAGTAGCGTAGCAACGCGCGCAGGGTATAGCTAGTTTGCATATAAATTAGCTTACGGGAACAACACATAACGACCAATGGCCACCTTGGAGTGGTACTCCTGCTTGATTAATTTGTTAGGTGTTATACGTACACTTTCAGATGGAACAGTTGTTTTTTTCCACAATTTTACAGTTGTATGAATATACCAAATTTTACATAAAAAATGCTTTATATTTTTTTATGGGGGCTTTATCTTTTCGAGCATTCAGAACCTCTTAGAATTTATTTCAGTAAATTGAATCCATCAAGGTAATCTAAAAAGGTAACACACTGCGGTCTTTCGGGCAATTTTCTTTAAGGGCTGCTTTTTATCATCCTCTTAAAGTACCGATTTGTACAGTTTCCAGGATTCTGTATCGTGGACAGAATAGAAAAGTTTAGGTAAAAGCCGTTATTGCAGTAATTTGCTTTTATTTTATAAAGTGGGTCACATAGGTAGGATACGAAATATTCATAGCACTAAGGATAAGTTAAACAAAATTTATACTTTTTATTAATATATTATAGTTATATTTTTAGCAATAGTTTCCAACAAACCTTTTTTTTTAATTGAAATAAAAAATTATTTATTTGAAATATTTTTCTAATATTTTAATATTTTTATGTTGGAGTGGGCGGGGGTGAAGTAGGGGCTTAATATAAGATTGACATATATCCATCAGAAATTGGCCCATTTGTAAGCAAATATTATATTAGCTAAAAATCTGTGCCTATTTTCAGCAATTCAGAATAATAGGATATATGATTGAGTTGGGTAAATGGGGTAGTAAAATTCCAAAGGAACTTAAGAGAAGTAGCGATGATAATACATATTCCAAGTAAGGTTTCGATCAGCAAATCAAAGTTTAAGAAACGGTTTTCTTCGCCGCCTTACTGGACAACACACCTTTATCGAACTCAATACATTTTTTGTTGTTATGAAATATCTCCTTCTGTACGCAAACATGAACAAAATACAAATCGTTTTCCTAAAAGAGGTAAACAATTCATTTAAACATCAACAAAATACAAATCGTTTTCGTAAAAGAGGTAAACAAGTCAATTTGTTAAACTGTTTTTCAACCCACAGTGGTTATAAATTTAGCATTGGTCGTCGAAGTTGTCAAATTATGGTCACTAATCCAGATTGCCAACAAACAAATTTAAATTACAGAGTCGTGTCACGGGGTGCATAGGCGCTTGCTGAAAATCTCCTGGGTGGAAGAGAAAGCTAAAATTCCTTGGGCACATATCGCGAAATACAAAATACGAAATAACCAAAAATGTGGCTGAGATATGTGGATGACACCTTCATTATTTGGAATGGAACCGATGATGAACTAAGAGATTTTCTAGATCACCTCAACACCTTAACACCAACAATCAAATTCACCATGGAGAAAGAAGAAAACAACCAATTACCGTCTCTAGATGTCAACGTAAAGAAAAATGGCAACAGCATCCAAACTTCAGTATACCGAAAACCTACGCATACAGGTCAGTATCTCAATTTTTCATCAAATCACTCAAACAATACGAAACATGACATAGTAAAAACCCTCGTTGATAGAGCAATTACAATCTGTAACTCGGAAGAAGCACTTAAAAAGCAAGCTCACCACATCAAGACCGACCTCAACAAAAATGGCTACCCCACAAGATTAGTTGACACAATATTGGAAAATCGTAAGATCGACCCAACGCGCAAGAAGCAGACAGAGAGGCACAACCAACACTCAATATTCCGTATGTCAAGGGAGTATCTGAGAAAATAAGAAGACTAGGACAACGATATAACATCAACACCGTATTCAACTCGAGGGACACCCTAAGAAGCCACCTGGCGAAGACAAAGCCTATAAGTCAAAAAGATAGGAAAAATTGCGTCTACCAGATCCCCTGCGAGTGCGGCCAATCTTATATAGGTGAGACATTAAGACCTCTCGAGACAAGGATTAAAGAACACAAAAACAATACGTTAAAAGGAGAGACCGAAAAGTCAGGTGCAGCTGACCATGCCTGGAAACATGGTCACCATATCATGTGGTCAGAAGCTAAAATCCTACATAAGGAACCACACTGAAGGAAAAGAAAGTTTAAGGAAGCTGCTGCTATTCACCAGAATCCAGGCTGCTTTAGTAAACCATCATTAGACATAAGAAGTATCTGGAAACCTTTGTTAGATAGATGTAATCTTAGGATAAGATCGCGTGCCAATTGAACGCATGACTGCACCCACCTCAGTTATGCTTCGGTGCACCTAGCTAGTATGAATAGTCTTGTAGTTACTTTACTTATTTAGTATTCACCTGAAGACGACTGGAGATACTTACCAGTTGGAACGTTGTGATTTGAAACAAATAAAGACAATGGAAGTCCAAAACTCTTTCATCAATCAACAAAATACGAATTTATCATGCAAGGAAAAATTATTATGGGCTGGAGAAGAGTCAGGTAACGCAGGATTTACTGGCTGCGTATTTTGCTAGTTAGGTTTGGAATGACATCAGCCAAAATGTTCAGCACAACCATATTACAATTTATAATAGCTATGTCGATCAGCAACCTCCGAGAGAGTTGCTGAAGTCAAGAAGAAGAAAAAAAAAGTAAGAATGAATATTTTTAAAAATTGACAATAGGCTAAATACTTGTATACAAAATACATTTCATACCACACGGCAGATGATCCTAAATTTTAAAAAAAAATGATAGGCAAATAATAAATATAATTTAATAAAATGTCAAAACAAAAATTGACAGATCTGAGCATTTTTACCACTGTTTAATCGTCCAAATTGCACGAAATAATTTGAAATATATTTGACAAAGACTTTGCTTTACTAAGCATCTAACTTCCCTTACTAAAACAACTCGTTTTCTCCAGTGTTATTGTTATTTAAATGAAAACAATCCTAGCATTATGTGATAGCGCCAAAGCAATTATTTCGAGAGCGTTAAAATAACAGAACAATTAAAACATAACGTAAGTTCACAAAGTAAATGGAGAAACAGTATAAATAAATGTTCATAATAAAACACAACTTAAATTATTTTATTGTTTTTATTTTATGTGTTTCCTTTCTTTAAAAACAACACCAGCCAGGTTTTAAAAAAATATTTTGGTTAAAACATATAATTTTTTGAGATGACAGAGGAGTCGATATTTGCTCACAATCCTCCCTTTGATCGTATACATGTTTTTTTTGCAATTTAATTAATAAAAAGTATTTCTTATAAGCCAAAGCATTTAATAATTCTATATTTTTAAGATAATATAATTTTTTCATATTCTCAATACAGAAAGAACGAAATGGGTTTGTTCGGGTTTGTAATCCAATTAAACCTCATAACATTAGTAAATTCAAAGATGAGACAAAAGCTTTAATTTCACAACAACAGAATTAAAGTTTTAACCCTTTCCGTGAATTAGTGACTACATACAAATCTACTGAATGTCGTTTTGTTCTTATGGTAATTTAGTAGGCCCCTATAGAGATATTCAGTTTGAATATAGGCATCAGGTGAAATGTGACGTATATTACCGTGACACAAGAATTAGTCTGAATTGTTTCAATAGCAACTTTCATTGCGCCCAATCTGCATTAGTGACAATCTGACAATAACTTGTCAAACAATGGAACTATTGTTTTGTGCAATTATTTCTACTAATTTGCTTTGTTCTACAGTTACACCAGAACGAATTATTATGTTTATTTGAAAATGATGCTTAAAATATAGGGTAATCAATAAACTGGTTGGATGAGAATATTTTACCGTCTTCTTGACAATTCTATCTGCTTTTACATACTTTATTTCAGAGTGACGAGGGATAGGAGTTAGACAATTTTAAATATATCAGAAGATATCCTTTGGTACGATAAATTATATTAGGTGTTTTTAATAAATAATGAATTTAATTATTGAGAAGTAATTGTATTTGTAATTCTTTTTAGTAAGTGAGTGTTCAATATTTTTGATTCTCCGCTTTCAGACAGTAGTTTAAATTTCGTGACTTCGAATACAACTTTATTATCTCCTGGCGCCCTCCACCTTCTAAATACACTCAAAAGATAGCATTATTGCCAACCTAAAACCCATTTAAGCATGCTCATGAACTGCGTCTCAAGACCTAAACCTCATTTTAACGGATAAATCCCTAAATCTTCTCCTTTTCCCAAACGTTTATAGATTCTTGGGTCGAAATTTAGTTTTCTCTGCTTCCGCACTACTTCGGTAAACATTTATTTGCTATAGCGATGTGTCTTCAGCATAATTCATGCAGGGATCGTCTCGCTTCTCTTAGCTCAAAATTAATGCTAGACGGCAACATTGACGTTGCCAAAAGGGGAGGGAGGTAGGGGGGAGAGAGAGAAATGCAAAGTTCATGAGTGTGTTTAAGATTGCGATTCTTGAATAATCAGTGGGGTTTTCTATGAACAAAACTTGGCTGACTTTTACTAAAGCGGGATCTATATAAAATATGATATGTGTAAAAATTATATTAAATTTACAATAGTTCACATTGGTAGTAGGTAATGAATTAATGAACTCTTGGCATTACATTAAATTTTTAGTAGATGGCGTTTTTGCTTACTTACTATTAGTTGTTATTTTTAGAACTATTTTTCTGTAGAAACGATCTAGGTTATGTGTACGTATAAAACCACTGACTAAAGACTTACTGCTTAGGCTTGCTATAGTGAACGGCACGAATTATCTCGTTTTAAAACAGATGACAGCAGAAGTTTGTCATGGATCAGCTGATATTGGGACATAATAATATCCCCAGATTAGTAGTGGACCGTAATGAGCCTAAACACCGAGTTATGAATTGAGTTTTTGTGCTTTTTGTTACATTTAATTACGTTTTCAAAATATTTAGTGATTGCAAATATGAGTGACGGAGTCCTATTTAAAGTTGCGTTTCAATTAATGTATTATTACAAGATTTAGATAATTATAATATTAGGTAGTTTTTAAATCTATTTTGGAACTTTATCTTTAAACCATATAAAATCTCACGTTTATTATTACCTACCTTCAATTATAATATTTATAAAACAAAACTTTTCAAAAGAAATTATTATTATTATTTGGCAATATTAAAGCGGTAGAACCGATGAAACCATTGCATCAATTATTTTAGAAGGTATCACATGTATAATTTTCAAGTCCGGTCCTGGAATTCATACCAACCTATCAAAACTAAATATACCAAAATTGACAGAGTGTCACGTGACTTTACCTCCATCGTGCGATATTATTCAATATTTTTATTATATATTTCGCGCTTAATTGGCCATCAATGCTCATGGAACCGATGGAACTGGTAATAAGTTTCTAATAGATGGACTGGTTTCAATAGCTGAATTATGTTCCTAAATGATTAAAACTTGTAATACATATGATAATCAGTTGTTTGAACCTGCACCTTTACCATATTCTGTAGTTACACAAACAGTGCTTATTTACCAGTGGTTAAAGATTCTGATACAGTTAAAACACTACCAGCAAAGCAAGAGATCTAAATATTAATGAACTGAATCTTTAACCCATTTTAGGACTATGGTCGTAAAGTATTTTTTGAGTTTCTTACTTTCTGTGACAATCTAAGAAATATTAACCCATAAAATTATGTATCAAACTTTATCACACATAATATAATAACCAGATTTATCGCCTTAACAACTTACATTTAACAGCATTACCTTAGAACGTACTGTGCAAATCTTAAAAGCACCCATAAATTTTTCCTGAAATTTATTACGTTTCCTGTAAACGTAATATATACTAGCTTTTTAAATTAACTGAGCAAATGTTGCAGTTTTACATTTAAATCCAGTACTTTTTGATTAGGAAAGTGGGGAGCTATACATTCTAGCTTGTATTCGTTTTTTTCTGGTTTGTTCGTCGGTAAATAAATATGGTACTTATTGAAACCAAAAATTAAGATAATTTAGATCAAAGTTTTTATTATGATCCAGACGGGTGCCTACGTTTCGACACTATTCTGTGCCATCCACAGGGTCCAGCATATAATTGTAATTTTATATGAGTATTTTTAATTTCGAAAAAAACTACCACAAGCTTTATTCAGGGTTTTATTGGGTGGTAGAGAGGAAAGAGCGGAGGGAAGAGAAAGAAGGGGGTGGAAGAGAAGAAACCATTGCAAATTTAATGAGTAGTTGGTAGTAGTTTATAGAGGGGAGGCAAAAATTTCAATTTTTTTGGACAAATGTTGTTTCACGGAGGAGGTTTTAAGTCTGCTATATTCATTAAATCACACACTTTATCAAGGACAGTAGGTTAGGTTAGGTTAGGTTAGAGTGGCAGACCTCTGGCATTGTCCAAACAGTCATACATAGTCCTATAAGGACAGTTATGGTACCACACATGTTCCGCGGAACCTATTTGCATCAGCTTCCTGATGGTTAACGCGATCGTAGAAGAATCTTGACAGCTCATTCAAACCAGCCACTGCTGTTAATAAACTTAGTAAGTCGACCCAGTTGCAGGCTGCTCACTTCCTCCAGATCATTAAAAAATGGTTCGCCCAGTGCCTTGAACCTTCTTCTCGCGAGGCCGGGGCATTCACACAGGAAATGCTGAACACTTTCCTCCTCTTCTTCATCTCTGCAACATTTACAGTTAGTTGGTATTTGTATACGTTCAGCGTGTCTACCGAACAGGCAATGTCCGGTGACTACGACAGTGATGTTTCTTAGGTGCTTCCGACTGTGCTGTAATAGCGCTGCGGTTTTCCTGTTATCAAGTAGGGGCCACGATTGCTTGGAGATGCTACAAGTTGTAAGCCCTGCGCAAGTTGTTTAGCTATTCGATCTATCTCTTCTTTGACTGATCCCAGTGGTCTAGCCACAGTACTTTCTGCTAGTTCGACAGGCATGCTTGCTCCCTCCCTGGCGAGTGCATTACCAGTCTCGTTGCCATGTAACCAGGACAGTAGATACCTAAATACTTCAAAGTTCAATAAAAATATTTATTTATGTGAGAGGAAATTAAGTATTTTATCCAAAAATATTTAAATTAGTATAATATGCTAAAACCGTAGAGTTTCCTCCTATACGTTTATTTTGTATGCACCGAATAAATCACTTATAACCTATAGAGAAAATTAAATCAAGGTAACCCTATTCGGCATGCAAGATAATACACTGGTTGTCTAACGAGACACACATAAAGCATCGGGAGAACTTAACGGTATAGCATAAATTTGACGCGTATTGCCGCAACATTTGAATCACAACTGAATTGTGCATTAGTGACAATCCTAGGGAGTATTGTGGATTTAACTGTTCCAGAGTTCTAAGCTCTTCTATGAATTGTTGTGTTTACGCTTGCACTGGAAAATGAATATGAGTTTCCAGGGGCAGGGTTATTTCGTAGTCGTATGGTATTTGTCCGACTAGTGGCCCTATGAAATTGAGGATGCATTGTAAGTGTTCCCAACCTCAAAAGAATAACTCGATTTCGCCTAATGGGTCCAAGCGATTTTTGATTAAGTGAGCGGTATTCTATACAGAATACAAAATGGCGACTGTTAAAAGTTTTTAAAAGATCTCTATTCAAATAAGCGCAAATGATAAATCATTGATGTTTTTTTACCTTTTAAGGTAAGAAATCTTTATTGTTTCACGTTCTGACATTTTGTTACATTGTGATGGTGCTCCCCCGCATTTTGTTGTAAATTTGAGACGATATTTAGATGAGATATTTCCAGGTCACTGGATTGGACGACGTGGTACAATTGAATGACCACCGAGGTCCCCAGACTTAATGCCTCTAGACTATTTTCTTTGGGGGTATTTAAAAGAAAAAGTTTACCAAGATAGGCCAAATAATATTGAAGATTTGAAATACAAAATTGGATTAGAGACACATTACATACCGGCTGAAGCCATCCAGAATTCCGTCGACGAATTTAATCATCATCTGTGAGCATGCCATGTAGAGGGTGAAGGACATATCCAGCATTTGCCATGTTAAACCACCTTTTTGTTGTGTTTTGTTTTGCTTCGTTACATTTTTTTTTTTTTTGACAAAATAAATAACAAATAAACCATAACTATCGTTAAGTCACCAAATGCCAGAACGTGAAACAATGAAAATTTCTTACCTTAAAAGGTAAAAAAACATCAATGATTTATCATTTCCGCTTATTTCAATAGAGATTTTTTAAAAACTTTTACCGTCGCCATTTTGAAATAGCTTGACAGAATCGCGTCAATTTTTGAGCATACTGTACAGGGTGTCCAGTTTTCGACACTTTTGACGTGTATCTCAGTTATAAGTACAGATAGAATGATGCGGTTTTCGCAAACCTGTGTCACTTTTTTGTGAAACAAACGATGCCCTTAACGGATTTATCATGGCCATCTTGGTTTTTGAAATACAGGGCGAAATTGAAAACGGTGCATTTTAAGACACCCCTTGTATTTTAGTTATTTTATACCTTATCGAAAATATAAGAACGGGGTGTTATACAGTTTTGTACGTAGAATCCAGTGGCGTAGTTAGTATTTTTCCAGGTGTCCCCATTTTTGAGAAATATACCAAAGTTATGTTTTTTTAAATGGAACGCCCTGTATATTTTTTCATATTTGCATTCTGCTTACTGAGAGCTTTCCAAAAATATATAATAGTTGGCACTTTGTTTTAACAGAAAGGTTAAAATTCATATTTTTTAAAAAATTGGGAGCAGGTCTTGGATTTAGTTTCACTAGAACAATTAAATTGTGGATTAAAATGGATACTTTTTATTTATAAATATTGTTGAAAATGGTTGCCATTCTCCCTAATACAACGCTGACACATTTCGGTAATTCGTCTCAAGGCGTTTGAAATTATTATAGGGTGGTTTTGTAAAAATTGAAATGCTAAATGGGTAGCCTGTCGAAGTTCCTCTACAGTTCTGTGTCTGGTATTGTATATGTTGCTCTGCAAAAAAGCCCAAAGAAAGAAGTCCAACACCGATAAATCGGGCGATCGTGGTGGCCATCTTACAGCTTCATTTGTTTTATAGCCTGGATAAGTCAAGGCCTACTAGATGGTTTTGTTTATTCCGATAATATACCTACATAACAATAAGAGAAAATGACTTTTTACTGTTGTAAGTATTAAAAAACTTAAAAGTTTGAAATTAAACTATAAAGTAATATTGATGGTGTAGTGTATCGTCAATTTATTTTTATTAAAGTAAAATACAAGGCCTACTACTGTCAACTTAAAGCTTGTTATTTAAAAAATATAAATTTTAACCTTCTCGTTAAAACAAAGTGCCAACCATTATATATTTTTGGAAAGCTCTCAGTAAGCAGAATGCAAATATGAAAAAATATACAGGGCGTTCCATTTAAAGAAACATAACTTTGGTATATTTCTCAAAAGTGGTGACACCTGGAAAAATACTTACTACGCCACTGGATTCTACGTAAAAAACTGTATAACACCCCATTCTTATATTTTCGATAACGTATAAGATAACTAAAATACAAGGGGTGTCTAAAAATGTACCGTTTTCAATTTCGCCCTGTATCTCAAAAACCAAGATGGCCATGATAAATCCGTTAAGGGCATCGTTTGTTTCACAAAAAACTGACACAGGTTTGCGAAAACCGCATCATTCTATCTTTACTAATAACTGAGATACCCGTCAAAAGTGTCGAAAACTGGACACCCTGTACAAGATATTAGGTTTCAAATGATGTATCATAAGCTGTATGTTTCTATTTAAAAAAAGAACGATGTCGTCATAACTTTGACAAATGCCCATAAAAAAAACAAACGAATAACGTCAAAATGTGAGCATACAGTGTCACCAGTAAAGTCCGCATCATATAGGATTTTTTTTTATTAATAGCTTTATTCGAAATTTGACTTTGGCATCAAGTTCTGCTTCGATCGAGATGAAAATTAAGCAAAAAAATAGTAATCACGTGATTCTCATTATCTGTCAAATTTTAATTTTTTCCAAAAAATAATTCAAAAGTGGGGTTATTTCTGAAAATATCGAAAAAAGTTATTGGAAAAAGTTTTTTTAATGCAGTTTCTAGCCCACGTGCAAAATTTCAGCTGCATAAGATAACTTTGATTTTTTACCTATATTTTGCAAATTGCACCTCCTTTGCAAAATAAGACTCAACGCAACCTACATAAAACTTCTTAGTTTTGACAATGCTTTATTTTAGATACATTTTCTTTAAAGTAGCGCCATATTAAATGTGTGTTTTTCTACAAAATCAAAATTGGGCTATTTAAATTTGGTCGGATGTGATGCAAAGTTTATTTGTTTTTGACCCTGTATAAGGTAACTCCATAAAATAAGTATTTTTGAAAACGTAGTTTGTGTTTGAAAGTAATACATGTTAACGTTATTATGACTTAGCTTAATAATAAATTATAATATAGGGGTTTTAAATTAAATCGTTGAAAATAGATAAACGTTACGTTGTTAAACTAAAATTTATTTTCCACTTAAAAACACTTTACTGAAGATACTGTGTTCTTTTTTGTTTTAACATTAAGGTGTATTACTTTCAAACACAAACTACGTTTTCAAAAATACTTATTTTATGGAGTTACCTTATACAGGGTCAAAAACAAATAAACTTTGCATCACATGTGACCAAATTTTAATAGCCCAATTTTGATTTTGTAGAAAAACACACATTTAATATGGCGCTACTTTAAAGAAAATGTATCTGAAATAAAGCATTGTCAAAACTAAGAAGTTTTATGTAGGTTACGTTGAGTCTTATTTTGCAAAAGTGGTGAAATTTACAAAATATAGGTAAAAAATCAAAATTATCTTATGCAGCTGAAATTTTGCACGTGGGCTAGAAACTGCATTTAAAAATACTATTTCCAATAACTTTTTTCGATATTTTCAGAAATAACCCCACTTTTGAATTATTTTTTGGAAAAAATTAAAATTTTACAGATAATGAGAATCACGTGACTACTATTTTTTTCCTTAATTTTCATCTCGATCGAAGCAGAACTTGATGCCAAAGTCAAATTTTAAATAAAGCTATTAATAAAAAAAAATCCCATATGATGCGGACTTTACTGGTGACACTGTATATAAAACTAAATGGACGTGTCCGAGCGTTTTCCCAAAAGTTACATGTTAAAACTATATTAATTTTATTCCGGACTTCTGGGCAACCCTGTATAAAAGGCTGATTCGCTTTTTTTATCATAACCCTGTATACAATACTATAAATTCAAAAATGTATCCGTGGACATTTCACTTTAATTAGAGAGCGGAACTGTAAACAGCGCAAACTCAGGTGTGTCAAATTCAGAGCCGCTCTGTCAAATTTTGGGTGGGGTACATCCCTCAAATTACTTTTGAATTTATAGTATAATATGTCTTCATTTGTATTCTAAACCCGCTCTACAGTGTCCGCAAGAAAGTCCGCATCAAATGGGATTTTTTTTTATTATTACGTATAGGTAAAAATTGAAAAAGCAGTTAGTTTTTGCTTACCTAAAAAATAAAAATAACGTATACTGAAGCAGCTGCACGACCTGCGTTACCTGTCAAATTTGACATTTTTAATGAAATAGGTTCAAAAATGCCCTTATTTATCAAAATATCGAAAAACTTTATTCGAGAAAGTTGTTTATTTACGCGTTTTTAGCCTCTGGACGAAATTTTGACAGTCTAATACAATTTTTATTTTTTGCCAGGTTCTTGAAAATTTTGATCAATCCTCGTAGATTAACTTTTATACGTCGATGTAAAACCATTTGCCTTTACTTCATTTGTAATCTTAATGCAATTTTGTGTAAAATTTTTGTTTCCAATTATTTATTTTACTTCAAAAACTGAAATTGTTATTGATCAGTATGTAATGTTTGATGCAAAGTTTATCTAATAACATCAGTTTTGCCAAAACCGACGTTTCTCATTTTTCCTAAGTTAGTAAACAGATGTACAAAAAAAAATATTAGGTAGGTTTTGTTGAAATTTTACTTAATTAATATTAAATTAAATTAATTAGGTATATTAAACTATATTTTTGTTAAATAAAAGGTTTCGAGCGATTAATATTTATTCTTTTTGATCCAATATTAATTAAGTAAAATTTCAACGAAAGCTTCCTAATATTTTCTTTTTGTACATCTGTTTACTAACTTAAGAAAAATGAGAAACGTCGATTTTGGCAAAACTGATGTAATTAGATAAACTTTGCATCAAACATTACATACTGGTCAATAACAATTTCAGTTTTTGAAGCAAAATAAATAATTGGAAATAAAAATTTTACACAAAATTGCATTAAGATTACAAATGAAGTAAAGGCAAATGGTTTTACATCGATGTATAAAAGTTAATCTACGAGGGTTGATAAAAATTTTCAAGAACCTGGCAAAAAAATAAAAATTGTATTAGACTGTCAAAATTTCGTACAAAGGCTAAAAAGCCTAAATAAACAACTTTCTCGAATAAGGTTTTTCGATATTTTGATAAATAAGGGCATTTTTGAACCTATTTTATTAAAAATGTCAAATTTGACAGGTAACGCAGGTCGTGCAGCTGCTTCAGTATACGTCATTTTTGGTTTTTAGGTAAGCAAAAACTAACTGCTTTTTCAATTTTTACCTATAAGTAATAATAAAAAAAAATCGCATTTGATGCGGACTTTCTTGCGGACACTGTATACTAAAAGAATGTGAAAAAAACTTGATGCAATTTCGCTGATGGCTTTAAACTCTATTTTTTTTAATGCCACAGCGTCGATAATTTATATTAAAACTGTCAATTAAAAATGTTAATTAATTAGGTTATATCTTTGTCGCCCCGAAGATGGTGTGTCGGAGAGCAAAATTATTCCATCGATCGCGTTTCGCTAAGCTTATAAATAAATTAAAACTTTAGGGGTGCATGGCAAATTTTTCTGAAGTCCCTTTATGTTGTGCTGAGGTACCTAAATCCAAAATGATTTTTTAAATTTTAATGTCTTTAGAGCCCGACGCTTTCTTTCAACGTTAATAAGTCAACAATATCTCTTTAAAAGAAACAATGAAAGTAGTAAGGTAAGACTAAATAAAGTTTTTTATTGTTAAAAGTTAGGGGTAGCTCTAAGTTTTATCCTGTGATAAAAAATTATATTACCTCTTTGATGTAAGATCAGGAGCTCAAACACGTTCTCCTGATGTACGTACGTTTTGAGACGAATATTCTGAAAAAAAAATTAATTTTAGTAAATAATAAATAACCTCTAGTTCTAGTTTTCTAAGAGTAGTGGTGTTGCTTATAGTAACACACTGATACCCAAGTAAAAGTATTACGTAATCTAGAAATATTGAGTTGTATTAGCTTATATTATAACGAAATCAAACATATCATTTATCGTTTTTGTCTTATACATTTTTATTAGAACAATAATTGTTAATAACAAAAATGCAATGATTATAGCAACAACTTCCAGTTGGATCATCGGATGAATTATTATTATTGACTGTTTGAAGGTTGGAGACAATGATGTTTCTTGAATGATGAAAGAGTTTTGGACTTCCATTGTCTTTATTTGTTTTAAATCACAACGTTTCAACTGGTAAGTATATCCAGTCGTGTTCAGGTGAATACTAAAAAAGTAAAGTAACTACAAGACTATTTATACTAGCTAGGTGCACTGAAGCATTACTGAGGTGGGTGCAGTCATGCGTTCAGTTGGCACGCGATCTTATCCTAAGATTACATTTATCTAACAAAGGTTTCTAGATATGTCTAATGATGGTTTACTAAAGCAGCCTGGGTTCTGGTGAATAGCAGCAGCTTCCTTAAACTTTCTTTTCCTCCAGTGTAGTTCCTTATGTAGGATTTCAGCTTCTGACCAATGATATGGTGACCATGTTTCCAGGCATGGTCAGCTGCACCTGACTTTTCGGTGTCTCCTTTTAACGTATTGTTTTTGTGTTCTTTAATCCTTGTATCGAGTAGTCTTAATGTCTCACCTATATAAGATTTGCCGCACTCGCAGGGGATCTGGTAGACGCAGTTTTTCCTTTTTTTTTAATTGTGTAGGCTTTGTCTTCGTCAGGTGGCTTCTTAAGGTGTCCCTCGAGTTGAATACGGTGTTGATGTTATATCGTGTCCTAGTCTTCTTATTTTCTCAGATACTCCTTTGACATACGGAATATTGAGTGTTGCTTGTGCCTCTCTGTTTGCTTCTTGCGCGTTGGGTCGATTCTTACGAGTTTCCAATATTGTGTCAACTAACTTATTATTATTATTATTATTATTATTATTATTATTATTATTATTATTATTATTATTATTATTATTATTATTATTATTATTATTATTATTATTATTATTATTATTATTATTATTATTATTATTATTATTATTATTATTATTATTATTATTATTATTAGATGGAGTTTGGGCTCAACATTGGAAGTGGATGACGTATTTTCAGTTCTTATGTTCGATAATATCTTCATATGAAGCTGATCGCTGAGCTGGAGATAGGGTGTTATAGAATTTATGGAACTATACCCAGTTATTTTGATGATCTCCTTGAGATTAGCGCCTGAAGAGTACTTGAAGCTCTATGCGATTTATTGATATGATATTTTCAGTATTTAGGCCGATGTTCATTGCTCCTAGTTCCGTCTTATACTGTTTTGTACCAGCTGGACAATTATTAAACCATGGGGATTGATAATGTTGTTTCCAGTTCTGCTTTACTGTAAAAAGAATCGGTTTGTTTTAATAATTGCGCCTTTTTAGATATTAGCTTAAAAGATAAGCGTTTATTGGACATAAAATAGGATTTGTAAGATTTCGTACAAGCCACTTACTTTCACATATTCGACTTGCTCCTCCTTACGCCATTTTGGAAAATACCGAGTTATATTTCAGACGAACGGTACTCGACCCGTAATTATATTTTCCTCATTAAAATACTCCAATATCGAAGAGAACCCGTTTCATTTTCCCTCCATGCTAGTTCGGAGGCAACTAGATGGTAAAATTTTCGTTGGAGGCCATCTGGGATATTTTCATCCGAACTAGAAGCCATTTTTTTAAATTTCTTGCTGCCTTCCACTCTTTTTTTTTTGCGTTTCTGGCATTTTGAAAAACCATGTCTTGTTCCATAAAAGCTTAACTACACCTTCTTTATAATTGCTTCCATACGTTAAATGCGCAGTCTTTTAACATGTTGGACAAAGCCTCTTTTATGTTTAACTCCATGCAAAGCAAAACGCAGTATATTGCTTCCATACGGATTTGTCTGAACGCTCGGTATTTTTTGGTTTCACCTTTTATATAGTTCCATCGATATAAGGCAGTAAAGTTTTACCAAATCTTTCATTTACAGTTTTGTGACATTAAGCGGCCTGAATTTTTATTTATTTGTTACAGCAAATTGAGGGATTATCACTTATTAATCCCGTCCTTCTATATAGAAAAAATGTACAATGAGTTGTATAATCAGAAAAACTAATTTTGTCATTGATGTACTATACAAAAATGTAATGATTTTTTAAATTCCGGTTTGAAAAACAATCGTACTTAGTTATTTTTAAGAGTAATGCACAAAACTAATCTGAAAACTGCATATGTACTTATATGACATTTTGTAAATATACTGATATGAAAATACTAATTAAATTGTGTCATGAAATCTAGCCAAATCAAGATAATGCCGTTAATTCAGAATAATGCCTGTTTCCAGGACCACCGTTGTAAAATACAGCGGGGAAACGTGCTTGTTGATGCATTAAGCGGATAATAACCAAAAGTTTAGATTTGATTAAATATTATGTGATTGAATAGGCGGTAATGGCAGTAATTTTTACAGTTTTGCGATTTGATTGATTTGAGATAAGAGCGGCAAACAGAAATAATAAAATAAAGATAATAAACATATTTATTCGTACCAAATATAAAAATTATATAGTAAGATTTTTTTTTAAATTAGAATATACAGGGTGTCCGGAAATGATGAACAAAAACTTTAGGGGATAATTCTAGACCGAAAATAAATGCTATCTCTTCCTATAACATTTTTTCGAAAATTGATTATTAACTAAGTAACAGGGTGTTAAAGTTAAATTTTATTTGCAGTTTTTTTTGCAATAACTTGCCACGCTCATAATATTTTGACAAAATCTCGTGTATGAGGTTTTTCGGGATGAGGAATACAAATTTGCCCACCGTTTTTTCGCATTTTATAGAGTTCGCCACATAGCAAGTGAATTTAAGCGTGTAAAGTGGGTTTACGCGCCCAAAGTTTTTGAGAAAAAAGTAAGGCCGATATTGAAAAATGGCTTTAAGAAAAATTGTTTGGTACAACATTCTACACCCGGGAAAGTCATTTTGCTTTTGACCAATAAAGAATTGTTTAAGATATTACAAAATTACTAAAAATAAAAAAAATTCTAAAAAAAATTTTGGGAATATTTTCGATCGTCATTTACTTTTCTGAATGGGGTATTTAAAGTAGAATTTATTTTCTAAATATCAATTTTTATTTTTTCTTTTCGTTTGACCAGCAAAACGTTCGGCAATTTTCATTGTGGTAAAAGGGGTTACTGCTCTTAAACATAGCATAGCAAAGGAAGGAATATTCCATGGAGTTCGTCGGAATTTTTTAAGAAGAATTAATTTATGCATTTAAGAGGAAAAACGTCACTTTAAACCTTTGATTTAAATGTTTAATTCATTGTTCTAGTAACTTATGTATTTTAAAACTGCAAATAAAATTTAACTAATTTAACACCCTGTAACTCCATTAATAATCAATTTTCAAAAAAATGTTATAGGAAGAGATAGCATTTATTTTCGGTCTAGAATATCCCCTAAATTTTTTGCTCATCATTTCCGGACACCCTGTATAATAACTAATTGGCACGACAAGGTAGGATTTTGAAGAACAATAATTACCAGCCTTCCAATCTGACCCTAAGATAATTTTTTTTAAATTACTTTTTAAAGCTGATTAGTTTATTTTTTTATGTAAGATTGTATATTATTATACAGGGTTGGAAAAATGTTCCGGAACGGCTTAATTACAGGCGAACGAAAAGTGATATCGGATCCGGGTTTTGGGCAATCCATAGGACTAAAATTTTACTATTTGACTATTATACCATATGTCAGTAATGTCACCAACTGTCAAGTGTTGACGTTATATTTTTATTTTTTTTAATGGAACATCCTGTATATTTTTACATTTTTAAATTCCACATAAAATTATAAATATTTTTTATTAAATGCACTATTAGTCTATAATTCATAGTTTCCGATATATTGACTCTCGAAAAGTGACATTTTTGAACTTTGACAGCTTATAACTTTCTAACAGTACGTCTTAGAGCAAAACGGCTTACATGTCCCTATCTTCAAATTTTATTATCTCCCCAAAAAAAACAACTTCCGGTTAAACCGGATGTAACTCGAAAGCAGGAAATATAGTTGTTCCGGTTTAACTGGAAGTTGATTTTTTGGGAAGATAATAAAAATTGAAGATAGGGACATGTAAGCCGTTCTGCTCGAAGACGTACTGTTAGAAAGTTATAAGCTGTCTAAGTTTAAAAATGTCACTTTTCGAGAGTCAATATCTCGGAAACTATGAAGTATAGACTAATAGTGCGTTTAATAAAAAATAATTATAATTTTATGTGGAATTTAAAAATGTAAAAACATACAGGGTGTTCCATTAAAAAAAAAATAACATCAACACTTGACAATTAGTGACATTACTGACATATGGTGTAATAGTCAAATAGTAAAATTTTAGTCCTATAGATTGCCCAAAACCCGGATCCGATATCACTTTTCGTTCGCCTGTAATTAAGGCCGTTCCGGAATATTTGCCCAAACCTGTATATTATACAGTATCAGTTTGGGGTAACAAGTACTTGAAAAAAATAGAGCTAATGGAAAACAGTATTATCTTTAGTTTAGACCACCTCTTTGGAGAAAAGCACAGTTTGTTATTTGTGGCAAAGCGATCTAGAGATGTATATTATATAGGTTTGGGATAAGTTTAAGTCGGTAATACTAAAAAAATACTTGTCTTTAATTGAGATAACATTATTGCTTTTTTGCAACAAGTATACTCCTTGACTTGATATAATAATATGTATAATAATGGCTTGCACAACTAGAAACTATATGATATACATTTTGTAGATTTACTGATATGAGAATATAATTAAACCTGGATTACATATTATGCTTTAATTGTGTCATAAAATCTAGCCAAATCAAGATAAAACCGTTATTTCAGAATAATACTAGTTTCTAGAACTAGAGTTGTAAAATACCAAGAGAACTATAGCCTGGTTATCACATTTATTAACGAAGTTAGGGCAAAAATGTCATAAATTGTCAATATTTATTCTCTCAAGCAATATAAAAAAATTAATGGGTTAACGATATTGAATATCGAAGTATGTAAGTAGAGAGAGTTGGAATTATGCTCTACTATTATCTTTCTGATATGTTAAAAATTTTTTAGAAGACGTAATTAAACGTGGGATAGTTTTATAATATATACACTATAAGAATGCCGTTTTTTATACTGTCTGTATAAAAAACTGAAAAATATTTAGTGGCAAACTGTATCCTAATAACATAAAATCGAATTTATATGACCGATGTTAGCAGTAGGAGAATGTCAGAGCTTCCGTGGCGCAATTGGTAACGCGCTCGACCGCTGAGCGAGAGATTCCGGGTTCAATTTCCAGCGGAGGCGTCAAATTTTACAATTTATAAAAATGTCTGCACGCCTCTATTCTAAACATTTTGCAGTTAATTAATTATTTAATAGGATGTGTTTATATAAAACTTGTCCCCAATCAAAAAACTTATGAAATATTTGCTATAAAATTTTTTAATACCATCTTAAAACCACATGCATGTATAGTTAGTTACAAACCATTCTCGAAACTTGCCGGTAACATAATACCTATTTGCTGCTACATTTAATTCCCAACAGTATTGTGAATTAGTTACAATTTTGTCGATTATTACGGTCATAGTAATTCGAATTGGGCACAAATTATTCAAATAATAGATTTGTCTTTGTCTTATGGGTTTGCTGGCCGGATTTACGCGAATTTATAGGAATTTGATTTATTAGATTGTCAATATTCAATCATTAATATCATTATCTACCATCATGCAGTTAGTTAAATTATTATCTCTATTGACACTAGGTTTAGTTATTTATTTGTGGTACTTTAAATGAACCATCTTACGATAATTTGTTTTAGCATATTAATTTTACAAAAATAATTCAGTAGGTGTAGTCTTGCCAGGGCTTTTTAAAAGCAAATACTAGTGAAGCATTCGCCATTTAATTTATTTATCAATATTTCGTTACTTCTTAGTTTTATCCAAAAGTCAGCTGAATAAACATCTTTAGAGTATAAGTACAGTGAGGAAATTGATTTGTATCAAACCCGATTTAGTGTTATATAAATTTCAGATTTACTAGAACATTGTTTTTATTGGTAGTAATCAGTTCCATTAGCAGCACAGTATTGTTGAATAATGAACTACTTTTAATACAGGAATTTTGTTAAGAAATAAATTGTATCTTCTGAATGCGACGCATTTTGTTCCCAGAAAAGCGCTTTCTCCACAATCAAGAAAGCAGAACACAGTCCCCTAAAACGAATTGTATCCGTTAGAACCTATAATCCACAAGACGTTGGTGCCGTTGTATTAGTTTTAATCTATTTGTTGCGCAGGTCACATCTTTGTTCGGAGTCGTCTAGCTGTCCTGTCTGAATTTGAATTTTATTAATCGTACCAATACCTGTTTTAATTGATTTATTTTTACTTTGTATTCATGTTTTTTTAAGTTTGCATGTCAGATAAAGCATTAGATTCTTATTTCGCACAACTCATCATTAGTCTTGGACTTTATAATCTATGGACGAATTTTACCATCTCAGTAAACCATGTTACACAATCATATGCAATGTTAAACAACAAGAACAATATCATACTAGAAGCTATTTAAAATTTTAAGAACTACAGTACCACTTTTTGATGGTAAGTATAAGTATATGCTTTATTAACCGTACCTAGCAAGTAAATATTATTATCAATAATATCAAGTTTAATTACAACTGTTAGTCGGAACCAGTGGCGGATTTAGAGGGGGGGCACAGGGGCACGTGCCCCCCCTGTCATAATAATTTCGCACGAACCAACCTAAGCGCAACACCCAAAATTTCAAACACAGTGACAAAGCATTGTACTGTAACGACCAAATATTTTTTTGATGCCAAAACTTTTCAGCATTTAGAAATGGATATTAAAAATCAGGTTTTCAACGTGGTTTGATAATTAGCGAAAAGATGGCGTAAAAGCACGTTAGATAAAAAGCATACATTTTAGGATTTTAGAATTTGTGTTTTGTTACAGAAAACTGTAATCTGTGATTTTGTTTACAAAGAAAGTATATTATTTTGGGGTAGTAAGGACTTATTTTAATAAAAATAAACATGCCAAAACAGCTATGAATGTGGAATATTTGAGAAACAATTTTAGCTCATTAAGTATTGAGCAAAAAATTGAAATTTAAATTGAGGGAAGACCTAAACCCGAAATTAACTTGACACAGATCACAAAGTGTAGATCTAGGGACTTTATTGTTATTGATAAGTTTGCTGGAAATAAAACCAGAAGATTGAACGTTACTTTTAAACAATGTACCCTCTAATGACAAATAAATTGGCCTTTTTTTTATTTTTTTATCTTATTTAATTTTCCATAAAATAAGTAGGTAATCATACATTTTAAAAATATTTACTAAAAATTATTGACCAAATTTGGGCGTGGTCTTAAAAAATTTTCGCCTGCGGCGCGTTTTGTCCGCAGCGGGCTTTTCGTGCACCCCAAGATAACAAGTGTGTCCCTGTCAATTTTTTCTGAATCCGCCACTGGTCGGAACTAATACAGTATATAAAACGAAATTACACCCCCAATAGAACTTGATAATTTCTGTGAGTATTCCGAGCAATAATGGTTATAAACCATTCTATGGTAGCATTAACTCCTAATTCCTATTGGCTAAATTAGCGTGATATTATCACTAGACAACGGTCTAGCTATATATTAAACAGTTGATGTATAATGAGTATCCGAATGCTTATAAGGAATAGAAGGCTTTTTTCTCAGTGTATATACAGTTTTACGCCAAGAAAGCTTGGATTTATAAATTTATAAAAGCAAAAAAAGAAATATGCTCAACATTGGCAAAATTTTGTCGTTACACTTTTATAAATTTATCAATTAATTTTTGAAACTTAAAACTGCAGGTTATTTTTTTAAAAAACAAATATAAACGAAATATTCATAAAAAAATAAAATGACGAATGCGTCACAACATACATAAGAATACTACATGCTCATAAAGCTGCAAATGAAATAAATTATGTAATCCTGTTGGCGTGACTACCAACTTCCCGGGCAAGCTGAGGCAAATTTATATTGGTTGATAACCAACAGAGTTTTAGGCGATAAATTCAGTTAAATTTATTTTAAAATTTATCGCTTTCGAAGGAAATAAACAATAGATTTTGATAAACCTATTTTTTCATATATTCCGGCCTGGACGAAAATATTAGTCCTACTTACGTTTGACGCTTCAGGTTTCATCTTGACTTTTTGACGTTTCGCACTACATCATTTCTTAAGTAGCCCACAGATTCCGGCTTTGTTGGCTGCTTTGCTCAACGAGCCGGTCGACGAACAGTCAGTTTAAACAAAAACGACGCAAAGTGTTTTACAGTATAGGTAGTAGTAGTATATTAGCCCACAGTCTCCAGGTTTAAACCAGGGTAGCATGCTAATCATACTTTCCTGCGGACTGTAATTGGGTTATTATACTATAAAACATGCACTGTGCGTTGTTTTTCTTCGATAGAATGTTTATCGAGCAAAGCAGCTAGTAAAGTCGCAGTCAGTGGGGCTTCCTTACGCTGCAACTCTAATCCAAGAACGACATCACATTTATTAAAGACCTAACCTCTTATGGCTTAACCATTGTAGAGTCATAGCTATGGAGAACTATAGGGTAGGAGGCCGATCGACAATGGCAGCATTTTCAAATTCTGTCCCGGTTTTTTGGTTAGTTCGCTATTGGCCGATAGATGGCTCTCGCGTCCGAAGTGGGCTGATGTTGTCTTCTTCTTCTTCGTTTTTAATGTGGAAAACTAGCTCCTCCATAGTTTTTAGCTTTTACGTAAACCCTTTATTTTTCTGTGCTTTTACTTTTGACAATTGACATTTTATTTTTCCAAATAACAAATCATGTTTGAAGGCAAGACAAGACAAATAACGTTGTATTGTAATTAATTTCCATATTTATAATGAATAATGGTACAATTTATAAAAGTAAAGTTTGCTTTGTGTCGGGGTGGTAAGACAGGATCTTCTTCAGAGATGAAACGCAGCCAAATAAGTCTCTTTCTAGCTCCAAAGGTAAAACCCTCTAGCTAGAATGTTCCTGTATTTTAGAAACGAAGCATCGTTGGAACTTTATACAGGCCGAGTTTACTAATAAGTATAACAAAGTAAGTGTAAATTCATATAAAAGTCCTTATTTGTTCCTTAAAGAACTAATTTAAATAAAAATAGTTATCGCGTCCATAAGAAACCATTTATTTGATAGCCCACTTCGAACACGAGCGCCATCTTATGGCAACTCGTAAAGCTGAATTACCGATGCTAATTTGGGACCGAATCCAATGCATTGCGATCGGCCTCCTACCTCAAGTCCTCCATAGTCATAGCCTAAAATTATACTTTGAATTCCATTTGTAGGGTTTTAACTTTTGTGCAAGAGCTGGACACAAAATAGTACGCACTGAAGTGTTCCTTCACATGACAAAGTCTATATCCCCAAAAAAGCAGATTTCTCACTTATAATCTTCCTAGCAGTAGAATTATCAGGAATTAATTCCGCTTCGTGGGAGATTCGGTAAGAAAATTTCATAAATTGGAGTTTTTTCTTATTGTAATTTTTTTGCTAAAATGCTACAAAAACATATTTCTGATGAGTTTAGTTTAATATGACGCAGTGTATTTTTACAATAGAAGTTAATTTTACTTGTTAGTAAGTAAGGTTTATTACTTAAATTTCAGGAACATTAAAAACATTAATTCGTTTTCAACCATAACGTATGATATTACATGTCTACATAGTTTCAAATGAAACTTAAAAAAACATATTTCCGATGAGTTTAGTTAAATTTTTTATGTGTCTCTTTTAGCCCCGGTGTTCGATACGTAAAGTAAATTGGTTAGTATCAATAAAAATTATAAGTTAGCAACAAATGTATTTTGATTTTATTCTGAGTGACTTTTGCCAATAGATACCTATAAAGCACTTCATTTTTGACTGAAAAATTATCACTTATTAATTTCATTAAGTTAATAGGAACTAACAAAATAATTATCGCGAAAATCTCCCGTTGCTATAAGCAACGTAAACAAAAAGGAGCCTTTTAATTGATTGAAAATAAATTTATGTAATTTTCACTAAAATTTCCTTTTAAACGCTTAGTTTATTGGACTATAATTTCTTGTAACTAGTATGGGTCCGATGGGAAAAATGCATGTATAAAATCTCGCTGATCTATAGCGAAAATTCGCCATATTTAATTGCATTACGAATAGCGGAGACGGTGTAAAATAAGAGCGTAACGTATAACGGTAATTTGTCTCTGCCGGTATTCCGGAGTTATCGATAATTTGTCTTTTTAAAGCCAAAGCGTAAATGCGGCTGAAATGTTGGAGCGGCAGATTTATCATTTCATTGTTTTGAAAACTTTGAGATGATTCCTGAGTAATGGTTCTGGTATGATAGTGAAATTTAAAAATGTTTATGCTTCGTACACCGGCAAAATAAATATCCTCGGATGAAGTCGTAATACAGTATGTCCCGATAATTTTGTCACACATTTCGGAGGCTCTAAAATATATAATAATCACAAAGTCCTAAGACGATGACAAAAACCTTATAACACGTCATTGAACAACTCGACGTTAAAACTTTTGTTTAATCACGATTATTAGGTATTGAAATGAAAGTTTCATACCTTTAATACGTTCACAAATGTAATTTTAACTTTACACCTTTTAATGCCCTAAAAGATCCATTAAGGTTTTACGCCTACCACTTATTGTTTTCTCTTTTGCTACAACCATCAGCAATATACCTTCTGTCTCCTGATGATGAACGTTTCTACGTTCGAAACATGTAGATACCTTTAAACTAAGAATTTGTATTCTATTAAATTTTGTGGAGGAAGACTTTGTGTTTTTCTTTCCTTTTCATACTTTCAACTCCACTTTAAGTATGGACTATTCCCAAGGGCGTCCATAGGGGGGGGGGGGCAAAACGGGCACTTGCCCCCCCCCCCCCCCTAGGCGCCCACATTACTATTTTATTTCATAATTCAGTATAAATATTGAATAGTACAGTGGTTAGTTAGTAGACCATCAAATCACTAAACTGAACAATTACATAATAAAAACATATCAATAAATTAATACATTAGGCATAAGTTAAATAAATAGTCTTATACAGTGTCACCAGTAAAGTCCGCGTCATATGCGATTTTTTTTATTAATATCTTTATTCAAAATTTGACTTCGGCATCAAGTTCTGCATCGATCGAGAAGAAAATTAGGCAAATAAATAGTAGTCACGTAATTCGCATTATCTGTCAAATTTTGATTTTTTTTTTTAAATAATTCAAATGTGGGGTTATTTCTGAAAATATCGATAAAAGTTAAAATTTTTGTTAAATGCACATGCAAAATTTCAGCTGGATAAGATAATTTTGATTTTTTGCCTATATTTTGTAAATTGCATCACTTTTGCAAAATAAGACTCAACGCAACCTATACATAAAATTTCTTAGTTTTGACAATGCTTTAATTCAGATACATTTTCTTTAAACTAGCGTCATATTAAATGTGTGTTTTCTACAAAATCAAAATTGGTCTATTAAAATTTGGTCGCATGTGATGCAAAGTTCATTTGTTTTTGACCCTGTATAAGGTAACTTCATAAAATACGTATTTTTGAAAACGTAGTTTGTGACTGAAAGGAAAAAAATAAAGAGTAAAATAAAGAGATTTTAAATTAAATCGTTGAAAATAGGTAAACTTTCTGTTGGGTTAAGCAAAAATGTATTTTCCACTTAATGAACACTTTACTGATGACACTGTGTTCTTTTTTGTCTTAATATTAAGGTGTATTACTTTTAGACACAAACTATGTTTTCAAAAATACTTATTTTATGAAGTTACCTTATACAGGGTCAATAACAAATGAACTTTGCATCACATGCGACCAAATTTTAAAAGCCCAATTTTGATTTCGTAGAAAAACACACATTTAATATAACGCTACTTTTAAAAAAATGTATCTGAAATAAAGCATTGTCAAAACTAAGAAGTTTTATGTAGGTTGCATTGAGTGTTATTTTGCAAAAGTGGTGCAATCTACAAAATATGGGTAAAAAATAAAAATTATCTTATCAAGCTGAAATTTTGCATGTGGGCTAGAAACTGCATTTAAAAAACTTTTTCCTATAACTTTTTTTAATATTTTCAGAAATAACCCCACTTTTGAATTATTTTTTGAAAAAAATTAAAATTTGACAGATAATGCGAATCACGTGACTACTATTTTTTTGCTTAATTTTCATCTCGATCGAAGCAGAACTTGATGCCAAAGTCAAATTTTGAATAAAGCTATTAATAAAAAAAATCCCATATGATGCGGACTTTACTGGTGACACTGTATATAAAAAAGTATTGAAACCAATGATGGTAGCAAAATTTACATTGGATTTCCCATGGCCAATCTATTGGTGCACCACTCGATAGATAGCTTAGTTTTGGGAGCATACCAGCCTCGCCAAAGTTTCCTTTCTTAATCCATGGGCCAAAGTTTCCGAGGCTTATGCTTTATTAAGTATTTAATGCTGTAAATACGCGATATGATCAACTACTCGTTATCAATATTAAACTTTATAACTCGATTTTACATCAATCATTCCTAAAACTTCGTGGGGAATGACTGATGTCTTAGTAAGTTAGTTTATTGCTTATAGTCTCTATGTAGGATTCTGTGAAACAAATTAATATAATATGATTGTAAAATATTATCTTATATTTTAATGTAATGATGTTTTGTCTCTCTACGTCAATCTTAATAAAACTTCCTGATTTTTTAAATAACAGATTGGTTAATATTTATTATATATTGTGAGCTTGTAATTGGGAATAATAATAATTACAGGGCGGAACATATGCATTTTTCCATATTTGGTCAATTTTCTAATAAAATGCATATTTTTCATAAATTATTATTTGAAGAGCATAATTTTTGTTTTCGGCTTTATCAAAAAATTTAAAACGTTAAAGGTTTAATGTCCAGTTCGGTACTTATTTCAGGGATTCTCTAATCTGAAGATTATAATAATTACATTTTGGTTATACACAAGGGTTCCGGGGTTTGCAGGTATATTCTTAGGGGTTGTGTATTGTCACTTAGTAATGCGTTATTATTACCTGCTTAACAAACTGTATTTATATTGAATGTAATCTGTTTTAGTTTGTCGAAAGATTTCAGTATTTCCAGTGTGAAACTGATAGTTTCAAATTTGTGTTCAGAATGTCTAAGGTGGCGAAAACGTAAAAAAGAATGAAGGATTTACATACTTAACAAGCATTAATGAGGGAAAACCATCCAACGAAGTTGTATCTTGGCCTTATATTTTGCTACCTGAGTTGCAGTATTGTCCGATTACATCAGTAGATGTTGAAAGAAGCTTCTCTTTGTATAAACATATTTTTACTAATAGAAGAAAATCCTTTTTAGTTGAAAATTTTGAAAAATATTATTATACAATTTTAGGTTAAAAAATTGTTTACCTTTATTTTTCTTTGTTTTCTTTTCCATTTTTTTAAAAATAAACATTATTTTAAGTACCCAATGTGTCTTTACCTCATTTTACTATAATAAATTAAGAAATATTGCACACCAGTATGCATATTTGGTGAAAAAATGCAAATAACTGCATATTTTAAAGATAAACAATATGCGCATATTTTGGCTGAATTTAAGTGCATATACTACTCCTTTTACTATAATAATAATAATAATAATGATCCTAACAAAACGGCTTATTGTCTTAACCAGCTTGTTAATATTGTCGCATATCCAAAATGGTATGCGACTTGGTTGTGTAGCTTAGACAGTTTTGATTTATGCTTATTTTTTACTGCCCTTATGGTGCTTTATTTAATCACTGAAACACTAAGGATTTTTAAAGAGATTTATTTGATGAATAGTAAAGCAATGAGATAATAAAAGATTACAAGAAGTAGGTATGGTGAATTAAATACTTGCAAGTGTAAAACGATGAATTTAAATTGTTTTCTAATAAGAAGAGAAATTGACCCTTTTTACTCACTTTAGAAATGTGTCATTCCAGTAAGTTTAAAGAAACAATTTCCACTTAATAGATAGCTTTGACAAAAACGAGAACTATACAAAATTTATACAATAAACAATTAGTTAGATTACTCAAAGAACACTTACGCAATGGGAGCAAAATAAACTGGTGCAGAACTCTTCATGACTTCAACAATAATATTGAATTTAATCTTGGCTTCAAACTAACTAGACAAACGGGCAGAGGTTACCCTTACACTTGAATAATTGGTGCAACTCTCTGAGTAAGTGATCTTTCGAGTTTTTATACAGTTTTGCAACCGTTATCAACTGGAAAAAGGGGTTCCGTTTTGCTATGTCAGCAATAATTTTGCATATTAATAAAAGAGGGGATTTCCCTGGATGTACTATTAGACATGGAGCCCTTTATCCCAACCAATTACAAACGATTATTTCTTATCAACATTTGTCTACTGACTGCTCCAACGAAACTAGAAATGTCCTTGTCCTTGTTATATACATACACTATCTTTCCACTACACCTCTTCTTTATCAAGCTCAACATCCATTAAGAGTCTTAGCACCACAGCGAAGTATGAGATGAGTAATCCATCCTTAAGGATACCAATCCATGTCCGACAATATTTCAAAAAATAATATAGAAAATAAGAATTATCGCTTTATAAAGTTTAGGTGGCATCTGTATTTCTTCTCGCCTTCTAAGCTCTTTTTGTAAAACAGTTTATTTAACCAATCACTTGACAAAGCTAATAAAACTGAAAGAAAGGACAAAACAAACGCGCCTGAAAAATAAAATCTAAAGGTTGGCGGACGTGACGATAATACGCAATAGAGGTTTCTTTTTCGGTTTTTTCATCCAATTAAAAAAATAAAAAATGGGTTTCGGGTCAGCAATTCTCTTTGGACATTTTTACTCCTCGGGATTTGACCCCGGCAGTTAGACTTGTCCCAAAAGAATAATTGGCGGGTCGGGAATAAAGTTCGATGTAATGCGAGATGAAATTATGTGTTGTTCTATCAGATTTTTTTTAGTTTACTTGAACCCTAAAACGTTAAATATTGATAAATAAATAGGATAATAGTTAGAAAATATTTGTGAACTTAGTGCATAGCCGAAAAAATGTTCCCCTGCCACTTCTTTTCACCTTCTTGCGTTCCATTTGGGTTTTATAAAACATCATCAAGAAACAAGATAAACCTCGTTACTGCAATAAAGAAAGGAAATCAAAAAGTCATACCGTCCAAAAATTATTTGTATCAAAGAGGGCCTTGCATCTAAGGACGTAATGCTTAGCCATAGAGCTTAATACCTGTTACCTGTTGGGTGTCAGTAGCTACCTGAAGTAACAATCAATCAGTTATTCCGTCATCTTTGACAGTCGTTACAAATAATTTAATTTATCGCTAATTTTTCCAATTTCTTGATCAATTCACACAATGGGCTTTACGGAACACCACAAAACATTCATGATTGAAGCGTATTCTCGAAACGGGGTTAGTGCATGGACGATTTTCGCGAACATTTTCCTAACGTTGCTTTTATTGCTGGGGATTTTTATCATTGCCTGAAAAGAACCGTGGCTGTGTTTAGGGAAATAGATTCTATACAACACAAAAAAGGAGCAGGAAAACCGTCTGTAAAAACAGAAGAACTTGTTGCAAACATTCGTGAAATAATGAAAAATACGCCAACAAATTGTATAAGACGCCTGTCCCAAGAAGTGGGACATGCAGGACTATTCTTAAGAAGCAGCTAAATTTATTTCCTTATAAAGTGCAAGTATTCTAAGAAATTAGAATTACCACCTAGATAACCTTGTTTAAAGGTTATGGATTAATTCGTGTTTCCTCATTTAAAGAACACTATTTTTAAAACACCAGTTGCAAATTTAGAAAACTTACAAGAAAGGAGTATTCAAGAATGTGGTAACATTTCTCCAGAGATGCTGGTCAACACTTTCGAAAATATGAAGAGACGTGTGAATTTATGCTTGGAGCATGGCGGTGGCGAATTTCAGCAATTTATGTGATTATTTTTCGTTCTGTGCATTATTCTTACTTTGTTAATTTTGTAAACAACAAAAATTAATTTGTATTTGTCTACTTATTTTATTACTCATTAGTTTGGCATGTCATAATATGAATTTGACAAAATTTTAACCTAGATTTGGTTAGATATATCGTCCCCATATCATTGTGATCTAAACCAAGCCCTACATTTTTCAATCCAAGCCCTCTTTAATGCAAATAATTTTTACTCGTACGGTATAACTAAACGTACTGTTAAGGTAAAGTACACGAAAATTACAAAATAGGGCTTCTTGACAAGTATAAATAGTAAAACAAGTTGAAATTTTCAACTAAAACATTCCGAGGCATTTTATTTTTTATTTGCGACCAACTTGAGATGTCTGTATTGTCTGTTGATTCTGAAATGGGCCGTCATCTTGCAGACGATTACTAATTGAAAGAGACTGCTGATATCTTTGTTGAAGGACAGCAGTGGTTTTAGCACATTATTAAGGGAAATTGCGTTAAAAAATAGACGTGTGAAAACATTTCTGGTTCAGGCTGGACGTCCATGTTTATCATGGGTACGTAAACACACTTAACTTTATACATAAAGACTAAATTACCTCCCTGTCAAAATCAAAAGGAATTAATCATGTTTACATTTCATTTTATTGACCATATTTTCCAGAACTCTTCCTCGCATCACATGTTCAGAATATAAAAACGTATAAAGCCAAAACGAAAGACGTAACATTCTGCCGGCCACTTATATACAAATGACCAAACGTGCATAGAGACCGCGTTCTGTTATTTTCTTGCTTTTATAAAAATGAATGTCGTTTTTATATTGTAGGACCATCTTGTCCGAGATATGGACCACAATTTATGTGTTGTGTTTTGACACTATTATTTATTTGGGAGAAAAATAGAATATGCTATAAATTAAGATATTATGTTCTCCTCTATATATTCTACATCAAAATTTTTATTAGACCTTTTTGAAGGTCCTTGTACCGTGCGAGCAAAAATTATTTGCATCAAAGAGGGCCTTGCATCTAAGGACGTAATGCTTAGCCGTAGAGCTTAATACCTGTTGGGTGTCAGTAACTACCTGAATTAACAATCAACCAGTTATTCCGTCATCTTTGACAGTCGTTACAAGTAATTAGATTCATCGCTAATTTTTCCAATTTCTTGAACAATTCACACAATGGGCTTTATGGAATAGCGCAAAAAATTCATGGTTAAAGCGTATTTTCGAAACGGAGTTAGAGTAAATGGTGATGGCAATACAATCCGGGTTTGTGCATGGACGATCTTCACGAACATTTTCCTAACGTTGCTTTTATTGCTGGAGATTTTTATCATTACTGGAAAAGAACCGTGGCTGTGTTTAGGGAAACAGCTTCTATACAACACAAAAAAGGAGCAGGAAGACCATCTGTAAGAACAAAAGAACTTGTTGCAAACGTTCGTGAAATAATGCAAAATACGCCAACCAATTGTATACGCCTGTCCCAAGAAGTGGGAAGATCTTATGGAACATGCAGGACTATTCTTAAGAAGCAGCTAAATTTATTTCCTTATAAAGTGCAAGTATTACAAGAAATACAAGCCGCAGATTTTGAAAGACGCAGGAATTACTCTTAATGGTTTACCCAAAATTTATTGGAAATAAATGATTTATTAGACCTGACATTTTTTTCGGGTGAAGCCTGGTTCCACCTCTCCGGTTATGCGTGAATTATTAGAATACACGCATGTGGAGTAGTGAAATCCATATTTTTTTGTAGAGTCCACATTGCACCCTCAAAAAATTGGTGTCTGGTTAGCTGTTTCCCGAAGAAGAATTGTTGATCCTATTTTTTTCCATGAGCAATTACTTGACGACGAACTACTTTTTGGATATTTTCAACAGAACGGTGCAACCGCCCATACAGCCGCCGAAACTATTAACTACTTACGCAATTTTTTCGATGACAGATTGATCAGTATTCGATCAGACATTGAATTCCCTCCTAGATCACCTTGTTTAACAGTTATGGATTACTTCGTTTCTCCTCATTTAAAGAACACTATTTTTAAAACACCAGGTTCAAACTTAGAACAATAATTACAAGCAAGGATTATCCAAGAATGTGGTAACATTTCTCCAGAGATGCTGGTCAACACTTTCGAAAATATGAAGAAACGTGTGAATTTATGCTTGGAGCATGGCGGTGGCCAATTTTAGCAATTTATGTAATTATTTTTTTTTTCTTTCTGTATATTCTTACTTTGTTCATTTTGTAAACAACAAAAATAAATTTGTATTTGTCTACTTATTTTATTACACATTAGTTTGGCATCTCATGTCATAATATGAATTTGACAAAATTTTAACCTAGATTTGGTTAGATATAATATATCGTCCCCATATCATTGTGATCTAATCCAAGCCCTACGTTTTTTAATTCAAGCCCTCATTGATGCAAATAATTTTTGCTCGCACGGTAATAATGTCAAATGGTACTAACTAGACAAGCTTATACGCAAAGATTCGATGGCATACCCCTAAAATTGTAATCTTTAGTTGTTTAAAATTCTGATAACGCACGTTATTATTAATAATACTTTCCCACAGGGAAAAGTCGTTAATATAAGTTTTGTCACGGAAACCGCCCAACGTGTCTTCATTTTTTTGCCTCGCACTGAAAGTTCTAACAGCAGGGCTCAACTTTCTGCCAATAACACACTGTACGTTTTATGACCATCTAAGTAGTGTATCATATCATTATTACACAGAATTTAGGTCTTAGTATACAACCCAAACTATCCATATAAGCCCAAGAAACTTTCACGTATAGATTAAGAAATAAACTAAGTTTGCCCGGAAAATTCTAAGCCTAATAAATCTGGATTTATGAGGAGTAAAACAATATTAAGGAGGCAAATTAAGCGGGTGTTAACGTGCATGTAGGTACTTAGACAAAAATAAATCAGGGAAAAATAGGGAAATATGGTTATTATATTAAATTTATTTTGAATTTATTGTGAGGGTGTTGATTTATTTGTCCTAATTTTATAATTTTACTTAAATAAGATGATTTATTTGGAACTTTATAATTGAAACTTTTAGAGGGGGATTTGTTCGAACGGGCAAAGAAGTAAAAATTACTTTTATTCTTTGTAGCATTAGCTATAAAGGAAAATAAAGCGGAAGTTAAAGAAAAATAATTGCTTTTAATTAATGGTGAGATAATTAAGATGTTAAAGTATAAAATACTAAAATACAACAAAGCACTTGGAAAAGTATACCTAAACTTTGATATTTATTCTTTTATTTTTGTAAAGTTATTGGATGAATAAAAGTTATACAGTGTGAGTTTGTATAGTAGTAGTAACATGTTTTATTTAGCAAAAAGCTACAATTAAATATTTTTTAGTAAATTTTTTTAACACATTTTTATAGATTTATTTTTAAATTTTGAAACGCAACCTTTTTTTAACAAAAACAGACAGAAAAGATAAACATTTTGTAAATTGTATCAAATATTATGTATCATTTTGTTTTTTAATTAAATGTAATTTTAAAGTTTTTTTAAACAGTTCTAACGATTTTTGAGATTTAATAGAATTTTCCAAATTATTATATTCTATCAAACCTTTATAAAAAATAGATTAAGAAGCTCATGTTTTAGGCACTCTATCCACATAAAAATTTGGATTAGTTCTTGGTAATTATGATGGTCATAATTAAAAAAACAAAAAAATTTTAAACAATCAGGCAATAAATTATTTTTAATTTTATGTATAAAGATACTTACATACTAAATACAAAATTTAATTTCTAACATTCAACCAATCTAAGTTTTTCAACATAAAATTAATTTTTGTATATTTGTCACAACTTAAAATAATCCGCATTGCCTTATTTTATAAAATTTGATTTTTATTAAATATTTTCTCACTAACACATTATAAAATGGAAGAACAATAAAGAAAATGTTTTAATATAATAGAATTAAATACAGTTTTTTTAGAAAACAAACTTAAATTAGAACTGATTCTTTTAAAATAACCTACTTTTCCGGCAATCTTCGATATAATACTTTTAAAATAATTAAAAAATTTTAATTTTAAATCAATGATTATCCCTAAATATTTAAAACTGTTTACTAATTCCAATTTTTTACCATCAATTACAACATTTATATTTTGACAATTTAAATTATTACCCATAACCATACATTTAGTTTTTGAAATATTTAATTTTAATTTATTTATTTTAGCCAATTTAATAACATATTTATCTCAGAATTTAGAGTATTTAGACCATCAAAAATATTTAGAACATTAATGTAAATTAAGGTGTCATCAGCAAACATTTGTAACTTACACATTTTAAAAACTACAGGCATATCGTTGATGTATAAAATAAATAATATTGGACCTAGTATACTTCCTTGAGGAACTCCTATATTATTTATTTTTTATTTGAATATTTTTTGTTATTTTTTTTGTGACCTGTTACTTAAATAATTTTTAAACCATTTATGTAACTTGAAATAAATTCAGTATATTCAGTAGTGTTTTTTTTTTTTGGAAAAAAGCTTGGGCATGTGCATTAAAATTTTAAGTTGTAGTCGTTCCTAAAAAAAAATATTGATACAGTGTGTCCCAAGTTAAGGATACGACGGTAATTTTTTTTAAATGGAAGCCCCATTTATAAAGTGTCAAGTTATACATAAGTACCCAATTTGAAATTTTTATTCACGCATATTCAGAGAAGCAGCTTTTATGAACCAAGTATAGATATCCCCAACATGTAGAAGCCTCTCCTTGTCCAAAGCAAATAGCTCAAATGTATAACTCTACAGTACGCAGGTAGGCGAATTAGTCGTGCTTTATTGCACATGGATAGTAGTTAAGACAGTAGCCTTGAATTATAATTTAGGTATATTATGGTTAAAAAAAAATTTTAGTTTACGTTATTCGGTTTCTAAAACTTTGACGGGTTCAAACTTAAGGTTTTGATTATTATAATTATTTAGAAAAAAGAAAAGCACAAAGTCTTTCTTCACAAGTTTTATTAAGAAAAAAACTATGCGAACCTAGAATGATTCACAATAGAATTGAATCGACATGTTTCGAGTGTAGAAACATTTATCATCAGGAAAAAAGTAAATTGTACAAAGCTGATGTTATTAGCAATGGAGAAAATAGAAAGTGAGCCTTAATGGAGCTTTCAATGGCAAACACGAGGAGTTAAATTTATAGCAAACGACAGAAAATATTTCAGCATACTGAAAAGTCCAGGACCAGTGCAAAGTGGGAAATGAAGAGAAAAAAGAAAAATTATGGAGTTTTTTTAAAAAAACTTTGTAAAACTCATCTTTAAGTGTACGTAATAAACGATCTTTAGTTTAATTAAACTATGTCGGAGACATGTGAAGGTGGTCAAAAATGAGGGAAAGAAAAAATTGTTTTTCGTAAAATTCTGTGGATGCTTTCATTTAGCTTCAAATAAAATACTTTTGGGGTACCAAAACCAATTTTTACACACAATGTGTTAATTTTGACACCTGCTGGGGTAACTGGGCCGTAACAAGCCTGGTACCCCAAAAGTATTTTATTTTAAGCTAAATGAAAGCATCTACAGAATTTTACGAAAAACAATTTTTTTTTTCTTTCCCTCTTTTTTGAACACCTTCACATGTCTCCGACATAGTTTAATTAAACTAAAGATCTTTTATTACGTACAATTAAAAATGATTTTTACTAAGTTTTTTTTTTTAAAACTCCCTAATTTTTCTTTTCATTTCCCACCCACAGTGGCTTTGCACTGGTCCTGGACTTTTCAGTATGCTGAAATATTTTCTGTCGTTTGACTATAAAAAGTTTTTTAACTCCTCGTGTTTGCCATTGAAAGCTCCATTAAGGCTTATATAGTCTCATTTTTTATTTTCTCTACTGCTAATAACATCAGCTTTGTACCATTTACTTTTTTCCTGATGATGAGAGACACTCGAAACATGTCGATTTAATTATATTGTGAATCATTCTAGGTTCGCCTAGTTTTTTTCTTAATAAAAATTGTGGAGAAAGACTTTGTGCTTTTCTTTTTTCTATATCATTCAACTCCACTTTAACTTTGAGTGTGGACTGCTTCTTCAAAATTATAATTATATTGTTGTTGATTTAATTTTTAAACTCTATTTAGATAAGAAAGGACTGACGACTGACCTTTTCTAAGGTACCGTACTGGGACGCAAGATGTCGCACCGGGTTCTATAATTCCCGTCGATAATCGATCCTGACAAGTGATTTGTCTTCGAGCCCTGTTTCCTTCTGCCAAACTGAGCCTCACTGATGAGCCGTAAACGGCGAAACGCGTCTGGGGATGAGTTTGGCGGAAGGAAACAGACAAAACTTTCTTGAATCTTGAATATAATTAGATAGGTTCTATTGGTAGAAGGCAAAGTCCTGTTCGTGTAGAAGAATTTAGCAGTCAACGAGTTATTTTTAAAATGTATACCAAAGCTAGGGAAAATATGAATTATGAATATATGTTAAACAAAAGCTTTTTTCCTTTATTTACCCGCAAATGTAACAAAATGTATGAAACAAAAATAATAAACATTGGTTTTCAATTATTTCAATAGAATATAGCATTTTTATTAGCACTTCCGTATTTGTTCCCGTTTTACTGAACGTAAAAAAGTAATAATTTTGCACAAACATACATTCGCGAAAATAAAAAGCAAATTTTCCTTTTTTTATTTACTTTTATTTTATACGACATTATGAACGTATTAATGTTTTATGTTTATATTAGGGTGTCCCAAAAGTAATGGGACACAGAGCAACAGCAGACTTCTTAAGCCGAAATAATGCGATTGACTTAAACTTGCCTTATCCCAAAATTGATAACAACCAAGATACAGGGTGTCAAAGTTCTAATTTTGTTTTCGTTTTTTTGCGATTATTTCTTAACGAAACGACATAGCAGCACAAAATTAAGGATTTTGGGGTTTCTTGAGATGGGGAATTCAAAATTATTCTTAGTTTTTGTGTAACCAGTAGAGGGCGCTGCCTACGGCATTACCCACTCCTTTTATCTGGCATAACTTTGTTTAGGATTATTATATCGATTCGACTATTATTATTATTATATTTTACAACACTTTTTTGAATAATGCAACTCGCAGTTAAATCTAGCAACAATAGGGAACTTTCCAATTTTTTTTTTCGATAATATGATTTAGTTATGTAGGCCTAAAAAAAATATTCCCCAATTATTACTCCTCAAAAATCAGTAATAACTTGGTAAAAATTCTTTAAAGTTTCGCGCGTGTCAAGAGCATTTTAAACGACCTCTTAAGCGCGCCAAGCCCGATGACGTCAGGAAGTATGACTTTTCCGTGATCCAACATCCTGACCGGTGGCCGAGCTACCGAGTTTGCATTTGGATTGCCGTGTGTTATTGTTATTGTATTGTTGTTTTAAGGTGGAATTCTCAACGTCGTTCAATTTATTGCCAACCTATAACCTATTTCGTGGATGTCACACACGAATTATACTTCATGACGTCACGACCCGTTTTTACCCGCTTGGGATAATTTGAATTTTGGGGCATTTTTAAATCTTGCTAGCGGTCTTTTGGGACGAAATATGTAGTTTTTTTTTTGCTGTCATATGTTTTATGACAATATATACTTATGATTTATAGAATTTTTTCCCCATTTAAAATGTTTGTCAAGTTCCCTATTATTATAAAATTCGCATATTATTACCACATTTTTAGGCATCAAACTTCTTGTTTCTGTAGTTACCCTACATAGTCTTTTTACATACTTTGTATCTATTGTATTATAAAAGACGTACATCTAAAACTCTAAAAGTTATTGTCTCTTCCACAATTGATGGGCTTCCTCGCAAAATAGATTCGATTTCTTTATATCAATGATGTAAGTGGTCAGAATAAATAAATCAGCAACGTATATGGGTGCTGTGGAGCCCTGTTTCCGAAAACCAGTCAATAGAAGAAATATATTACCTACAGCTTCGACTTTGATGGGATCCATCAATAAAAGGATCTGCATAAATCTTGGGAGCCTTGAGATCTTCTTGCATGTCGCATTTATAAAATTGAAAAGTATTAAATAAATAGTTGATGGATAAATATTTTTTAGAATTCCACACCTAAAATCACTTCATTTTCTTATCAAATTTTAAGTACCTACATACATTTGGAAACTCCGAAAAATCTATTATAGTAAACGTTCCCCTAACTCGTAGAAGGAAAACCCTGGATAAATTAATGCAGTTTAACCTGTAATCAATAAGGTTACAATATGGGGAATTTAAAATTATTTTTAACTAATTTTTAAGGCAATACATTTAGCCTTCAGGGGATGTTTGAGTGGAATAATGACGGTTACTTTAATTTATTTGGAATTAATGTTACAAAAAGTTCTTTAAACGTTTTGATATACTAAATAGTTAAATATTTTTCAGAGTAGAATTTATGTCAACTATTGGTACACTGGCGTGCCACAGGGCAGTATATTGGGACAATTACTTTTTAACTGATATGCAATGAATATTTTTAAAGCTATGTCATATACAATGTCACCAGTAAAGTCCGCATCATATGGGATTTTTTTATTAATAGCTTTATTCAAAATTTGACTTTGGCATCAAGTTCTGCTTCGATCGAGATGAAAATTAAGCAAAAAAATTGTTGTCACGTGATTTGCATTATATGTCAAATTTTAATTTTTTCCAAAAAATAATTCAAAAGTAGGGTTATTCTGAAAATATCGAAAAAAGTTATTAGAAAATTTTTTTTAAATGCAGTTTCTAGCTCACATGCAAAATTTCAGCTGCATAAGATAATTTTGATTTTTTACTTATATTTTGTAAATTGCACCACTTCTGCAAAATAAGACTCAACGCAACCTACATAAAACTTCTTAGTTTTGACGATACTTTATTTCAGATACATTTTCTTTAAAGTAGCGCCATATTAAATATTATGTGTATTTCTACAAAATCCAAATTGGGCTATTAAAATTTGGTCACATGTGATGCAAAGCTTATTTGTTTTTAACCAGCATGAGGTAACTTCAAAAAATAAGTATTTTTGAAAACATAGTTTGTGTCTGAAAGTAATACACGTTAACGTTATTATGACATAGCTTAATAATAAATTATAATATAGGCGTTTTAAATAAAATCGTTGAAAATAGATAAACTTTTACGTTGTTAAACTAAAATTTATTTTCCACTTAAAAAACACTTTAATGAAGACACTGTGTTCTTTTTTGTCTTAATATTAAGGTGTATTACTTTCAGACACAAACTACGTTTTTAAAAATACTTATTTTATGAAGTTACCTTATACAGGGTTAAAAACAAATAAACTTTGCATCATATGCGACCAAATTTTAATAGCCCAATTTTGATTTTGTTGAAAAACACATAATATTTAATATGGCGCTACTTTAAAGAAAATGTATCTGAAACAAGACATTGTCAAAACTAAGAAGTTTTAGGTAGGTTGCGTCGAGTCTTATTTTGCAGAAGTGGTGCAATTTACAAAATATAGGTAAAAAAACAAAATTATCTTATGCAGCTGAAATTTTGCATGTGGGCTAGAAACTGCATTTAAAAAACTTTTTCTAATAACTTTTTTTGATATTTTTAGAAATACCTGAATTATTTTTTGGAAAAAATTAAAATTTGACAGATAATGCGAATCACGTGACTACTATTTTTTTGCTTAATTTTCATCTCAAATTTTGAATAAAGCTGTTAATTAAAAAAAGCCCATATGATGCGGACTTTACTGGTGACACTGTGTATGAAGTGCAAAAATTTCAACTGGTTATTGTTTGCAAAATTACATTACATCCAATACGAAGCCGAATCCGGACGATACGTCGTTAGGCCCAGCTCAAGTTGACGTGTTTCGTTTTATCGTTAGGAACAAACGAGCCTTCCAATAAATATTTTCGGTAATTTCACCCCTTAGTTTCCTATTTCTTTTCGATTCTCAATTAAATATCAAATTATCCTTTCGCTTAAATACCTACTATTCGGTATCACATTCCCGTCACGTTAAGAACACTTTCGAAAATTGGTTTAAAAGAAAAAGTAATGGATTTCCTTGATTAACTAGCCTGGCCAGAGTCATTAGTCTTGCGAACCTTTACATTTTATATTAATGCTTAAAAGCAAAGAAAAATCAAAAGAAACACACTCGCTCTATTTCAACGGAAACATTTATTTTAGAAATAGATGGATTGCCGTGGTAACAATGACTATTTTTGTGTTTTAATCTCCAGGGGTATCAGATACCTATTTATATCATTTGTTTTGAATTAAGGTAAGAAAAATTATGTTTATTTTGCTTCTATAATATTAATAACAAATAATTTATTTTTACAAAAGCAAGAATTTCTATTACATGTACAGTTGACGTTTTTCGATTTGGTACACTAAACTGTGACACTGTAAATGCAACTTTTTTACCTTTATTACCTTTGTAACGTGTTAATTGTTATTATGATATCTGTCAAAGTATTGTCATTATCTTATTTGATTTAAAAATGCCTCATTTGAGGATTATTGAAAAAGCAAGAATAATATGTTTAGTAGATTTATGGTGGTCTTATGGAAAAATAGCTGATCATTTTAGAGTACCTAAAAGTACTGTTCAAGGAATTGTCAAAAAATCCAAACACTTGAAAGGTCTGTCGGGTCTGGTTTAAATAATAGAAAATCATCAAATAAAGAAGACCGAAATTTGATGAAGTATTTAAGGCAAAATCCATTTGAAACTGCAGTATCCGCTTTGTACTTAACCTTGCTTCATCTAGAACTGCGCAACGCCGAGTAAGACAATGTTTCGAATTAAGAAATCGAGCAGCTGCATCCAAACTGTTTTTAAAAAATAGTGATACGGAACAAAGAATTGGTTTGCTATGCAATATTTACCATAAAATGATTTTTTTTTTGGCAAAATGTTATCTTTTCCGATGAGAAAACTTTTCAGTCTACATATAATGGAAGAATTCGAGTATATAGACCATCCAAATTCCCAATATGATGAGAAGTATACTCAAAAAAAGCAAACCAGTGGATGTTTCTCCGGTAATGTGTGGGTATGGATAAGTGTTTACGGTGCAGGTGTATGCTGGAATATTAATTGGTGCAACACTAAACAGTAATATATATGTTCAGATTTTGGAAAATGTTTTTCTTCCGTCTGCCGCGATAGTTTTTGAAGGAAATAACTTTATATTTCAGCAGGATAACTGCCCTGTGCATACTGCAAGAAATATAGGAAACTGGTTTAGACAAAACAACGTAAATGTCCTTGGTGGTCAAGAAGTCCTGATTTAAATCCAATTGAAAATGTTTGGGGATTGATGGTAAAAAAATGTGCAAAAAAAACAGAGAATGAAATAGAGTTATTTGATAAAATAGAAGAAATTTGGAGAGGGCTAACACCGGATTACACCAGAAGTATTATTTTGTCAATGCCAAGAAGATTACAATTAGTGTTAGAATCCAATGGCGCAGCAATTAATTATTACTATTTTGTTTGTTAATATATTTGCCTTTTTTGGCTTTATACTTTTGTAGTTTTCCTGGTATTATTTTATAATTTCGCAGCTGTAATTTATACACAAAAATATTTAGAAATTACCATTATTACTTATGGTAAAAATCGTACATACAATAAATTACAGCCATGTATATAGCTGGTGTTCTATCTAGGTATAAGCAGCAAGGTGAGAAACCCGTTTTACCCAATTTTGTTGTAATTGAGTTATGTATGGGTGGAGTGTACGAATTTATATGTCGTCAACTGTACCTAAAAATAAAAAGAGTATCACTTACCCTTGAAAATTAATTAGAAGTATCGTTAAGTCTCTAGAAATTATACATAGTTCAGGCTTGATTGTCCCTCGACCGTTGGTCTCAAGCATTTATCGTCAAATTAGTAAGTCTCGAACATTTTAAAAGTAAAAGTTTTAGAAAAACCATTTACTCGAAGTTTACCCAGTAAAACTCAAAGCTATTTGCATCAAAGAGGTCCTTGCATCTAAGGACGTAATGCTTAACCGTAGAGCTTAATATCTGTTGGGTGTCGGTAACTACCTGAATTAACAATCAATCAGTTATTCCGCCATCTTTGACAGTCGTTACAAGTAATTTGATTCATCGTTAATTTTTCCAATTTCTTGAACAATTCACACAATGGGCTTTACGGAACAGCACAAAACATTCATGGTTGAAGCGTATTTTCGAAACGGGGTTAGAGTAAATGGTGAGTGGCAATTCAATTCGGGTTTGTGCATGGACGATTTTCACGAACATTTTCCTAACGTTGCTTTTATTGCTGGGGATTTTTATCATTGCCTGAAAAGAACCGTGGCTGTATTTAGGGAAACAAGTTCTATACAACACAAAAAAGGAGCAGGAAGACCATCTGTAAGAACAGAAGGACTTGTTGCAAACGTTCGTGAAATGATGCAAACTACGCCAACAAATTGTATAAGACGCCTGCCCCAAGAAGTGGGAAGATCTTATGAAACATGCAGGACTATTCTTAAGAAGCAGCTAAATTTATTTCCTTATAAAGTGCAAGTATTCCAAGAAATACAAGACGCAGGAATTACTCTCAATGGTGTACCCATATGGCGGTGGCCAATTTCAGCAATTAATGTAATTATTTTTCTTTTTCTTTCTGTATATATTCTTACTTTGTTAATTTTGTAAACAACAAATATAAATTTCTATTTGTCTACTTATTTTATTACTTATTAGTTTGGCATATCATGTCATAATATGAATTTGACAAAATTTTAACCTAGATTTGTTTAGATATATCGTCCCCATATAATTGTGATCTAAACCAAGCCCTACGTTTTTTAATCCAAACCCTCTTCGATGCAAGTATTTTTCGCTCGCACGGTATAACTCATAATACCTACCGTTGAAGCGAATATACTTATTTCCCAACTACTACTCTTTACTGAAAAATTGATTGTAGGGTGTTGATTTTATTTCGTCACTTTATAAAACAAACAGTTCCTAAGTTGTTAAACCATTTTAAAGTTTTATTAAAACTTTAAACTACAACTCAATTTATCAAGTTCTTTGTTGTGAGATACACTTTAGGGAAATAGAGAAATTCTTTGAAAAACAAAATAAAGCCCCGAAGTTATATTAGATGATAAAAGAATAAGAAAATATGGTCTCTTAATTTTATCAAAATGTCTTTGTCCTCTTTCTGTCGGTCCGTCCGTTGGCTCGAAAGCTTAAAAGCTACTTGACGAGGAATGACGAAATTTTGTATGTGTGTGAATTAGGTATTGACCCTGCTTAAAACAGTGTGTATAGTTTGGGTTTGCAATATATAGAGTAAGTATCATAGAAAAAATAGTCTCATTTTCTTTGGGTGTAATTTGAGTATTATTAATTAATTTTATATCTAATAAAATATGTACAGTGTGAGTTTGTAAATTGGAATAAATTCAGTAAATCCAGTACAGTTTTTTTTGTTGAAAATGCTTGGACACGGGTATTAACATTTTAAGTTGTTTTATTTTTATAAAAAAAAATATTGATACGTTTATAAAATGGTATAAAATTATTTAAGTAACAGGTCACAAAAAACAAAAATATCAAGAACATATTCAAATAAAAAATAAATAATATAGGAGTTCCTCAAGGAAGTATACTAGGTCCAATATTATTTATTTTATACATCAACGATATGCCTTAAGTTTAAATTAAATATTTCAAAAACTAAATGTGTGGTTATGGGTAATAATTCAAATTGTCAAAATATAAATGTTGTAATTGATGGTGAGAAATTGGAATTAGTAAACAGTTTTAAATATTTAGTGATAATAACTGATTCAAAATTTAATTTCTTTAAATATTTTAAAAGTATTATATCGAAGATTGCCGGAAAAGTAGGTTATTAAAAGAATCAGTTCTAATTTAAGTTTGTTTTCTAAAAAAACTGTATTTAATACTATTATATTACCACATTTTCTTTATTGTTCTTCCATTTTATATTGTACTAGTGAAGAAATATTTGATAAATTACAAATTTTACAAACTAAGGCATGCGGATTATTTTAAATTGTGACAAATATACAAAAATTTTAATTTTATGTTGAAAATTTTAGATTGGTTGAATGTTAGAAATTTAATTTTTTATTTAGTATGTATCTTTATACATAAAATTAAAAATAACTTATTGCCTGATTGTTTAAAAAAATTTTGTTCTTTTAATCATGACCATCATAATTATAAAAGAAGAACTAATTAAAATTTTTATGTGGATAGAGTGTCTAAAACATTAGCTTATAAATGTATTTTTTATAAAGGTTTGATAGAATATAATAATTTGGAAAATTCTATTTAATCTCAAAAATCATTAAGACTGTTTAAAAAAACTTTAAAATTACATTTAATTAAAAAAACAAAATGATAGGTAATATTTGATACAATTTGCAAAATGTTTAACTTTTCTGTCTGTTTTTGTTAAAAGAAGGTTGCGTTTTAAAATTTAAAAATAAATCTAATAAAAATGCGTTAAAAAAAATTTAATTGTATCTTTTTGCTAAATAAAACATGTTACTATACAGTGGGTCCCAAATTAGAATAAGACGATACGATAATTTGTTTAAATGGTGACCCTATTTTTTTACCGACTATTTTAAAAATTATGTTTATAATAAAATTATAACTTATAACCTCATGCTCGTCAAATTTTAAACGTTTATTTAAGAACAAAAATATCGTCAAAACTATTATTAAACTTTTATGCTTAGATGGAATGTACATTTAAGACCTTTGGACCTTTAATCAAGCTAATAATTATGTAAAGGTAATTATATTCCGTGTCAATTGAAATATATTATTCAAATTCATTGTAACTAAAACCAAATAGCGAATATTATGCTAAATTTTGCGGCTATTAAACTATAGGTTTTGTAATATGGTTTTTACTGATTATTTGAATTTGAGGTATTCTGCCATAATTCATTTATTAATTTAGCATGAAAATCATTGCGTTTCATTTGATGAAATACCAGATTTTAGGAATTTTATGCATATTGCACAACATAATGTTGCACATTGTAGGAGTCGTAGCAATATTTGATTTAAAGTCAATTGAATAATGAAATGGTTTAGTTATTATTTGTATAAAATGTGTACAGGGTCTTCCAACGAGGACTGAACAGGGGCTCATTTTTAAGCTTCCTTGTATTTAAAGAAAAATCCAAAATAGCCAATCGATGTACTTTTTCCTGCAGAATTCAAAAATGAAACCAAAAATTTATTTGAACCAGAAACAAAAGAGTTACGCTATGGATAAGGTGTTTTTTAAATGGAACATAGCTTTTTTTATACGATTTTTGGAACGAGTGATTTTTTTTTTGTCCGTTCTGATTAAAATATTTAATATTGTGACAGCTATTTTTATTAAATTTTAATGTTTTATCCAGTATAATTTAACTTTAACCTGTTTAAAACATACACTAGGTAATAAAGGTATAATCACCTTTGAATCCTTCAAAGTCATTTCGGCAATATTATAGTAAATTTGTCAACTACTACTTTAAGGTGGGAGTATCAACATGCTTGCCAACCTATAACCTATTTCGCGTAGATTTATTTATGTTTTCTAGCTTTTATACAAAATTTAAAGAAAATCAGTATCGACTTGATATTCTATAGGTAATAATTGACATATTTAATAAATATCAAGGAATTTCATAACTTATTTTAGGAGAATTGTATAGCGAAAAATATCGGGTAAGATTTATTTTAACATTATTATGTCATTGTCACTCATTGTTCTTTCACTATACAATTCTCCAAAAATTAGCAATAAAATAAATTGATATTTTTGTAATATATCAGATACCACGTAAATAATGTACCGACGATATTGATTTTCTTTAAATGTTAGTTATTAAAATAATAAACTCAAAAAATCAACGCAAAATAGGTTATAGGTTGGCAATAGATTGAATGACGTTGAGAATTCAACCTTAAAGAAAATGTATCTGAAATAAAGCATTGTCAAAACTAAGAAGTTTTATGTAGGTTGCGTTGAGTCTTATTTTGCAAAAGTGGTGCAATTTACAAAATATAGGTAAAAAATCAAAATTATCTTAACCAGCTGAAATTTTGCAAGTGGGCTAGAAACTGCATTTAAAAAAACTTTTTCTAATAAGTTTTTTCGATATTTTCAGAAATAACCCCACTTTTGAATAATTTTCTGGATAAAGTTAAAATTTGACAGATAATGCGAATCACGTGACTACTTGCCTAATTTTCATCTCGATCGAAGCAGAACTTGATGGCAAAGTCAAATTTTGAATAAAGCTATTAATAAAAAAAAATACCATATGATGCGTACTTTACTGGTGATACTTATATATTGCCAATAGCCAATTTAGCTACAATAAAAAGAAAATAAATGTAGTTGATATCATGATATGCCGAGGCGTGCCAGCGGGTTTGGAAATGCGATACTCCACCAGTGGACTTTAATATAAGGCCGAAAAAATTAAGCTTCTCTTTTAACACAGTCTGAAATTTTACTAGATTTATTGATCTTTTAAAATTTGAATAATTATACGCATTTTAAAGTTTTATTATTAGGTCTTTATTTAATAATTTATCAAACAAATTAATGACAACATAATGTATAGACATTTCTGAAACAGAAAATATTAGTCAGACCAAATAATAAAACAAGATAACGTATATTCTGTTGTACTTTAATTTATGGTCTGTTTTTAATAAAGCGAATATTAAAGTTTAATCGCATTTTACAGCTCAGCTGCAGCATATAATAATTAAATTATGAAATCATAATAACAATTCATTTCCAGCTTCCATGACTACAATAGAAATTTTTCATATACTTATTTTTCAATTTAAAATTAAAATCACAAAATTATAATATAATATAAATACAAAGCAGATCCATCAGAAAAAATTGCAATGGCAAATACTTATGGGTATATATAAGGAGAGCCTCCTAATCAGAAAAAAATGGTAAGCGAAATAATAAAAAATAGATTATAAATAAACTAATGGTTTTTTTAAGCCACAAAGATGCTGCTAATACAGTCACCCGAGCTGGAATCAACTGAAATAATAAGTGGTTCTACCGTTTCTTCCATCAAGTTGTCTAAGTCCCACATTTTTTTTTCCTCTTTTATTACATGTTTTATAGATTATTTCCCATTTTCTTTCGTTATAATGTTTAATGAATACTTCAATAACTCACGTACCTACATCTTTTTTTTTTAAATGTAGTGTTATTCCTTGCTACATAGCGTTTCATTTATTCCCATATTAACTCAATTGGATTTTAATTTCATTTCATTCAATTCAATTTCACAGTGGTAGGGCGGCAGTCTATTTTATTATATTTAATTACTTAAGATCAGGTACCGTAAAAAGGGGTGAATGTAGCCCCCAGGTGTGAATATGGCCGAAAATATAAAAAAACTTTAACAATTCATATCTTAAAAGTACCAGGATTTGAATGAACAAAACAACAAATAATGGATAATATACACCTAAAATATAAAAAAAAATATATGCAGCCATCAAATGTTTAACTTTTTTGTATTTGGCGGACCTAAAAAAAAAATCACAAAAAATTGCCCAAAAATATACCTTAATAACTTTGTTTGTCACGGTGCGATTTTATTTAATATAAATCATTACATTGTTTTTTCTAGGGCATTATTATGTTTTACAACTAATGTTTTTCCAATTATTTAAAATTCCTTTTGCTTTCCGAGATAATGGGCGGCCATATTAACCCCTTACATTTTTTGCGTTTTTGGGGGTGACTTTGGCCACATGTCGGATGTTAAAGTAGGAACACTTCTGGCAAAAGTATTGAAAACAGACATGTAACCGATCCAGGGGAAGGAAGCAGGAAGACGACAGAAAAAAAATTAGATAGAATTTTGCCTAATAAGAGAATATATAGGAACAGTTTTAAGTTAGGCAAAGCTTCACAGCCACTAACAGATAACGAAAGTGATGATGACTCATCACTAGATTATACATCTTTATCAGAGGGCGACGACTGGATGGTACCTCTGTCATCAGACAGTGAACCAGAGCTTGATCAGCAATCTGACGATGTTAATGTTAAATATGAAAAAAAATATTTTTCTGGAGATTCTAAAAAAAAAATATAATGAGTTCCTTTGTCAAAACGATCGAGCCCTGTGGTGTGCGCTCGTGGAAGTGGCCAGAGAAGGATGATATTCTTTGGTATAAATCCATAGACATTATGGAGGGTGAACAAAAAAAAACGTCCGAAACGTCGGCAAATAAAAATTTGGGTTTCATTTGCTCCCTAAGATCCTTAAACCCATAAAAACCACCTACAAAAATCAGTTTTTAATGTCCAACATGTATTTGTTAAATAAATTAATAATATAAACACGTTTTTTTTGGTTTAATTTTTAATAGAGTATATCGTAAATATATTTTTTATATTATAAGTGGCCATAGTCACCCATTAGAAGTAGTGCAAAATGAGCGTAATCAAATTTAAATAGGTGGCTATACTGACCTCAAAGTAAGGGGTGGATGTGGCCACCCTATTTTAAAAAAAAAAAAAGGGTGAACAAATTTTTTTGGGTCTTCAAGAGGCGAAAAATCCAAAAAAACACCTACCCATCCTATATAAAAGTCATATATTGAATGGCTGCCTAATAATATAGAAATTTTACAAGTGTTTGAAAATGAAAAGTGGATTATAGTCACCCCGTTTTACGGTACTTGTTTTTGTTACGTTTATGGTTTACTGATATGATTGAAAGATGCAATGATACGAGTAAAGAACGTGAATTTAATGCAAATTATACAATCCTTCCGTCCTTATATGAGTAAGGTTGACAAATTCCAATTTCCTCTTTCCGATTTGAATTAGAATATCAAAAACATGTTATACAGCTAAAATCATGCCATTATAAATGTCACCAGCTCTCCGTCTAAACCCTATAATAACTTAAATTTTAATGTAATCTTCTACTTGACAATATTTCAGGCCTTTATATGTTTTTCCGACCCTCCCAAGTTTTTATATCCCAGCCACAACAATTTTTGGATAAAAACTCGGAAAACTTTTACCATTAATCTTTGTACTTCTGATATCAAGGTTCAATATAACGGCTGGTTTCCACTAAGATTAAATCGTTTCAATATTATCTACAAGCTACGCATTATGAAGCTTATCGTAAAGAAGTTTAAAAGGGTGTATTAAAAAAAGAGTGGGATAAGATATTGCTTCCTTAAGAGGAGATTTCACGAATTACGAGCCGCTTTTACAAATGTGGGGGTTTAGAAGAATATTGCGTTCGATTTTTGAAAAAGGAAATAGTCCGGTGGATTTTTACTTTAGTTAGTAATTGTTATTTTGAAAAATACAATGAGAAAAAAGCCTTCTATTCTTTATAAGAATTTACATACTCTTTATACAATTGTTTAATACTTTATGCGACAGCAACACGCTTTTCCACTGTAAGACAAAGGACCCTTGTGTAGTGATTATATCACGGTAATTTAGCCAATAGGAAATAATTGCTACCATAGAATGGTTTATAGCCATTATTTCTCTGAATACTCACAGTAATTATTAAGTACTATTGGGGGTGTAATCTGGTTTTATATACTGTATTAGTTTCAACTGGCAGTTATATTGAAACTTGACATTACTGCATGCGACGGTTAATAAAGCTTATCACTAAAAATCTGCACTGGAGTTCTAAAAAAATTAAATAGCTTCTACTGTGATATTGTTCTTGTCGTTTAACATTGCATATTATGGTTATCTATTATGTAACATGGTTTACTGAGATTCGTCCATAGATTATAAAGTCCAATTCTAATAATGGGTTGTGTGACATAAGAATTTCTATTGCTTTATCTGACATGCAAAGTTTAAAAAAACTTAAATACAAAGTAAAAATAAATTAATTAAAAGAGGTATTGGTACGATCAATAAAAATCAAATTCAGACAGAACAGCTAGAAGACTCCGAACAACGATGTGACCTGCGCAACAAATATGTTAAAGCTAATAAAAGGACGCGCGGCGATTGCCGATCGCTACGAACCCTCACCAACGTCTTGTGGATTATAGGCTCTAACAGATACAATTCGTTGTTTAGGACGCTGCTCTGCTTTCTTAATTGTAAAGAAAGCGCTTTACTGGGAATAATATGGGTCGCATTAAGAAGATACAATCTATTTCTTAGCAAAATTGCTGTATTAAAAGTAGTTCATTATGCAACAAAACTGTGCTGCTAATTAAACTGAAAACTACCAATAAAAACACTGTTCCAGCAAATATGAAATTGATATAACACTAATTATTCTAATTCTTCCTACTTGTGCAATTTTTAAATATCTTTAAGCTAAAGTAAATCGATTTAATTTGAAGAAACGCAGTGAGAGAGGAGAGCAAGAACTGATGGGGCTTTTCTTATGTCCTCCGATTCGACCCCCGAATTTGACCCAAATAAACCTCCAGAATTTTCGTTAAAAAAAATTGTGAGTTAACTTTTGCGACCATGAACTTTAAGATAAATGACTTTTTGTTATATAAAGTCTTCATCATATGATTTTATGAACACTTTTTATACACACACTCAATTTCCAAAGATAAATGAGCCAAATCTAAGTACAAGGGATGAATAGAGAACGTCTGACAGATGAAATTTAAATTGCGAAGCGCAGAGAACGTCTGAAAGAGCTTTTCTGTCAACCGCAAGTGGATTTAACGGGGTAGAGTAACGGGTTTTTATATTTCCTTGTGTTTTTGCGGGATGATTTTATCTACAGTGAATTACCGGGATAAAGTTTGTGTTGTTTTTTTTGTTGAATCTAAACTGATCAAAAATAATTGTTCTAAAGGACATTTTCTGGTTAGACGCTTCTTAACATGGGTATAATGTTAGAGTATAAGATTGTTTTTGTTGAGGGTTTTGTCGCAGTGATTCAAAGGGAAGTTTGTATAGGCAAATCTAGTCAAATCAGGCGGGTCCAAAGGTCACCGATCATATGAATCAATTCGAAAATTCCAGACCTTATCAAAATATTGTGAGATAATGTAGGTATCAATATACCTATATAACTGTCGTGAAGATAGCCACATATAATATTATTGATTTTCCAAAAATTATGTACATAATAGTACAGGGGTGGGGAACCTTTATGTATTAACGTGCCATTTTTTCTAAAGAAATGTTTAATGAGGCCATAGAGGTGTAATCAATTTCGTAATATAAAAATTCATAGTAAACTTTGTGATCGGTGGCAGATCAATGGCATTAAAAACTGTCATCATCACTTAGAAATTCCTCGTTATCTGAGTCGTCCTCGAATGGAGCAATGATTATCAACGCTACTTTGACATCTAATACTTGTTCTCGATCCCACCAATTCCTTATTAATTTTTCTGTATGTTCCATCGATTTCTTCCAGTACTTCAGCGTAATATGATCCACGAATCTTGCCAAACTTTCTCTATTTGCGAAACATCACCTACATGTTTTTCATAAAAAAGATTTTGCCCCAGCCCATATTAATTCTATCGCATTAAACTGGTAATGATATGGCGGCAGTCGTAGAACCTCATGGCCATATTCACGCAATATTTCATCTACAACGTATATTTTGGGTGATTTGAGAGACTTTGCCATTGATAGGAGTTCGGATTTTCACATATTTGGTAAAGGATTTTGGTTGTGTTTTTCAAACCACTCATAAATATCACTTTTTCGCCTATATAGATGAACTAGGTTGTTTATTTAAAATTCCTAAATGTTATGATGCATTGTCTAATACAATTAAAGACGGCTCATCTAAATTTGGGATTAATTGAGCTTTTAGCCATTTTTCAAACATTTCGAAATTCATATTGTCATGATAGTCAGAACTTTTTGATGTGGAAGAAAAAATTAAGCTTGCACCTGGAACATATCCTGTTACAGAACCGGCATGTAAAATAATGAATCGCTTTCCCGTGCCACATCCCTTTTTTCTTTTCACAGTTTTCACAGAATCATCTTGCCAAGATTTTGAACCACTTCTATTTGAAAATATCCATGTTTCGTCTAAAAATACTACTTTTCTAAATTTTGATTTGTAATTTTCCGTATATTTTTTTAAAAACTGAACACACTCACTCACTATCTGTGGCTGCTCACAGTGCTCACATAAAAATCTCCGGTTACAGTATTTTTTATAGCAAAAACCCAACTTTTTTATTAATTTTGATAACGATTCAAGTCCGATTTCCAAAACACCTCGAATTAATAATTAAATAAATAATATTTGGAATACAATTTTAACAATTTTAAAATTCTTGTTTGAGAAATTTTTATACTTTATTGTCATTTTTTGCCAGATTAAAAATATGACAAATGGCGGTGAAATTCTTTATCATTTTTTAATAACATTTCTGCGATTTATTTCGAAAATAAATTAGGGAACATTTTGTGTTCTCCATTTCAGCCTATCGCTTTCAAAGTAATAAAAAATGCTTTATTACAACGAAATCTGTCTCGAGATAAAAGTGATAAGATATACACTTCCATCTTTGATCCCCGTTTGTGGCATTTAAATAAAAGGCCTATACTAAGATATTTGCTTTTATCGCGTATATTCAACAATACAAAGAAAACGCCTTTGAAACAAAAAGCACATTACTTTCCTTTATTATGGACTCTTGTATTTTTGTTAGGAATCTAATAAAATAAACAAAGCGATTTTAAAAATTTAAACCCGACGAGGCGAGCGGCAGGAAATATACAAGAAAATGAAATCTTTGTATCGTGTTCTTTATCGAGTAAGACTTGAAATTTTAATCCGTTTTTAGTTAAGTAGGCCGGAACGTCGTTCGTAATAAAATTCGTTATACGAATAATTATTATACACTTTGAATATTTACTTTTCGGTAAAAAAAGTTCTTGTTTTACGTTTTTCTATTTTTTTTAATCAAGTAGCTTGGAAATTTGCAAGAATAAAAAGAGAGGGAGGGTGTAACCATAGCCGTCTTAACTTGTTCAAGCCGTGTAACAGAAACATCGACAACACTGCTTTGAAGATCCATGTGTCACGTGACTTTTTTGAGGTGCATGGTTTAGTATATACTTTTCGCACGAAGTAGGTGTAGTTGTCCTATTAATTTGTATTTTTATCTGGTTTTCGATTGATATCTAATAGAAAATTTGAGTGACATGATTGTAAGAACCTTTACAAAATACTAGTAAAAATTTGTAATGCGAGTTTGCTCTAATAGCATTAATAAAGTGAAAAATCCAACAGTCTGACGAAAAAATCGAAGTAATTTCTTGAAAGCCAATGAATAAAAACGAAAGTAATTGCGTTTGCGTCCAGCAATCGCTTAAAGTGCAGGAATTGCTTCTAGTCAATGCTTTATCTTAAAAAATAGAAGCGATTGCTATCGTTTGCTTAAAATGTGATGAATAAATTAAGGAATCGCTTTTTCTAGTGTAGCAATCGCTTTCAACTTTTTAAGGTAGGTCGACCCCTGCATCATTTGCTTGGTAGCAGCCAACTTTAGTTCTCCGCGGTATACACGTGCGTTGCTCTTAATTTGTGTCTTCAATTACGGCTGAATATATGAACGTCCGTAAAAGAAAAATCTACAGTATACGTAAAAATTGCAGATATGATGATTTCAGAAAGTTATATTGATTGCAAAAATGTTGAATGGTTGCCAAATTATTTTTTGACTGATACTGGTAAAAGGCGAGATGGTGCACTGTGGCCTTTAAATAAGATTAAAGTCTTTTGCGGAAATTGTCGGATCCGGGCTTTCAAAATTCTGTGGGTGAAGAACGCGGTGTTCACCAAACTACTGTCTGTAAGACATACACTTCTGTAATGGATGCAGCTTTGGAGGAGGGCAATATATTTATTAAATATCCTACAAGTGCTGAAGCTGTTGTGAAAGCTAAACGGTTGTGGTCAGAGAGATTTATTTATGTTCCTTCAATTTGTGAACGAATATCAATTGCTTGTCTTTAATTTCTTCATCACTACTATCATTTTCCTCATTTTCACTGAAATCTGCGTTGTTATATTTACGTCAACTCTTTTGCAAATTAGGCACCAAACTGAACATGAAATCTATAATCTGAACAAGTGGATAAGCCACGTCTGAACTTGTGTTAAATAAGCATTTGCTACAGAGGTCTAAGAAAAACAGCAATTGCGTTAAAATTTTATTCATATCCAGATCTAACAATTGCTTTTACTTATAGCATTTGCTAGTCATTGCTTTTACTAAAAAGTAATTGCTTCAAATAATTGCTTAATTTTTATTCATAAGGCTCATTATAACATCAGTCGCAATTTTTTTTTATTTGTTGACTAGCGTAATTTACATATTTCCATACAAACGGCTAACTACCCAATTAGGCACGTAATCTATTATATTGCTATTTATTAAATACCTTAATCTTCCTTTTAACACGTTTTTAAATGGGCCTTAGCAATTACCGGTGAATAATGACTGGACTGTGCCTGAAAATCGAAAAAGACAGTCGGATTCAGGCGCCCGTGCCAAATGCGACTTTGCAAAGCTTTTTTAATTGTTCGAAAATTGGTCGCGCGAACAAACGTGAGTTTTTTTGGAGTTATAATTATTTTAATGACTGTCATGTGCATTTTGCCTTAAATCCTTAAATAAAGTCATGATCTGTAAAAACGTTTTGCATAAAGCAGAGTTCAATCTTTTTATGTAAAATCACATTTTAATGCAGTCTTCACATGGTCATAACTGTGGGTAAAGTATTTTTCACCCTAAATGGCCCTAATAACACATGATGTTCCAGGGATATCCCGCTAAGGTCCAAGTGTCCTTATATTTCGGAACAATATACGACATACTAGGGATGTTTCTTTTGGTATGTCCCATAAATGTTGTAGTTAGGATGTTATAGAAACATCTGTCATCCGTCCCATCAATTAATGATAATAAATTTTAAGCACTCCATGGCAGTGTCTATAAAAATCGCTGGCTCTATAATTGAACATTTTAAATTTTTCTTGATATTTTACTTTTTCTAAATAGAATAATAAAAAAAAACGGTCGACTTTAATCATTGAACTTTATCTTTTTATTTGTTAAAATAGGTGAATACAGTATTCACCTGAAGACGACTGGAGATACTTACCAGTTGAAACGTTGTGATTTAAAACAAATAAAGACAATGGAAGTCCAAAACTCTTTCATCATTCAAGAAACATCATTGTCTCCAACCTTCAAACAGTTATTATAGGTTTGTTCCAACCGAGCAAGAGATTCGTTCCTGATCGGTCATTTCCAGTCGCTCAACTAATATGCCAAGGCAACAATCGATTGTTAAGTTCAAGATTTAACTGACCTAATGGAAATTACCGTTAAGGAACGATTCTTTTGTTGGGTTGGAGCAAAGCTAATAAAATAATAAACTCGACCCCTACCAGTAGAATCTCCTTCATGTGTAAAATAATATACAATTATGCACACAATGTGCTTGTTTTAAACAGCTATACGTTTTGTTACAAAAACTGACCATAAATTTATTTGTCCTTTATTTCCTTCACTTTTAGGCCAAGAATTAGCCGAACTTGGCAAAATTTCAACGTAGTATTACCCTGAAGCGTAATTTATTTTGAACCTTAATCACGTAAAATGGGTTGTTGTACTGTTTCCGGAAAATACAGAAGTATACAAATGTTGATTTAAAATAATTGCCAAAAGGGCCCCAGGGTTTATCACGTTTTTCTTTATTTTTAAAAGGAAGGAAAATATTAAAATGAACACAGAAATAGCCAATAAGCAAAGTCATAGGCCTATTACCTCAATAGCATTGTTTTATTGGCACATCGAGGGGAAAACCAGGGCGACAGTGTGACAGATGGGAATAATTAATTATCATGTGTTAGAGGTTCCTAGATTGGAACGCGATTGTACTAAAGAGTTCATAAAACTATCTTCTTTACATGATCATTACAGGAGCACTTTGACTATTTTTAATAATAAAACTGATTGCAGAGAGATGGATTGGTTGCCAACCATATTACTTGAAAAGTCGCCTAATAAATGGGCAATTCCTAATTTCTGATCAACCAGATTGCAAGGAAATTTTTAAGAAATTTCATCGCTCATCTTTGTTGCTCGGTAATTGTCCAGTGAATTGAATGAAACAATTAAAAATTAAATTAATTTAAAGAGAACTAGAACGTTTATACAGAAGTTAATAAAGAAAAAAATGCTGTTTGGGAGAGGCAGTTTATGGTCAGTCTCATGAGTAATAAAAAAAAATTATTTTCGTTGTGTCAAGGGCACAAATTAAACTTAGTGTCTTGAAAAGATACACAAACTTTTTTAAACGTTTATTTTTTCCCAGTTGTGTTGTTGTGTGACAAAAATAATTAATTAGTTTTTTTCGCAATCATGCCCGGATTTTTAATAACCTTTGGATCAAATCTCCCAAAGAATATCATGAACATTTTCAGCCTCTTTTAAAAGAAGGTCAAAAGGGTCCAAATGTTATTGAATTAAATCATGAGCGGCGGCAAATTTTTTTCCAAGGAAATGACACCCTCAGGGAAGTGCAAATTTCAATATTTATGTTCTGAAACACTGGGTACCGCGGATACTTTGAATTTGAACTGAATTCATCAACGCACTAAGACGGGATTTTTTGAAAATCAACCCTCAAGGCAGTTAAAACGGGGGTAGAAATTTTTATGAGAATTTCTGTATATCAAAAACTACAACTGATTGAGGTTTAAAAATTAGTATTTAAGTTCATTTAATAAAATAATAACATACGTGTTTCGTAATTTTTCCAAAATCCACCTAGGGGTTGAAAAAAAGAGTGTAGTCTATTTTGAACGGGTACATGATGTTTATGCCTCTGAGGGTAACAATCTCATAAAGCCAAGAGCCTTTGGCCCTAGGGTTTGTGAGTTGCCCGAGGGTATAGACATCAAGTAAGGCCCGTGGTACATACAATATTTTATGTCCTACTTCAGATAATTCCAAGTTAAATTAAAAGAAAATTCAAAATCACGAAAGGTTTTTTACCTATAAAGTTGCTAAATAAACAAAGGTCATAAGTGTCCATTGTTGTGCTGTGTCAAAGTCAAAACTGAAATTCATACCGTGCGAGCAAAAATTATTTGCATCAAAGAGGGCTTGGATTAAAAAAACGTAGGGCTTGGTTTGGATCACAATGATATGGGGACGATATATCTAACCAAATCTAGGTTAAAATTTTGTCAAATTCATATTATGACATGATATTATGCCAAATTAATGAGTAATAAAATAAGTAGACAAATGCAAATTTACTTTTGTTGTTTACAAAATTGACAAAGTAAGATTATTAAACAGAAAGAAAAAGAAAAATAATTACATAAATTGCTGAAATTGACCACCGCCATGCTCCAAGCATAAATTCACACGTCTCTTCATATTTTCGAAAGTGTTGACCAGCAGCTCTGGAGAAATGTTACCACTTCCTTTCTTGTAATTGTTCTAAATTTGCAACTGGTGTTTTAAAAAAATAGTGTCCTTTAAATGAGGAAAAACAAAGTTCTTCTGTTCTTACAGATGGTCTTCCTGCTCCTTTTTTTGTATTGTATAGCACTGGTTCCCCTAAACACAGCCACGGTTCTTTTCAGGTAATAATAAAAATTCCCAGCAATAAAAGCAACGTTAGAAAAATGTTCGTAAAAATCGTCCATGCGCAATCCCGAATTGTATTGCCACTCATCATTTACTCTAACCCCGTTTCTAAAATACACTTCAATCATGAATCTTTTGTGCTGTTCCGTAAAGCCCATTGTGTGAATTGTTCAAGAAATTGGAAAAATTAGCGATGAATCAAATTACTTGTAACGACTGTCAAAGATGACGGAATAACTGATTGATTGTTAATTCAGGTAGTTACTGACACCCAACAGGTATTAAGATCGACGGCTAAGCATTAAGTCCTCTTTGATGCAAATAATTTTTGCTCGCACTATATAAAATAATGGATTTTCCGTTGAGGGCATTAGAAACTTCCTTAATGCCTTAGGGTATTGTACACAATTTAAAGTGTCTGGTAACTATGGTATTATGAAACAATAATATTCGGGTAGGACATAAAATTAATTCCTTTATATTCCAGCATTTAAAAGGTATGCTGTTTTTTTCTCGGCGCCCATGCCCGTGTCCCAAACCCTCCTCCTCTAAAATAAACATTTTCATTTTAATATTTATTTCTCTTCGCTGATGCGGAAAAAGTCACTGAGTCAGATATAATTTGGGACGCTTCTAAATAATAAAAAATGTTCGATGATATTTTTGGGTCTCGCTATACGTTTTCTTTTACAGGATTTTCTAATTTTTTTTTAAACCTACAAGGGACCATAGGGGAGGGTTCTATCCCACAATAATGGGCTTTTTCACTAAATTTTAATTTTTATTCTACCGCATAGAGAAAAAAATATATTTCTACGTTTTAGATTTAACAATTTTGGAAATGAAATTGAAATGAGAAAATAATTAAGCAAAATACGTCACAACACAAATCGTCACATCCCTTGCCGTTCTACAGGTGTTGGCATGGGCACAACCCTCTTGTTCCAGGCAGAAATTTTTGCAGTGGCTAAAGCAGTCAACATCCTGCGGGATCACCCTGGCTTGAGAGGACCTGCGTCTATAGCTATCTATATAGACAGTCAAGCACCTATAAAGGCAATTTGCTCGAATCACATTGTGTTGGGTTCCTGGACACAGCAACATATATGGCAACGAGACTGCTGATGCGCTCGCCAGGGAGGGTGCAAGCCTGTCTGTCGAACTAGCAGAGAATACTGTGGCTAGACCACTAGGATCAGTCAAAGAAGAGATAGATCGAATAGCTAAACAACTTGCGCAACGCAGATGGACAAGGCTTACAACTTGTAGCATCTCCAGGCAATTGTGGCCCTTACTTGATAACAGGAAAACCGCAGCGCTATTACACAGTCGGAAGGACCTAAGAAACATCAATGCCGTAATCACCGGACATTGCCTGTTCGGTAGACACGCTGAACGTATGCAAATACCAACTAACGACTTCTGCAGAAGTTGCAGAGATGAAGAAGAGGAGGAAAGTATTCAGCATTTCTTGTGTGAATGCCCCGCCCCGGCCTCGCGAGAAGAAAGTTCAATGCACTGGGCGAACCATTTTTTAATGATCTGGAGGAAGTTAGCAGCCTGCAACTGGGTCGACTTACTAAGTTTATTAACAGCAGTGGCTGGTTTGATTGAGCTGTCAAGATTCTTTACGATCGCGTTAACCATCATGTAGCTGATGCAAATAGATTCCGCGGAACATGTGTGGTACCACAACGGTCCTTATAGGACTACGTGTGACTGTTTGGACAATGCCAGAGGTCTGCCACTCTAACCTAACCTAACCTAACCCTCTTGTTATTCTGTTATCTTTGTTTAGAGACATCTTCAAAATACACTCCAGAACCGGCTCGGCGCCATTTTTGTTGTTGTTTTACGTTTTCTATGTAAATTTCATGATATGCGAAAAGTTAACAATGTTTTTTCAGCGATGAAATTTTTTTGGGGTACCTACGTGTCAATTCCGACTATAGCGTTTGTAAACGAATTTTAATTTCTTTAGTGGCAAAGATTGAAATTCTACCATTTGGGTTTATCATTATTAGTAAACTACCCCATAGGGGTTGAATTATCTGTTATATACGAATTTCCCAAAACCCGGAGGAATATGTTTCAGGATAAAACTTTGAAAAGTAGCGTTTGGTAACTAATTTTAATTTTTTTACTGGCGAAGACTAAAGACCAAATGGTAGAATTTTAATTTTCGCCGCTAAAAAGATTATGCAACAAATGCTACTTTTTGAAGTTTATATCCTGTAACATTTTTCCTCATTGTTTTTGTAAATTCGTATATAGCTGGTAATTTACCCCTATGGGGTAGTTTACTAATGGCGATAAATACAAATGATAGAATTTCAATCTTCGCCACTAAAAAAATTAAAATTAGTTTTAAAACGCTTACAGGCCAAATTGATACGTACCCAAAAAAAAATTTCGTGGCTGCATAAACGTTGCTACCTTCACTCATATGATTTCTGGTTTTTGTGTAGTTTAGTGAATTCTGTTTGTGCCTTAAGGTGGAATTCTCAACGTCATTCGATCTATTGCCAACCTATAACCTATTTCGCCTTGTATTTTTTAGTTTATTATTTTATTGACTAACATTTACATAAAATCAATATCGTCGGCATATTTTTTAGGTTATATCTGACATACTCCAGAGACATCAATTTGTTTCATTGCTAATTTTGGGAGAATTGTATCGTGAAAGAACAATGACATAATAATGTTAAAAAAATCGTACCCAATGTTCTTCGCTATACAATTCTCCTAAAATAAGTAATGAAATTCCGTAATATTTATTAAATATGTCAATTATTACCTATAGAATATCAAGTCGATGCTGATTTTATTTAAATTTTGTGTAAAAGCTAGAAAAAATAAATAAATACACGCGAAATAGGTTATAGGTTGGCAAGCATGTTGATACTCCTACCTTAAGTGACTCGTGGCACAATGACTAGTAAAGACCATTGTACGATTTTATTATGCCCAAATGGGGGTAAAATACTGGGTATTTCGTACTTTCAGTAAGTATGAAGTAGTGATACTTCTTGGTATGTAACTTTATTTAATTGTGATCAATTTAAAGAAATCTAACTAGGCCTGGGCCACACAAATAAGATGTTTATGCCCAGACCTGTCTATTTTCCCCATTTGTTAAACGATATTTTTCCGATGTGGTTTTGTTTACATGTGCAAGGCGATACATACCCCTTTTGTGATTATTGTTTGCTTATCTAAAGGTTAAAGTCTATGTCTGCACCATATATCTTCAAGCAGAAAAATTTAATTTAATTTTGCAAAATATTAGCGGAGAGCTACGAAAGCATTGTATTGATTTAATTAAATTTTCGTTTCCCAAAGTATTTAAACGAATCAAGAGTTTAGACGTTTGTTTGTTGAAAGTATTTACTCTTAAAAGTTTGTAACGAGTTTGTTTCTCTTTGGCCAATTTTAAAGCATTGTTGGAAATACAACAGCTTAGTCTAAGGGCAGCGTCTCGTACTTTCGAGGCACTTTAAATTGACTGCATCAGAAATTAAAATGTTATTTTAAAGTTTTTATTAAGTATCTTTTAAAAACTTGGTCAACATAAATAGGTTTTATTTAATTATTTATATAATTATTGCTTCTTGCCTTGAAAAATATGTATCTACTTTCGCAAACCGTGGCAGCGTCTGTCTCGTAGTGGTAGCAAGTGAAAATTCGAAAATGAAATGACAATTTTATTGAAGAAGGAAACAAAATTTTAGTAAATATGCAAGCAGGTTTTAGAAAAGGACATTCAACAGAAACGGCAGTCCAGTATGTAATTGAAAATTGGAAGCGAAGCGTTAATAAAAATGAAGTTGTATTGGCTGTATTTTTGGATTTTAAACGTGCTTTCGAAACAATTGATAGGGATAATTTTTTATTTTTATTTTATCAGTATGGATTAAGGGGAGTTGTTTATACCTAAATGGTTTTAAAATTATTTAAGTAATATGAAGCAAAAACAAAAATTGATAACATTTATTCTAAAAAGGAATATAATAATATTGGAGTACCACAAGGTAGCATTTTAGGTCCATTATTATTTATTCTTTATAAAAATGATATGCCAAATGTTTTTAAACAAAGTTTTATTCAAATGTTTGCTGATGATACTTTATTATATCTAATGGGTAAAAACATTCTTGATTGTATAAAAATTTTATATTTTGAATTAAATACTATCAAATCAAACTGGTTAAAGATAAATAAATTAAAATTAAATGTTTCTAAAACAAAATTTATGGTTATTGGAAATAACGTGAATAATACAGATATAAATATTTTTGTTGTTGATGAAAAATTAGAAATTATACACTCTTTTAGATATTTGGGAGTAATTTTAGATTCAATTTAAAATTTGATTTACATTTTGAAAATCTTGTATCTAAAATTGGAAAAAAAATAATTATTTAAAAAGAATTAGTCAAAATTTTAGTTTATTTTCACGAAAAACAATTTATAACACTATTATTTTACCTCATTTTTTATATTGTTCAACTATTTTATACACAGCAAATGAAGGGGTATTTAATAGACTTCAAGTTTTGCAAAATAAAGCTATGCGTATAATTTTTAATGTGGATAAATATACGAAAATAAATTTAATGTCAGAGAAACTTCAGTTGTTAAATGTTAAAAATTTAATATTTTTTTTAATTTGTACTTTTATTTTTAAAATACAACATAACTTACTGCCTTTTCATTACTGTTACTACTACTACTACTACTACTATTACAATTTTGAAATTTATAATATAAAAAATGTTAGTGGCTTCTTCCACTTTAAAATCTTAAATGGCACTACCTTGCAACACCTCTCTGAATAGCTTATCCAAAAACTGGCCACCTACTCAACCTTGGAGTAGGTAGAATACCTAGGTACCTACAATTATCTGCAGTTTTACGTTAAATAAGGTCTGATTTATAAATTACTAGCGTGTATCCGGCATGCGTTGCAACCCGCTGGTATAAATACAAACCCGAACAAACCCGATATATTAGTACCCGGCATGCCACTTTCTGAAATTGCACCCGTACGAAGCCGGGGCGGGTCGCTAGTTATACATAAAAACCTTCCCCTTGAATCACTCTATCTATTAAAAAAAACCGCTTCAAAATCCGTTGCGTAGTTTTAAAGATTTAAGCATATATAGGTAGGGACGGACGGACAGACAACGACAGCGACAGCGACTTTGTTTTATACTATGTTAAGATTAAAAGCAGCAAAGGAAATATGGACAAATAATTAACCATAATTCCGTTTTTTGCTTTTATTAGTTAGTAATTAATTAAATTTTTCTTAACTTTAAACTGTAGGCAATTGTTACTCAAAGACGGGTTTTTGGCGGCTTTTTGGAGAAAACGAAAAATAAACAAAATATTGATAAAAAAAAATTATGATATGGCGAAGGCGTCACTAATGGTTGTTCTTAATCAACATTATTTATTTACTCGTATCTTATTTAATGAATTCGAAAACTCTAGTATTATTTTAATAAAATAATATAGAATTTGACAAATCAAAATTTAATAATTGGTGATTTAATCCTCTACCCCAATGATCAGGCTTATTGCCTTACGAATATTTTCCCAGAAAATATTTTTAGTCGCTCTACGAAAATATCTTTATTGGATAATATGAAGGCAGAGGATTCTATCGATCGTGCAGATCCAATTTCGGTTAAATCCATAATGAAAAATATTGTATTAAGTCTTTTAACGTGTCATGGTTTGACGTAACTTTCAAAAACATTTAGAAAACTGCAGGAATTTGATAATCGCAAAATTATATAGTATACAAAATATTATGAAAATTACATATTATGTTTAACTAGATGACTCCCTTGGTGCCTTAGGAAAACACTTCATAATTTTTTTAAATCAACCATCTAAAAAGTTGGTTAAGGACCTTTAAAATTAGATCTAATTTGCCGCACCCCCATGCTTTGTATAGTAAGGCAGGTTACACACGTATCGGGTAAGAATCGGCCGATATCGGGTAGCGATCGGGTACCAACCTTTCACATGTAGCCGGTTTTGTTGCCGGTTACCGGCCGATTTGGTGCAAATGAGGTCGGGGAACGAAGGAACATTAAATAATCAACTTTTGTCTGCAATGGATCGAAAACGTATTATGGCAATGTGGCTATTGTATCGACGAAGGTGTCGACGTTTACAAAAGCGAAGAAGATATTGGGTACACCCAATCGTTTTGGAAGGGACTAGTGTGGGAGCATTTTATAGTTTGTTTCAAGAGTTGCGAGAACACGAAGAAAAATTCTTCAACTATTTTCGAATGTCCATATCTTCTTTTGATGAATTACACGCGGTCGACTTAAGGATACTCTTTAGCTGAAGAATACTGTAATGAGGGATTGCATTCAAGCTATCCAAATAACAAGCGACTTTTACGACTGCCACACGATACACGATACGTGTGAAAACTCGCATTAGGTATAATGTCCCAGCAACCGGCCGACAGTCGGTCTTGTAGTGAGCACGCCCGGCGACAAACCGATATCGCCCGATACGCGACCATCGTCCGACACGTGTGAAAGCTCCCGTCTATCTTAATACAAAAGCCATCGGCTACCCGATATCGACCGATTCTTACCCGATACGTGTGTAACGGTACTAATGATCACAAAACTAGATCTTCTCGTTGTATATTAATGGCTTTAGCTGCTGACAATCGACCACAGAGGAATGAAAGTTGAAAAGTGTTTATTTGCTCGCCCTATCATTCCTCTATGGCAGCGTTTCTGCAAACTATCATTCCTCTGGTGCAGTGTTGCACTATACCCCGCAAAATACTGTCGACATTGACAGTTTAGTTTCCAACATCAGCGAAAGAAAACTCGAAATTGTCTGCCGGTCATCCGGTCTGGTCTGTTTTTTTTTTTTATAAATAAACGATTTAAATATTCGTGTATACAGAATTTTTAATGCCAAGTTGTTCAATAACGTGTTAGGAACTATTTTGCTACTTGTAGGTATTTAAAATGTTGCAAAAAGTTGTTTGTTGTTTAAATCGTCGATAACATTGATTTATAACGATTTATATTGTTATAAATAAATGGCAAGTGATATGAGAAAAACTCTTTCTCCTTAATGACAATCCACGGTCTCGCAAAGCAGCCATAGTTTAACCCGTTCTTCACCAGTGTAACATTCTTGAAAATTTGGCTCTAACCTCTTTTCCATGAGCAAGGGCGTCCATAGAGCGTTTTTCAGGGGTGGGCAAAAACTTAAACAATACTTTTTATATACAGTGTCACCAGTAAAGTCCGCATCATATGGGATTTTTTTTTATTAATAGCTTTATTCGAAATTTGACTTTGGCATCAAGTTCTGCTTCGATCGAGATGAAAATTAAGCAAAAAAATAGTAGTAACGTGATTCGCATTATCTGTCAAATTTTAATTTTTTTCAAAAAGTGGGGTTATTTCTGAAAGTATAAAAAAAAAGTTATAGGAAAAAGTTTTTTTAAAAGCAGTTTCTAGCCCACATGCAAAATTTCAGCTGGATAAGATTATTTTTATTTTTTACCCATATTTTGTAAATTGCACCACTTTTGCAAAATAACACTCAACGTAACCTACATAAAACTTCTTAGTTTTGACAATGCTTTATTTCAGATAATTTTTTTTTAAGTTGCGTTATATTAAATGTGTGTTTTTCTAAGAAATCAAAATTGGGCTATTAAAATTTGGTCGCATGTGATGCAAAGTTCATTTGTTATTGACCCTGTATAAAGTAACTTCATAAAATAAATATTTTTGAAAACATAGTTTGTGTGTGAAAGTAATGCACCTTAATATTAAGGCAAAAAAGAACACAGTGTCATCAGTAAAGTGTTCATTAAGTGGAAAATAAATTTTTGCCTAACCCAATGGAAAGTTTATCTATTTTTAACGATTTAATTTAAAATCTCTATATTTTATTTTTTATTTTTTTACTTTCAGTCACAAACTTGAAGTTACCTTATACAGGGTCAAAAACAAATGAACTTTGCATCACATGCGACCAAATTTTAATAGCCCAATTTTGATTTTGTAGAAAAACACACATTTAATATGACGCTAGTTTAAAGAAAATGTATCTGAAATAAAGCATTGTCAAAACTAAGAAATTTTATGTATAGGTTGCGTTGAGTCTTATTTTGCAAAAGTGGTGCAATTTACAAAATATAGATAAAAAATCAAAATTATCTTATCCAGCTGAAATTTTGCATGTGGGCTAGAAACTGTATTTAAAAAAAATTATAACTTTTTTCGATATTAATTTCAGAAATAACCCCACTTTTGAATTATTTTTTGAAAAAAAATTAAAATTTGACAGATAATGCGAATCACGTGACTACTATTTATTTGCCTAATTTTCATCTCGATCGATGCAGAACTTGATGCCAAAGTCAAATTTTGAATAAAGATAAAAAAAAATCCCATATGATGCAGACTTTACTGGTGACACTGTATAAGACTATTTATTTAACTTATGCCTAATGTATTAATTTATTGATATGTTTTTATTATGTAATTGTTCAGTTTAGTGATTTGTTGGTCTACTAACTAACCACTGTACTATTCAATATTTATACTGAATTATGAAATAAAATAGTAATGTGGGCGCCTAGGGGGGGGGGGGGCAAGTGCCCGTTTTGCCCCCCTATGGACGCCCTTGTCCATGAGTATTAGTAAATAGAAGATGCAGAATTTACAATTTGGCTAATAAAAACAACAGTTTAATTGTTTCTGGAAGACCCATGGTCGTCTACGAAATTGATAATGTTGAGATAATCCAAATAAAAAAAAATATATATTCTCCTAGCACTAACCATTATTATATTCTGGGTCGAATTGAAACCGTCAGCAAGTTATCTCATAAGAAAAAATATTTTCTTACTAACAAAATAAACCATGGATTTTTGATAATCAGGAATTTTTAGTATCCGGAAAAACTCTGGTAAATTGGCAATAAAAAAAGCGAGATAGTATCGATCGGGAGCACTTAGATAGTAAGGCCGTAATAGCGGATAAACTTTCAAAAGAAAATAGATAAAAATCTTATCACAAATTGGTCTTAAGAGCTTTAGTTTTTCTGGAAAATAGCTAACGATATTTTTATTGAAATTGATCCGGTTTTCCGGTTGTCTCTCAGCAGTATCAATGAAGTGGAGTAAAGCAAATAGGCTTTATCATATTGGTATTGATTGGAAGATTTCTTGCAAAATACAGCTTGGAAGTAATACAACAGGACAATTTTATTGTAAAAAAAATTGTATCGGAGAAAGGAAAATTAAATTGTTCAATTAAATATTTTTGTTAAAATGCACAAAAATAAAAAGCGTTAGTTTAAGATAGAATTCAAAAGGAAAATAAGACCTAACATGTTTTTAATGTATGCATGCTATTCTCCAGGGCGCAAAGCCATAAATATGCTGAACACTGTACTGTGGGACAGGAACATATCGAAAACCAATAAACATCGGATATACAACAGTATTATCAAAAGCATAGTCACATATGGCAGTAAGGTATGGCAACTAAAACAACGATCAGAAAATGCACTAAAGGCAACAGAAATGGACTTCTGGAGAAGAACGGCGGGAAGATCGAGGTTGGAAAGGATCAGAAACGAGAGGATACAGGAAATCATGGGAGTCAAACACACAATAGTAGAGGACATCAGGGTGGCCCAACTAAAATGGTATGGGCATGTTCAGAGAATGAACAAGGAACGACTACCCAAACAAATCCTGGACTGGACACCTCAAAGAAAAAGAAAAAGAAGACGACCCAGAAAAAGCTGGAAAGAGGGTATTGACAAATAATTCCGAGAAAAAGGCCTAGAACAAGATCTGTGGATGGACAAAGATCAATGGCGACTGGAGATCGGAAGACGTCGGAGAACTAATGAACCGATATATATATATACATATATATATATGCTATTCTGTGAGGCGGCATACGCCCTTACCCATATTTTTTAAATTTGATTTGAAGTTGGGTAGGGCCATGGCCTAGACAATAACACGGTGGAACAGGACAATGGGTGTATGTACTATGACCATAATAGTATATAGTATTTTGTCTTAAATTTTTGATTGTTCACTTATTTTTATTATAAAATATAATTTTTCAGTTTATTTAAATGAAAATAACTTAAATTAAAATTTTTGTTAATTAAAAATGTCACAAAAAGCATACAGCATAGCTTACCCAATGTTGAAATCTAATGTATAACAGATATTCGCGACGAACGAACCAATAGCTGAATCGCGCCACCGCGCGAGATAAGATAAGGATGCCGGGCTTATTGGCGCGCGTGCAGCAACTGGCTAAAATATTTCTATTGTTTTAGAGCCTTTGGAGCCTTGGCTCAAGAAAAGTTAGGCACCGCCCTGTTATTTAAGACACAGCTGGCCCTAATTTTTACTGTGATTGGAAGAAAACGGCATCGATAAAGGTCATACTAGGTAGGTAATAGATTGTCAGGTTTATTTTAGAAATATTTGCTAAATTTATTAAGAATCTACCATCGCTTTTGGGATTTTTTCACCGAGCCTTCTACATAAATGCCGTTTACTCGAAAATGACAAAGTTATATTTAGAAAATAAAAGTTCTCTGTTGTGTGGCTATATATTATGCAGATGCATTATGCTATCCTTAAATTTAGGTAACTTGTATATAATAATTATTCCCTTTAATAAGTAAATGAAAATAAATGATCGATCTAAAATAAGCAAGGTACTTGCTCACCTGGAATTTTGCATGCGATTTCCATGTTGCGCCAGCCCATGCAGAAATTGTGTAGTATAGTTAGAAGTTTCTTCCAAGTTAACTACATCCTGTGTGCCATATTAGGTGCATGTATGACGTGGAAAACATTAAGATTATTAGTTTCTATATGCAGGAATTGTCTAGTAAGTAGTTTGATCCAAGTTAACTACCTATATACCATATTACATGTATTGTACAGAAAACAAAACTTTTGTTAAACAACAACAACTGCCTCATACTCGCGACTTACTTTCCTGCACTTGAAAATCAAAACTTGCAGGAGATGCAGTCGCTGATCGCAGGTGCTCAAAGCTCGGTTTACGACTAATTTGAAAAGTTTTACAACTTTCAAAAGTCGAGCAATGTTAATAAATATTCAGACATTTGCAGCAGATACCTACTGCTACGAGAGTAGACTCAATAAAATGTTGTACAACTTTTAATTTGCTGCTTATAAAAGTACGTTTGCAAGTTTGGTAACAGCAAATAGTTGTACTCGCTTACATTATAAGTAACGAGATCGTGTTCGTTCAGTTTTTTTTTTGGGATTGATAAAAATATACTTTTACCTTTTCAATTTAGGATACGTATTTTCCGTACAAACGGATAATAGTTTTTTTCCTTTAAGCTTCTTTTAAATTGCAAAGCAAAGCCAATGGCTAAGTTAAGCGTTCCTTTTAAAAATTTTACACAGCAAAAAGCTTTTTTCCTCCCCTCCTAACCACGGTCAACTATGCCCCTCTCTATTTCCTATACGGAGTATACGAAGTTGTTCGCGAAGCGTCCCTTTAACAACTTATTAACGTTTTTTATGCACGAATGTTATTTTAATACTATTGGTAACATCCACAAGAAATCTTGGTATTATTTTTAATCAATATTTGACCTTTAAAGCTCATATAAAAAATGCTTATTATAAACTTAAAATTTTATATAATTTTAAATTGTACTTAAACACTGATAAAAAATTAAGGCTGGCAAATTTTATGGTTTAAAGTGGTTTAGACTATGGTGATGTTATATAATATAATAAAAATATAAATTTTAAAAGCAGTTGTAGTAGTTGCATGTTTTATTTAGCAGAAAGCCACAATTTAATATTTTTTATTACATTTTTTAACATATTTTTATAGATTTATTTTTTAATTTTAAAACGCAACCTTCTTTTAACAAAACAGATAGAAAAGTTAACCATTTTGCAAATATTATTAAATATGACGTATCATTTTGTGTTTTAATTAAATGTAATTTTAAAGTTTTTTTTAAATAGTTTTAATGATATTTGAGATTTAATAGAATTTTCCAAATTATTATATTCTATCAAAGCTTTATGAAAAATAGACTTATAAGCTAGTGTTTTAGACACTCTTTCCATATAAAAATTTTGATTAGTTCTTGTTTTATAATTATGATGGTCATAATTAAAAGAAAAAATTTTTTTAAAAAATCAGGCAATAAATTATTTTTAATTTTATGTATACGATACATACTAAATAAAAAATTAAATTATTGATATTAAACCAATCTAAATTTTTTTACATAAAATATATTTTGTATATTTGTCACAATTTAAAATAATTTGCATTGCCATATTTTGTAAAGTTTGTAATTTATCAAATATTTCCTCACTAGCATAATATAAAATGGAAGGACAATAAAGAAAATGTGGTAATATAATAATATTGAGAACAGTTTTTTTAGAAAACTAACTTAAATTAGAACTGATTCTTTTAAAATAACCTACTTTTCCGGCAATCTTCTATATGAAACTTTCAAAATAATTTAAAAAATTTAATTTTGAATCAATAATTATCCCAAAATATTTAAAACTGTTTAATAATTCCAATTTTTCACCATCAATTACAACATTTTTATATTTTGACAATTTAAATTATTGCCCATAACCATGCAATTAGTTTTTGAAATATTTAATTTTAATTTATTTACTTTTAGCCAATTTAATAATATATTGATCTCAGAATTTAAAATATTTAGACAATCAAAAATATTTAAAAGATTAGTGTAAATTAAGGTGTCATTAGCAAACATATTTTGTAACTTACACATTTTTAAAACTAAAGACAAAGCAAATATTTTATTTTTTGCTTTGCTGTTTAAAAGAAACAAATGGAAAGTACCTAATAGCAGTCTACATTTTTTGATCGGCATTCATCATAGTTAATGTGTATCAAACCAATTATGGTTTTCTCCTAATTAAGGGGGAAATTTTAAACTTATTGTTTACAAAAGTGAGGTTAGGTAAAGAAATAGCCAACGAGAGCTCCTGTCGCCCTCCCCCCCCCCCCATAAATCCGCCACTGCCACTGACCTACTGTTTATTGACTTTGATGAAGAAGAAAAAATCTATGTTACTAAGTATAGGATTTCATCAATATTATGACTTTTGTATTGAAACCTAAAATTAAAAAAAAAAATCACCTATAGAGTTGTTTTATTTGAAAATAAAACGGAAAACGAAACGTAATAAAATACGCACCTTTGAGCAATGCCAGCGAATCATCCCAAAAATTTAAATGGCACCCTTCCGCTGGCATAAATCAAATAACACTCTCTGTGAAACCATATAGAACGACCATAAAGAGAAATCGGTTCAATTTAATCGTTTTTAAGTAATTATTTTTGTTCCTGTTTCTCGTTTTAATGCGAAGATTTTGAGATATGACCAGGTATTTCGCTCGCAAGTATCACTGTATTCAAGATAAATTGGTTCCGGGATTTAAAAAAAAATATTTTAATAGCAAAATTAGGGATATATGGGAACAACGCAGAGAATAGACAGGGTCGTGGTAAGGGGAATGATGGAACAGGGTGCCTCAATGACGTATCCCTATGACTATCAAAATTTAGTAAAAAAAGCTTATTACGAATAAAATAGCGGTGTTAGAGAACTAAAAACTCTCTTTATGTTTACTGAAAGCTTGACATTCGCAATAAAATATTTATACTTCATAATTAATAAGCGTACCTTTCATCGCTTATATTACATTTTTTCTTAATTCTTCCCCACCCTTGATACGAGAATTATTTTATTTAATATCCTTTTTTCGTAAACGACCTAATTATAACACTCGAAATTTATTAAAGAAACAATTTTGAATTTATTAAATAAAAAACGACTTTAATTCATTACGAGAGTATAGATTTAAAAAGTTGGAGGTAAACGTTATTAAGAAATAAATTAAAAAAGTAATTTTAACTGTTAATTGAAAAATTCTGAATTCATATTCTTTTTCCATTACATTTCTCTATTTATGGAAAAAGATAAGCCATATTTCAGTTTTAAATTGGACTGTCTAAATTCACGTAAGTTGCACATTAGCATTCATTTGCTGTTTCGTTACTTTAAAATTTCTATTTTAATGGAATATTTTTCTAGTACATACGTACTATGCAAAATATTTTTATTCGAAGTGAATTTTATTTAATTGTTTTTATTTTCCTAGAGTTTATTCATTGTGGTGGAGTTGACAAGAAATGATGTAACCAGTGGCGGTTCGCCTAAGCCTGGCCAGGCTGTCGCATAAAACACAGAGACAGATAATATATATAGCCAGATCAGATTCACGTGCTTTATTTTGTCTAGCCGACTAGTATGTACCAGTCGGGTTAGTCTTTGTCTTTGCTACCACTACCAGATACCAGATGGCAGCTGTGTTTTATATGGTATTCCATGTCGAAATATTAACTTTAAAATATATTTCTATCATAATTTAGTTATTATTGTAGGTAGGTAGTGGTAGTGGATGTTAGATTAAGTCGGTGTGTTATCCGGGGTTAGGCTGATCAGTTTATTTTAATCTTTTATCGCATCTCAAAATGAATAAAATTTGTTTTATAAAACATTCGCGATATTCTGCGGTTTGCTTGGAAAAAACGGCAGCTGAAAGAATTGAGTTGACCTTGTCCGAAGTTGTTTAATGAAATGAGGGTAGAAGAAAAGTCCTGTCATCCTTCTTAAAAATGTATTAAGCCTACGCGTTTCGGCCTAAATGGTCATCATCAAGGCGTTCTGTAAGTAACAAAAGATAAAATATTTTTTAACTTTCTAGTCGGAAAAAATTTTCTTATTATAAAATTATAAATCTTGAAACAAGGTCACAATTAAAATACAAGATAAATTAATACATAAAAACAATAAGTATACTTACAGAACTTAAGGTCTGTCACAAATGACATAAAAGAGACGCACTATATCAACATTTACGTAAAATTAAAATTAAAATCAACACTGAAATGGACGTCACCACACCAAACATCAAAATATAACTACAGCAGAGTACCGTGAGAGATTTGAACTTGAAAATATTGAATGCTTTTGTATATATTTATATCGGAAAAAAGGGTGATAGCAATATAGTTAGTCAAGTTAAATTAAGTGGAGATTAAAAATATTATTCTTTCTTTATTAATTATTTGAACGGATTTTTTTGTGTAACGAACAGAGAAGGAGGAGAGTCATGTTTAGTCCTTAAAAAGGTATATGGCTGTGACATAGTTTCTGTAGGAAACAATGCTCTGTTCATTTAGGTTCTGTGAAGATCTAGATCGGGAGAGCACGATCTCTATATTTTCCATCATGTCTAATTTTTTCCCTTTGTTGAGGTGATGTAATACTTTAAAGTTTGTATCCAAGTTGAAGGTATGGGTGGATATCTTAATGTGACAACCAATGTAAAAGTCTGCTAGAACGAAGGTGTTCTTTAAATTCTAGTATTGAAAGAGCGATCTGTTTGACCTACATATTCGGCGGGGCACGAATCACACGATAGTAAATAGACACCATTTTTGTCCAAGTCTCTTAATTTATCCTTAAGCTTACAGAATTGGTTAGAGATTGTACCAACTGATCTATAACACACAAACAGATTGTTATTTAGTTGTTTTAAGGCACGACCAACTATTTTTGATATCTTACGAAGTTGTTTATAACAAACACACAACAAAGTGAGCAGAAATCACGGATATGAAATAGAATGTTTATTCTATCTATGTTCTTCTTTGGAATATCCAGAAATACACCTCATTTTATGTGTTGTGATTTAAGACAATGTCGGTATTATGCTACATTTAACTATGATTAGGTAAGTTTTTTTTTCTCAGTTTTTTTTATAAATTGTTTTGGTATTTTTGGCCCACAGGTCCATGAAAAAAACTGTACAGGGCTGTGTATTGACCCTACATGTTTCAATTATCCAGCCGCCACTGGACTTAACTACAAAAGTGAGGGAAAATTAGGTTCTTGCACCTTCAATGAGTTATTGTTCCAAAATTAAATGGACCATCGAGTCTACAGTCTAAACACTCCAGTTTAATTAAGCTAACGTAATAATTTTAATAGAACAACTCACAATATTAATTAATATATCCCGAAACTCGTTAGCACACTTCGATAATCCTTGTCGGAGCCACTCGGAGTTACTGCAGCACTGACCTTTAGGACCTACGGTGGTGTTTTCGTGTTAACGAAATAATTTACATATGTACAATCGTGCCCTGACGGTTTAACGCATTAAAAACCGTTGTTCTGTGTAGAGCCTTTTTGAAGATTTAAGGCTTAGCGTTTAGTTGAATAATAATTATTTTGCTGCGTTTTTTTTTTCTTTTTAGTTTCTATAAGTAGTGAAAGCGCAGCATTAAATGTAAATATACGTGCTGTGGTTTAGAATGGAAATACACTAAAGTTGCCGACAGACTGCTACTTTGTGTAGCGACGTGTAGCTCGACATATATTTTATTTTAACGAAAAACATGTTTCAGTATAAATACCGTGCGAGAAAAAATTATTTGCATCAAAGAGGGCCTTGCATCTAAGGACGTAATGCTTAGCCGTAGAGCTTAATACCTGTTGGGTGTCAGTAACTACCTGAATTAACAAGCAATCAGTTATTCCGTCATCTTTGACAGTCGTTACAATTAATTTGATTCATCGCTAATTTTTCCAATTTCTTGAACAATTCACACAATGGGCTTTACGGAACAGCACAAAACATTCACGGTTGAAGCGTATTTTCGAAAATGGCAATACAATCCGGGTTTGTGCATGGACGATTTTCACGAACATTTTCCTAACGTCGCTTTTATTGCTGGGGATTTGTATCATTGCCTGAAAAGAACCGTGGCTGCGTTTAGGGAAACAGGTTCTATACAGCACAAAAAAGGAGCAGGAAAACCATCTGTAAGAACAGAAGAACTTGATGCAAACGGTCGTGAAATAATACAAAATATTCCAACAAATTGTATAAGACGCCTGTCCCAAGAAGTGGGAAGATCTTATGGAACATGCAGGACTATTCTTAAGAAGCAACTAAATTTATTTCCTTATAAAGTGCAAGTATTCCAAGAAATACAAGCCGCAGATTTTAAAAGACGCAGGAATTACTCTCAATGGTTTACCCAAAATGTATTGGAAAGAAATGATTTATTAGACCTGACATTATTTTCGGATGAAGCCTTGTTCCACCTCTTCGGTTATGTGAATTCTCAGAATGCATGTGGAGTAGCGAAAATTCCCGATGCAACCGCATATACTGCCGCCGAAACTATTAACTACTTACGCAATTACAAAAACACTATTTTTAAAACACCAGTTGCAAATTTAAAACAATTACAAGAAAGGATTGTCTAAGAATGTGGTAACATTTCTCCAGAGATGTTGGTCAACACTTTCGAAAATATAAAGAGACGTGTGAATTTAGGCTTGGAGCATGGCGGTGGCCAATTTCAGCAATTTATGTATATAATTATTTTTCTTTTTCTTTCTTTATATTCTTACTTTGTTAATTTTGTAAACAATAAAAATAAATTTGTATTTGTCTACTTATTTTATTACTCATTAGTTTGGCATATCATGTCTTAATATGAATTTGACAATATTTTAACCTAGATTTGGTTAGAGATATCGTCCCCATATCATTGTGATCTAAACTAAGCCCCACGTTTTTTAATCCAAGCCCTCTTTGATACAAATAATTTTTGCTCGCACGGTAGAAGTAGCGTAGTACCACACAAACTAAAGTCGAATATACAATTTAATGTTTATTTCATTTATTATTATCTCTACCTGCCAAAGCAATTTTCTTTTTTGTTTATTTCGAGTTTATTTCTAATAATTTTTACATTTCCGTTTACACTACGTTGGGTTTTTTAATCTATAATTTCGTAATGAATTAAAATCGTTTTGCTTTAATAAAGGCAAAATTGCTTTTTTATATTTCCAGCATTTTAATTATCTTATTTGGGAGAAAAAAGTGCTAAAAGAAGTTGTTAGTAAATTAGAGTCTAACAGACACTTCTTGTTTTAAAACGAAATGAAAAGAGGAAAAAATTGCGTATGAAAAATACAATAAAAAATGTAAAAAATAAATAAAAACTTTTTCTGTGTTTATTTTTGAACAATATAATGTACCCTTCACCAAAAAGCAGCTATCTATTAAAATTTATTTATTGGATTATATAGAACATAAAAAAATATATGATAAATAAATGCATTTCATAAGCGAACATATTGTGGTGACCATAAATAGATGCCTATCATATTTGAATAAGTTGTGTTCACATAAATGCACGTTTCCAAAATTTGATCGCTCTTTGTAAAGCATAGTTATGCATCTATATAGTATAGCGTAAAGGGTTCTTATACCAAAATTTAAAAAAATAAACAGTAGACGACTTTGCCGATTTCAGTGTTTCTAATGTAGTTACACGAACCTTTCAACAAACAATCTATTTCATTTGCGTTATCTCTTTGGGATTTTTACTTTAGCATGACCGCAATTATCTTTATTACTTCTAAACTCCATCCGTATAATCTCAATTTGGCTGAAACAACTTTCTAGGCTTATCTTTACGACGGTAGTAAAACATACAACTTTAAATTCACAAATATGATATAAACTTAATACCATTTAGTAGCTCGTAAACATAGAAACAAGTTGGTAGCTAACATGTGTATTTATTCCGTAGTTTTATCATCTCGGATAGGATTTTGAAGTTAAAGGACAGGTACGCTACTTAAATATTTACATAGTTTCGTTGCAAAAAATAAAAAGACCGTTAGTATTTAATTAAAACAAATACTAAAATGAAATCTGAAAAGCAGTAACATAAAAAACAGTTTAAGAATACATCTTTATTTTACTTCTATGTACTTTTTTTTTATATATTAACGAATTTATTTTTTTTACCTTTATTTTGAAACTAATATTAAAAGGTTTTAAATAATTTGCATTTTTTTTTTTCGATTTTTGTTTGTATTACCATATACTATGTATATAATTTATTTATCATAAAAAACACTTTATAAAATTAAAATATTTAGTTATGAATTGCGAAATGTTTGAAAAATGGCTAAAAGCTCAATTAATCCCAACCTTAGATGAGCCGTCTTTAATTGTATTAGACAATGCATCATATGATTCAAGAATTTTAAATAAACAACCTAGTTCATCTTGGCGAAAAAGTGATATTTATGAGTGGCTTGAAAATACAACCAAAATCCTTTACCAAATATGTTAAAATCCGAACACCTATCAATGGCAAAATCTCAAATCACCAAAAATATACGCTGTAGATGAAAGATTGCGTAAATATGGCCATGAGGTTCTACGACTGCCGCCATATCATTGCCAGTTTAATGCGATAGAATTAATATGGGCTGTGGCAAAATATTTTTATGAAAAACATGTAGGTGATGGTCTTAAATCCTCGCAAGTAGAGATAGTTTGGCAATATTCGTTGGAACATATTACGCAGGAGTATTGGAAGAAATCGGTGGAACATACAGAAAAATTAATAAGGAATTGGTGGGGTCGAGAACAAGTTTAGTATGAGATGTCGAAGTAGCGCCGAAAATCATTGCTCCATTCGAGGACGACTCAGATGACGAGGACTTTTCAGAATTTCTAAGTGATGATGACAGTTTTTAAGTTTTTAGTCTATAATTATAAACGGATTTCTTTGTTTATTTCTTTAGTATTCTTTGGTATTATATTATGCATTATTTTATGGACAATTTTCTGTACACTACTTAAATTGATTACCAGTGCTTTTGCTACTGTTTTCTACTTATTGGTTGGCAAATTACCATTTTTTCTTTTTATTTCTTGAAATAGTTAATCGGATTAAATTCCATTGAATTTTTAGGTAAGATAATGTTATTGCTAAAATAAATTACACTGTTTATTATTGTCGTTTTTAATAAATTGATTTAGTAGATATACTATTTACAGGGATGGCGAACCAATCGCTGGGGTACCATTGATGGTACGCGACATAAAATTTTGGGCACGCCACCAATCACAAAGTTTACTATGAATTACTGTATTACGAATTTGATGGCACGTCTATGGCGTCAATAAACATTCCTTTAGAAAAAATGGCACGGTAATACATAAAGGTTCGCCACCCCTGTACTATTATATACATAATTTTTGCAAAAATAATAATATTATATGTGGCTATCTTCACGACAGTTAAAATAATAAAACTATGTTTCTTTTCTTCGGGTATATTGATACCTACATAATCTTACAACATTTTGATAAGCTCTGGAATTTTCGAATTGATTCATAATATGATCGGTGACCTTTGGACCCCCATGATAAGACCAGATTTGACTACACTTCCATATATACAATTTTGAATATTTGGTTCATTGTTAAATAAAGAAAAAGAAATAATTAAAAGTGCATTCGTCTGTTAAACAAACATTGCGTATCGTTATTTACCCTTTCCATAACTTAAAAACAAAAGTTTGCTCTTCATATTTTAACACATTTCCTCAATTCCTGATGTTTTTGATATTTATACAGATAATATATATTTATAATTCTACATAATATAATTCACTCAGTATTGTGGAGTGATATTTACGTATAGTTTTAATTGTACCCAAAGTATTTGGTCTCTTCTTGGATAAAATGAAATATTGATCAAAAAATGCGTCACAAAACCCAACTTTTAACAATTTTTTTAAATCGTTTAAAAGGTTTTCATAATTGGAACTATTTTTTAGAAACGGCAGGTTTCGTTTCCTCGCATTAATCAACTTTACAAAAACTACACAAGCGAAACTAATTATACATTTTCTAAGCCTTTCCCGACGCTGTATAAATTAAGTTCTTTGTTTTATGAAACATAACAATTTGTCAACATGGTTAAATGTAAAATAACATGTTTAAAACGAGAACTAACAACCTTTGCATTCGCATGCTTTATAATTGTAAAGCAAGATTAAATTTCTGTTTTAAGTCGAAGCTAAATTAAATTTATATGTAAATATTACTTGTTAAATAATTAATAAATAGGGTTTTGTTCCGTTTCGGTATTTTTTCAACAATATCTTTATTTACTAAATTAATATTAGAATTTGAAATTTGTTATACCGTGTGAGCAAAAATTATTTGCATCAAAGAGGGCCTTGCATCTAAGGACGTAATGCTTAGCCGTAGAGCTTAATACCTGTTGGATGTCAGTAACTACCTGAATTAACAATCAATTAGTTGAGGCGTTCAGAACCAGAGTGGCCTAACCCCAAAAAGGTATATTCGAGAAAAAGCGGTTTAAAGTTTTAGACTATTTTCTAGTATTGCGAGAATACTAGAAAAACTTCAAATTACCGTATTTTGGATTTTAGTAGGCTGTGAGGGGACCTGGTTTATGATGTACATTAATAAAAATAAAAAATTTGCAAAGGTTAAGAAAAAAATGTAGGTTGGGCCACTCTGGCATTACTGTTATACTTAAGTATAAAAATAAAAGTATAGGTATATTATTATTCAAAACATTTTTTATGCCTTGGAAAACTAAACAAAACTTATAACTAAAAAAAAATATATTTTTTATTCACTCTGCCGACGTTTTTAAATTTTGGTAAAAATCGTGATAAATGGGAGGTATAAATGGCAGTAAGTCCTTTAAATTTTTTTTCTTAGGTACAGCGATGGAATGGCCATCTGGATACAGGGTTTCTAGGATCAGTACCTATATTCTGTGTGCTCCTCTTAGAAATAAAGACTTTAAAAAATTCAACAATATCATTATTTGAATATTTGTAGCGTATTACATATGGGTTAGTTTTACGTTATTGTAACCATTGAAACTTTAACCACTCTACCTTATCTCCAGTAAGGGATAATTTTCGGTTAGTTATATTTTTTTCAAACTTTTTGGTCGATACAAAATCTTCTGTCGACATTTCGAACGACTCTTTACTACAAACACTTATAATAAAATGTCGGCGATAAGTAAACACACAATACAGCTGATGCCTAAGCGACCTAACCCACAGACAAGAAATGAAGTATTTTAAAACCTAGTACCATAGTGACCTAACCCACAGTTGGGCCAGTATGGCGCAGAAGTTTAACTCGTTTCAACGAATGCTAAAACGAATTAGTGCCGCCATCTGTGAACAAGACGCAAAAGGTGGATTGGGCTCCTTTAGCACTGGAAATATACTATTATTTATGGTTGTTTCCGAGGCCTAACTCAAATTAACCTTTTTGTGGGTTAGGCCACTCTGGTTCTGAGCGCCTCAGTTATTCCGTCATCTTTGACAGTCGTTACAAGTAATTTGATTCATCGCTAATTTTATCAATTTCTTGAACAATTCACACAATTGGCTTTACGGAACAGCATAAAACATTCATGGTTGAAGCGTATTTTAGAAACGGGGTTAGAGTAAATGGTGAGTGGCAATACAATCCGGGTTTGTGCATGGACGATTTTCACGAACATTTTCCTAACGTTGCTTTTATTGCTGGGGATTTTTATCATTGCCTGAAAAGAACCGTGGCTGTGTTTAGAAAAACAGGTTCTATTCAACACAAAAAAGGAGCAGGAAGACCATCTGTAAGAACAGAAAAACTTGTTGCAACTTTTAATAAAATTTATTGGAAACTAAGAAAGGAACACAAAAAAAATGTAGTATATAGGGTATTCTATTTAAAATAAGAAAGTTTGTGACAACTTCCGGTATAACCGGAAGTTGCATATGATCCCTGTAATTTCATTTGAAGTGTGCGTCTCCGAAAACCCCAGTATCCAAATTTGGAGGACTCCAACCGCATTACTTTCGGTAGTTTTTTAATGGACTGTCACCGAGAGACACCCTGTATATCTTCATATTAAATAATATATAAATCCCAATCCGCCATGGCGATTTCGGTTATTAAAATATAGTTGTAGGGTTCGGATTATTACAAATTAAAAATAGTCCTAGGTGTTTTATTCATGGCATAATGTTCTTACTGTCACAAGTAATAACTGCTTGTAGATAAAATAATTTACAGGATGTTATGGACATTTGTTGTTGTATTTAAATTGTTGACTTTTTCGAAGTTCTAGAGATACGCTCTATACTTTTTTTAATCAACCATGCTATCTACTAAAATTTCTTTACTGGACCATTATATAGAACATTATATATATTATATGATAAATAAATGCTTTTCATAAGCGAACATATTGTGGTGACCATAAATAGCTGCCTATCATATTTGAATAAGTTATGTTCACATAAATGCACGTTTCCAAAATTTGATCGCTCTGTTTAAAGCATAGTTATACATCTATATAGTTTAGCGCAAAGGGACAGTTCTTATACCAAACAGACAAGTTGGGCCGACCTCTAAAATAAGTATGCACGCCAATGGAAAAACAACGTCCATTTGAATCATAATATAAGGTAGGTGCATGGGTGCGAAATATTCGTAATTTTAGTCATACAATCAATAACAGTCGTAGTAATTAAAAAATATTTTTAGGTATCCAGATCACTTTTCAGCTAAATAAAAATAATTACAAAAAGGACGGGCATTAGTTTTTGCCAGCGGTTTTAGTATTATATAAAGTTTGCCTAATATCAGTAAAATAATAAAATTTCAGATCAAAAGTAGAAGCCAGATATCTAATAATGCAACTCCATGCATTGATACAAATTTTAAAATACATGTATAGTTTATTATTTAGCTTATTTAATTATTGCAGCAAACGCCAAATAGCAAAAACATACTTTGTTTTTACTTTTAAAAATGTATATAATGAAAAATAAACACGATTTATTTATCCAGCAGTCGTTTAGCCAAATTAACAGGAATTCAGTTTTTAAAATAATATACGGTGTCTGCTTTACTGGATTGGATATTTTATATTTAATGCATCAATGACTATTTTATGAAAAATACAAAAATTTCGATAAAAGTTTAATTTTAATCCGAAGATATAAAAGTGTTTGCCGTGACAAAGTATTTACATAAACTAAAACTATATAAACTATAGGGAACGAAATATTGCATGAGACGATGAAAGGGGGAATTTTGGCATATATATTTACTTATAAAATGTCTAAAAATAGCTCTACGTTGGTTTCATGCGAAAATATCTGAACAAATACGCAATTGATAAAAATATAATATAAAATACACTTAATCAAGAATCGCTCGGACCCGTCAAATTTATGCATTTTTTTTAGACAAAAGATATTATACAGGGTGGATCATAAAAATGCTACGTGTATCAGGTTTAACTTTTTTAATGAAACATATTGTATATTTTTAAATTTTAATATTCTACAACCAATTCTAGACATTTTTTTATAAATCATGCCCTATCCCTATCTTCAACCGTTTATGAGATATTTACGTTTAAAACAAAATGTTCACCACTTCTGTGACCTATCAATATTGCTATATTTAAATAAATTTAAAAACTAACAGACAGTTTTACGAACTTTGTGTTTACTACAGATCGCCTAGTGGAAATATAACTTGGAGACTTTAAAATTAATTTTCATAATTAATGATTTTTATGTTAAAAAATTTAAACAAATAATCAATATAAATGGTATGAGGCGAATGATAACAGATTACACGAGAGTAACTAATAAATCTAAAACAATTATTGACTTAATAATATCAAATGACCATTATTTAAATACCAGTGTTGTACAGGAGCCGAAAATTAGTGATCACGATTGGATTTATGTAAATATTGAAAAGTTTTTAGAAAACAGAGAGAAAAGTAAAATTATGAAGTATGTTGACTACAAAAAATTGTCAAATGAACTTTTATCAAGTGTCTGGAATTATAATAGTTTAAATGTAAATGTTTTGTTTGACAATATAATATGTAATGTTGAAAATTATATTAACAAAATTGGAGTAACAAAGATAGTCACAAATAGAAATCATCCGACACCATGGTTTAACAAAATTATTATGGAAGCGAAGAAAAAACGTGACAATATGGTATAAAAAATTTATTACTACCAAAAGTTCTAATGATTGGGACGAGTACAAAAAATTAAGAAACTGTTGGAAAAGAAAAAGAAAAATATTATGATGAAAAAATTTATGGTTATTGGAAATAACGTGATTAATACAGATATAAATATTTTTGTTGATGATGAAAAATTCGAAATTATACACTCTTTTAAATATTTGGGAGTCATTTTAGATTCTAAGTTAAAATTTGAATTACATTTTGAAAATCTGGTATGTAAAATTGAAAAAAAAAATTATTTAAAAAGAATTAGACAAAATTTAAGTTTATTTTCACGAAAAACATTTTATAAAACTATAATTTTACCTCATTTTTTATATTGTTTAACTATTTTATACACAGCAAATGATGGGGTTTTTAATAGACTCCAAGTTTTGCAAAATAAAGCTATGCGTATAATTTTAAATGTGGGTAAATATACGAAAATAAATTTAATGTTAGAGAAACTTCAGTGGTTAAATGTTAAAAATTTTATATTTCTTTTGATTTGTACTTTTATTTTTAAAATATAACATAACTTACTGCCTTCTCATTTGAAAGATTTTGCAACTCAAAATTTTGAAAATCATAACTATTCAACCAGGTATAATAAAGATTTTTGTCTAGGTAGGGTATCAAAACATTTGACATATAAATCGGTTTTCTATAAAGGATTAAGCGAATATAATAACTTGAATATTTCAATTAAATCACAGAGCTCTTTGAAAAATTTTAAAAAATTATTGAAAAATTATTTATTTAAAAAACAAAATAGTGACTGATAAAACTTAAAAAAAAAATTTTTTTTTAAACTTTAAAGATGATATTGTTAAATTAGTTTAAATATTTTATAAAATTTGTTAAATTGTAGCACATCGCTAAATAAATCTTGTTACTACTACTACTTAATTACTACAAAAGACTTTCTCGATTGGTTAACACACGGGCGACTTGGGTATTTTTCACCGACTATATTATCATGGACTTCTCTATGCTTCTACTTATATCTCAACAACCCAACATAATCAACATTTTTGTTATTTCCGGATAGCGCAATGCTGCAAAGCAATTATTTTAGAAAAGTAACAACGAAGAAGTGCCCTTACTTAGTTCACTTTTGAGCGTTTTGCTGTAAGCAACGCATTTTACACCAAATACAACATTTTAGTTTACAGAAATAAATATTTAGCTAAGCAGAAGGTAGCTAAATAAACTACTACTATAATTCCTTTCGGTGTTTTGGATGTTATTAGCGGAGCAGGACTTTACATTCGGAGTTGTACACTTTGAGAATTCATCACATATAGGGGACGCCCGGCAACAGTGGCCATGCGGGAACAGTGGTCACCCATACCAAACTTTTTCTAGGCAGGCTGTGAGCTGTGCGCCATCTGTCGTATGCGGTCCTCACAGACCGATCTTTGTATTTCTAGCACTATCTGCTACATTTCTTGCAATTTCTTCCTGGGACGTTGCGACTGCATGTGCGTGTAACAAAAACTTACGTTTTCATCTATTTTAAACTAATTTTATTCGCAGTTAGTAGTGCTTTTTAAGTTCGGATTAATTCGTTAATAAAAGTTTATGATCTACTTTTGGTACAGAATACCGCAGAAAGGTAAGATATTTGATGATTTTTTTTTTATGTTAAATCATCAGTCACCCTCAAAAAGAACCGGTATTGGTAAAGTCAGTGCAGAAATGAGAAATGCGGTTTGTTTAATTTGTTTTTAGTTAACTTTGGTTATTTTGTTTTTAAATACCTACCTTTGTTAATTTTTTATATTTTTCTTGCTCAGAAATTAATGTTACTTTCAATAAATAAAGTATTTTTCGATTGTTCGTGTATTTTTTCAATATGCTTTAAATTTAAATAAAGATAACAAGTAGTGGCCACTGTAGCCTACAAGGCGGGAACAGTGGCCAACTTGTAGGGTTCCAAATAACTATATTTTTGGGGGATAATATAATAGAAAATAGATATTCCACATATCAAAAATAGTCTACACAATAGTACTAAATCCTACAACGTTAAATTCATTGTTCCTAAATTAAAAGTTTGGTCAAAATATACTAAAGTGTGAAATGGTGGCCACTGTTGCCGGACCTCCCCTACATACTTATGTAAAATAATAGTACTTATATAATTTGACTAGAGTTTAATAAACGAGGCTATAATAAACGAGGACGATTATAACACGAGCTGCTTGTGTCTCTCATCGTTATTAGTGACTCAACTATTATGCTCTATACAGTGTCACCAGTAAAGTCCGCATCATATGGGATTTTTTTTTATTCATAGCTTTATTCAAAATTTGACTTTGTCATCAAGGTCTGCTTCGATCGAGATGAAAATTAAGGAAAAAAATAGTAGTCACGTGATTCGCATTATCTGTCAAATTTTAATTTTTTCGAAAAAATAATTCAAAATATTTCTGAAAATATCAAAAAAAGTTATTAAAATTTTTTTTTTAAATGCAGTTTCTAGCCCACTTGCAAAATTTCAGCTGCATAAGATAATTTTGATTTTTTACCTATATTTTCTAAATTGCACCACTTTTGCAAAATAACACTCAACGCAACCTACATAAAACTAGTTTTGATAATGCTTTATTTCAAATACATTTTCTTTAAAGCAGCGCCATATTAAATGTGTGTTTTTCGACAAAATCAAAATTGGGCTATTAAAATTTGGTCGCATGTGATGCAAAGTTTATTTGATTATTTGTTTTTGACCCTGTAAATATTTTTGAAAACGTAGTTTTGTATCTGAAAGTAGTACACCTTAATATTAAGACAAAAAAGAACACAGTGTCATCAGTAAAGTGTTCATTAAGTGGAAAATAAATTTTAGTTTAACTTAAAGTAAAGTTTATCTATTTTCAACGATTTAATTTAAAACCCCTTTATTTTATTTTTTATTTTTTACTTTCAGACACAAACTACGTTTTCAAAAATACTTATTTTATGAAGTTACCTCATACAGGGTCAAAAACAATAAACTTTGCATCACATGCGACCAAATTTTAATAGCCCAATTTTGATTTCGTAGAAAAACACACATTTTTTAATATAGCGCTACTTTAAAGAAAATGTATCTGAAATAAAGCATTGTCAAAACTAAGAAGTTTTATATAGGTTGCGTTGAGTCTTATTTTGCAAAAGTGGTACAATTTACAAAAAATAGGTAAAAAATCAAAATTATCTTATGCAGCTGAAATTTTGCATGTGGGCTAGAAACTGCGTTAAAAAAAACTTTCTCTAATTTTTCGATATTTTTAGAAATAACCCCACTTTTGAATTATTTTTTGAAAAAATTTAAAATTTAACAGATAATGCGAATCACGTGATTACTATTTTTTTGCTTAATTTTTATTTCGATCGAAGCAAACCTTGATGCCAAAGTCAAATTTTGAATAAAGCTATTAATAAAAAAAAATCCCATATGATGCGGACTTTATCGGTGACATTGTATACAATCATCCACTTAAAAAGTGCCACGAATTTTAAATTCTGACTAAGGAAACACCAATGCTTTCTTTATTTTGATATTTTATATTTTTAAACGTAATTTTTCTGAAACCTGAAAACTGCAGACTATCTTTAAAATTAAAAATACGAACAAAAATTACGTTTATTCTTCCTTATTTTTGGTGAAACTAAAATATAAAGATCCCCAGCTCACCCTGAAACGAAATCCTGGCTTTACGGGCCTGTAAAATACGCATCAATACGCTCCGTCAATTGGTTATTGTTTGCAAAATAATAATAACCGAGGCACTTTTTTAAATGCCTGTAGACCCTTTTCTCTAAGATAGAGACAGCTGACAGGCGATGATCCTTTGGTACATCAGTGAAAACTCAGAAATAAACTTAGAGTTCATACATAGTAATAAGGGTTTTCAGCCTCCAAAAAAATCCCGCCAGATTTTTGATTTAGTTGTTTTATCTTTCCAACAATGATAAACTTTATAAGCCTCATTTAAAGAAGATGCAATAATTCTACAGAATTATTCAAAAAATGTGGAAAGCAATAAATGCCACGCCATTACTCAGGAAGAATTTAATATAAACCCATCTGTTAAAACGAAATATAAGATTTTATCTTTAAAACTATAACGCTGGCGTTAAAACTTTTTAAAAGTTTCTTTACGTACAGGGTCTTCCAACGAGGACTGAACAGGGGCTCATTTTTGAGCTTCCTTGTATTTAAAGAAAAATCCAAAATTGCCAATCGATGTACTTTTTCCTGCAGAATTCAAAAATGAAACCAAAAATTTATTTGGACCAGAAACAAAAGAGTTACGATATGGATAAGGTGTTTTTTAAATGGAACATAGCTTTTTTTATACGATTTTTGGAACGAGTGATTTTTTTTTGTCCGTTCTGATTAAAATATTTAATATTGTGACAGCTATTTTTATTAAATTTTAATGTTTTATCCAGTATAATTTAACTTTAACCTGTTTGAAACATACACTAGGTAATAAAGGTATAATCACCTTTGAATCATTTCGGCAATATTATAGTAAATTTGTCAAATTTTTTGACTTTGAAGGATTCAAAGGTGATTATACCTTTAATACCTAGTGTATGTTTCAAACAGGTTAAAGTTAAATTATACTGGATAAAACATTAAAATTTTATAAAAATAGCTGTCACAATATTAAATATTTTAATCAGAACGGACAAAAAAAAATCACTCGTTCCAAAAATCGTATAAAAAAAGCTATGTTCCATTTAAAAAACACCTTATCCATATCGTAACTCTTTTGTTTCTGGTCCAAATAAATTTTTGGTTTCATTTTTGAATTCTGCAGTAAAAAGTACATCGAATGGCTATTTTGGATTTTTCTTTAAATACAAGGAAGCTCAAAAATGAGCCCCTGTTCAGTCCTCGTTGGAAGACCCTGTACCTATATTCAAGTGGTGGCCAAGATAAACTAATATTAATAAAACTTGTTTATTCTTAAGATGTTATAGCTATAGTACTAGTTTACGAGTGGTTTGGTAATTTAAAACATTAAGCTTTATGAGATCATAATGGATAATTATTTTATGTACCTAAGACGATGCTTTTAAGCTAATGTTCGTAAATACAATGTTTAGAGCATTTAAACTTTTTATTGTTAGCATTGAATTAGCGTTTTTCTATGTAACACTTTTAATGAATTAAAATGTAAGTTTGTGTTCTTAACGTTTGGTCCTCCGATATGCCTTAAGTACATACAACATACAAAACTTTTTGAGTTAATCCTTTTATAGTTAAATCTTTAGTTAAGTATGTAGATCGCTTTGAGGGCTCAATGTTAACAGGCTTACTTTAATATGATGATGCAGGCCAGAATTGGCTTTTTCATTATAATCGATTTTAACATAATATTCATCATTGATATCCTAAAATAAGGACCCATTATCCGCGCAATTCTTTTATTTGCCACTCTTGCAGTTGATTATATCGTTGACTTGGTTTGGATAACTTAAATAGACAAAAATAGGAGTCTGGATGCGAGATATTATTCAGATAGAGGCCGGCGGGTCGACCTTTAGTCCGAATCTCTGCTACTGGTCAATTTGTCATGACGTTGATCGCTGATTTTGCGAGTTTTTATGGAGAGTGTCTTTTGTTTAATTATTTTCTTAGTAATGAAAGAAACTTTTTCAAGCACAGGTGAAATTATATTAAGATTAATCAATAAGATCTAAAATGTTCTTTTATAACACCAGTTCCAAAAATTAAAAATACAAAAAAAGCTGTGAAATGCGGCCAATAAATATATTATGGGATATTGAAAAATTATTAGAAATAACAGTTTATGAACAGATACTCGAATTTATTGAAGAAAACAAAATTTTAGTAAATATGCAAGCAGGTTTTAGAAAAGGACATTCAACAGAAACGGCAGTCCAGTATGTAATTGAAAATTGGAAGCGAAGCGTTTACAAAAATGAAGTATTGGCAGTATTTTAGGATTTTAAGCGTGCATTCGAAATAATTGATAAGGATAAATTATTAAAAAAATTATATCAGTATGGATTAAGGGAAGTTGTTTATAAATGGTTTCAAAATTGTTTAAGTAATAGGCAGCAAAAAACAAAAATTGATAACATTTTTTCTAAAAAGGAATATAATAATATTGGGGTACCACAAGGTAACATTTTAGGTCCATTATTATTTATTCTTTATATAAATGATATGCCAAATGTTTTGAAACAAAGTTTTATTCAATGTTTGCTGATGATACTTTATTCTATATAGGTAAAGGGTAAAAATATTCTTGATTGTATAGAAATTTAAAATTTTGAATTAAAAACTATATCAAACTGGTTAAAGATAAATAAATTAAAATTAAATGTTTCTAAACCAAAATTTATGGTTATTGGAAATAACGTGAATAATACAGATATAAATATTTTTGTTGATGATGAAAAATTAGAAATTATACACTCTTTTAAATATATGAGAGTAATTTAAATTACATTTTGAAAATATTTTATCTAAAATTGGAAAAAAAATTAATTATTTAAAAAGAATTAGTCAAAATTTAGGTTTATTTTCACGAAAAACAATTTATAACACTATAATTTTACCTCATTTTTTAATATTGTTCAACTATTTTATACACAGCAAATAATGGGGTCTTTAAAAGACTCCAAGTTTTGCAAAATAAAGCTATGCGTATTATTTTAAATGTGGATAAATAATATACTAAAATAAATTTAATGTTAGAGAAACTTTAGTCGTCAAATGTTAAAAATTTAATATTTATTATTATTATTATTATTATTTGTACTTTTATTTTTAAAATACAACATAACTTACTGCCTTTTCATTTAAAAGATTTATAACTCAAAATTTTGAAAATCGTAACTATTTAACCAGGTATAATAAAGATTTTTGTCTAGGTAGGGTATCAAAACATTTAACATATAAATCGGTTTTCCATAAAGGATTAAGTGAATATAACAACTTCAATATTTCAATTAAAGCACAGAGCTCTTTAAAAATTTCAAAAAATCATTAAAAAATTATTTATTTAAAAAACAAAATAGTGACTGAAAAAATATTTTTAATACTTCAAAGATGATATTGTTAAATTAGTTTAAATATTTCATAAAACTTGTTAAAATGTAGCACATTGCTAAATTAATTTTGTTACTAATTCTAATAATTCAAAATTTTAAAAACTAAAATCGTAGAAAATTTTATGTATGAATTTATTTATCTTAGAAACTTAAATAGGTGGAGGAAGTATAAAAATTGATATTTAATTTCATTTAATAAAATATACGTGTTTCCTCATTTTTCAAAATTCCCTCAGAGGTTGAAAAAAGGGGTGTAGCGTGTTTTATTATGTAAAATTTTAAGCTATATTGCTGAAAATTGGTACTATATTTACTTTGTTAAAATAAACAAGTACGTACACATATTCCTTTTTTTGGAAGTCTGGTTGGCCCCTCAAAAGAGGACAAGGGGTTATAAAAGCTTATGTTGGAAAAATTGTTTTTTGACTTTTAAATAATAAACACGTACTTCTTATTTTTTCTAAAATCAGTTCCTAAAGTGGGAACAGGGGCATAAAGGTAAAATAGTATACTTGTTTAGAGCTTATAATATCTATTAATAGTACAACTGTAGAGACTTTAACTGTTAAGTCCAATGATAATGGCTGTTGTTTACTTGAATAAATAAATACTTAAGTGAATTAATATTATTTCTCCACGACCATTACTGAATGCAATAATTCCAAAATCCTTTTTGATAATAGAATGTAAAAATTCTCGCTCTTGAGTTGGAATATTTATTCTGAAACACTTGCTTCTTATGCGTTTTGCGTGTATTTTCATTCCATAACAAGATACGGAATAAATATTCTGTAATTGATATAAACGACATAGGTTGCCATGAATTTCGAAACTGTCAGTGTCAGATAAAAATGGCCGCGTTGTAATAATTATTTTCAGACAAATTTTAGTGCAAGTCAAAAAATGAGTGAAAAATCGGATGAATCAGATATGGAACTGGATGGTCGTGGAGAAAATATAGTCTGCTACTCGTGGTTCCTCACGCTCGCTACGCTCGCGTTCGGAATCTTCCACTCGGATCGAATTTTCATTTCAACCTCGTTACAGAATCTATACTATACCAGCATTACAATAATTTATAAATGTATTCATATCCGATTTCCTCCAAGCCATCTCGCATAGGTTTGTTCATATTCTATACTCCAATGCCTAAACTTTTAAGTGTACCAACGAATATTCTAAACCGCGAACAAAATAAAGTTTACCTTTACAGGTTGTTCTGTGAATATATTTGGAAGTTTTAATGACTTTTCAAGCGTGAATTTAAATTTGAGGAAAATTTAAATTTCTGTGATGGTTACTTGCATCTTGTTTTTATGTGTGCTGCCAAAATACATTTAGAATAAGATAAAATAACCACTACGCAAAGGAGAAGAATAGATTACACTAGTAAATATATTTGAATTACAGTTGCTTAATAGGTAGGTATCTATAAGGGGCCAAAGAACTAGATTATTAAAAATCCATTACATTTGGTCGTATTTTGTATTATTATGATTACACAGTACACAACAACCCGCCATAAATCCTAATTGGTTCGAATACCACATTTACATTTATAATAATTTTTTCTTATTTTAGGAAGTTGTGCAAAAAATCTCGAGTTAAAACTGTGTTAAAGGTACAAATAAGCAAGACACCAAAAAACGTAAGTATATAAATATTTTATACTTTATCACTTGGTATAATATGTTTTTAAAGCTTAAACTACTCAAAATCCGAAGATATCGGCTTATCATATACACCACCGTTGTGGTAGCATAACTCCCGAACATAAAAGGTGAATCGTGACATCCTCAATTGTAACTACCAATGTGTTAACCTCAAAATTATGATAATGCCTGGTTATTTCCGGAGTTTCGTTAACAGTTACCCCATTTACTACACTATTAACATCCAAATACTAAATACAGTAGTTACTTATTGAAATAATGTAAACACTTCAGCTTAGACTTCGAAATCAAAAATATGTCAGTCAAGGTTAACATAACCTTACCTGAACAATCGTTACAAGCTACCAAAACACCTCGATAATTGCACTTAACCGTCAATCACAACCTTACGCACGTAGTAATACTTCCAGTCACCACGGCAATTTAATTGTTTAGAGACGGAAGGAGCAACTGACTGCGCTGTGACGTAACCTTGATTTGCACCCAAGCTGTCAGTTTGCGTCTCTTGAGTTTGCCCGTAATCGCACCGGATTCAAACGATTCTAACCCGGAGTAAAGACCGGAGCGAACTGGCTCCGTGTTGTCGTTGGCATTCTCCAACTCCGGGATAGGCTCGCCTGCGCATTAGGATCGATCTGACGCTGGACCAACCTGGCCTCTTATGTGACGTGCTCTCAAAGAGGAAAGTTGATCTCTTGGAGGGGTTTCTTTGGAGTTTTTAGGGCGATTATTGGAAAACTTTTTTACATTTGGATTTTATACACCTTTCAGCTGCTTTTCTAATGAAATTCTAAAAGATTTGTTGAATGGATAAAATAAACTTTTGTTATATTACGAATGGTTATTAAATTGTTTGTTATTTGCCAATTGTTAAAATACATCAATGCAGTACAGCAGGATTCATCTGACCTACTTTGTAAGTTGTTCCCAAAAAATAAATTTGATATGTTTGGAATTCTTACGGTAATTATTAAATTGTAGATACCAATATCATGTAACGAGCTTCTAATATAATCATAAGAAACGAGGATGATAATTATCTTATAATAATCACAGTGTATTTTGGTCATTATAGTCAAATGATAAGCTTTATAACCAAAGCTATAACCATCCTGTTTTCTCTGTGTTGCTGTATGGGATGGAGTCCTGGACGTTAAAGAAGAATATAAGCGATCGACTGGAAGCATTTGAGATGTGGTCATATAGAAGGACCTTGAGAATAAGTTGGGTAAACATATGAGGAGGTACTGCGAAGAATGAGAAAAGAAAAAGAAATATTGAACACAATTAAAATAAGGAAGCTGCAATATCTGGGCCACGTGGTGAGGGGAGAGAAATATGTATTGTTGCAGAATATTATGCAGGGAAAGATACAGGGAAAAAGAAGTAGAGGAAGAAGACGCATTTCCTGGTTAAATAACCTGAGAAAATGGTACTGTAGTTCCGTTGAGTTGTTTAGAGCTGCAGCATCGAAAGGGAGAATAGCTATGATGATACCCAACCTTCTAAGAGGAGATGGCACTTAAAGAAGAAGAAGAAGATCATCCTCTTATACAGTGCCAGAATTCTAAGTTCTTACCAAGAAAACTCCAATTTTTGCTTATTTTTACATTTTATATTTTAAATATAAACTGCAGTACCGACTTTAAGTATAGGCTGCAGTCCACTGATGTCCATGTGAAAAATCATTCAACGTCAGTTTTTAAAATCTGGTTTTTTGTTTTAGTAAATAAATAGTAGATATAAAATCATCATTTATAGTTGGTTTTATTTAATGTGGTGTTTGAGTATTTGACTCGCCTGACAAGAATATCTTCCACTGTCTGCCAGCCAAAAGTTTCGCGAAGACGACAGAAAACATGGAGCGCATGAAATAATTCTAGGAGTTGATGTCACCTATTTTTTTTTGCTTTATACAAGCTTGTCAAAATAAATTTTCTCCATAGTTTTCTTGTACTTTGGAAGCTCTATCTGTACATGAATTATTTGCTTTGTTATCCTAGCGCATTTACATTTTGTCCATTATGAAAACGGCCAGAGAAGCTCCATACAACGTATTTTCATGTTTGTTAATTTACTGAATGAGCTTTCGTGTTATCATATTAATTTCGAAATTATAAATCTTCTTACTAATTATTAAAGTACACGAACGAGGAGCGGCATAATAATTATGTCCACAGTCTAGAATAGCGGTTATCTTTGTATTGACAATTTTGTTTTAAGTCACTAACACCTGAAATTATAATTGACCAACTCAGGTGTATTACTAGATCTTCTATACATGGTGATTTACGGTAGGTGGTAAGTTAGACTTATAATGACAAACCATTTAACGAATCATTCTGAAAATTTGATCATTTTCATAAACGTACAGTTGACGACATATAAATTCGTACACTCCACCCATACATAAGTAACTCAATTACAACAAAATTGGGTAAAACGGGTTTCTCACCTTGCTGCTTATGCCTGGATTGAACACCAGCTATGTACAATGTACATAGCTATAAATTATTGTATCTACGATTTATTTACCATAAGTAATAATGGTTATTTCTAAATATTTTTGTATTTAAATTACAGCCGCGAAATAAGAAAATTATAAAATAATACCAGGAAAACTACAAAAGTATAAAGCCAAAAAGGGTTCATTTATTAACAAACAACAAACAAAATACTAATATTTAATTGCTGCGCCATTAATATTCTAACACTAATCGTAATCTTCTTGGCATTGACAAAATAATACTTCTGGTGTTATCCGGAGTTAGCCCATCCCAAATTTCTTCTAATTTATCAAATAACTCATTCTGTGGTTTAAAATTTATTTTGTACATTTATTTTTACCATCAATTCCCAAACATTTTCAATTGGATTTAAATCAGGACTTCTTGAGGACCAAGGCAGACATGTTACGTTATTTTGTCTAAACCAGTTTCCTATATTTCTTGCAGTATATGCACAGGGCAGTTATCCTGCTGAAATATAAAGTTATTTCCTTCAAAAACTATCGCGGCAGAAGGAAGAAAAACATTTTCCAAAATCTGAAGATATAGGTATATTACTGTTTCGTGTTCCACCAATATTCCAGCATTGCACCTGCACCGTAAAAACTTATCCATGCCTACACATTAACGGAGAAACGTCCACTGGTTTGCCTTTTTTAAGTATACTTATTCTCATCAAATCGGGAATTTGGTGGTCAATCTACTGGAATCCTTCCATTATAATAATATGTAGTCTGAAAAGTTTTCTCATCGGAAAAGATAACATTTTGCCAAAAAAATTTTTTTTTCTGGAAACGACACTGCGCTGTAATTTGTAGTACTTACATAAAGTAAGGTCAAACACATTGTGCTAAGTAGTCCAAGGGACGGCCTACCTAATAAACCAAACATTAAGTGTATTGATTTAATTTTGATGGAGATATGGATGTTTAAAATTTGAGTACTTTTTTACCTAGGTATTCCATAATAACACTGACCGACAAGATTTTTCTAACACAGGTCAGCTCTTTATTTTTAAAATGGAAATACCCTTCTAATAATAGAAAAAATATTGGGAAAGCCCCAATACATACCATTTTTCAATAGCTTAATAAGACCATTTTACATTAGCAGGTAGTCAATTTAATTAGGGGCGGTAAAAATGGATGCGTTTTATAACAGAAAAATTACCTGAACTGTAGGAATTTTGGTAGGACTTCAGGGAGGATTTACAAAATATTGCTGTTTTCTTTGTTTGTGGGACAGTCGTGCAGTAGATCAGCATTATGTAATAAAAGATTGGCCACAAAGAAGTGAATTTCAGCCGGGATCTTAAAATGTTAAGTTTGCACCTCTTGTAGACCCCAAAAAAGTCCTTCTGCCTCCTCTTCACATTAAACTTGGGCTGATGAAAAACTTTGTGAAAGCTATGAATAAAGACGGTGATGGATTCAAATACCTAAGACAAGTCTTTCCCCAGTTAAGTGATGCCAAATTAAAGGAAGGCATTTTTATTGGGCCACAAATCAGAAAATTGCTGGACGATGTCAAATTTACAGAGAAGCTTACCAGGCAGGAACTCAGAGCATGGAACTCATTTGTTAGTATAGTAAAGGGATTTTTGGGCAACAATATGGATGCAAACTATCAACAGTTAGTTGATGAACTTTTAGATTCCTACAAATCGCTTGGTGCCCGAATGTCATTAAAAATTCACTTCCTCCATTCCCATCTGTCATTTTTTCCTGAAAATTTGGGAGCTGTCAGTGACGAGCAGGGTGAAAGGTTCCACCAGGATATCAGGACAATGGAAATTCGCTATCAAGGACGATGGGATCCAGCCATGATGGGTGATTCCTGTTGGTTTTTGAAAAGAGAAGATATGACCCCTCATAAAAGGAAAAAATAAAATTTAATTAGTATGTTCAGTTAATATTTGTAATGTTTGTGTTTTTCTTAGATGTAAGGTATGTTTAGTAGGTGTAAAAATTTAAATATAGTCGATATACACAGTTAGAAAATTCTTAAATTATTATTTCAATAGATATTAAACATTAAATGTGGTACTATAAATGTAACAAGAAAACGTTACGTTTTACAACTTTTTTTTTCTTATTTTCGTATTTGGATAGGTCCATTCTACCACAATATGCTATTTAGCTTTGTGTTACAACAAAAAAAAATTTTTGTCGGCCAGTGTAATTAATGGACGCAGTGTATACCGAAACAAATGGAGTTTGGCTGATATTTTAAACTTAATAAAAATTTAGTTAGATAAGAAAAGAATAATTGAGGGAGATCATTGACCAAATGACCTTATAAAAGCAGAGCCGCCACTGCTAGAACGTTTTCTATTACTCCAAATATACTAATACGAAATTTGTGTAGCATCCTGCAATATACTAGTAATTAATGAAAAGTAAAAAGATGTACTTTTTAGGTAAAAAGCAGGGAAAATTCTCATTTATTTAACGCAGGTACTTGAAAAGGATAAGAAAGATTTAGTATTTCAGCAGAACTGTAAATGCCTTTTTTGGGATTCATCAAATTCTTAATCTCGCGAGAGACAGAGCGCGTCTTTTAATGGAACTTTCTAATTAAACAGAGTGTTTCTAAAAGAAAACATCATCAGTGCAGATAGAATTTTACGTAGATAATAAAAGTGGACAAATTTTTTGGCTGTGTCATTATTTAACTTTGGAGGGTATTTTTAGCTTTATAAATTGTTAGGGATAACCGATGAGAGACAATGCAAATTACTTGGACTCAAAAAAAAAACATTTAAAAATTGTTTTTTTCACAAGATCGCTACTCAGCAAAAAATACAACTTGTTATAAAATTTATAGAAATAATGCCATATTATATTTATTGTACCTACCTTCCTAAAATCACTAAATTAATATTGTACATTATTGTACCACCAACTAGTTATTGACTTTTGGTCTTGTTAAAAGAAATAAGCAAACGAGTAGGAGCAGGTAGGACTTAGTGCTATAAGTAGTAATATGTTTGGTTTATTTAGAAAAAAACTACAATTACAGGGTGTTTGGAAACTTGGAGAGGTTGTTCTACTAGGAAAATGAAGGTAAAGTCATTTAACATATAAATCTAAATATTTTCACAGTTACAGCCCATCAAACTTCAATTTTTTTTTAATTCCTAACCCACTGAAATTATTCAGTCAACTTGATGTTTGGAACAGAGGCTTAACTTGGTTAATCCAATATATTATTCTGTTTCGTAAATGTTGTTCTACCGTGCCACCAGAAGGCACTTTATCTAAAAACCATTGACAAATATTACAAAAACAAATTGTATTGTATTAAAGATAATAAAATACTAAATAGAAAAGTAGGTACCTAATGTGTATCAGAGTCCATAAATCTGACCATCTAGTCAGTAGCGTGCCGTATAGGGGGCACGGGGGGGCAGTTGCCCCCCCCCCCCCGCCCTTAGCTCTAACCCGCCCTTTGCGCCCTAATGCAACCGCAAAATTCAACTTACATACAATCTGAGTCCTGGTCTTTACTCTTTTTATTATTTTTGCGTTTTCCTGACCAACATTTCTTTAAAGAGCGATTGGCAACGCTGGTTCGTCCAATACATAGTCGCGCCGCCCCGCCGCTCTTGGCTTTCCTCGCTCCTCGAGTCGTTACCTGTCGCCTCTTGTTGTTGGGCGCCCCCAAAATAGCTCGCCCCCCCCGGCCCTTTACCCACGGCACGCTACTGCATTTAGTCACAAATTAGAATTACATTCACACAACAGAACATTTTATTATCAATAAATCAATTTTTCCTATGGCAGCAAAAAAATTAATTAAGTTACCATGCTTTAAATTTACAATTTAGTACCTCTATGTATTGTTATTCCAAAGTCTGTGTGATGACATTCCATACGGCGGTAAACAGTCTCAAAGAGACCGACGTTTACCGCCGTATGGAATGATTGGAATGTCATCACACTGACATTGGATAAATTATACCTATTTTCTTTAATTAACTTAACTTCCAAAATGCCATTATTCCAAACTAACTTTTACAGTTTATTACATGGAAATTGACAACATAATATAGAAAATAATAACCATTAAAAAAAATAACAATAAAAAAAATGGAAGTTAATCCAATTTAATTCATTAAAAAAATCAATTTAAAAAAAATAGTATAAATAATTTAATTTAGTAAATATCTCTTTAATTGTTATTTAAAAGTTGCCAATTATTTAATTTTTCCGATATTTTTTGGAAGATTGTTATATTTTATTATTCCGTTATATAAAAGCGATTTTTTTCCGAAATTACTTTTTACTGGTACAGTTTGATAATTTATACGCAACGTCTGGTGTTATGGTCATGTAATGTCTTATTCTTCTGAAGTGTTATGTTTGATTTTTTTCTTTTAAAATAGGTACCTAATAGAGTGAATTAGAGAACTTACAAATTTTTAATTTATAAATGTTTTGAACGTGTAAATACCCTTTCGGCCTATATAGATTAACAGTAAAGTTGGTTCCTTCTAAATGTGGTAATTTGTGTGTTACGGGTAAAGTTAGATAAGCGAGTAAACCTAGGTTTACCCGGGTAAAATTTTTAAAAAATGCTCTGGGTAACAACGAACATACCGGTTGCCGATATACCCTTACCCAGGTTAACCTAGGTTTACTCGCTTATCTAACTTTACCCGTAACATAGGTATAAATTTAATAACTTTATTTTGCAATTTTTGTAATGGTTTTAAGTTTGATAAACAAGTAGATCCCCATGCAGAAGCTAAGTATTGTAATTTTGAATATATAGGGGAAGCAGGTGTACGTGGCACAGAGTTACACAAAAAACATTTCGATTAATAATTTTTTTATTTATCAAATTAAAATAACAATTTAATTTTGCTTAGGTTTGGTGATGTTTAGCAAATGATTTTCGGAGCGTCTGTTGCCCTAAATACGACATAGGTTTTTTATAAAAAAATAATTATCTCTACACTTGTCGAATGTAACACACTGTACCCCACTAGCGCTTCATTATAGTATTTGTGCAAATCAACAGGAAAAATTAACATTTCTGATCTGATTACCGTTCCCCCAGTATAGTGTGTAACTCTGTGCCCCAATCGCATTGTTACCAAAAATATGCTAGTTTTTAGGAAACAAAATTTTTCTAGGTTATGTTTTACATGGCATGCTAATCTACAAACATGTTCCCTAAACATGATACCATAAAGTTTACGATATATTATTGTCAAGAAACACAAGACAATTGTAAAACTGTATAAAAAATTTACTTTTTGACTAAAAAAATATAAAAAGCCTACTTGGGTGGTATAAACAATTCACATTTCACCACGCGTTCGGATAATTGAAGATAAACAGTCATGATACAAAGAAAGAAGAGATATGACATTGCGCATGTGGGCGGAGCCAAATCGACAGCCGCTTACGTCATGTGGTGATAATTTTCTGGCGGGCTTCGTATAACCTACGTTTGGTTTTATGTACTATTGTTATTATTTGTTATACAGAAAGAGGTTTTTAGTGTTTTCTTGGATTATTATTGTTGTTTGTTAGGGACAATTAGTTGCTATATGCGTTGTGCAGTGGCGTTATGCATAAGTGACAATATGACAAAAAATTCTGCAAAAGACATTATGTTTTTTCGTTTTCCAACTGACCCAAATCTTCAAAAAATTTGGATGAACGTTGATGATACAAATCAATGTAAAATATTTCAAATTTTAGCTTAAAAAAATTGTTCTCTTCCTCATAGGTGAGATACAAAAGTTTAATATGACGAAATTGGTTTAAAATAATAAACTGTTATATGTGTGCCTTATTTTTTAATAATTGTTAATGTCCCTCTAATTACTATTATGATAATTACCAGTCCTAGTATATTTTTTTAAATGTCTGAATGAGTTTTTTACATCCTTATCCTTGGTCAAATTATAGTCAAATGCAGTGGCGGACTGGAGCGGGTGGCCGGGTGGCCATCGCCACCGGGGTCAGAAGTAGTGCTAGGAAGTTTAGTTCATTTTGCCGATTTCAATCTTTCGTTCTCGTTCAATAAAGTGAATAATTCAAAAGACTAGTTCGTTTAGTTCATTTAGTTCACTGATTTATACTGGCATAGTGAAGTAAAAGAAATATTTTAAAATTTAAATTATATATTAAATTAACAAAAAATACAGTAGACACCGACAATATTTTTTATTCATTTCCATACCGAAATCAACGCGGCATGCATCGGTCGGTCAGCTGACAAAACCTATAATCTCGGTCGTCTCGCTCTCGCTTGCGTAGTTCATTCCGTTTAGACTTTAGTTCGCCTTGTTTCAATCCCTCAGTAATTACTGATTGAATCTTTTAGTTCAGTTGTCAGATTCGATCTTTTGAACTAGTTCGTTCGCGAACTACACAACTCTAGTCAGAAGGCCTTTGGGGGCCAATTGGTCCAAACATTTAAACAACAATTTTTTTTTTCAAAAAATGTTGGGGCCATTGAGGCCATGTAGCCACCGGGGCCAAATGATTCCAGTCCGCCCCTGGTCAAATGTTAACAATATAAATTTATAAACAGACACCTCCAAAAATATTATCGTTACCTATTGCATAAAAAAAATCTTAATAAGCAAATTAATTGATTTTGGTCATTTAAGGCTCGAAACTGTTCTAAAAATGTTTAAGACTGCACATTTGTACCTATTTTTTTTTTCAAACAATTTATTGCTTAAGGTGGAAGGACCAAAAAATATAGGTTATTTTTTTATGATTTTGTAAAAATAAATAAGTAATTGTAATCATTTAAAAGATAAAATGTATGTCAGCATAAAAAGAAAATTATTTTCATTGATACCAAATATATATCCTCAATTTTAACATTTAACCCAAGAACATCATGAAATACGTTCTGATTTATCAACCTCTATCCTTAAAGTACTTAAAATAATATGCACTTAAATCTTCCAAATCAAAAATTGCAAAATATGCAGTAAAATTTCTATTTTTAACGGCTAATCCTATGTAATTTTAAGTCTCGTTAGCACCACATGACGTCATTGCGCGGACCGGACCGAATTGGGAATACGATCGATCATATCTTTCTTTCTTTGTATCATGCACTGTACCCCCGTGTAACACACTGTGCCCCTCCTTCCCCTGTGAGCTAATATTGGCGATATAAGCTAAATATTGTAATTTTGAATATATTAATGAAAAAATATATTTTGTAAGTATTTCAAAGGAATGAAATATCTAGCTCGGTACAAAACAGATACCAAAGGAGATATTGAGTTGATAATATACTGGATGGCATTTCCAATTTAAATTTTCGCCTAAAACTAATCCTAAAGATTTTGTCGTTTTTGAATATTGAATATTTTCATTATTAAATGTTAAGGGGATAATGATGGAATTTATTTTAGTTTTAGTTATAAACATAAAAAAAGATTTTGCAAAATTTAACGTAAAAGTTTATTTGATTGGATATATTTGTTTTTGTAATATCTCGCGAAACAAAATAGATATTATATGTAAAAAATATTTTCGGAACAGCCTGTATAATTTTTTTAAATGCATCTTATAGGAACATTTTTCAAAAACAAATAGAGGTACCTATCTTTAATTTTGGAAAGGGACATTATTTAAACAAAAACAGATTATAAAAGCAAAAAACGAAATGTCAAATTTGCCCATAATTATTTATCTTCTATTACTTTATAAACTCAAACTTTTTAAAATTATAACAGTCCATCAATGATGAGATTTTTGAATTAAACGAAAATATAACGAAATTTGATTTTCATAATATACTACTTATACCATTTATCACAAAGGACTGCTGAGATGTATAAATAGTGTTATTTCCTTATTTAGGTACATTCTAATTTTTGTATTCGCCTATTTATACCTATTATGGCAATATAAATGTAACCTATTATTAATAATTCCTTTGTCACATTTATCAGCAACCAAGAGAGTAACGCGGGAATTCATAATTCCAGGATTTTATCATGTTTTAAGTTTAACCTATGGCGTATAGATGGCAGTGTTGCTTATTGATTAGAACTTATAAAAATAATAAAATTCCACTAAAATAAGAAACCCTTTGGAGTTACCTTACCAGTGGAAATATTCCATAAGAGTTGGGAGTCCATATAGGTGCATAAAGATAAGGAGTAGGTTTTTTAAATTGATCTCGGAATAGTTAGGTATGCTTTGGTACTTAGAAATTGGTGAAATTTTAAAAGTTGTTTTGGTAGGCAGAGGCACTCCTTAAAAAACGTTGTTCACGTTACAGTAAAAATTTAATTACTTAGGTATTTTAAATTGGTTTAAATATAAAATTGAACCTGAAGCAAATAAATATAAGTACCTATGTGAACTACAATAAAATGTCCTGTAAATGAATGTTTTAGGTATTTGGACAAGTATAATCTTGAATCATTGGTATTCAAAGCAACTATACTATTCATTTAGTGAATAAAACAAAATTGCATAATTTCCTTGAAAAATATTTAATTAAACATAATAAGGTCTACCCCCCCACACAAAACAAATTTAAGATTAAACTGAAAAGTGAAACTATCAAAAACAATATATTTTCAGAAATGTTTTTAAAGACAATTCTCTTACATCTTAAATGACTTTACACTTATAAGGTACCTATAATATGAAAACATCAAACAAAACACTTGGTTATCATGACCTCTGGCCTCTGGCCCTTCTCAATCTATAAATATTTAAATGAACTTACATTTATAAACATAACAAATACTTTTAGAACACCTGGTGCATTACAAACTAAATTTTTGAACATTTATAACTACAATGAAACACTTAGGTAACAAACCTTTTGCTTAAACTTAAATAAATACCAAATAATATAAAAAATCCTAACAGGCCTTCTTGAATTCCTCATCTATCTCATCTATCGAAGCCTTAAATTTTTGCCACTGCTCGCCAGTCAGCATGATTCCTTTTTTTCCAGGCTTCAAATCCCCATCTGCATTGTAGAATTCTCTAATGTTAATGTAGACCTTGCCTTTGAACGTCGACACTTTGATAAAACGGTTTTTTCCTAGATCCCATGTTGGTTCTTTATCTTCAGTGCGAAAAGAGTTATCGGATTTTATCTTCTTCTTCATGGGTTCTCGCTGTAAGAACAAAAAGAACAGTAGGTACTGATCTAATTGAAATACAGACTAAGTAGGTACCACTTGGACTGTTTTCTCTATGACTAAATAGCTAAATCAATGAAATGGAGGGAGTAAGCATTTTGAAGTTTCTTAGGATGATTTAGTAAAAAAATATTTTTAGGATTGACCTAAAAGCCATGCCATACATTTGAGTGTAAATTGTATGGTTACTTGAAGAAAACTTCCCAAACACACTGGTGTAATACGTTATGCAGAGAACATTGGCATGCTGAACTTAATGCATAATAGATGGTAAGAACTAACTAGAAAATACAACAGTATGTAAGTAAGCAATAATAAAATGGGTGACAAAAAAAAATTCGAAGATGGAGACCTTTTTGCAGTAAAGTGAATACTTACGTCGTCTGGTCCTGAGTCAGAATCGGATGAATCGTCCTTTTTCGAGTGTTTAGGCATTTTACTATAAAGCAAATTTTATAAGTGTATTTTTAATAAGAATCGGCTTTTTCTAAAACCAGCAATGGTGGACTAGCACTGGCGCCAATTAAAAAACGGCTCTTGAACTGTTGACGTAAAGCACACAGAGAAACGATCGGTCGGCTCTTTCGTGAATTATCAGTCGAGTTCCTTTTACATTACTTTTAACTAGCAAAGCAAAACACAACAAAAAAATGTTCTCCCCCTTGCAGTGGTTAAGTATGCGAATATGCGATGCCCCACCATATTTCTCATGCGATTATACCAAGTTGTTCGTGAAGCGTTCCTTTAACAACTTTAGCTCAGCACAATGATATTTACTTTACTTAGCTGTTTAAAAAAAGCAAATGGAAAGTACCTATCGACCCTATCCATAGGCCTCTTAGTAGCCCTGGTGTAAGTATTCGTTGGTAGTACCTTAGTTGGTGTTTTGTGGTAGTAGCCTCTTGTATATATATCTATGACCCTATCGTTGTTGATTTTTGCCTTGGTTCCCAGAGAATAAGTAGGAATCAACAGAGGAACGTTTGGTTGTAACAGCAATTGGGAAATGCATCTGTACATCTTAGATATATAGGTAATTTAATTACCTTACCCATTTAAAAAAGTAATTTTATATAAAGAATGTTTCACAATAAATGGTTGACTCCGTTTAACTACCTGAGACGTTTTGCATGAGCCCGGCGGCCGAGCTCTTGCTAAACGTCCCAGGTAGTTAAACGGAGTCAACCATTTATTGTGAAACATACTTTACCTTAATTTTACGAACTTTCCGATTCATTTACGTGGATCAAATATCGATAAAAATACACATTGATAAATATTAATTAATAGATTTTATTATTCAGGTGGTGGGTCCAATACAATTCTTATCCTAACATAATTTTGGAAGGCATTTTGTAGGTCATCCTGAACACTTTGTGTAATTTGTTTTAACTTTCCATGAGCTGCTCCGGCCACTAGTTTTGCAATTCGAGTTGAGGGACATTTTACAAGAATAACTGTGTTAATTATACCTAAAAAATGCATAAGGTTAAAAAATATAAGGAAGAGGTAACATAAAATGTCTTTAATTAAAACAAATTTGTCCGAATGCCACTAATAGAGAAGGTGCTGCATACCACTGTACATTTTCATTGTCTTATCTCAGTCTTATCTGTAGGAAGATTCTTAATTTTTGCTGGTTGTTGCCTTTTTAATATTAACTTATTGAGGGTAGCAAGCATCTCCAAGTTGGTTTTCTAAATTTACATTTATTTTAAAAAGTCAGAACCCCCTTAAATAATAGAAAAAAGGCACTAACAAGTAAGTAAGGCTTAGGGGGGTGAAGATGCTCCAAAATTTCCTTAACCATGCTTATAAGAGAAGAGAGTGGTGTAATTTTAATCTCAATTTTTAAATACCTTCTTCACTAATCTCAAAATATTCCAGTTCAGTTTTCAAACTATAAGGAATTTCCTGTGGTAAGAAGTCCAATAACTTTGCTTGAACTGAAGTTTTTATGACACCCTCAGCACTCTGATCAGTCCAAACTTGATGTGGAAACAGCCATTTGCCTGGTTTGGCATTTTTCACAAGAAAATTTTTGATATCCACCAATCCATCCCCTTAAATAAATTAGATAATTAGGTCGAGTTTTAACCAAAATTCTTGTGGTATTTTTAGTATAAGTTCAGATATACAGTGTTTAAGCTTATTTATGACTTTGTTTGTCACCTGTTAGTGCTGAAACCATAAATATTTCTTGAAAATAACGCCATCCTTTAACATCTTCTGTAGCTTCTTCTTTAAACTTATGACTCTCACACCCAGGCATTGGTTTCCCATTAATGCAGCTATCAGTTAATAGTCTTGTCACATCAAGCAATTTTCTTTTCGATTTTAAAACATCAACCTAGCAATAGTAAAAATTATTATGGGGGCATTCTTTATGTTTTAAGTTTTAAACTTACCTTATTTAGAACTAGAAAACTTCTTTTATGCTTATGGTATTCCAGTAATTTTATAACCTTAATGTCTAGTTTTTCTCTTCCGTGAATATTTGAAACATCGTGAATTACTCCTATTAAATCTGCTTCTTTCAAAACATTCTTTGAATCTCGTAGAAAGGTACTTTCTAGGTTAAATCTACAAATAACAAAATAAGGATTGTTATTTTATGTTGCTCAATAACATGAATTATTTCATGCATATTGTGCAAAAGACTAAATTTAAAGTAAATGAACTTAATTAATTTGCAGACAAAATAAGTTTTAAGTTATAGTATAAATTACTTTATTTGCTCTTTTTTATTCACTAGGCCTGGTGTATCAAGAAATAGAATTTGTGAGTCTCCTATTGTAAAAATAGCCGTAGCCTTTGATCTTGTTGTATGCACCTTCGATGAGGTTGGACACACCTAAAAAAAGTGAGCTGGTTAGAAATTATTAACATCTAGGTATTATTTATGTTATTAAGTTTTTCTAGATCGCACCTTTCTGTCCATTAAACTATTAATGAATGTACTTTTTCCTGCATTGGGGGTCCCAATAATGCCCACTTTGAGCAATTTCATGTCATTATCTGAAACATCTAGTAGAGTTTCAGATTTACTGTTTGGGTTACATAGTGAGGCACAACATTTTGTCAAAGAGATAATAATATTAGATTTTAAAAATTCACATCTTAAAGGGTTTAAGAACATTATTATTCCTAAAAATAAAATTTTATTTTCAAGAAATTGTAGGTTAGGTTTTAGGTTTGTTCGTTTGTTAAAATCTGTCACCCTGACGCAAAGAAATTTTAGGACTATAGTAGCAGTAGCACAGACGAATGATAGGTTGAACCTGTGACTTTTCCAACACTTTGGATTCTCACGTGTTTCTCACCATTCTTTTATTATTTTCCGGTCATTTTCAACAGACAATTAAATTTAATATTATATTTAACTACTTCAACCAACTTTAGGCCAAAATGTAAAAGAAAGGATTATGGTAATTATCTATTATACGCACACCACGCCGATTTTGGTGATTTTTTCAGGAAACATGTATTTCGATGCGTAGATTACGAATCCGAAAACGAAAGTTGTCGGAAAAGCTTAGTTTCCGAGATATTTCCTTTTTAAGTTACGATTTTTCATGGGTTTGTTTACATCGTGTTTACTTGGGATTTTTATCGTTTTTCAGCCACCTCTCACTACTTTTTAGGTTACACAGGATATATACTAATGTAAATCGTGGTTAAAAGAAGGAAAATGCGCGTAAAAACGCGCATTTTCCTTCTTTTAACCACGATTTTCCACTATGGGAAGCCATCGAAGAAACGAGGTTAGGGTAAGTTTAAGTTTTAGATTTTATGTTGGTAACCATGAGTAATATTTGGTGCGAAATATTTATATTTAAATCAATCTAGTGGGCGCTCTTTTTTCAATTGTTTTCGTTTTTAAAAGTGCTTTCCACTACTTTTCAGTCCTCGTCTTTTTATTTAGGTTAAATTAAGGAACTTTATTTGAAAACGTGAGTTTATAATTAATTAGAAACAATATGAAGAAAAGTGAATATTGCCTATAAAATGAGGTTGCACTTTGTTTTCTTCTTTTGGTTCACACAATACTTGCCGCAGCGGAACTTTAGAGTATATTTGTTTAACTTGCAAATATTTTAGCACTTTCCACAATTAATTTTAGATACAAATATTCCGAGCTCCAATAAATAATCAATAAGCGGCAATAAGCATTAGTAAATACTAAAAATTCAGTGAAATTCATTTTTTGGAATAGCGTCGCCTAATAAAAACGAAACTTAATAATGAAAATAAAGCCGCATTGGTTGGTAGCGTCATTTAAAAACGAAAAAAATTTAAAAAAGAGCGCCCACTAGATTGATTTAAATATAAATATTTCGCACCAAATATTACTCATGGTTACCAACATAAAATCTAAAACTTAAACTTACCCTAACCTCGTTTCTTCGATGGCTTCCCATAGTGGAAAATCGTGGTTAAAAGAAGGAAAATGCGCGTTTTCACATTAGTATATATCCTGTGTAACCTAAAAAGTAGTGAGAGGTGGCTGAAAAACGATAAAAATCCCAATTACCAGGATTATTTCTAAAATGAGAAAGCTCTTTCGATAAAACTACAGAGCAAAGAGCTAAGAAAATTTATAATTATAGGCACAAAACACCAACTAAGATTATAGGGATTAAATTAATTGATTCAGCCGATACTAGGTGGAAATCCATAATAATAGTATTATGAGATACAGTAAAACAAAGTTGAACTTGTAAATTTCCACTATATTAGACAGAAAATGACATGTTTCGCTAACACTGTAGCTTCGTCAGATGACATTTAAAATCATTGTCATCTGACGAAGCTACAGTGTTAGCGAAACATGTCATTTTCTGTCTAATATAGTGGAAATTTACAAGTTCAACTTTGTTTTACTGTATCTCATAATACTATTATTATAGGGATTGTTTGGGTGTGAGAAAGAGGAAATTTCGCAGCCAGCATCCCTGCAAATTGCAAGTCCGGAGCTGTGACAAAGTCACAGGTTTCAGTCACAGGTTCAGACATGGAGCTGTGACAGGAAAATCACGCTTTTTCCCACCCCTAGATAAGTTATTAAGTTTGACAGTGACAGTTGCCTGCCTGACAGTGACAGCTTTCATTCTATTCCATGGGGAATTTTCGATTTTTCGTCATTCGTCTGCATTTCTGATTCTGATTTCTGCATTTATTTGCAAGATTGTCATTGAGTTGTTGTGTGGTTCGATCGTTTAATTAATTATTAGAGGTGATTTTTTCCTGGGGTGGGTTGCAAACTTTTATCACTTTTATGTTTTATCTTAGTGCTTAAAAAGTAACACTTTCGGTATTTGGAATACTTTTGAAAAAATGGCTGTGCTTGCAGCCGCTCAGCTCCTTGATGAGTTAATGGGGCGACATCGCAATGTTGCCCCAAATGAAAATGTTAAAGCAACAAACTGGGAAGATCCTGAGGTAAGGCTATTGCCGTTTTACTAAAATTACTAGTCAGGTATCCGTAAAAGATATTTGAAAAGTTCTATAGTACCTATACCTACCTATAATTTTATTGTGTTTTAGTATTGCAAGTTCTTCATGGTTCAGTTCTGCCCTCATGATCTCTTTGTAAATACGAGAGCAGACTTAGGTCCGTGTATGAAAACACACGATGAAGAGGCTCGAAAACTTTTCCACGAAGCTAAGAAGACTCACTATAAAAAACTGCAATATCAAGAAGATTTTGTACGATTTTGTTCTTCTATGATAAACGAAGTTGATAGAAAGATTATAAAAGGAAGGCAGAGATTAGCTTTGAGTGGTAAAAGTGTTCTTAGTTCAACAAACCCCGCACAAGCCGAGAAAAATCAAGAACAAATAAACATTTTAAATGAGAGAATTAATGAACTAGAAAAGGAGGCTGAACAAGCTGGAACTGATGGTAATGTTGAGCAGGCACAAGGTCTCATGAAACTCTGTGATCAGTTAAAAGAAGAGCGAGAAGCACTGAAGAAATCAGAATTTGGACATCTTAATATGACTGCACAACTGGCCGTAGAGCAGGAGAAACAAATGGAAGTATGTGAGGTATGTGGTGCATTTTTAATTGTAGGGGATGCCCAGCAAAGGATAGATGATCATTTAATGGGAAAGCAGCACATGGGGTATATGAGATTGAAAAAAGCTGTCGAAGACATTACTGCTGTAATAAACGAAGCAAAGGAGCCAAGAAGATCTAAGGATACAGATAAAGATAAGGAAAGGGATAGGGAGAAAAGGAGGGAAAGAGAAAGAGAAAGGGAAAAAGAAAGACTTGAAAAGGAAAAAGAGAAAGAAAAGGAGAAAACAGGAGACAGAGAAAGAAGTCGGTCAGAGCAAAGGTAAGATCAAATCTCTCAAAGTAAATAACACAATTTATTATTTAACTTATCTTACAGAGAAAAGGACAAGGATAGAGACAGGGATAAGGAGCATGACAGAAAAAAGGATGAAGATAGAGACAGGAAGGATAAGGATAAAGACAGTGATAGAGTGAGGAGTCACAGCAGAGATACTGAATTGGTTAGGGAGAGCAAGCTGAGAGAAAGAGAGAAAGAACGTGACATTAAGAGTGATAAGGATAGAGACAGGGATAGGAGGCACCGCTCTGACCGAGATGGTAAGATATTATGTTGAGCACACTGTGCTATATGTGTGCATATTTAGTTGCTCATTCACATTAATTTTCCCATCTTATGTATACCTATGGAAGTTAGTAGGGTCCACCGGGGTAATTGTAAACGATTTTGGAAGTTTAATATTGTTTCAATTTTATCTGTAAATTATGGCTTTACTGTTCTAAAATTACCCAGAAAATAATTTTTGGGGCATTATTTAGACCTTTAACTTTACTTAAATAAAGAATAATACTAAAAAGAAAAATCTAAAACTTATTTTAAAAAATGTCAAAAATTATCTGTCAATGTTTACCTTTACCCCGGCCACTCTGGGGTAAATATAAACACCTATCTCAAACTCGCTTTAAGAAAATGCATTTTTTAAAAGGGTATTGGTAAACAATAACCTTATAAACTGGTGGATCATTTTTTGTTAATATAAACCCATGTTTACATTTACCCCAAAATTATAAAAAAAGAAATTAAAAAGACTCTATTTTAGAATATTTCAACGTTTATTTATAAATAGCTATGTCTACATTATTACAAAATTTATTGTAATTAATACTGTTAAATATTGGGCAAAAAAACCAATTAACATTAACATTATTAACAAGTAAGTAGGCGTTAAACAAAAAATAAGAACAAAATCTCAATTAAGGTAAAAGCATTTTATGAATGAATGCCAGGAACTTTATTTTTAAAATGATAAAATATTCTTTCCCCTTTCATTTTAATTATGGGAACAGGTAGAACCCCTAATATTTGCTCTTGAGAGACAAAACTAACATCGCTTTGGTTAATGGCAAAATGTTGGTACGTTTCGTCAATAGATTTAAGGGCTACTACTTCAATGTCACTTCCTTGAACATTTTCTACAGCACATACATATCTATGTATAGTGGTATTTCTTTTACCCCCTATAAATTTCACAAGGACAAAGTCGCCATTTTTCAAATCTGATAAGGGAGTGTCCTTCAGAGTTATAATTTTTTCATTTTTGGTAAAATCTTCATCCCAGGGGCTCTCTGAATTACTTTTAAAGGATTCATCGTCACTTGAGGAACTATCGGAGTTTTTCTTCTGTCTTTTTTTTTAATATTTTCTTTTTTTTCAGGCATATTCAGTCGCTTCTTTGGTCTTTCTGTTGCCTTTGGTGGTGTTTCTAAAAGCATTTAAAATTTTAAAAAAAACGTCTAAATGCGTATTTACATTTACCCCAAAAGAATGTTTACTTTTGCCCCATATAGCAAAATATCTGGGGTAAATGTAAACACTCTTCCATTACCTTTCTAACAAAAATTAAACCTTTAAAACCGGTAAATAAAGAGAAAACAATACCTAAAATAACATAAAAAATTATTAAAGTCCCACTTACCTTGATAGTTAATTTTACACATATAGTGAATTTCACCTTAGTTTTTAATGGCCGCCGCTGACACATGTCATTTATAACATTTCTTTTTACAGAACTTAAGGATTGGCCAGGGCCGGACTTAAAAATTATGTGTGAACATTGGTCAATTTATTTGTAGTTGTAATTATGGATGGAAACGAGAATTACCTAAGCAATTTTTAAGATATTTAAAAAAAAAACTCTGAAGGGGAATGGAAATAGGATAGAATATCAGAAAAACAATTTCATTTCATTTTTATTCATTATATAATAAAGTGCTGTTATTTTGGTAAAAACACACACTTAATTTAGTACAATAAAAAATATACAAGGGGCAGTCGTGAATCTAGTATCATCAATAATTAACTACGTTTTTTATTAAAGAATTATTTTGTTTTTTAATTTGATTTTAGACCATGCAGTGTTAAGTTGAAAAAATCTATATATTATACTTAATAGCTTATTGTTTACTTTTTTATTTTCTTATTCACGGGTAGATATTTTTTTTTAGACTAGGTTCTAAAGAGTTTGAAGTTTACAATAGGTCTAACTTTTCGTTGATTTATAATAAAACAACAAAAGTTTGTAATGTTATTGAATATTTTTTTTTAATGAATAAAGAAAGTAGATACTACAAAAAAAGATTTTTGTCCATGCGTTTGCAGAACAGATACCTTAAGCACTCTTTAATACAACTGTATGTAAAACTTATTTTAGCATAATGGTTCACTGTGGTTTTCAAATTTAATTTTGTTGCAAGTTCCCTATTATTTTTGGTCTTCATCTGACAAGCTGTCGATGTCGTCGTCACCGTCCGAGACATTAATAATTATTTACTTACTTTTGCATAAAAAGAAACACGTCACAAATACACACAGTCCGGCAGTTTAAAACCAAAAAGTCTAATACGCACAAAATATAAGCAAAATGCTGTCTGAAAAATACCAAAAACAATAACACGTACGATCAAGAATTAACAGCACAATGCACGCGATGCGCGGTGTGTCCCAATGCGGCTCTGTGATATTTAAAGAACGCGACGAGACATTCGAATTAATGAAGTACGAAAAGAGATATGCGAGAGGAAATGCGTAAGACAAAGATGCACATACTAACGGCATATACGAGCGATGCTGTGCTTTTGACGAGTTTGAGCTCATTGAAGGGCAAAGTATTGAACTGTGTAGTGTGCATCTTCGTCATGTAACTATACGGTCAGTTATATATCCATCCCTTGTTAATCTAGCCAATGCCCGTGCCTGAAAGCCGTTTATAGAATTGGGGATTTTAAAATCACATGTTGGCTAATATGTTTGACAAGAGAGACGTCAAAGCATTAAAAACTAAGGTGAAATCCACCATACACTTTTTAACGCTTGTGCTAATTGAAAAATTAATATTTTTGCAGAGGTTCAGGAAACACCTGTTCAATTCAAACAAACTTGTTAAAACAACCTGATCTCTTGAATACTAGTGGTAGGGGAAACGTCCTTCACGAAGATTCGCGCCGTTTTAGTTTGGCGGTACATTTAAACTGGTTTTAGGTACTGTTTACAATTACCCCTGTTTACAATTACCCCGGTGGACCCTACATATTGATGAATGATTAATTTTTTTAACAACCCATTGTTTTAGATCGTTACAGACATCATCACCACCACCGCCATCACTCCAATTCCCACAGGCATCGTCGCTAGAACTTCTCTAAAATGTAGTTGACCAGTAAGATCATCCGTTGCAGGTAGGTGTCATTTTAGTTGAAAAATAATAGACATTTTTTTTCAGGAACAGACAGGTTAGTGGATAAATCATTTTTAATAATGATTACTTTTAAAGTATTTTGTGCAGCTTTTTGGGATACAAAGATTTTTTTTGCTTTGTACTGTATTTCTGTGATATTTTAATAAAATTGTGTTGGGCAGTTGTATAGAAATAATTTTTTTTTTTAGGAAATACTTAAATACCTAACCTATTTTATAATAGCTACGTTTTTTAATTTATCAGATTTGTTGTCTGTTGCTGTTATAAAATAAATACACACAAGCACACAAAATGTGTTTCATATCATACTAGACATTATTCGGAAAATTGATAAGATCAGCCAGATAATGTGCATAAAGTCTTAAAAAATAAGTGTAAACTTGAAAAAAAATGTTTTAAATAAATAATTTATATTTTATATAATTCAAATTTACTAGTTCTCACAGCCCGATTTTTAGAGAAAAGCTTATGGTGGAAAATATTGCAAAAATATAACCTTTATTTATTGTTTATTGCTGTCAGTAATCATCCCTGCCTAATATTTGTATGAAAGCATAACTTTAAAACAATCGCTCTGTACTGTTGTGCAAAATTAATAGTCAAGATAGTTTTCCGAATAATATTATCTATGGTATACTTAGTATGAAATATATTTTGTATACAATGTTAATTAACATGTTTTTTTAATCATAAAATTTAATTCTTTCACCTAGAATCTAAAATTAGCAAAATATTAATTGCCTTGCACATAACGCTTTAATCACCATCATATTATTTATTACAGAAATACAAAAGACTCCCTCTTTTGGTCAGAAAAACAAACAATTAATTTTTTTTTGTTCCCAAGGCCTTTATTAATGATTCCTCGAATAAGTACGATAGTTCCTTTTTAATTTTTGTGTTTGGTCTTTTTTTTCATATAGACAAGATAATATTTGAACAGCTATGGAAATGATTTTCAACATAGCGCTGCTTTAATAGCTAATTAAATTTTAATGTTAGAACTAAGTCATTATGCATTTTAGTTCCCTGCCTCCTCAGATGTAGCTCTAAAACCGTGTGTCATATAGATAATCAAAAAAACCGTTTACGAATGCTTACCACCTGATTTTTTAAACTTTTTGGCTATAGTGAAGACCGGAAGTGCATATTAAGTTATACAGGGTGTTTGGAGAGGAAAGGGCAATATTTTGGGAATGTATTCAGAGGGTGAAAATAAGAGAAATAAACCCATATTTTATGTTTTAGTTCCATTCTCAATCATTTCTGAAATAATAGGTTCTAAAGTTTTAGTAAGTTAATTTTTATTTTAAAAGCGAATAATTGCAGGTACTGCTGTACAAACTAACTTAAAGAATATTTTCAAAAACCCCTCCGCCAACTTCAATCCATTTTTCGGCACGTTTGTTAATTGCTCGGGTAGCACGTTGGATTGAGTGGGGATTGTTTTTTATAAAAGCTGTAGCATTGACAATTCTATCGCCGAGTGCTTCTCTCGTTTCCACTCGTGTTTCATATACTAGCGATTTCATCCATCCCCAAAGGTAATAATCAAGCGGGTTTAAGTCTGGTGACCTCGGTGGCCAAACTTGCGGACCACCTCTGACAATCCATCGATAATTCAAGAAATTTCGCACACAGAGACTAAAATGAGGTGGGGCTCCATCATGTTGGAAGTACCTACATTCGTTGTCGAACATTTACCGGAACATCATCCAAAATGTGTATCAAATGGTCTTCTAAAAACTGTAAATATCCTTCTCCAGTAAGACGCCCATCCATTTCAAATGGACCAAACAACGGATCGTTGAGCATTCCACACCAGACATTAATACTGAATCGATGTTGAAAGTTTCGTTCAAATGTAGCATGAGGGTTTTCATCTGACCACCGATTGTGGCAATTATTAATTCCATCACGAGTGAACTAAGCTTCATCGCTAAATAAAATGTATTTGTGGAGACTTCGATTTTGATGGATCCATTCACAAAATTGTACCCTTGAAGCAGGATCACCATCTAGAAGATGTTGAACGGGTTGAACGTGAAAAGGTTTTAAACCGTTTTTTCTAAGGATAGATGTGATAGTATATGAAGTTCATTTGCAACCCATCTTGTACTTATACCTGAGTTCAGTGAGTTCTCTGCGACAATATCCAGAACATCCTCTTCATTTTGCACATCTAGACCCTGCACTCTTTGAGAAACAATTCTCACGCTTGGAAACATTCCAGTTTCCTGAGCACTTGCAAATACTTTTCGAAAAACTCTTCTATTAGGAACTCTTCGATTTGGAAAACGACGTCGATATTCATTAACTGCGCGCATCGCACTACCGTTACAGTAACCATACACGAATATCATGTCGACATACTCCCTGTGACTGAATGTGTAATTGTTAGTATGAAAATCTTGGTTCAAGTCAATACGCTCAATATGAAGCTGACAACTACTATGCATGTCAAAACTATCAATCAAAATGTATCGGACGTTTAAAACTAAAGCCTCCTTCATTATTTCAATATAAAAAAAAATTCAGAACTGATTATTTCAGAAATGGTTGAGAATCGAACTAAAACATATGGGTTTATTTCTCTTATTTTCGCCCTCTGAACACGTTCCCAAAACATTGCCCTTTCCTCCCCAAACACCCTGTATATAAGTACCAAACGTCAAATTTTTATTTCTTGTCATTTATGAGATATTAAACTAAACAAAAATTAATTTAATTGAAAAATAAAAACCCTTCGATCAATCTTGAATATTTTTTCGTCAATAAATGCTCAAAATGTTGTCCATTCACTATTTGGAAATATCCTAAACGCAATTAAAACTCGTCTTGAATAAAAATTTGGTGTTTGGTACTTATGTTTATGCACTTAAAAAATTGTCAATAAAAAATTAGAGTATGAAACGGCGCATCCAATGATGTCTTACCAATAGTACCCCTTTTTCGTAAAATATGTCAGGTTTTTCTAATTTGGTATAAAAAAATATAAATGCTTAAAAAAAAGTTTTTGTCTATCCAACTATCCCCCATTTCCGGCCACATTTCTTAAAAATAGACATTTTTTAGACCACAGTTTCATTAAGCGCACAAAGTTTACCAATATATTTAAATTTGTAGCTACGAAGTTTTTCAAAAATATTTAGAAAAAACCATCTTCAGGGTACCCCCTTTAGCGAGTTGTAGCTTCGTAGTAACTGGACATAGGACACAATTTTATATGAAGTTTTTACTTTACTTTTTACCAATTTCCTTAGTCCCAAATTATTGACCAAACCTATTATGACACCTTGTATATTCACATAATCTTTTTGTACATTTTTTCTTAGCACTTTATTTCGCTAAGACAGAAAACACAAATTTTAATAAGGAAAGACTTCAGAATGAATTGGTTATTTCCTGATATTTATCCTGTTGAAGTATATCACTGAGGAAAGTGGCAACTTGAAATTCCAACATTCATACATACAGCATTTATTTCAGTTGCCCTTAATTTGCCGGTTTGTACTTAAGGGTCCATCATCGATGTGGGCATATATATTATTTGTATATAACGCTAACTCAAAACGACTGAAGTCATTGAGTTTGTTTCAAGATATAGTTGTTTATTGAGAAATAGTGAATAATAGGCACTTATCATAATCCAATTTTAGTTGGAACATACAATTAGCGCAGAAAATACAAATTTTACCAAACGTTATGTATGCATGGTGCCAGCCATGGAAAATCCCATATTAAATATATATACAGTGTGTCCAAAAAAGTATGCAACATATGGGAAAGTTATTTATTACTGATTTCTCAGAACTTTTTATTCTTGATAAAAGTTGGTGCATGCCTTAAAACTAAAAATGCATATTTCATATTTCACCTGCGGCTAATAGTAAGGGAGCAAATGCCATTTTTTCGAAATTGCCTTAAGAGTAAAGTACCTTAATTATTAAAAATACAGCAAAATTTTATATGGAAATGTTTTTACAAATTAAAAACATAGTCCAAATACGAAATTTGAGATAGGTGTCCCGTCCCAGTTTTTAATTTTTTTCCCTAATCTCTAATTTTCCCTAAACGGTACGCCTCTGGTCGATTTTTTGTTTACGCAATTTTAATATATTTATCAAATAACTTAAACGTACGTTTATAATAAAAATGCATTAAGTAGTTGCAAACTTTTAAAAACTTTTCAATGAACCGGGTCGGTTTAGATATAAGCGTGTTGCACGCACATTTTAGCCAACTTCTGTTCGAAACTAAATTATAATAGAATTTAACCCTATTCATAATAGTCGAAATAACTAATAATTTATTTGTCATTTTCACCCAGTACGCTGAAGTCCAAAAACCCACTTTAAAAAAATGCATATAAAATAGGTATTTTGCCCTCTCGTAATTATTTATTTATTTATTTATTATGACAAATAAATTATTAGTTATTTCCAGTATTATAAATAGGGTTGAATTCTATTATAATTTAGTTTCGAACCGAAGTTGGCTAAAATGTGTTTAAGTAGGCATGCAACACGCTTATATTATTATCTAAACCGACACTGTTCATTTAAAAGTTTGCAACTACACAACTACTTAATGCATTTTTATTATAAACCCACGTTTAAGTTATTTGATAAATATTTTAAAATTGCGTAAACAAGAAATCGATCAGAGGCGTACCGTTTAGGAGAAATTAGAGATTAGGGAAAAAAATAAAAAATTGCGACACCTAACTCAAATTTCGTATTTGGACTATATTTTGAATTTGCAAAAACATTTCTTAATAAAATTTTGCTGTATTTTTTATAATTAAGGTACTTTACTCTTAAGGCAATTTCGAAAAAATGGCATTTGCTTCCTTACTATTAGCCGCAGGTGAAATATGAAATATGCATTTATAGTTTTAAGGCATGCACCAACTTTTATCAAGAATAAAATTTTCTGAGAAATCGGTAATAAATAACTTTCCCATATGTTGCATACTTTTTTGGACACACTGTATATAATTAAAAAATATTTTCATACCTTTTATAAATTTTTATTTCATTGCTTCGACCCTAAGTAAAATTCATTAAATTAAGGGCTGCTTTTTGATTGTATATAATTTCATAATTTTTAAAACCGTTTACAATTCAGTGATCTACTTTTATGTGTGTCATTGTATTTACTGTACCTTGTAGTAACATTAAAAAATCATAGCCAATGCTGCACAAAAAATTAAATATATGGTGTGGTTTATATAATTTACTATAACATTTTTATTTATAAATTTTGATGGAGTATATTATAGTAGGCCATGGTCAGTTATTGCCAAAATGTGTCTTATAAGTTTTCAGCAAGTGAAACGACCCGACGCTACAAATAGTTGGCAACACTGTACGCGAATTTTTGTACTTTTGTACCACTGCTTTTGTATTATGAGGTATTTATAGTTTAAGTTGTAAAAAAATTTATTTAAAACACAGTTTATGTTGTGCCTAAGCTCAAAGCTAGTTATCTACAGGTACCTACCACACTTGTAGAGAAACACTCGATAAGAGTCCCATCATTTTGTAATCGAGGTATTTATTCATATAGTTTTGTGTTTTGAAAATACTTTTCTGGAGGCCTCGAACGTACCTACCGTCTTTCATAAAAAAAGAAAAATATACACATTTTCCGATAAAGATGGAAAAAGTATCAAATTGTATGTTTTAAAATCACGTTTTTTTGCACTTAACACGAGGTGTCCTAGCAAACCATTGAAAAAACTTCATACGTTATGAAAGTGATTGTTTTTAAGTTTCAGAGAGGCAATGAGCCTAATGAATTGTAGCAATTGCTTTTTATTATAAAATCGAAGTAATTTCTTAAAAGCCAATGGATAAAAACTAAAGTAATTGCTTTTGCGTCCAGCACTTTCTTAAAAGTGCAGGTATTGCTTCTAGTCAATGCTTTTTCTTAAAAAATAGAAGCAATTGCTATCGTTTGCTTAAAATGTGATGAATAAATTAAGGAATTGCTTTTTCTAGTGTAGCAATTGCTTTCAACTTTTTAAGGTAGGTCGACCCCTGCATCATTTGCTTCAATCAACTTTAGTTCTCCGTGGCATACACGTGCGTTGCTCTTAATTTGTGTCTTCAATTATGGCTGAATATGAACGTCCGTAAAAGAAAAATCTACAGTGTACGTAAAAATTGCAGATAATATGATGATTTCAGAAAGTTATATCGATTTGACTGCGAAAATGTTGAGTGGTTGCCAAATTATTTTTTGACTGATACTGATAAAAGGCGAGGGGGTGCACTGTCGCCTTTAAATAAGATTAAAGTCTTTCTGCGGAAATTGTCGGATCCGGTCTATCAAAATTCTGTAGGTGAAGAACTCGGTGTTCACCAAACTACTGTCTGTAAGACATACACTTCTGTATTAGATGCAGTTTTGGAGAAGGCCAATATTTTTATTAAATTTCCTACAAGTGCTGAAGCTGTTATGGAAGCTACACGGTTGTGGTCAGAGAGATTTATTTATGTTCCTTCAATTTGTGAACGAATATCAATTGCTTGTCTTTAATTTCTTCATCACTACTATCACTTTCCTCATTTTCACTGAAATCTGCCATATCACAAATAAATATAAGTAAATTTCCTATTTTCCACAAAAACGACAGATTACTATTGTACTAAATAAATAGACAAACGTTGTTGTATTTACGTCAACTCTTTTGCAAATTAGGTACCACACTGAACATGAATTATATAATCTGAACAAGTGGATAAGCCACGTCTGCACTTGTGTTGAATAAGCATTTGCTACAGAGGTGTAAGAAAAACAGCAATTGCTTCAAAATTTTATTCATATCCAGATCTATAGATCTATATTGCTATAGCAATTGCTTTTACTTATAGCATTTGCTAGTCAAGCAATTGCTTTTACTTATAGCGTTTGCTAGTCAAGCAATTGCTTTTACTTATAGCATTTGCTAGTTAAGCAATTGCTTTAACTAAAAAGTTATTGCTTCAAGTAATTGCTTAATTTTTATTCATTAGGCTTAATGTGTGTATTTTGACGTTTATATATGTCACAAATATATTTAGTTTGAAACAATGAGAATCAAGTAAAGATGGACCACTCATCTCGAGTCATAAAATGTCCTTTTGCGGCGAGCATACAACTCACTGTCTATAGAGGACATTCTATCATATGATATGATACTTCTACAATTACTTACTTGTGAAATAAATATCCTGGCACTAAATCAGTTACTACAGACCCGGTAGGTACTCTCTTGTAATACTATTTTCACAATAACCTAACTTTTTTTATCATTCTAATGTCAAAATTCAAAAATTGTCATATTTCATTTTCTCTTGCTACCGCTAGGGGACAGACGTTGCCACGTCTTGTGGACTCTTCGCCAGTGTGAAATATTTCGAATACCTACTGTTGTCACTGTAAATCTAAATTTTTAATTGGCTGCCAGCCGACACGGGTTTTCTTGTAACAGGTATTATGCGCCGCCATAGTGCTGGTTAATTCTCAATACTTGCACAAATTTAGTCAATTTAAGCTCAAATAAAACCCAAAGGGGGTGATTCTTTGGGTTCTTTGGCAACAGCGTATTATTCTAGAATAAAAATTGATGTGCCTATACATTTGACGTCTTGTCGGCTTGTTGTGATAAAGAGAATGAGATGTCTATCTAGCTTTCTAGTAGTTGGTTTCAGCCTTAACTTGAAGAAAATCCATAATGAAATTATAAAATAAAAACTACTGTTATTAATTTTAATTTTTACTTGTCAACATGACACAGATATAGTAACAGCATTATGCTATGCGTAATACAAGTGCCATTATAATAACTTAAATCAACAAGTGTAATTATGAATTCGAAATTGACTTATTTGTACTTAAATCCCAGAAGGCCTTTTCAATATCTCGATTAAAACTATTTACAGTAGACTCCCGATTATCCGAAACCCGATTATGCAAACTCCGCATTATCCGAAACGACCCATGAACCGGATTATCCGAAATGATTCTTGCTATTCCTCCGCATTATCCGAAATTTCTAAGAAATGTTTTGTTGGTTTTGTTGTTGCGGCCAAAAATCGCCAGACTTTAAAATTAACACATGTACCAATTACCTCTTTCTTGAATTTATAAATATGAATGTACATACTTTACATATTAGAATTTATTATGTATGTATGTACCTACATCTATAAAAGTACATAGGTATAGTTATTTTTCCTATAGTTAATGATTTTCCTCAATCTCCGCATTATCCGAAATTTCGATTATCCGAAATCGGTCCGGTCCACATCATTTCGGATAATCGGAAGTCTACTGGTTATATATTTATACTGAAAATGGATTTTCCACCACACACACTCATGTATATCTCTGAAATTAAGGAATGAAATACCTTTTGTTTAGTTATTGCCTCTATCTTTGATTGCTCAAGACAAGGTACTGGTACTGTTAGGTGTATCGAAAGTATTTTCAAAACATTTCAAGTAAGTCATTCTTCCTCCCAACGAGATCCTCCTCTCACGCTTTGGTCTGGCTTTTTGCAGTTAACAACAGGTGAGCATTCACGAAACAAATACTGAACAAAAAACATTGGTCCATTTGGAAAAACTCTGCTGATAATTAAACTGGTCACTCAAGTAGCATACCTTCCATGGAGAGGTCTCTAAGCAGCCACTGTACTCCAGGTGACTTAGAATAATATTTATTTAATATATAGGTATTATCTCACGAAATAATTTAAAATACTTTGCATACATTTTTTCTAACACATATTTTGTTTATGTGTTTCCAAGTAGAATTGCTATTTAGCTAATTATTTGTATAAATCTTTTTCCGATTGATTGAATGATTTTAATAAACTTCCTAAGTAAGAAATTTTTGTATTTACTTGTGAGGGGCACATACAAGCTACAAATCCTGTCCACCACCTGGTAGTAGCCACGAAACAGAAAACTGTAATATTATCGATCGGTCAAAAGTTCCTAACGCCATCTTACGATCGTGCGTGGAATTACTTTAATGGTGCATGCGCCAGAATACCAGCTCGGAGAAATCGCGCTCGAGCACCCAAGACAGAAACGATTTGCTAACAAAAAAGTTTAATGTTCAGAGAAAGGATGGCGCTACTATAAGTACATATCTTAAAGTTTTATTGTCTCCTGAAAGAGCGTAAAATAAACCATTTAATTAATAACTCATATTTGAACTAGACAGTAATTTATGTTAGTATTGAAGGGCCTCCTTTAGGAATCATTAATGTTGAAATAAATAAAGTTCTCATTATGTCGTTTTAATAAATTAGTACAATCATTTGCTCTTACATACTGTATAGCTATTATACCGTGCGAGCAAAAATTATTTGCCTCAAAGAGGACTTGAATTAAAAAACGTAGGGCTTGGTTTAGATCACAATGATATGGGGACGATATATCTAACCAAATCTAGGTTAAAATTTTGTCAAATTCATACCTAGCGAGTAGCGAGGGCTTTCGATACTGTGGCTCATCATATTATGTTACAAATACTAAGTGAAATAGGCATAAGAGGAACTGAGCTAGCACTATTCCGGTCATATCTTAGTCATCGAACACAACAAGTAAAAATTAAAAACCCTATTGGAAAGAAAGGAAATGTGACATGTGGTGTGCCGCAAGGTACAGTACTTGTACCTCTATTATTTCTAATATATATTAATAATCTCACAAGAATTTTACCAGGAATGGATGGCTCTGTTATTTGCTATGCTGATGACTCAGTAATTTTAGTGAGGGCCAAAACATGGTCGGAAGCGCGTATGCTTTCTGAGAGATATATCACTTTGGTTAAGTTATGGACGGATCAGCATCTCTTAACGCTAAATAATAGTAAAACGCATTTTATAAATTTTTCTATGTACAATGTGAATCAGGATGAACCTTCCAAATTAACAATTCATAATTATGTCTGCTTTACAGAGGGAATGATAAATTGTAAATGTAATACCACAATTTCATCCGTCACCTGTTTGAAGTATCTGGGAGTTTATATTGATAAGAATTTGAAGTACAATGAGCATAAGTAAAAAAATTAGGAAAACAATTTATAAGTTTTATCAACTTCGCAAATTCATGCCTCGTGAACTTCTAAGAGTAGTTTATCAAGCTCTGGTAGAATCTGTTTTAAGCTATGGTAACAGAATCTGGGGTAGTGCATGCAGCACAAATCTATCTAACCTGGTGATTACACAAAAGTTTATTCTAAAAATAATAAATAAAAAACCAAAGAGATACCCTTCCATCAATTTGTTTTCTGAAAGTGGTGCCTTAACAATAAGAGAACTCTACCTGAGAAACGTACTGAATTACAAGCAAAAAAACAATACTTATAAAATTCTACCAGTGCGTCTCCATACCACAAGATCTGTAACACATGAACTTGTTTACGCGAACAAAGTAGACTTCACAGCCTGACAACGCCATATTTCATTTGTAGGACCGAGAATTTTTAATCTTTTGCCATTCCTCTACAAGACCATTAAAAGTAAAAAGGTCAATTGTGGAAAAAAAAAGGCATAGGTATAATTAAAGAACAGGTTTTTCTAATTGTAAAGTGTTATAAATCTTATATTAATTGTTATATGTACATGCCATTATGTAATATATTTGAATTTGAATTTGAATATTAGGACATGATATGCCAAACTAATGAGTAATAAAATAAGTAGACAAATACAAATTTATTTTTGTTGTTTACAAAATGAACAAAGGAAGAATATACAGAAAGAAAAAGAAAAATAATTACATAAATTCCTGAAATTGGCCACCGACATGCTCCAAGCATAAATTTCTGCAGTAATTCCTGCGTCTTTCAAAATCTGCGGCTTGTATTTCTTGGCATACTTGCACTTTATAAGGAAATAAATTTAGCCGCTTCTTAAGAATAGTCCTGCATGTTCCATAAGATCTTCCCACTTCTTGGAACAGGCGTCTTATACAATTTGTTGGCGTATTTTGCATTATTTCACGAACGTTTGCAACAAGTTCTTCTGTTCTTACAGATGGCCTTCCTGCTCCTTTTTTGTGTTGTATAGAACCTGTTTCCCTAAACACAGCCACGGTTCTTTTCAGGCAATGATAAAAATCCCCAGCAATAAAAGCAACGTTAGGAAAATGATGTTCGTGAAAATCGTTCATCCACAAACTCGGATTGTATTACCACTCACCATTTACTATAACGCCGTTTCGAAAATACGCTTCAACCATGCATGTTTTGTGCTGTTCCGTAAAGCCCATTGTGTGAATTGTTCAAGAAATTGGAAAAATTAGCGATGAATCAAATTACTAGTATCGACTGTCAAAGATGACGGAATAATTTATTGATTGTTAATTCAGGTAGTTACTGACACCCAACAGATATTAGGCTCTACGGCTAAGCATTACGTCCTTAGATGCAAGGCCCTCTTTGATGCAAATCATTTTTGCTCGCACGGTACTAATAAAAATAAAACGTACATTTGACATCATAATAATTATTATAGTCAGATCTGGTCTTAACGTGCGGGTCCAAAGGTCACTGATCATATGCGTAAAATCAGACAACACAGAGGCTATCAAAATGTTGTGAGATTATTTACAAATATACCGAAGGAAGGAAAAATAGTTTCATTATTTTAGCTATCGCGAAGATAGCCACATATACCTAATATTATTAGTTTTGTAAAAATTATGTACAGGGGAGTTGAAAAAGTTACAAAAAAATTATATAATCGTTAATTATATACCTACTGTACACTTTAATTAAAAACGACAATAATAAACAGTGCAATTTATTTTAACAATTTTACTACTAAAACCTAAAAATACAAGGGCATTTAGTCTGATAAACTATTTCGATAATGAAAGAAAGAGTGGAAATTCGCAAACCAATATGCAGGTAACCGTAATGAAAACACTGGGAATTAGTTTAAGGACTATGCAGAATAATGTGCATGAAAAAAAAGCATAATATAATACCCAAGAGTACTAAAAAATGTAAAAGAAAAACACCGTTTATAATTATAGCCTAAAAACTCTCATCGTCACTTATAAAATCTGAAAAGTCCTCGTCGTCTGAGTCGTCTTCGAATGGAGCAATTCATTGGCGCTACTTCGAGATCTAGTACTTGTTCTCGATCCCACCAATCCCTTATTAATATTTCTGTATGTTCCACCGATTTCTTCCAGTACTCTTGTGTAATATGATCTAACGAATCTTGCCGAACTATTTGTACTTGGTCGGATTTAAGACCATCACCTACATGTTTTTCATAATAAGACTTTGCACCAGCCCATATTAATTGTATTGCGTTAAACTGGCAATGATATGGCGGCAGTCGTAGAACCTCATGACCATATTTACGCAGTATTTCATCTACCGCGTATATTTTGAGTTTTTTAAGAGACTTTGCTATTGATAGGAGTTCCGATTTAAGCATATTTGGTAAAGGATTTTGGTTGTGTTTTTCCAGCCACTCATAAATATCACTTTTCCTCCAAGATGAAGTAGGCTGTTTATTTAAAATTCTTGAATGATATGATGCATTATCTAATACAATTAAAGACGGAGCATCCAAATTTGGTATCAATTGAACTTTTAACCATTTTTCAAACATTTCACAATTCATATTATCATGATAGTCGGCACTTTTTGATGTTGAAGAAATAATAAAACGCTTTCCCGTACCGCACCCCTTTTTCCTTTTAACACTTTTTACAGACTCATCTTGCCAAGATTTTGAACCACTTCCATCGAAAATATCCACGTTTCGTCTAAAAATACCACTTTTCTAAATTTCGATTTGTAATTGTCCGTATATTTTTTTAAAAACTGAACACGCTGACTCACTATCTGTGGCTGCTCACATAAAAATATTCGGTTACAGTCTTTTTTATAGCGAAAACCTAAATTTTTTATTAATTTTGATAACGCTTCAAGTCCAATTTCCGAAACACCCCGAATTTTTAATGTTTTTTGTAAAACTGAAAGAGTTACATTGGTTTTTGATTTGTATAAATCGTAAATCACATTTTAATATTTTTACTTAAATCCTCAGTCTTTGACTTTCTTCGTTTACACTTTTTAGTATTCTTGGGTATTATGTTACGTTTTGTTTCATGTAGAATTTTCTGCACAGTCCTTAAACTAATTCCCAGTGCTTTGGCTACGGTTTCCTGAATATTGGTTGGCGAATTTCCACTTTTTCTTTAATTTTTGAAATAGTTTATCAGATTAAGTACCATTTTTTTTGATTGGGGATGCAAAAACCCAGAAAATTGTTTCATTTTGTCACAAACTGTCAAAGTCACAAAACTGGCATATTTAAAATAAAACGTAGCTGGTGCTATTATAAGTTTTTTTAGAATCGCTGGAAAGTAAATACATATTCTTTTTTTTCATGTCAAAATGGAATAAGTCTGTCTCATTTATCTTACGTATTTTATTTAGAGGGTAAAATTAAACGCAAGTAAAGAAAACAAAAACTGAGAGTATGTCTTTCTTGAATCGTATGACCCGCACGGTAAGACCAGATCCGACTGTACTGGTGGTTTCATTGAATGTATCACAGAGCCGTATTTAATTTTTAAGAATTTTACGAACAGTTTTTTTTTATAAATAACTCTAAATTGGATTATTAGAAAATAATAAAATTTGGTGTGCGAGTCTATCACACTAGGACCTTTCAAAAGGGCGATGCAAATTTCATAGGGGGTAGCAAAATTTACATAGAATTTCCCATGGCCAATATGGCGGTATATCTACTAGCCGGTCTACACCTTAACATAGTCACAACGCTTTTCGCATTGCTGCCATGCTACCTAAAAATGAGAGGAAATAAAAGCACTTAAAGGTAACACCATATAGATTTAATACTTTATTATTTATCTTTTACAATACCTAACGACATTTTATATACTATAGCTTCTAATTTACAAATAGTAACGAAGATGTATAAGTTTTAATGTACAGACAGAAGGCACAGGTTAGAAGAGAACGTAATAGAAAATTAATTACGTAGATTGTTAAAAATATTATAATACTAATAAAAACAGCCGAACTCAGCACCAAATAAAATTTATAATAAAAATTGAAATTTATGCCCTTGGGAAAATTTGACGCCCTTTATCAATTAATAATAGGTACTTTCAATTTGTTTCTTTTAAACAGCTAAGCAAAGTAAAAATCTTTGCTTAGCCAAGTTAAATTTTTAAAAGGAACGCTTAATTTAGCCGTCGGTTTTGCTTTGCTGTTTAAAAGTTACTAAAAGGAACTCGGCCATTGATACAATTCAAACAGTGACATCTTCCGGCTGTTAGGAGAACTAATAAATAATAAAAGTTACGGTATTTTCTGCCAGCTTAACAATTCGGCTCCAAAGTTAATTTTACTATTGATGTCTGATCTATTGTTCGATGCTCTTAGGTTCAAATTAATAATATCCTGTTAATGCTTACTGTAAGATAACTTCTATAAGGATACCATTATTGGATTCATTATTGTTGTTGGTTGAAGTAAACTAACAGGACATTAAGAATTTCGGCCTTTTGGTTTTAAACTACTTTTAACAAGCTATACATAGGGATAAATAAAATAGAGCAAAGAGTAATGTAGGGTTTATATAGACTAGACAAAGTAGTACAGTTTCTATAGAGTTATAATTTAAGAGATTTTAAAAATACATCTTGGCATTTTAACATAAGGATTATAAAATGTACCACAGAGGACTAAAAATATCACAGACAAGACATTAAAAACAATTTGATTTTTCTAAATTGTAGGCCATTTTAAAAAAAACAGTAGTAGAAAAATGTACTGCAGAACATTTTGTAATCAAAAACTGTTTTAAAACCCAATCATTTTCTGTGAAAAAAAATTCCTATTTGACTATGTAAGTAGTTTCCGTGGCTTAGCTTGGCTACAAACCCTTGGGCATTTCGTTTTGTCAATAAATATATCGATTTTTCTATAACTTCTATAACTCGGTTCATGGGTAGACATTTTGGAACTTCAGATTTTTCCCTACGAATTGGAAGCATTATCTGGATAAGTGGAAAATTTAAGCTTTCCATTTCACCTGGAAGTAGATTTTATTTCCGGACAAACACATTTTGTTCTTTGTCACATATTAGATATGATGCTTTGGACAACTAATTTTAGTATAAATTATTTACCAAATTTCTGAAGATTTCGGCGTTTTCTTTAAAAATTTTCGGCGCTCTTTTCACATGCAAAGCCATGCCAAATATACGTCAAGAATTAGTTAAAGATGAAAACGGGCCAAGTTATGTAGGTAAACTAGTAAACGCACTATCGTTAATTTACAAAACAAGTTGTCTGGCATATAATTTTTTTAAACAGAAAGTAACGTAAAACAGGTAAATGTTAATTACTATTTTAAATATAATGCAATTAGCAACAATGCCTGCAGTACATTTGCATACTCCTTTGTAATTACTATAATAATAAATTTTTTTCTACGACTAATAAACGAAAAGAAAGTTATTAAATTAAATAAAAATTATTTATGTTTAGTTGGGATACGTCATCATTTTCATTGTGATAAAATTTCTGCCAATGTAATTTGTGATATTTTGTAACAGAAGGATCAATAACTGTTCATATTCCGAATGCAGTCATATTATATCAAATGTGTGGAGTTATAAATAGTTTTAAATTGTTGGCCTCTGTTTTGAAAAAAATGTAATATTCTCCATCTTATGGAATCCTGCTGCATTGAAAAGTGACCCCTCATTTAATACTGATTACATACATAAATAATAATTATTATTATTTTAAGCAGCTATAAATAATGATCTAATCTAATATTACTTTATAAAATAGAATAAATGTTTTACTTCTTAATTATCCCAAAAATAAAACCTAAATATTTAAAAATATTCATAGAAACTTATACTATAGAAAGAATACTGACTGAAAAATACTTTTTAGAACTATAATTGTAAATGACAATGACCCACATATATTTTTGAAATTATTTTAGGTTCATTCCACGCTCAAGCATTACGCACTTTACACCTTGAATATAGATTTAAAAATATATACGGTAAAACATTACCTTAGTCGAATTACGTACTAAGTACTAATAAAGGGTCGCCCTTTTTACCATTTTTAAATGTCATTTTGACCAGTAAGTAAATACAGTGTGTCCGCGGATGGGGTCCCCAAGGGGGAAAAAAATCTTTATTATTCATTTTACGACCAAAAGTCATTCTTTATAAAAAGTTCTGCTTGTTGAGAAAACGAATTCACGATAAAAAAATGTTAGATCAGATGTACAGGGTGTTAATAAATTAGGAAAATATGAAAATGCTTCAAGAGAATAGTACCATTATTTATTATTTTTAACAGAAATTTTATAAAACAAAGTTGTTTATAAACTAGCATAGACTAAATACAAGTTTAAAAATAAAAATTCGAATATTTTAAAATAAAATTTTGTGTGTGTGTTTGTGTGCGTGAATTCATTTTCTTAATAAGCAGAACTTTTTATAAAGAATGACTTTTGGTCGTAAAATAAATAATAAAATAAAGATTTTTCCCCCTTGGGGACCCCATCCGCGGACACACTGTATATTTCAACCAAACCTAACCGAGTAACGCACGAATGTGAAATGACCCTTATTTCGACTAGCTCATACGAAAATTATGAAAAATATTGAGACTTTCTGTGTAAGATCCAGAAGTCCATATGCTTTTATACGTTTATGTCATCGTAATTAAATATTTTCTACAAAATAACTGCTTTGATTTTCTTGTTAATTGACAT